>BPTQ01000009.1:33731748-34454569 GCA_019973895.1 Chrysanthemum seticuspe
TTTTTTTTTTTTTTTTTTTTTTGTGAATTCTGTTTTTCGTTTTCGACATTTTATAGGGTTTTATCGTTTAAATGATATTTCAATTTAATAGGTTAACATCTTTATCCAACATTTATACTTCTTAGGTTTAAATTAATGCTCATTTGACGTTTTAGTAAGTACATCAACACCCTTTGCCACATGTGAAAAATAATATTAATATTTAGTCTAATGTTATTATTTATTGTCATTCATTTTTTGTCATTTATTTGCGTCTGTCTTTCCACATCTTCTTCTTCTGTCTGTGATAATTTGCATTAATTTTGCTTTCGTCATTTCTCTGAACATGCTCCGAGCATAACTTATGCTAAGGGAATTTTGTCTTTCAGGCAAGTAGGTTTAGTCCGGCTGTACAACAGCTGTGTACGTTGTACCCTGGGAAACAGACGGCGAATCTGTTTTAAGGGAATCGTATTCAATACGAGCCTCGTACAAGTCTCTTTACTGCTTTCGTTTTAATTACGTTTAATAGTGTCTGTCTTCTTCTTCTACACCTTTCTGTCTGCGTTTATTTACTGTTTTTTACTTACTGTTATTTATTATTGTAATCTGATTTATAATTATAATAAAAAGTGTACACCGTTTCCCACAACTACATGAATGATTTTGCAGTTTACTCGTAATTAAATTTGGATTCTTCATATTTACAACCTATTTCTACAATTGGATAATTTAACTTTATAGTAAATTTGCTATTTTGGGATATTTTACAGCTTTTGCTTTTTGTCTTAAGTGTTTTTTTTTTTTTTTTTTTTTTCTGTTTTTTTTAACAAATTTTGAGTGCTTGGTTGACTCATTGATATAGCTGGAATTGCTGCAATTTGAATGTCAAGAATGATAGTTTATACACTAGCTATGTTACTTGTATTCAATATCAAGACGAGTACAAATTTTTTTTTTAATGGTATGAGCAAATGAAGTGGTCCTTGAGTCTTAGAGCCATTCCTATTTATAGGAATACAAAGTGACCTGCAACTGCAAGTATATAAATATATCAAGATTTAGCATTTTAGGTCTAAGCCAAGCATCAAAGTGGCTCTAACAGTATTTGCTCAATTATTGAGGCAAGCAATCTAGCTACCATTATTTCCTTGTATTAACTTGAATGACAGTTGAGCTCTTCAAAACCATAAATATGGAATCTAATGTATACACGTTAATAGAATTAATCGCTAAAGCTCATGCATATTCATGTATGCCCACTTTGAAACATACATTAATTTACGGTTACACGTGACTTTTGGATTTGTTATATCATTCTTTAGTTAATATCCATGGAATGATTTTCTTGCACTGGATCATCATGTTGAATACCACATAATTCGAAAGTTAATTATACCATGCATAACTATATTAACTTCAGATTCCTTGCCAAAATTCACTTTTGTTTGAAGGTGGCATATTCGTAATTTGTTTTTATATGATGTGTGTCACCGTTTGCTTAGAAATTGTATATAACGTTAATTGTTTTTTTCTTTTTCCTTTTTTTTTAAGAATTTAGGAACATGAGAGGGTGGTAATGAGCCACCCTAAACCTAATGCCTATATGTTTTGAACACGCTCAAAACATACCAGCCTCTAGCTTTTAAGAACCAATCATTTAGCGTCCATAATAGCTCTATCAATCTTCCAAAGTTTCCTCATATGATCCACACGAGCGGTCTTCTTGAACCGAAACCAGTTTCAAACGAACCACATCTAATAACCTTGGCTACATGATCAGGATGCCTATCTCCCTTCCCATGGAGACGATTATTTCACTCTTGCCAAACATAATAAGCGGATGCAGGCACAACAAGACGACCAACAATAGTTGTTACCTTGTTGTACTTGGCGATAAGAAGTAACCATGCTACTATATCACTCCATTTTTGAAGAAACGAGATTAATACCAGCCATGTTCATAACCCGATTCCAGACTTGAGTCGAATAAGTACACTCAAAGAAGAGGTGCCCATGCGTATCCGACTGTGTTTTACATAAAGGGCAATGAAGCAAGGCTAAATCAACATCATTACCAACATGTCATTGTCGTAATCTATCTTGAGTAAGAAGACGTCTTTTCATCACTAACCACAAATGAATCTCATGTCTAAGGATATCAGAACTCGACCATACCAATTGAGACCACTCAAATTTAACAATTCGCATTTTTAGGTTACCATTCAGTTTCCATTTTTTTACTATTCACTTTCACTATTCACTGCGAAAATTTTTATTTCACATTCTCGTAAGTTAACCTATTTTCATGATAACCCGAGATTTTGACATTCGTCGAGTCATTTTTGCAAGTTTCACAAAACTGTGTCTACAATTTACGTTTAGGTTTAAACGTCATTCAAACATCCCAATAATCCATACAACATTACATACAAGAGAAATATATTTTTTCACATCTTACAACATTTCAAGAATTTTGGAATTTTACATTTTTTGATTTTGCTTTTTACGCGTTTTAAGCCTACGTTTTCAGGTTTTAATAGCGTATATGTTATCCATTAAACTTACACTCATCTTATATTTTATTATGGAGTATATTGATGAGTTTAATTATTTCTACAAGTTTCATATTTTTGCGATACCTGGTTTTACGTTTCGTGATTTAAATACTTAACGATAGTAATTATCGGGACAAAACTGACTCCGTAAAAGCAAGATAATGCAAGAAACTTATCAAGCTTCTCATGAAGCTTATCAAGGAAGGAACCA
This sequence comes from Chrysanthemum seticuspe, assembly GCA_019973895.1. Classification (NCBI taxonomy): domain Eukaryota; kingdom Viridiplantae; phylum Streptophyta; class Magnoliopsida; order Asterales; family Asteraceae; genus Chrysanthemum; species Chrysanthemum seticuspe. The sequence continues at coordinate 33,734,497 of BPTQ01000009.1, forward strand.
AGGGCATGTGTCTTGATTTAAAATCTTGATCACTTAGGATGATCACATGTGTTCAAACTTCCTAAGTAAGCTTTGTAAAAATCTAAAAACTAACCTCCTCATGATCCTATAAATAGAACAAACTCATTCCTTCTTGTTTAAGCACCAAAAATCTTACCACCATAATAATACCAAGCTCCTTCATCTTTGATTTTCAAGCAACAAGTTCTACATCATTATTAAAGCTCTTTTCAAGCTTTGTATGATCCTAGTTGTAGTTTTCTTCATCCATTGGCTAGATTTCAAGCTACTCAAGTGAATCAACACTCTTTCACAAGTCCTAGCACAAGGTCATAAGTACACAAGAGGTGTGGAAGAATTATTAGAGTGGAAGTTGTTCTAGTTACATGTTCTTTGTTCTTGATTCTTGAAACTCCCTTTTGTTAGGCCAAAAGTTGTAAGCACATAATCACCACCATCATTCTATGATTTCATGCTTATTATGTCTTAATTATTTTTATTACATGCTATATATATGGTCACTATATTGATCATGATGTACTAATGCTTAAAAACAAGTTCTTAACTACATATTGTCTTATGTTAACAAACTAGTAAAAACTAGTCATATTATACATGTTCGAGCCATTAAACCGTTTACCTATAACCTTTTATGTTTAAATATTTTTAAATAAAGGATAAAACCAAAAACGTAGCAATTTGAATCACCTGAAACGGAAAGACGAGTCAAAAGTTGTGATAAAAAGAAATTAGCGAAACTTATGAACTGCCAAATAACTTACTGCATGAATCTGAGATTTTTTCGAGGCACTTCTGGTCCGATTCATCAAAAAGTTAAAACACTAAAGTTTCCCGGAACGATGTTTTACGTCCACTGCGGGGAAACTCGGCCTGAAAACACCAAAAAAGGGCTGTTTTCTGCCTCAAATGGTAAGGACAGTTTTTCGGCGTCAAATTTTGGTTTTCACTTGTCAAGTAATTAAGAAACCATGTTATTTTCAAAACTAAATACTTAGTAGACATAATAAACTTTATAAAATAACAATATTCATTCAAAATAAACTTTCCTAAGTTTATTCGACCTTAGGGATAGTAACTTGTGTAAAACGATAGGAACTTGTAAAACCATTTAAGTTACTTACACTAAACCAAGGACTATATAACTTTCATTAGACATTTAGATTTTGCCAAAACTCACTTGAGGATTATGACCAAACTTATTTTACAAACCATGTAACCACTTAACTTATATGTCACATAATCAAACGAGTAAAACATATGTTTTTCCATATCGAATACTAGAAAACTAGGGAGCTTCATGTGAGGGGTTTTATTTGGGTAAACGTATCGACGAGTTGTTGGATTTATGAATTAAAGTGTCCTAGCTCCTCGAACGTTTACTACATAACCTCTTAATTATGATGGCCCGAACGGTAGTACGAGATATATAAACTAGGAATGTTTCATAAACCGTTTCTATAAAACGACATACACAAAACTACCAAGTACTACATCATGATCAATATAAGGACATATATAGGCTCGTTTATGTTTTCTTAAGGCGCAATAAATATTCTAGGTTGCTCCTAGGATTCTTCCGGCCTTCCATCACCGTACTTTCACTATCACTTTGCTTTACGGTGAGTATTTACGAACACCTTTCTCTAACTATTTTAATCACTTTGCTTTCTGTGTGTATATCATGCATAAACAGATCTCATATTTATAGGAAAATACTCTTAGCTAGTCAAATGGAATTATGAGTGTTAATCGGCCCATTAATAGCCTCATAATTATCCCCATTATAGCCGTTAGTGGTTACATGACCAATTAAACGTGGTCATAATGCAGTTATAACTGCCACTTGAATAGGTTAAAGCCGTTACAAGCAGTACCTTAACACTAGCAGTGCTTTCACACAACTAGCAGTACTTTCATAGCACCTTCAGTGGAAACACTGCTTCAGTGTAAATACTGCTTCAGTGGAAACACCACTGCTTCAGTGGAAACCACAACAGTACTTTCACCAACAGTACTTTCTACTAGCACTACCAATACAAACCACTATTAGGGCGTGTTTGGTTAAGAGAAATAGAGGTAGAGAAATGGAAATGGCATCATATCTCTTGTTTGGTAAGATGGAGAAATAAAAAAGTGGAGAAATCGAAATTCTCAGAGAGTTGGGTGCCTTTGTATTTTGGTTTCTTTGATTTCCTTTGTGATTGGTATGGAAATGGTGGGGTACAAGAGAGAATTGGTTGGTCTACACAAAAAAAATTTTAAAAAAAAAACACGATTTTTTTTTTAATACATTTTAAAAAAATTAAATTTAAAAAAAAACTTTTTTTTTTAAATAAATACATTTTAAAAAATATTTTAAAAAAAAACACGTTTTTTATTTTTTATTTTTAAATACATTTTTAGAAAATAATTAAAAAAAAAAAAAAATTAACATTTTTTTAAAAAAAATATTTTTTTTTCAAAAATAAGTTTTTTTAAAATAAATCCATTTTAAAAAATATTTTAAAAAAAACAAGTTTTTTTTTAAATAAATACATTTTTAAAAAATAATTTTTTTTAAGAAAGTACATAAATTTTTAAAAAATAAATTTTAAAAAAAAGATAAAAATTTTAAAATAATTTAAATAATTTTTTTTTTTTTCATTTCTCGGGTCAAGTCTCTGTTGTTACCAAACATTAGAATTGAACAAAATTCTCTACTGATTTCTATTCTCTGAGATTCTATTCTCTGCTTCATTTCATTTCTTTGAAATTCTCTCTACCAAACGTGCCCTTAGAGTCAGGGTGTTCATGGACCTTATGGGTGTACACTCCATACCTCCTAACCTATTACAAGGTGTGAACTAATCCCACAAGTGCACTAAATTTTCCAACAATCCTCCCCAAATTTAGTTCACTTCTTTTGCATGAAAAACAAACATCAAGCAAAACATGTGCATAAATGAAAATGTCCTGAGGATTGAATTTCCATCTTAGTAATTACACGTTCAAATATTCGAGAATTAGGGTGTTCTAAGAATTGAACCCTTCAACCCATTTGAATACCTGAAGATAACTACACACAAGTTTTCAAACACTTATCAGCTCCTGACACTATACAAGCCATGTGTCCATATCCAAATTCATAAATGTTGTAAAAGCTAAAGTCCAAAGCTTCCTGAAGCGGCAAAACTTCAACATTTACATCGGTGGTTCCTCTTTAATCATGCTCCTGCCAAGCACTTTTTCAAAGAAAATTAACCATTAAGAAGTAAAGACTTCATCCTCCTTTCAGCAGGTTCTGAGCACAACCTTGGGATGTAAATAAAACATGTGCTCCAGTCCACTGAATGTTCAGCTTTCCACATTGAACTCAGCTCCCAAGTTTCCTTAGGAGGGAGTTGGGTGTCCTAGCATTCAGTGACTAAGTTGGACTTAAATCCATCCATTTAGCAGACTTTATAACCAAGTCTCTTGCTAATCCATTCGTCAAGTGATCAGCTAAGTTCTGTTGAGATCTAACAAACTCTATAGATACCACCCCATTCATGATAAGCTCACGAATCATGCTATGCCTGACGCCTAAGTGTCTAGACTTACCATTGTACATTTGGCTATAAGCCTTAGCCAATGTAGCTGCACTATCACAACGGATAGAAATAGGTGCTATAGGTTTAGGCCAGGGTGAAAGCTAAAGGTACGCAACGTACTTTTTCATAATTACACATCTACGTAATATATTTTGTTAAGGGTCAAAGCTAGCTAACATACTTTCAATTTTTTTCGATCTAGCTAATATGACCTGTTGGTAGTAGGTTACCAGGTCAACTTGGCGAAAAATTTGCGCAGTAAGTCCTCTAGGACTAACGACCGTTAGCTAGATAATAACGACCGTTAAAAAAAAAAAAAAAAAAAAAAAAAAAAAAAAAAACTTTTAAAATTTTTTTAATAAAAAAAACGTAAATTTTTTTAAAAAAAAAACACAAAAATTTTATTAAAAAAAAATTAATTTTTTTAAAAATTTTTAAAAAAAAATGTAATTTTTTTTTTTTAAAAAAAACGTAAAAAATTTTTTAAAAAAAAGGAAAATTTTTTTTTATAAAAAAACGTAAATTTTTTAATTTTTTTTTAAATTAAATTTTTTTTTTTTTTTTTAAACGTAAGATTTTTTTTAAAAAAAAACTTAAAAATTTTTTAAATTTTTTTAAAAAGAAACATAAAATTTTTTGAAAAAAAAAAGTAAAATTTTTTTTAAAAGTTTTTTTTTTTTTTTTTTTTTTTAACGGTCGTTATCATCTAGCTAACGGTCGTTAGTCCTAGAGGACTAACTGCGCAAATTTTTCGCCAAGGTGACCTGGTAACCTACTACCAACAGGTCATATTAGCTAGATCGAAAAAAATTTGAAAGTATGTTAGCTAGCTTTGACCCTTAACAAAATATATTACGTAGATGTGTAATTCTGAAAAAGTACGTTGCGTATCTTTAGCTTTCACCCGTTTAGGCCACAATGGAATCTCAAGAAGCAAGTTTTTCAACCATTCAGCTTCTTTACCAGCAGCTGCTAAGGCCACAAATTCAGATTCCATTGTTGAACTGGTGATGCAAGTTTACTTCTTGGATGCCCAAGAAATTGCACCTCCACCAAGTAGGAATACCCAGCCACTGGTAGAAGAATTGTCTTCAGTGATACTGATCCAACTTGCATCAGTGTATCCTTCCAACACTGATGGGTAACCAGTATATGAGAGACTATAATCCATAGTTCTCTTCAAATACTTCAGTACCCTTTGAACTGCTTGCCAGTGATGAGCACTAGGATTACTATTATACCTGCTCAATTTTCCCACTACAAAACCAATATCAGGTCTTGTACAAGTCATGGCATACATCAAGCAGCCAATTACCCTAGAATACTCAAGTTGAGATACAGCTTTGCCATAATTAGGCATCAACTTCTCACAAGTATCCATAGGTGTACTCACAGGAGTACAATCAAAGTAATTGAATTTCCTCAACACCTTCTCAATATAATGAGACTGAGAGATAGAAATCCTATTACTTTCATGTTTAATCCTTATACCAAGGATAACATCAGCCTCCCCCATGTCCTTCATGGAGAACCTTGATGACAAAAATTCCTTGGTCAAGTCAACCTGATTTTGTTCAGTGCCAAAGATCAACATGTCATCAACATATAGACAAATGATGACTCCTTTACCAGATTCATCAAATTTGCTATATACACATTTGTCAGCTTGGTTAAGAACATAACCACTAGACAAAACCACTTCATCAAATTTTTGATGTCATTGCTTAGGTGCCTGCTTAAGTCCATAAAGAGACTTAATCAGTTTACACACCTTGTTTTCATTGCCAGGCAAGATGAAGCCCTGAGGTTGGTTCATATAAACCTCCTCATCTAGTTCACCATTCAAGAAAGCTGTCTTCACATCCATCTGATGAATAATCAGATTGTGAATAGATGCCAAAGCAATCAGCAGTCTTATGGTACTGATACGAGCCACAGGGGCATAAGTATCAAAATAGTCTATTCCTGACTTTTGTTTAAAGCCTTGAATGACTAGTCTAGCCTTGAACTTTTCAATAGTTCTATCTACCTTCATTTTACTTTTGAAAATCCATTTGCAATCCAAAGGTTTGCAACCAGGTGGTAGATCAACCAACACCCAAGTGTTGTTGCCCATGATGGAGTCCATCTCATCATTGATTGCTTCTTTCCAGAAGGCAATATCCTGGGACTTCATTGCTTCTTCAAATGTCTTGGGATCATCCTCAACAATGAAGCAATATGAGTATTGGTCAGAGACCTCATCCCTTATTCCTTCAACTAAATACAGTTGAAACTCAGGTCCAAATGACTTTGGAGTCCTGACCCTTTTGCTCTTTCTAAGCACAGGTTCAGGTTGTTGAACCACAACCTCATCAGGGACCACTGATGGTTCCTCATCAGGGACCTCTGATACACCAGTGTCATGAGTTCCATTAGGAATCCTCATACTTGGTCTAGGGACTGATGAGAATCTATTCTCATCAAAATTTGCATCCCTTGATTCAATTATGGAGTTAATTGAAACATATTCATTAGGTTCAATAACATAGAACCTAAAATCCTTGGAATGCTCAGCATATCCAACAAAGATACAGTCAATGCCTCTTTCACCCAGAGTTTTCAACTTTGGATCAGGGAGTCTTACAACAGCCCTACAACCCCAAACCTTGAGATAGTTTAGGTTGGGTTTCCTTTTAATCCATAGTTCATAAGGGGTAACCTTGTTCCTTTTGTTGGGAACCCTTGACTCAGTCCTGAATAGGACAACATGGAATTAACCATCTCCTTCAGCACCCTGTTTTTCCTTTCAGAAATACCATTTCGCTGAGGAGTATAAGGGGCAGTCGTTTTATGGATTATACCAACAGACTGAAAATACTGAGTATCCATGTACTCATCTCCCCTATCAGTCCTTAATCTTTTGATCAAAGACCCAAGTTGTAATTCAACTTCAGTTTTAAACACTTTGAATTTATCTAATGCTTCATCCTTAGTATGTAAAAGATACACATAACAGAACCTAGAAGCATCATCAATAAATGTCACAAAGTACTTCTTATTCCCCAAAGATGGAGTGGCATGCAAATCACACAGGTCACTGTGTATTAGCTCCAAGAGCTTAGTCTCACGATTAACACCCTGAAAAGGTTTCTTGGTTATCTTGGTCAACATGCAAGTTTTACACTTTTCAGTGTCCATGTCAAATGCTGGGATTAACCCATCCTTAGACATATCTTGCATTCTCTTATAGTGTACATGGCCAAGTCTAGCATGCCAAAGGGTAGAAACAGTCAGGTCAGAGGTGGTCACAAAGGCTGAATTAACATTATCAGTGGTAATAAATACACTGTCAGTGGAAACATTAAGCCTGAACATTTGATTACATAAATAACCAAAACTAATAAAAACACCATTCTTAGAAAGAACAAATTTATCAGATTCAATAACTTGTTTATATCCATGATTATTCAAAACACTACTTGAAACCAAGTTCTTCCTTATATCAGGAACATGAATAACATTAAAAAAAGTTACAATCTTTCCAGAACTAAACCTAAGATCTACACAACCATGACCATGCACCAAGGCTGTTGACTCATTTCCCATGTGAAGAATAGAACCATCATTCAGTGACTCATAAGTCTTGAACCAGCTTCTATCTTTGCACACATGAACTGTTGCACAGAGTCAACCCACCACGCAATATCATCATCCTGCACATAATTAGATTCAGATACATATGTAACATAATAAATCTGAAAAGACTTATTAAACATATTCTGACCTTTCAGTGAGTTGGAAGAACCACCACTCTCTGAACCATTAGTGCCTGATCCATTGGCTTTACCACCAACTTTAACACCCTTGCAGTCCCTTTTAATGTGACCAGATTTGCCACATTTCCAACAAGTAGGTGTTGCCTTCTTGTTTGGATCTGCCCTTGTGTTGTCATGATATTTGCGTTTGCCTTTGTTGTCATTGTACCTGGTGGAGTTGTTATGCTCCACCATATTGACAACAGATGCACCAGTAGCATTGCTACTCTTTGGCTTGTCATTATCCTGCACCTTGAGAGATTCCTCAATGCGCAGATGACTGCCCAACTCAACCAGAGTTAATTCATCTTTCTTATGTTTCAAGGTATGCTTGAAATCTTTCCAAGAAGGAGGGAGTTTGTCAATGACACAAGAGACTGAAATAGACTCATCCATGTGCATATTATGTTGTGTAAACCTTCCAAGTATTCCAAGAAGTTCATTGTATTGTTCCATGACTGGTCTTGAATCAGTCATTTTGTAATTTGTGAAATTACTAACAAGAAACTTCTTACTTGATGCATCCTCAGCCATATATTTGGCATCCAAGGAATCCCACAGTTCTTTGGAAGATTCAATGTTCTGATAGATATCAAATAGAGAATCAGACATACCATTGAGAATTAAGCCTCTGCATATGTAGTCATCATTCTCCCATTTGCTCCTCCTCCTGATCTGCTCCACAGTAGCACCATCCCCATCATCAGGAATAGGTGTAGTCAAAACATAGACCACACTCATGCTTGACAACAAGAAGTGCATCTTCTTATGCCATCTCCTAAAGTCCACCCCTTCAAACTTATCAAGCTTGGCAAAGTTTGAAGCCATGTGTTTCATTGCAGCAGTTTCCATTGATTATCACAAAATAGTTTACTTTGATTGTTGGTGTGTATGGCCCAGCAGCAGGGTAAGATAATCAATTCAGCAGAGATGTGCAACTGTTCAGCAGAAACAAACAAACGGTCAGCAGTAACAAATACCACTAGGTGGTTACCGGATATCACTTGGAATCGTGTGATCACTTTCCAAAGTAAACTATTCGACCCCAATGTCTGGGTTACACGAATATCTACTTGGGATAAGACCAAATGTAGTTATAGAATTAGGCACAATTCAATAACTCTTGCGCTTATAAGTGTTAATCGTTTTCTGTGTGTATATCATGCATAAACAGATCTCATATTTATAGGAAAATACTCTTAGCTAGTCAAATGGAATTATGAGTGTTAATCGGCCCATTAATAGCCTCATAATTATCCCCATTATAGCCGTTAGTGGTTACATGACCAATTAAACGTTGTCATAATGCAGTTATAACTGCCACTTGAATAGGTCAAAGCCGTTACAAGCAGTACCTTAACACTAGCAGTGCTTTCACACAACTAGCAGTACTTTCATAGCATCTTTAGTGGAAACACTGCTTCAGTGGAAACCACAATAGTACTTTCACCAGCAGTACTTTCTACTATCACTACCAATACAAACCACTATTAGAGTCAGGGTGTTCATGGACCTTATGGGTGTACACTCCGTACCTCCTAACCCATTACAAGGTGTGAACTAATCCCACAAATGCACTAAATTTTCCAACAATTGTTTCTTAATTTGTTATTTTAGTATTAATAAATACTCGTAACACTTTAATTATTACATTATATTTATGGATATTGAAATTTATGTTAGCAATAAGGTGAAATAATCCACCTACTAAACAAGGAAGTTGGGCATTTTTATTATAACACTATATTTGCAAATTATAAAATTTGTTAGTCGCTAAAAATTGCTATATACACTACAAACATAAAGATATGTCTTGACGGAAGGTTTTGATGACTAAAGAGTCAATTTCAACTTTTTTACCTTTTTTGACATAGTGTGCAAAGCTTATACTTTCACTATTTTTTGTATTTTATGAATTAGTTAAAGAAATAAAAGCCCAAAATCACCATTTCTCTAGCTCATACCATCTCATTTCTTAGAATGAGTCGGGACCAAGTAACTTTTGAGTCAATTTCGACTCGCTCGCGAGTTAAATCGACTTGACTGCACCTCTAAAGTTATTTGAGATATGTTGGGCAAAACTGGCTATAAAATATGTTAACTGTAAGCTGAGAATTATAAGCTGATAACTAGTAGATGAGAATGATAGTTACAAGATGTTGCTCTTATATGTTTTATATAATTTTTTGATAAGATAGTTGTAACTGTATTTGTAAAGACATTTGCATAGTTTGAAACAGAAAGAAAACTTATTAATCATTGATAACATGTGTTCCATATTCAAGGAGTCGTGTTTGTTTATGACAACGAACATGTGAAGTTATTTAAAATAGAAGATGTTGTAAGTTTGACTTATACCCGTTTTCGTTCAACGAGTAAAAAAAAGTAGTCATATGTTAATTAAACAAATGGTAATTAAGTAATTTTAATTTACCTTCATTTGTTAGCTTTTTATTTTACATGATTAAAATAAAAACTTTAGTTTGAGTTACCAAACAAAGCTTTTTAAGTTAGAAGAGCTTGTTTTCTATAACGAAAAGCTTACGGCTCTAAAAAGTTTTGGAAAAGCTCCATCCAAACAGGCTCTTAAATGTGACTGTTGAGCAATTGAGCTCTTTTCTAGAGTGAGGGAGATCTGTGATGGTTGAGCTGTTGAAGCTAACAAAGGGGCGGGTAAACATCGTGGACCGAACGCATAAGTGCCCAGAACATTGTATTGCAACTTTAATGAGAACTAAGAAAAAAAAAAGATTATGAAAGAACATAACTATTGAAATGATCATCAAAATAAGGTGAATGGCTAATAACTAACAATATTTGTTTCCATTTATAGTATACACAAGATTTAACCCAAAAAAAAAAAAAAAAAAAAAAAAAAAAAAAAAAATTACAGTATAAATCTAGACGTTGAAACGCTGAGACTTTATGACACATGTTAAAGACGTCTCTTATTAAGTCTTAATTTGACTATCTGATCTGGTGTGAAAATGAAGAATGTCACGCCACCTAGCACCTACATAGAATATTAAGATGTTACTGATAGTCTATAAATGGCTTCTGATAATTAATCTAAGAAGTGTTTCAACTTTAAAATCATCAATGTTGATTATCAAATAAACCAAAATGGATTCTTACCGAGTTTGTAGTTTTACATTGATTCTGGTATCCTAGATTGCAGCAATTTATGGAACTTCTGTACTTGGTGCGAATAACCATTTGAAAGGCTGACAAGTTCATTTGGTGATTTACTACGAATTATCTTTTTTCGGCCTTTACGTACCATAGAGTCTTCTGTACCTAATACATACGCTACCTGCCACATATAATAGTAAAAAAAAAAAAAAGTTACAAACTTATAGAATAGCATTATTCCAAAAGCCAAACAATGTCAAAAAAAAATAATAAGGTACGATGTTTAACTGGTGATCCTCTTTACAACAGGTTTTGGTTTTTTTGACTGAAATTTGAAAAAAAGTGCCGGATTTAAAAATTAACAATATCAAAAAAGCTACAATTTTTAACTGGTAATCGTATTTCTTTATTTGCCAGAAAGCAAGAAAGAATGAAACATGAGGTAAATCAACGAAATTTAAAGTTTTTGTAGTGCAATAGCGATATGCATCTAATAATGTTAAATTAAAAAACTACTATAATTACCTTATATGTACTGCAATTCATCTTGCATTCCATCCTGTTCAAAATTTGAAGTCCCTCTGTGGCTTTCATCATTCCTACGTCTTCATCTTCAGAAATATATTTTCTTTTATTTCTGCAAAGATAAAAAGTTAGAGCATGTTTCATCTTTATCTTTACTTATCAATATTACGTGAACAAGGTTTTACAGAATACTAATTACCTCTTTAAGAATACGCCAGCCTTCTTTTTTCCAGTAATAACGGGCAGAGGTTGGATGTTTGGATACGCTACAAAACTCGGGTCAATTGAAAAGACGGGTGCTTCTGAAGCATCACATCCCAAGTCCATTAGCCGAATAGTCAACCGGGTTTGTCTATTTGTTTCTGGTATCAATGACTGCATTGACACAAACTCGTTAACCATAAATATTAATTACTAATATTGTTGAATGTAGTGTAAATAAAAGAACAGTAAGCACAGTAATAATACTCACATGATTGAATCTGTAGAGGTTTTCATCACTAACAATCACTCTGGCATTTGCATTGTAGAGATCGTCTACAAATCTCCCAGGTTTTCTCATGTGTTCGTATACGTGGAGTTTGATAAGCTTGTTTTCGACCTCATCCGTAGCAATTGCTAGCAGCTGTGGAAGATATTGTTGTCAGAAAATTCAGAGTCATATCAGAGTATACGAGTATTCTCGGTAAACGCATATGATGAATTTTTCCTACCATCATACTTGCTCTATTATCGCAAAAAACAAAAAAAAAAAAAAAAAAAAAAAAAAAAAAAGGTGGCAAAATGGCCAGGTCGGGCAGGTAAGGTGTCATGTCAAACTTTGACCCTGCTTTTTTTAAGCTATTCTTTTTTACCCATTTTGAATCATTAGATATTAAACAAAAACCACATCGGCCCATCCATAAATAAATTGATCCAGATTGCCACCCTTTACAGAAACCATCACTCGTGTGGAAATGCAGCTTTTTTCTGTTTCTTTCATTTTTCACGGAAAATATGTTTTATTTGAGCAAACAAATAAACACAAGTATAATGATACAAAAGTAAATCACCAGGGAAAAAAATGTAAATGTTGGTAAATGAGTATTTCACCTGTTTAGAAAGCTTGTGGATCAGCTTGTCTAATGTGAAGACAGGAAAAGACCAAGTGCCAAGTATAGCTCGACAATCATCTTCATATTTCGTACTATCGATTACACCACCGAGAAAACTGTAGAGCAGATCCAAGAATCTGAACCACCAAAATGGTATACTTATTAAACAATGATTATTTGAGATATTTGAAAGGCAGAAACAAAATACTGTAATAGGTAAATTAACCACCTTGTATATGAATCATTAGGCGTGGTGTCATTTGAACCCTTCCATTTACCGTTAGCAGACTTTTCCTTTGCCTCTTTCAGTCTTGAGTATAGCGTCTGTTTATTAAACAATGGAGATAAAATAAGTATCGATAAAATTGTATTAATCATACTTTCATACTCCTTTTGTCCAAACTTATTAGTCGAAAAACGATAAAAAGACTCAAGTTAAGATTTGTAGAAGTAAGAATGCAGATTTTGATTATCAAAATGCCGATTTTACCCTCATAACGGGAATTGATATCCAAGGCTCACGATAAAGGTAAAATAGGAAGATTGGTAAATTCAATGTATCGGAGCAAAAATAGTAACACTAACTATAGATTTGAGACAAAGGGAGTAAATCGTAACTGTATGAGACTTACATGATGGAGTCGGAAGAAAACGTAAAAGGTGTCATTTCCATAGAAAACTCGAGGGTCGGTTTCGTTATTATGTGATGTTTCAGGGACATATTTCGTAAGCGGCTTTACTGTTTCTAAGAATGGTATATGTGTTTCATCTTCTTCACCTTCACTCTCGGTTTTCTTATCATGAACCCCATCATGGTCTTCAGAGGTGTGATCCTCCACATCAGCAGTTTCGCTACCTGAACCCTCGCCGTTCTCAATAGGATTCTCAGTGTCGCATGATGACCTATGTACACTTTCCTCACCTTCCTCATCTCCATTTTCCCTTGATGCTGTAAAATTATCTTCTTCAAAATCACCGTTTGGAGATAATTCACCTTCTTCTCTTTCAACCTTTTTGATGTGAGAGCCGTTTTCTTTAACACCATTATTATCATTTTCCATTTTGCTAGTTTTTACAGCTTCATGATCACCATTTACGAGTTGAGGACGAGGCGGAACATTAAACATGGGTTCAACAAAAGTAGTCCAGATTTTCATGATTCGATCGAATTGTTCAGAAGTCGAATTGTGCGGAATGTAATATCTTATGAGCTTGTATAAGTCTTCATGAACATTTAAATCACAATACTCGAATTCTTGATGTGGTGTAGTGTCTTTTCTTTTCCCGGTAGCAAAATGATGATAAATGTTTTCTTCTTTAGACTTTTCTTCACTGATTTCTTTGATTTCCGCCAATAATGCTGCAGCGCAAAATAAGATGAATTATCACACAAATGGAAATAAACACCATCACTAAATGACATTCAATTTTGACAGCCAGCTATATCATGAAAATAAGTTCAATCAGTGATATAATATCAATTTACCTTTACCACTCAGGCTTTTTGAGTCCTGCTGTTTGAAATAGAAGCTTCGATGATCAAGTGACTTTTGATGGTTTTTCGCATAAATGTCCGCCCAAACCTTATTAAAATCAAAACGACACCTTTCCCATTCCTCTTGTTTTTGCTTCAAACGAGTTAATATCACTGGCAGAGCAAGAGATGCATTCTTCTTTAATACATCCAACACGTCAAGCCCGTTATCTCCATATAGACGTTCAATGCACCTCAAGTTTAGAACTGAGTAAAAACACAAAAGAGATTAGTGTAAAAATAATAGGATGTTATGTGAGATCATTAACGCTGCTGATCAATTTCTCACCTGACAAATGGTCTTCAAAGATAATCTCACTGTCTTCCTTAAAAACTTTATTATTAATTTTTTTTAAAAGCTCTTCAACACCTTTGGCTGCTGCCTTTACGGATCCTATTAACATGTCCAGTTCATACCTGACATACAATAATATCACCCATCAACAAACAATAATCGGTTAAAATTCTGTCCTTATTTAATAATTGTTAGAATGAGCAAAATAGTCAAAATGTATACACAGGTTTTGACATGATAGCCAAAAACTTTGTGCTTATATTATACCAAATAGCCATTTCGAAGATAATGACTGCGAACTACTACTTTCTTTTGGCAGAATAAGCTTTCTGGACTTACTTTTGTTTTGCATATTATGACTTTTTCCAGCAAACTTTGACTTCTTAGAAGTTCGACTTTTTATATTGCATTATTCCGGTATCATGCCCCCCCCCCCCCCCCCGAACAAAAATTTTGACATGGCTATTTTTGGTATAAACACAAAGTCTATCACTATTTGTCAAGAAACCATATATAAATAGCTCCTTTCATCATTTTCCCCTAGATATTCTTATAATACAGATCTTAATGCAATGTGCTACCTGTCATCTTCACATCGAAATAAGCTCTCTTCATACTGGTTTTTACGCATGTGTTTGAAAGAGTAATCCTCACTGCCAGAAGTCACAGATACCCAGTGATCATTCAACACCCTGGCACCGATTTTTGTTCTTCCACTTACTTTAGGAATTGGATACTGTATCAAGAAAATCCAATGTCAAATAAAGAACTATAAGTATTTGATAGCTAATCTAAAGTACAAGATGTAAGAATTCAGTACGTCTTTTGGTAAACGCCGGTAACTTGGACCACATTGTTCACAATTAGAAAGGTCAAGTTCATGAATCGGTTTCGCCTGATATTCATCCTTAATTACAGATACGCTTTTAACGTCACGCTCTCGATCTTGATCTTCATCATCTGCCTTTACAGATTCGGGTAAATTTCCACTCCAAGAACCTGGAAAAATATTAGTTTTTGTTTAACAACAGTAGAATGGCAGAGATGCAGAATAAAATACAATTTATTTATTTTTTAAGGCTTACCGGCACTCTCACTGCGATCAATGAACCCATTGACTTCTTCCATAAGATCTGGATAAGCTCCAAGTATATCATTCACCTAATCCAAAATTTAAAAAAATTAAGATTACAATTTTAAAAAAGCATTCAAATTGTGTAAAGTAGTACCATAGTCACATGTTATTATGTCAATACTACTTCTGACTTAAAATGTACTTCGTGTCATTTTGCCCAAGGGGGTGTTTCGATTAAGCTTTATTATTCAGATTTATGGACTAATTTGATCTTGGAAAAGGTGTATGCCCCACTTTTCACACCTTATGTGCTTATCAAGTTGATCTTATAACTTAAATAAGCCATAATAAGCTAAAGTTGATAAGCTCATAAGCTGAAAGATATGAGCTTATGAGCTTTTACGATTTCAAATAAGCCCATAAGCCCAAAAACTAAGCTAATTCAAACACCCCCTAACAGGATATAACATATTAGCATGACAAAAGTCTAATAGTAAATCAAGGGGAAATGAATGACAAATATATTTGACAAAGATATAATATTTGATTATTAGAAACAAACGATAATCTTAAAGAATATACGAAGTGTACTATAGTTACCAGATTTTCCAGGTTTGATCGAGTGATACTTTCTGTGCTGTAATGCACAATGCAGCTCAAGAATTTCCGGTAATTATCTGAATTATGTAATCTTTTCTTCACCTTCTCACGGAGACAAAGCACTTCATCACGCATATCTGCCAAAAATATTATGTTAATAAACGACACAAGGCGAAGCATATTAGTAAACAAGGCGAAGCATATTAGTAAACCAACTCATTTAAATGCCATGTTGAGGTACACAAATTCGGATTTTTCTTAAAAATTTCAGTCTGATTATGAATTAGGATATACCTTGGTGAAATAATTCGGTAACAGAGTCTTCTAACTTTTTAAGAGAAGGGCCAGAGTCCTCAAGTGCATTAGCAGGTTTACGTTTGTGGGTGAGATGGTTTGCTCCATGATGATCAAAACCTCTATCTTGTGAACGGTGTTCTCTGTCTTCCCTTTTCATTTTTTCCTTCTTTGCGTGTCTATTAAATCCTTCCTCTCGACGAGGATGCGGCATTTCAACACTAACGGCACGTTTCTGCCAACAAAATTTTTATTTCAGTTCACAAAGTAAAGGAAGATGTATGCTTTCTACGAGACTTTACTTGTACGGAAATTATTTTTGAAGCATGAAACTCTGTATTAAAGATTAGCCTATTAGGTTGGAAACTACCTTCTCGGGATGTCGAGGTCGTGTTGTGCCAATGGGAGAGCTCCTGTTGTGATTCCTGCCGGAATGAACATTGTGTCCGGATGGTAAAAAGTTGGCAAACTCCTCGAGCAGGTCGGGCTGGTTATGTAAAAGAGCAGCAACCTGAAAAAGGATGGTAAACAATTAAAGCGCAAACATACAAGTCGAGTAAGTGAAAACAATATATATACACAATTTATATAACTTACCTCCCGGTGGATCTCACTAACGGATTTGTTTTCATTTTTGTACATGCTCAAAATATTAAGAAATGAACTGTACGAATGCTCGTCACCCTGAAATCTCCTCTGCAAGCGCATAACATGTTAGAGAATATTTCCGAAGGGATACTATTATACATTATCTCGTGATTTTAATCATTTTATTACCTTGATTTTGTTTACGAATTGATAAGCTTCACTAAACTCCACAGGCTTCTTAGCTTGTGGCTCATCGAGGGTGATTTCATATTCCTTTGGAAGAAAGGTATTGAAACCCAATATTAAGTTCGGGTACCCTTCGAATAGTCTCCTCACCCTATCTATGATACTCGGAGTATCAACCCTACAAAAGACATATATCCGTTATAGCTAATCATAACAACTTTCGACACAATTACAAGATGAAAATCGAATAACGAAACAGTTTAGCCAAACCTGTGCGCCTTGAAATCTTTCATTGCCTCAAGAAACTCGGCATATTTTTCATTTTGGTCCTGAAACGTTTCTCTAATCTCCTTAAGATACGTAAGTGCATCCATAGTCGTCAATTTATTTGCACTCCCTCCACTCGTTCGTGGTCTCACAGAGCTACATTGCAAAAACAATACCAATAAATCAAACCAAAACTTACAGAACTACATTCACTCAACTACAACTACACGTAAACAATTACAATACTAAAGGGGCCTTTTGGACTAGCTTAATTAGCCAGCTTATGGGCTAATTTGATTTTGGAAAAGCCAATAAGCTCACTTTTTGAAGCTTATGACCTTATCAACTTGAGCTTATTGACCATTTAGGTCAATAAGCTCCTCAAACTCATAAGCTTCAAAAAGAGAGCTTATCGGCTTTTCCAAAATCAAATAAGCCCATAAGCCGGCTAAACAAGCTAATCCAAACATCCCCTTCATCAAAAAACAAACTTTTGATAAAAATCTAATCTTTTCGTTTCAACCCTAAGTCATCAAATCACTCAGATTACAACTACACGAACAATCTACATTACCAAAACTTTCAACCACCAAAAAAACATCATAAACAAAATTATAATCAAAACTCGACACATTCATACAATACATATCCCCAAATCAAAAATCCAAAACTCGAAACTTACGAATGCCGTAAACCACCACCCGAACCATCACCATCTCCATCATCTCCATCTCTAAACCTCTTCATCCCTACAAACAAAAACACAAAAAAAATCCAATCAAAAACTAAACCCATCAACCAAACACACCCAATCAACACAATCAACGATCTTTACACAAATTAACCCAAAAAGATTCAAATTTCACCAACTATGTGTAATTTCACCTTCCACTATGTGTAACCACAATTGAATCAATCACACCACCAAACCCTTCAAAAAAAACCCTCAAAAACCCTTCAATTACCAATCTTTATAAACAAATTCACAAAAAATATCGTTAATTTACACAAATTGACCTAACTGTGTGTAAATTTCACCTCCTACTATGTGTAATTGAACAATTGCGATTGAAGGAATGAATGTGGATACTTAATCTTGATAATCTGTATGTATGGGTTGTATTATATATGTGTGTATATATAATACACACAGTTGAAGGTGTATTTGTGTGTGTGTTTTTGGAGGAGAGGGAAAAAAGGGTGTTGATGGTATTGTTGACGAAGGTTTTTTTGTTTTTTGTTTATTTATGTGTGAAAAAAATTTGACTGGCGGTGACTTTTTTGAGTTGGAGTTGAGTTGAGTTGGGGTGAAAGTAAAAAGTAAAAGGGTTTGACTTTGTGTTTGTGTTGGTGTTGTATTGTGTTTTGGTTTGATCCAGTTGGTTGAATTGTGAATCGGTTGGATAGGTGGAAGTCGGTTTTGATGAAGGACCATCGGTTGAACCAGATATCGGTTTTTAAAACATTGATTTTTTTAGAGATGAACCATACATCGAATCGTTTTTTTATTTTGGTTTTGGTTTTTTTCTGTTGAATTCGGTTTTTTATAGTTTTTTCTTGTTGAACTGGCTGGTTTGGTCTAGTTTACAAAAAAAATGGCTTTTACTAGGGTTGTTTTGTTTGTTAGGTTATATGTATAGACATCGAATCGGTTTTTTGTATTGTTTTCAGGTTTTTCAGGTTGACCTTTTTTGTACGGTTTCTTATGGTTGATTCGTTCCGTTCAATTTGGTTTGGTCTAGTTTTTAAAATACTTTTTTAGACCTGGGCTATTGATTGTTTTTAGGCTACATGTATTGGTAACCTAACAAACGATCATTATTCAGTGTCACATTAACATAACATCATTTTTCGTTTTTTGTTTCAGGTTTTTGTTGGTTGGACTCGGCTTTTTACTTCTTTCTTTGGTTGTGGTTTTTAAAAAATCTGATATTCACTAAAGATATTGTTTGTTTGTTAGGTTACGTGTATTGGTAACGTAACAAAATATCATCATTTAATGTCATATTACCATAATATCATTTCGTGCATAATCTCGAATGTTCTCAGTTCTGGAACGTAGACCAAATAAGACAATGCAGGCAAAAGTTCCTTTTTTTTTCACTTATCCATTGGTCAACCTTTCACAACACTCACTCAACATTTAGTTATAACAAATATTTGTTTAAATATTTAAACAGATAAAACACTCACAAACACACTCTGATTAGTTTTTTAGTTTAAGTCACAATAATAATTGAAGGGGTGTTATTTGGTTAAGCCATGGTGGTAACTAAATTGGGTGTAGTGGTGGTGACTTAAGTGGAGTTAACATCCTATTACGTCTTCTCTTAATTCACGTTTAAATAAAAAAATGTATATATAGTTTGGAAGGCTATATGCGCAGATTCTACTATGCATTATATTTATGATGTGATCTTTACTCATATGCTTATACACATTTGCATATTGTTAGGGAAATTGCGCAAAGCTTAAAAAGTTGATGTTGTTGGCTTCTTGGTAATTTTAAATGGTTTACCCAATAAGACGTTATGAATTTAAAGTCTCAGTTGAAATGTTTGTGACGTATTATTTGTACAATATATGTATGTAAATGTTCACATTTTGTTTAATAAAATATGATTTACTACAAAGGGAAATGATTATAGGTTGATCGATTTCTCGAGATGTTCAATGTTTAAGTTAAATGAATGCTACTAATTAAATAAGAGTTCTTAGGATGCCATTCAATGTAGATAAGGTTTTAATCATTTCGTTTTGTAACGTAGAATATTGGGTTTTTGCGACAAATAAAAGTGTAATATTTTGGTTTTATCTTCTTATGGTGTGTACTATGTTAAAGTAAATTTCAAGTATTTATAGATCAATCGAATTGTAAACACGGCTCCTAAAACTTTAAAACACAAGTAGTTCGTGTGAAGAAATTTTGGTGTGCGTTACGGTATGGGGCCAAAATTTATAATCCAGGTGGGCCAAAATATACACTAAAGATGACTTCAAAAACAACTAAGGCGTTTAAAACTTAAGACAAAGTAAAATTCTAATAAGAAAACAGTTGCTTTACGTATATATTTTTGCTGTCACAATAAAATTATGAGAACTAACAACTTACTGTGCTCAAAAATATTTCGTTGAACCTTGTGAGTTGACTTAATTAAGTACAAAAAAATGAAGATTAAAGGGCGTAGAACAAAGACACGGCTTTTTTTTAGAACTCGGGTGGGCCAAACGTATTGTGTGGAATAAACTATTATCAATTTCTATATGTATAATACTATTAGAAGCTATTCATAGGTCGACCATGGCCATCCCAAGTCTAATGTGGCTCTGTTCTTGTGCGTTTATCCTCCCGCGCATAACACATAAGAAGTAGTCTTTGCTAAAAAAAAAAAAAAAAAAAAAAAAAAAAAAAAAAAAAAAAAAAATTCGTGTGCTTTTATCACACCTTTCAGAATCGATAAATGCATCTCAATGTTTCTCACAAAGATTACGCATGCGTTTTCAAAGTTGTAAAGATTGTGTCTACAATTTTGACAAAATTATGATTTGCAATTTACTTTTCATTAATTTAACATAAATAATTTTGATTTTCTATCTTTTGCTTTCTTTAGAAACAAATATTTGCACACTCAATGCGTAAACTTAATTTTAAAAAAAAGGTTATCAAATTAAAGGGCCAGAACTTGAATATCAAAACTTTGGTTAGTTTGGATGACCTAATAAATATATGGAATCTTTTATCATTAATAGTTACCATTTTTTATCCAATTTAAAATCCTAATATTTCTCCTATTAATGCGCGACATATGTTTTTTCTTAATACCAAAGGACAGCAAGGATATGATTAATTCCTATTTTTGATGAATTCAAAGTTTTGGCTAGGTCATTTTCTGGGCCTCTTACAATATTGGGCCAACCCTTATACATGATTGCATAAATATGTAGTATCTCAAAGACACGATTACAAGATTTAGAAAGAAAAAAGAAAAAAAAATGATCATAACTTTTGGACGGAAAAAGAATTAAGAGAACCTATACACCATTATATGCACAAGGTTTTCATTTAATTATTATTTTTTTTTTTAAAAAAAACCTAGATTTGTTGGCGTGTGTCATCATTAGAACTCACCATTTAGAGGGGTGGCAGTGGGATCGGTGTGGGCATCGGTATAGCCCAAACCGATCGGTAACACTGATGCCTATGATTCGGTGTGGCGTGGGTGTGGTTGAATTCGGCAAACTTCACCGATTTGGTGTGGAAGAAGATTTCAAAAATCAAGCCGTTGAACGGCTAAAAATGTATCCGTTGGGAGGCTTTAAAAAAATAATAAATAAATAAAATAAATAAAATTATTTCCCTTCTTTTTTTACCTATTTAAATACCACTCATTTAACATTATTTCACAAACAAAAACATCTCTATTTTTACTCAAACAAAAACATCTCGATTTCACAAAAAAAATGGCTTCATCTTCATCTTCTTCATCCGAGGACGAGTTAGTTTTTCCCTCCCACTCTTCCGAAATATTGTTTTCCACAGGTTCTACCCTGTCAACCTTTTTAGCCGCGTGCGATGCCATTGAAGACACGGCAAGCTCAACCGATACCCGAGAGTATGTTACCCGTTTTCGTGAAAAAGCTCTTCAAAATCTAATGAATGACTATTTCGTCTGTTGATACAAAAGTTGGGCGTTCCTTGTTTGAAGCTCCGGCTCTCGTACCAATTGAGAATTGTTGCTTGAGACCTGCGCACTAAGAGACAAAAGACACCGTTAGGCTTACCGTGGGATTGTTTCCCACGATTATCCTCCGGCGTGAGAGTAAGTAATCGGTTTAGGGTTTAAGGAGAATTAGGGTTCTTAGATCGTACCTTAAACGAGGGATGTGATTCCCTTTATATACGCACGGAATCCTTGTTGGTTCCGTGTTCCTCAACCTTCGGCGTATTCCGCCTTAGTCGGTTGGGGATGATTATCTTCCTATTTAGAAGATATCGGATATCTATTCCATCAATAGATTCGGGTTTGGGCCTTCATGAGCCCAAACGTCTAGTCGGCTTAGCCCAGTTCGTACCGGGCCAAGTTAGTATTGGACTTTAGTCGGGTCCGTGACCCGGATATAGACTATACGTCATCATGTCCCCCCAATCTAGTATGCGCAGTGCGTAACTACGGATGCTAGACTAATTATCGTAGTCCATGAAAAATAAACAAAGCGTAGCAAAGAAGCTAAAAAAAAATCCTCTTGATACATTGTATCCAGCCGTAATAAAGAAAACGGGCACCTCGTAAATCGGGGGAAAGGTTACTGCACCCGTGTCCCATCAAACAATCCCAACCACATATTTAGGGTTGGTGGGATCCACGTGTCGATCATCGCGTGGAGGAGGAAGGTTATATAATCCCTTCACTTCATTTTCACCGTTTCTACACATAGTAAAAAAAAACGCTATCCGCCATTATCATAGCTGCAAACACTTCCAAACCTTCATACCGAAATATCCCCTAGGTAACTGCGCCTGCGCCTGTGTTTTTAATTATAAACAATACCATGGTTAAGGAATTATCGGATTTTACGTCAGACATAACGGAGGAGGAGCTTCGACAGTTTGCGTCTGATTATTATATTCCCAGCGCAGTACATCCGGAAGTTCCGGCTGCGAATGCGTCGATAGCGGATTTCCCCGATGGGAAGATTGGGGTATACACGCGATTCTTTGAATTCGCAAATCAGCACATACCCCTATCGTTATTCTTAAGTGATGTATTGAATTATTACCGCATACACTTGTCCCAGCTGCACTGTATAGGTGCGGCAAAACTAATTAATTTCGAGGTGAACTGCCACTTATTGGCCATTAACCCCACAATCCACCTGTTCCGCGCGTTTTACCACACCACGTGGTCAAACGGGTGGGTTTCCTTCGCGAAGCGCCCTGGGTCACTCCAATGTTATACGGAAAAGTTAGACGCGCTCAGAAATTGGAGGGAAACCTTTTTCTGGGTTGACGACGCATGCTTTCCGTCTCATTTTGATTTTTACTCTAAGGGGACACTGCCAAAGGATGAGCGCCCCCTCCCTGGATCATATAATGCGGAGGATGCGGAAACAATAAATGCGAACCGCATCCCTATTAGCTCCTACCCCGAGGAGTTCTTGGTGCATATTGGCCTGAGCCGCAACTATTTTGGCAGTTCAGAAGAAGTTCCTATCTTCTTAGGCGCCGATGGTCAGGGTGGGTGCTCATGCTTTCGTACCCCGTTGAGTTACATTACTGTAAGTTTTTCACTGTTTGTTCTTCGTACTTGTCGTGAACTGTTTGTATTTCTTTGTTGTTGCGCAGAGATGGACCTGTTCAGCGTTGTGCAACTGACGATGCCTATCGAAGTAGAGGTGGGAACACGACCACTGAAAGAGGGAGAAGAGCCCGTGCTTGTTGCGGCAGCAGGGCGTACCCTAGTGTTGGACCTAGGCGAGGCGGGGGAAAGTTCATCCGTTGCGCTACAAGCAACACCTTTACAGAGTGTGCCCAGTTCTACAGTCCCTTCATCTCCAGTGCAACCTGCGCCCGTAGCGGCGGAGCATGTGGAGGAAGAGGAAGAAGAAAGTCAAGGATTGGAGCGCAAAAGGAAGCGCAGTGGCGATGGCGCTGCCACCTCTCGGAAGAAGCGCCCGGTTGTGTTTAGTGTGGAGTCATCCTCTAGTGATGTTGCGTCGCGCCCACCATCACCTGACACATCTATTCTTGCGTAAGTATCCTTACAAGATTATGTACCGAAATGCCTCATGATATTACTGAATAACTGTGAATTGCTCGTCATGTTTGTAGGTTTGAACAATCCGCAGAGTCGCCCCCCCCAATCAAGTCCAATTCGTGCTGAATCATCTGGGCTGAAGAGCCAAAGCGCTGAGCCTGGGACTTCTGGGGATGCGCCCATGGGGCAACTGGTCGATGATCTGGTCTTACTTGCTTCGCGGCTAAAGGTAAAGTATTCGGGAAAGACTAGCCAAGGTGCTGAAAAAGACCAACGAATTGCGCTACTGGAGGCGCAATTGGCTAGTGCTAGGGGTGAAGCAGAGACTATGGGGTCGTACGCTAAAAAGCTCGCCGAAGAGAAAATGGCGCTGATGTGCCAAATAAATCAAGAGCGTGCAGAGGCCGCGGGATATAAGTCTTCCTGTCATTGGGCCATGAAATATTTGGAGAATGGTAAAGACGCGCTGACCTCCCAACTTGAAAATTTTGGCGCTACTGTGGAAAGCGCCCTTGAAACTCAGGAGATGAAGTTGCGCAAGTTAAGTCTGGAGTATGATGAGGAGTTATATCCTCAACTTCTATCAACCATTGCTGAGCGCAGATGGCTCATAAGCCATGGGCTCCGTCTTGCTGCGTTAAGTACCCTAGAGTTCGCAAGAGGTCGTTGACTCCTTCGGGGATGTAGTTAAGTGCGCGCTGGAGCGTGGGAAAGCAGAAGCCATTGAGAAGCTGCATGAGGCTAAGCTTCTAAAGGTACCCGTTGAGCAGGTACCTAATTATGACGCGAAGGCTTATGATAATCTGGTCGCTGCCATGAAGAAGATGAGGGACTTGGAACTCCCCATGATTGCTGAACTGGAGCGTGATCAGGACTATCCGATAGATGTTATTTTTGCAGGTCTGACTCTAGCACGTCATCGCGGTGGGGAAGCCGTTGCACAGCCAGACTATTATCTTAAACCTGATGCATCCCAACTGCACGTTCCTATATTCGCGCGCCCCAGGGATATCTTGAATCCTTTTGTCTTGGAGAGGGAGGTCCCCTTGAAGCAAGTTTTGGAAGCGCATGCGACGAGGCTTGCTCAGAAGAAAGGTATCAAGGGCAAGGCTGTTATGTGCGGGGTTGGTGCAGCTCACCTTCCAAGATCTGATGGCGTGCCCGTGAGCGTTGCCACCGTGTCGCGTCGGGACTCAGGCTTGTTGAAGAGGCTTGGCGAGGCAAAAGATACTGTAACCCGTGTGGGTAGCTCATCTATTACACGTTGTCATAGTTGTACTTTTTGAAGTAACCATCCTTGTGTAAGAACTTGTAGTTATAAAAAATCTTCTTTTGCTAAGTAGTATTGCAACTTGTAACGTTCATACTTATCTTTGCATAAAAAAAAAATTGTTGCTGGGAAATCAAATATGTACGTCAGCGCAAATAATCCATAATCATGTATGAAGATTATAATATAATTGAGAAGTAATTTCTAAGTATTTTATCATAGTCGTGTATGTTATGATATGCAGCGTACTGTAAATATCACATTTAAGGAATCAAGTGTCTTGAAGCCTAAGTTGTTAAACGTGCACCATGTGCGCTGTTGCGCAACTGTCGTGGGATGCGCACAAAACTTATTCCAACGTCTTGTGAATAAGGTGTTTAACAAGGATACGTGATCCGGTGTTGATGGGTTTGCAACCCTCTTACTCAACAAGTTGTTTAGTAGGTTAACTTATCCTTTTACCTTCGTAGGTGTATTTATTGCATGCACGCCATGTAGGCGGAAAATAGAAAATTGTTAAGACATACAGTATATGGAAATAACCAATTTAAGTGTGTCACGGAGTTAGCTAGAAACCACAACGTTTTATTAATACTTGCAAGTGTTTGTGAGAAAACAGATAAGATATTAGACTAAGGAAACAAAAAGTAAATACATAGATGTTTGATAGGTACTTTGGTAAAGTGCCTGAGCGTTGGTGCGCCGGGCCGTGGCCACTCCTATAGGTAGCACCTCTTGAGGTTGCAGATGTTCCATGTGCGCGGCAGCTCTTTTCCATCCAAGCTTCGTAACTTGTACGAGCCCGTTCCTGAGGCTTCAGTAACCTCATAGGGTCCTTCCCACTTTGGTCCGAGTTTGCCCGTGTCTTCTGCGTGGCTCGCATCGTTAGCGCGGTAGACGAAATCGCCTGGTCTGAAGGAGACACTGCGTACTTTGGCGTCATAGTATCCTTTCATCTTTGACTTTGATTTTTCCTCCCTTATGGATGCGCGTTCGCGCCTTTCTTCCAGCAGGTCCAAATCAATACGTCGTTCGTCGTCATTAGTTGCCACGTTAATTTCAGCGGTGCGAATAGTTGGCATTCCAATTTTGGCCGGTATGACGGCTTTTGTCCCATAGACTAGTGAAAAGGGGGTATCTCCCGTGCTGGTTTTTATTGAGGTGCGGTGCGCCCACAAAACATGCGAGAGCTCTTCCACCCATCTTCCTTTGTGTCTATCCAGGCGTGCTTTAATTCCTTCACCCAGGCTGCGATTTGCGCGCTCTACTAAGCCATTGGTTTGTGGGTGTTTAACTGATGCGAAGCGCTGTGTGATGTTCAACTTCTCGCACCAATCCTTGAAGGGATTTTCGCAAAATTGTTTCCCGTTGTCCGAGATGATTTCGCCAGGTAAACCGAAGCGGCATACAATGTTTTCCCAGATGAAGCGTTTCACTTGGTTGCCAGTGATTGTTACCACGGCTTTTGCTTCGATCCACTTAGTGAAGTAGTCTATGGCGACTATGAGGAATTTTAATCCTCCCGCTGCGACTGGGAAAGGTCCTGCAATGTCGATACCCCACTTGTAGAATGGCCATGGGGATGTGATTGGTGTTAGCTCGTGCTGTGGTTGGCGCGGGACGGGTCGATGAACTTGGCAATCGTTGCACTTCCTTATTAAGTCTCGCGCATCGCGGTGCATGGTTGGCCAGTAGTACCCTGATCTCATGGCGCGCGCCACAACGGACCGTGGTCCTGAGTGCATGCTGCATGAACCTTCATGGATTTCTCGCAGCACGTAATTTGCTTGTAGTGGTCCTACACAGCGGAGCCATGGTTGAAGGAAGGAGCGCCGGTACAGTATGTTGTCTCGAAGTTCGAATCTTTGTGCAGTGCGCCGTATCCTGCGAGCTTCCTTCTGCTCTTGGGGTAACATTCCTTTGTTTAGGAATTCCGTTATCGGTGTCATCCATGTAGGACCTTCCTCCTCTATGACTGTGGAGACTTCCATCTCTGATATGGATTTGCTTTTGAGTGTTTCTACCAGCACTTGCTTTGACAGGTGTGCGAAGCTTGTCGAGGCGATCTTGCTTAGTGCATCTGCCTTGCGGTTTTCTCCTCTAGGAACTTGCTTGATGGTAAATCTATCAAAGCCTTTAATCAGTGTCTTGGTCTTGTCGAGATACTGAATCATATTCTCTTCTTTAGCCACGTATTCGCCCAACACGTGGTTGGCCACTAGCCGGGAGTCCACATTTGCTTCTAGGTTACGTACACCCATTCGTGCTGCGATGCGTAGCCCGGCGATTAGAGCTTCATATTCTGCCTCATTGTTTGTCGCTGTAAATTCAAAACGCAGTGCGTAAGTGAATTCCATTCCCTCTGGATTTGTGAGAATGAAGCCAGCTCCTGACCCGTCCACGCATGAGGATCCATCTTTAAACAAGATCCATGGATCTTGTAGTACTCTTTTACTTGGTGCGGGTACCTCGTCGGTGTCTGGCTTCTCGATGATGAAGTCTGCTAGAATCTGTCCTTTGATTGCGGTACGTGGTCTGTAAAAGATGTTGTGTTCTCCTAGTAATACACTCCACTTCTGGAGTCGGCCTGACTCATCAGGTTTGGAGATGATCTGCTTGATTGGTTGGTCTGTGATTACTGCTATTGGGTGCGCTTGGAAGTACCTGCGTAATCGCTTGGCAGCAAACACCAATGCCAGAACTAATTTTTCCATGGCACTGTAGTTCATCTCCGTCTTCTTAAGCGCTTTGCTTACAAAGTAGATAGGGGTTTGTACTGAATCCCTATCTATTAGTTGCACTGCGCTGACTGCTCCATGAGTTGCTGATAAATACATGATCAGTTCTTCCCCTGGCCGGGGTGCGACAAGTGTTGGGAGCGTTGCTAGATGTTGTTTGAGCTGAGTAAAGGCTTCTTCCGCCTCCGTGGTCCACCGAAAATCACCCTTTTTTATACACTTCTTGAGTGTTTTGAAAAGAGGTAAGGATTTTTCTGTTGACTTGGATAGGAACCTGTTTAGGC
Organism: Chrysanthemum seticuspe; assembly: GCA_019973895.1. Taxonomy (NCBI): domain Eukaryota; kingdom Viridiplantae; phylum Streptophyta; class Magnoliopsida; order Asterales; family Asteraceae; genus Chrysanthemum; species Chrysanthemum seticuspe. Next base: position 33,762,521 of record BPTQ01000009.1, read on the forward strand.
CGGCCAGCTTTCCGTTGAGAGATTGGACTTCCTTGAGCGTGCGCGGTGAAGGAAGTTCGATGACCGCCTTTGTCTTTTTTGGACAAGGTTTTATACCGTCAGGTTCGATTAGGTATCCTAGGAACATGCCTTCACTAGCGCCGAAGGTGCACTTCTTCGGATTTAGCTTCATGTTAATCTCTCGTAGAGTCTTAAACGTTTCCTCTATGTCACGCACAAGCTCATCTTCAGTATAGCTCTTTATGACCAAGTCATCCACATAGACTTCCAGGTTGCGGCCCACCTGTTTTTTGAAAGCATTATCTACTAATCGCTGATAGGTAGCGCCCGCATTCTTCAAGCCAAAGGGCATTTTTGTATAATAGTAAACGCCTTGGCTTGTGTGAAAGGCTGTTTTTTCCTCGTCTTCCTTAGCCATCTGTATTTGGTGATATCCCTTGTATGCGTCGAGGAAACACTTTAATGGATATCCGCACAAGGACTCTATTTTCCAGTCTATCTCTGGTAATGGATAGCAGTCTTGTGGACATGCTTTATTAAGATCGGTGAAGTCTACGCACATTCGCCAGCTGCCATCGCTCTTTTTGACCATTACTGGGTTAGAAAGCCAGTCATGGTAGTTGACTTCACGCATAATTCCCGCATCCACCAGTTTTTGTACCTCTGCCAGAATTGCTTGCGCGCGCTCTGGGCTTGGTCGCGCTTCTTTTGGCGTATTGGTGAGTACCCTTGTCGGATTCTCAGTTCATGCTCTGTGATTGAGCGTGGCACCCCTGTCATGTGTTTAGGCTCCCATGCAAAAATATCCAAATTCTTCTGCAGGAGTGCACATACAGTTGCTTTGCCGTTGTCCGACAATGAACCTCCGATGGATATTTCCTGTTCCGGGTATTCGGGGTGAACTGCTACTTTCAGATTTGGAATTCTGGTTGTCTGCTGTGCTGGGGTTGGTGCCGTCTCGCATGCAATCGTGTTGCATTCTCTATGTGGTACAGTGGCGTTGTAAAGAGTAACAATACCACCTTCCACTGGGAATTTAAGCATCCCATGCGCTGTTGATGGCACTGCTCGCATAGCTGATATTCCGGGTCTCCCAATAATGCCATTGTATGGCGAGGGAGATTTAATCACCATGAATTCCATCCAGGCCGTTGCGGAGTGTTCTTCGTTTCCAATGCTGACAGGTAATCGTATTTGCCCCATAGGCCATATCTTCTCACCTGTAAAACCAGTCAACGCCGTTCTGACCGGGATTAACTGACTGCGTATTTCAGGACGCAGTCGTTTAAAACAGTGCTCATACATGATGTCCGCAGAAGCTCCACCATCAACATACATGCGGTGGATGTCGTGACCCCCCGCGCTTATCTCTATAGTGAGTGGTTCCACCACTGCGTTGTCCGCGGTTAAGGTGGGGAAAGAGATCTCCTTTCCACGTGAAAAATCCTGGCTGACCTTCTGCCTTGTGATCCGCTGCCATGATTGTATCATGTAAATGGTGTCGGCCTTGTCTTTAGGTGTCTCTTTCTTATTGCCACTCTTCTGTTTGTCCTTTCCCTCTTTAATGTTTTTGACCAAGTGGTCCAATCTACCCTCTTTAACCATCTTGTCGATGAGCTGGCGCAGTTGGACACATTCGTTAGTGGTATGGCCCTTCTGTGCATGGTAATCACAGTATCCATTCCCAGTACGCCGATCCTCTGGGGTGCGCATCTGCGGCGGTCTTGGAAAATTCGCACCTTCTGTTGCGAGTATTTCCTTTGGGGTCTTGATCAGCGGGGTGTATCTATCATTATCCCTCCCGCTCCCCTGGCTGCGATAGCTCCTATTACGGTTACTACTCCGGTCATTGGATTGTCTCCCAGGTTGTTCCTGTGACCGGTAGTTCGAGTGGTTCCTTTTGCTATCCGCCGTGGCGGCTTCTCCCTGGACGAAGGACCGAGAGCGTTTCATGAGTTCATCAAAGGTTTCAGGAATCTTGTCGTTCAACCTCTTGATGAGTTCTGGATTATTAATCCCGTTCATGAAGCCAGAGATCTTCAACACTTCGGGACATGCTTTAACTTGCATGCATTCATCTTTGAAGCGTTCCATGAATGCGCTTGTAGATTCTCCTTGGCGCTGCTTTACCCTGGCGAGCTCGACAGGATTTTTAGCGCACTTCTTCCTTTGAGTAAAGTTTAGGCGAAACGCCTTTCTCAATTCCTCAAAGCCATTGATGCTTCTGCGTGGAAGCTTGCTGAACCAGTTCCGCGCGTTTCCCACTAGTGTGGAGTTGAACATGTGGCACCACACAGGCTGTGGCCAATTTTCAATTGTCGCTGCTGATTCAAAAATTTTGAGGTGATCATCAGGGTCACATGTTCCATCATAGGTCTTTACGTTGGCAGGCATGCGCCTTCTTTTGCTTTCTGAGAAGTCACTGATGCGCCGAGTAAACGCATCCACCTTTTGAAGGCGCCAAGGGAGGGATATATCTTCATCCTCCTGGTCATTATATCTGTTTTTGGACTTCCAGTGTCCAGTTTCGCCATCCTCGTTGTCCGAGGAATTTTCAGAGGACGAATTTTCCCTCTTTCGGCGCTTGCGCCGACTGTCCTCTGAGTTTGTACTCGGGGGACTTTCACTTGGGGAATAGCGTCGTCCCAGTCTGTCTTGGATTCTGCGGCTACCCAGTCTAGTGTGGACATTGGTACGCTTTTCATCTTCATCACTCTCACTCAGATGATGCGAGTGAGATGTCTCATCATCCCCGATTCTCCTCCCGATTCTGTTGAATACTGGGGGTCGGCGGCTGTCTCTCCCGCGCTTCTCTTTCTGACGGCGCAGTGGGGAAGTCTCGTATTCAGAATCGAAATTGAGTCGGGCTTTCAAGTTCCGACCTGATCTCTTCTTCTCTTCCTCTTGCATGAGGGCAGTTAATGTTTCGTAGTTTTGGGATACGAAATCTTCTGGTGCCAGCTCTGGTGAGACCCCCTCAAGAGCGAGTGTGTTTGTTTCTATTACTACACCCTTACTTCGGTCAGGTGTATCTGGTACCTTTGTCAGGTCAGTTTCTAGCACCGATTGAAAGGGAGTAGTAAGGACGGTGCGCAGTGGGTCTACTCCACTCGTGGTGGTTGTAGTGGCTTGGGTTGTTCCCGAGCGCGGTTCCACCAGAGGGAAGATCAAGTCTTGGCCTGATCCTTTATTTTTAGCAGCGCTGGTTGTCCCAGAGGTCTGCTTAGGAGTTAGTCCGCTTTGCGACTTCTTTCCCATAAGGTCTGACTGCGATCGCTGATTTCCATGCTTCGTCATTCTAGTCGTGGTTCTTAGTGTAGGGTCCCACGGATGGCGCCACTTGTTGATACAAAAGTTGGGCGTTCCTTGTTTGAAGCTCCGGCTCTCGTACCAATTGAGAATTGTTGCTTGAGACCTGCGCACTAAGAGACAAAAGACACCGTTAGGCTTACCGTGGGATTGTTTCCCACGATTATCCTCCGGCGTGAGAGTAAGTAATCGGTTTAGGGTTTAAGGAGAATTAGGGTTCTTAGATCGTACCTTAAACGAGGGATGTGATTCCCTTTATATACGCACGGAATCCTTGTTGGTTCCGTGTTCCTCAACCTTCGGCGTATCCCGCCTTAGTCGGTTGGGGATGATTATCTTCCTATTTAGAAGATATCGGATATCTATTCCATCAATAGATTCGGGTTTGGGCCTTCATGAGCCCAAACGTCTAGTCGGCTTAGCCCAGTTCGTACCGGGCCAAGTTAGTATTGGACTTTAGTCGGGTCCGTGACCCGGATATAGACTATACGTCATCATCGTCGAAAACCCAAAGTTTCCCCCCCCATGTTTTTCGTGAAAGATTTCGTATGAATAAAAGCTTGTTTATAAAAATTGTTGGTGATATTGAAGCGGATTTCGAATGGTTTCAAGAGGGTGTAGAAGCGAGGGGGAAAAGTTTCACGGCGTTACAAAAATGCACATCGGCCATTCGACAACTCGCAACGGGTGGACCTCCGGATAGATATGATGACTACTTAAACATAGCACGAAGAACGTTAGGTTATTTTTTCGTTTTTTATAATTTGGTATTTTTTAGAATTCGGTATCTTTTAGCTTTTTATAATTCGGTATTTTTTTTTAATAAGTATTATGTAATTTTCTTTTAAGTATTAATAAAATATTATGTTTTTATTAAATTGTTTAATATAATTATAAATATATATATAAAAAAATAAAATAAAAAAAGGTACGGGTTAGGCATGGTTGCCACTAAAAATCTATGGTTAGGTATGAGATGAGATGAAAGGATATTATTTGTGGGTGATTAGGTATGAGATAGGTTATTAGGTATGACTTTAGTTTCCAAAAAAAAAAAAGAAAAAAAGAAAAAGAAATTCCGGCCATTATTGCTAATTCCTAGTTCCATCCTTGACTTAAACACATGAAAACAAGTAACGACTTCACAATTGCCAAACGCCGTGTATATAGAAATAAGAAAAGAAGGCTTCTCTGTACATAATCTAACTCAATGATCATAATTGATTTTGAATTTTAAACAATATTACACATTTTTAAAGTTTTAAACAAATGTGTTTTCCCCCCTCTTTATATGTAGTATATAACTTGACTTGATTTTGAATATGATTAAATATAATTTGTTATGTACTTGATGTCGATTTAAATTAAACTCATAACATAGTTGACTCGATTGAGATTTAAACTCGTTAGATTCGTCATTCTCTAAATCATTTTGGTATTTATAATGGTTGATTTGTCAAGTCACCAACATGCTAACATGCCTGACCCGTTTACTAAAACAGATTATGCGAGTTACAAACGAGTTACATGTGTTACACAAGTTCATGTTATATTTAAGTTTTATGACACGATTAATAAACGTCCTATGGTTAAGGTATATCGATCCGCCAACCTGGATATGTCAATACGAACCGCACTCAATTCCCACCTCGTTTTGTTATGTTTTGTTATGTACTTGATATCGATTTAAACTAAACTCATACCATAGTCGACTCATTTGAGATGTAAACTCGTTAGATTCGTCATTCTCTAAATCATTTTGGTATTTATAATGGTTGATTTGTCAAGTCACCAACATGCTAGCACGCTTGACCTGTTTACTAAAACATAACACACGAGTTACAAACAGGTTACATGTGTTACGCAAATTCATGTTATGTTTAAGTTATATGACACGATTAATAAACGTATTGTGGTTGGGTTAAGGTATATCGACCCGCCAACCTGGATAGCTCAATACGAACCGGACTCGATCACCCCCCCCCCTCATTCCTAGTATTCTTTGGTCATCTCATTAAATCATTAATTACCTGTAATAAGTAGACTCTATTTCCACTGAGGACACTAACTGAAATATCTCAATATCCTGGGTCAATATTGAGAATAACCAAGTACAAGCACCATTGAATCTCGCAACATCTTGTGCAAGTATCTCTGCGCTACGATTACAATGACTTTTTCAATATAGACCAAACATTATGCTCATTGAATACCCCGCTGAATAGTAAAAATGAACATAAGAAAAAAGCATAGAAATTTCATTCGATTCGCGCAGCTTTATCAGACTAAATAAGCAACACGTAAAACCTGGAGTAAGTTTAACTTCCCATTTGAACATTGTCACAAAAGCAATGGAAGCACAACCCCAGAAACAATATAAGCTTAATTTTCATCTACTACACAATAGCCAAACGCCGTGTATATGGAAAAAATAAAAGAAGGGTTCTCTGTACATAATCTAACTCAATGATCATACGTGTGATGGAACCTTAATGTACAGCTTACCTTATCTAGGCACGAAACGAACAACTTTTTTATAATAATTGGCGTCGTTAGTATTAAAAATATGTTAATTTGAACACATATTCCTCTCCTTGTTTTCCTCTCAATCAAAGATCCATCCATATCTCCAACCCATTGACAGCCAATTACAATTATCACCCTTTATTAGTTTCCTTGATTGAGCATTCTGTATTGCCTATTTAGGTTTGTAAACTTCTTGTAACCATGTATCAAGTGTGTGATAATATACACAAAAGCTTTGATCAAATCCTTTATGGTACCAGAGCAGTGATCATCACGATCTATTCAAAATTAAAACCCCAAACATCTTTTTCATCATCTTGCTGATATGGGAGACGATGGAAAGAAAGAAAACACCAAAACTGATGCCACACAACCAGATCATAACTCACCATACTATCTTCACCCGTCTGATTATCCGAGGCAGATGCATGTCAACGATGCATTAACCGACAACAATTATCTTGATTGGGTCCAAGAGATGGAAAACTTCTTGTTCGCCAAAAACAAGATGGGGTTCATCGATGGAACCATCAAAAGGCCAGAAGCCGGGGATGCAAATCGAATGGCATGGATGCGATGTGACGCGATGATCAAGGGATGGCTCACAACAGCCATGGAGAAAGAGATCCGAGGAAGCGTGAAGTACGCCACTTCGGCATCAGAAATCTGGAAGGATCTTAAGGAACGGTTTGGAAAGGAAAGTGCACCGCGTGCATATGAATTGAAGCAGGTGATCTCAAACACCAAACAAGAAGGAATGACCGTGTCCGCCTATTACACAAAACTACGTGGATTGTGGGACGAGATGAAGGTGGTGTTTGTTTTTTAAGAGGCTCTGAATCTGAATCTGAACCGCACATCTGAATCTGAATCTGAGGCGTAAATGTCTTAATCTGACCGCATCTGAACGGGAAAAAAAACTCATGTTTGAACCGCACATTTGATTGCTCGTACTAAAAAAAATTTGGTTATTTTTGTGTCAACAAGACGCAACAAGAGGCATTAAGACACACCTCTCAGATCTAGACCATTAAGATCTTACTGCCTCTGACTGCGTTTGAACGGGAAAAAAAAACAAACGGTTTGAACGGCCAAAATGTCTGACCGCATCTGAACGAGTCAGATTAAGAGACTGTTAAGATGCAGTTTTCAAAAAACAAACACCGCCGAAATCTTTCCTGCCTATTCCAATTTGCAAGTTTCTACTAAAGTTATTGAGTGATTGTAATGCTATATGTATTGGTAACCTAACAAAATATCATCATTTAGTGTCGTATTAGCATAACATCAATTTTCTTTTTTTGTTTTTGGTTTTTGCTGGTTGGACCCGGCTTTTTACATCTTTTGTTGGTTGAACTGGCTGGTTTGGTCTGATTTTCAAAAAACCTATATTTACTAAAGATATTGATTGTTTGTTAGGTTACATGTATTGGTAACGTAACAAAATATCATAATTCAGTATTGTATTACCATAATATCATAATTCAGTATTGTATTGGTAACGTAACAAAATATCTGTTTGTTAGGTTACATGTATTAGTAACGTAACAAAATATCATAATTCAGTATTGTATTACCATAATATCATTTTTTTTTTCACTTATCTATTGGTCAACCTTTGGCAACACCCATTGAAAATTTAGTTATAACAAATATTTGTTTAAATATTTAAACAAACAAAACACACTCTGATTAGTTTTTTGGTTTAAGTCACAATAATCAAAGGGGGTGTTATTTGGTTAAGTCATGGTGGTAACTAAATAGGGTGTAGTGGTGGTGACTTAAGTAATAGGGGGTTTCAGGTGCGAGTTAACATTCTATTACGTCTTGTCTTAATTCACGTTTAAATTAAAAAAATAAAATAAAAAATGGAAGGCTATATGCGCAGATTCTACTATGCATTATATTTATGACGTGATCTTTACTCATATGCTTATACACATGTGCATATTGTTACGGAAATTGCGCAAAGCTTAAAAAATTGATATCTTTGGCTTCTCAGTAATTTTAAGTGGTTTGCCCAATAAGACATTATGAGTTTAAAGTCTCACCTGAAATGTTTGTGACGTATTATTTGTGCAATATATGTATGTAAATATTCACATTTTGTTTAATAAGATATGATTACTACAAAGGGAAATGATTATAGGTTAATCGATTTCTCTCGGTGTTTAAGTTAAATGAATGCTACTAAATGGAGTTCTTTGGATGCCATTACAATGTAGATAAGTTTTTAATCATTTTGTTTTGTAACGTAGAATATTGGGTTTTTGCCACAAATAGAAGTGTAATATTTTAGTTTTATTTTCTTGTGATGTGTACTATGTTAAAGTAAATTTCAAGTATTTAGGGTTCAATTGAATTGCAAACACGGCTCCCAAAACTTTTAAACACAACGCCTCTCAAAACTTTAAGACAAAAGTAGTTCGTGTGAAGAAATATTGATGTGCGTTACAGTGATGGGGCCAAAATTTATAATCCGGGTGGGCCATAATATACAATAAAGATGACTTCAAAAGTAACTAAGACGTTTAAAACTTAAAACTAAGTAAAATTCTAATAAGAAAATAGTAACTTCACGCACACTTTTTTGTTGTCACAATAAAATTATGAGAACTAACAACTTAATGTGTTCAAAAATCTTTAGTTGAACCTTGTGAGTTGACTTGTTTAATTACAAAAAAAATGAAGATAAAAGGGCGTAGAACAAAGACACGATTTGTTTTGAGAACTCGGGTGCGCCAAAGGTATTGTGCGGACTAAACTGTTATCAATTTCTATATGTGTAATACTATTAGAAGCTATATATTCATGGGTTGACCATGGCCATCCAAAGTCTAACGTGGCTCCGTTCTTGTGCGTTTATCCTCCCGCGCATAAGACATAAGAAGTAGTCTTTGCTAAAAAAAATTGGTGTGCTTTTATCACACCTTTCAGAATCGATAAATGCATCTCAATGTTTCTCACAAAGATTACGCATGCGTTTTCAAAGTTGTAAAGATTGTGTATTTTGACGAAATTATGATTTGCAATTTATTAATCAATTTAACATAAATAATTTGGATTTTCTATCATTTGCTTTTTTTAGAAACAAATATTTGCACACCCAATACATAAACTTAATTAAAAATTTATCAGATTAAACGGCCAGAATTTAAATATCAAACCTTTGGCTAGTTTGGATGACCTAATAAATATTTGGAATCTTTTATCATTAATAGTTTCCATTTTTTATCCAATTCAAAATCCTATTGTTTCTCCTATTAATGCGCAATATGTTTTTTCTTTAATACCATAGGACAGGCAAGGAAGATTAATTCCTATACTTTTTAAGAAATTAAAAGTTTGGGCTAGGTCATTTACTGGGCCTCTTACAGTATTGGGCCAATCCTTATACAATACTGCAATATTTAGTATCTCAAATATTTGATTTACAAAATTTAGGGTCCGTTTATTTTGATACCTTGGAATGGCTTTTGCATTGACAAGACCCTTATTACTTGTTTGGTTCTTGCTTTTGAAAAAAAAAATGACTGTTTGAATCATAGATTGATGGTTGGGCAATATGGTAAGTTTCAAGTGATTTTGTGTATTTGATGGGCCTATTTCTTTTGTCTCTATATATGTATTTTGTTATTTTATAATATAAATAATATACTTTATTTAAAATTTATTATAAAATATATTTAAATAAATATAAATTCTCTTTCCAAAATCTACCTCAAATCCAAATTCAAATCCGAATCCAACCCCACTTATAAACCAAACGAGCCCTTAGAAAGAAAGATATAAAAAGTGATGGCAAAAAGCCATGCCCATAGGTAAATGACTTAAACAACAAAAGAATTAATAGAAGCTTAACACCATTCCATGTACAAGATTTACAATTAATCAATTTTTATTAGTTGTCAATGTGTTTAACTTATCAAAATTTTAATTTTGTAACCCAGATTTTTTGGTGTGTGTCGTCATTAGAACCTACCATTTAGTGTCTAAGTTATTTGACTTTGTTAGTTTGAGAAAAAAAATCCGCCCTCTTAGTACTAAATCCTGGCTCCATTCCTGTTTAAACACGTGAAAACAAGTAACAACTTCACAATAGCCAAAGTGTATAAGGAAATAAGAAAAGAAGGGTTCTTTGTACATAATCTAACTCAATGATCATAAATGATTTTGAATTTTAAACAACATTACTTACTTTTTAAATCTTCAACAAATGTGTTTTCTCTTTATATATAATATAGACTATAGATAAGCCTTTAAGAAAAAAATATATACATATAACTTGACCTGATTTTGAATTTCGATTTAAATATGTTTTGTTATGTACTTGATATCGATTTAAACTAAACTCATAACATAGTCGACTCGTTTGAGATTTAAACTCATTAGATTCATCATTCTCTAATTCACATTGGTATTTATAATGGTTGATTTGTCAAGTCACCAACATGCTAACACGCTTGACCCGTTTACTAAAACAGATTACGAAATTTACAAATGGGTTACATGTGTTACACAAGTTCATGGTATGTTTAAGTTTTATGACACAATTAATAAACGTATTGTGGTTGGGTTAAGGTATATAGACCCGTCAACCTGGATCTTGTGCAAGCATCTCAATATCCTGGGTCAATATTGAGAATAACCAAGTACAAGCACCATTGAATCTCGCAGCATCTTGTGCAAGCATCTCTGAGCTACGATTACGATGACTTTTTCAATACAGACCAAACATTATGCTCATTGAATACCCCACTGAATGGTACAAATGAACATAAGAAAAAAGCATAGAAATTTCATTCGATTCACGTAACTTTATCAGACTAAATAAGCAACACGTAAAAACTGGAGTAAGTTTAACTTCCCATTTGAACATTGTCACAATAGCTATGGAAGCACAACCCCAGAAACAATATAAGCTTAATTTTCATCTACTACACAATAGCCAAACGCCGTGTATATGGAAAAAATAAAAGAAGGGTTCTCTGTACATAATCTAACTCAATTATCATACGTATGATGGAACCTTAATGTACATCGTACCTTATCTAGGCACGAAACGAACAAATTTTTTTATAATATTTGGCATCGTTAGTGGCAGAAGCATTTCGTTGAGAATGATTTGTGGTTCTCTCTAGTGCTGGTGCTGCTGCCGCCAATTGCTGATGACTCGTGGTAAATGACAAAATGATCTTTATCAGCTAATACAGATCTGATACGATAGGAGAAAAAAGTTAATAATGTCAATTATATATTTTTATATAGACAATTAGAAACTGCATGTATCATAATAGCGTTCCTCGATATAAATTTTTGACTAATGACCGAAAAGTGATGGGCCTGAAAAATACGGTGAAAGTGTAAAGTGGAGCTATTTTACAAAAACATTTATATAGCTACCTTGTACGATACCATGTATTAAAGATGGTAACTTCAACCCGTTTACCAATAAATGGATTGATTCGGGTTAAATTTTACGTCTAATGGGTAAATCAAAAGTTAGAATGGAAAGGTTCGAATGGGTCGAAAAATGACTTGAAAAGTCGTTTAAATGCTTACAGCCTCCACAGTTACCTTATTCATAAATCGCTATAAGTATTCTTACAACATAGTTTCCGCTATCCTATTTAATACACTACAGCCTTAAAGGTAACAATTAATATGTACTGTAATTCGACAAAAAGGGGACAAAAATGTTTATGGGTAAGCTTGACCCGATAACTCGTTCTGACCCAAATCTGTTTTCACTCATCACCCCGCCCATTTTACAACTCTACCATGTACTATACAACTTCTTGGCAATTGAAGCGAAAGTGGGGAAAGATACGGCATATGCTATTTACAGAGGGTGTTTTATCTTTCAGTTATTAAACCGGTCTTTAATAACTAATGGTCCCGGGCCAAGAGCAAATATAGAGAGAAAAAGAGAGGGAACAACTAGTTACTAGGGATGTTCAGCTACCTGTTTCTAGTTTCGCTGCTGTACACAATTGGCCAAAGAGCCCCCATCAATTCTGTCAAAATAACGATTTTGCCCTTGTGTAACTTTCTTCTTTCGAGCACTCAATAACGACTCTGAGTTTCTCCCTGGACTTCCAAACTAAAGAAGTGACCCAGTCACCTTCATCATCCAACCATGTTGCAGTCAACTCTACAAGAAGATATAGCCCTCATAGAATGCAGATTCTACACAGAAAGAGCTTGATTCAGTGTAACACAATGTGATAGTTAGTTTTCATTCATTTTAACAGTTGTAGAAGAATCATAGATGTTAGTAGTATAGTTGTTGACTTTTATCTTTGACTTGACTTTGTATAAATACTACTCTGTAGTATTCTTCCAGTTTAATGAGAATTCACAAGTTCCATTCACTTCTTTCATAATTCAATATGGTATCAGAGCACAATTAGCTCCGGCCATCATGTAACAAAGTCAGGCCACCACTCAACCATCATCTAACAAACTTTGACCATCATCCAACCAACTTTGACCACCAGTCAACCATCATACCACCACCATAGATCACCCAAAACTGTCGAAATTCATCACATTTTACAACCATAACACTCAAATCATCATTCTAATCACAATCACACAATCAGAATTGATCACATCAATTAAGAAACATCCAAAATTCATCAAAAATTTTCATAACTGTTTTTCCCACCAAAACTAATAACTACCTTTCTTGCTCATTTTCTGCCATTCATCTTCTCCAAGATCACCATGACAATCTCAAAAAACAACACAAATACTTCATCTTCATCCTCACAACAACCAGATACTGATGATGTCAACTCCATTCACCATCCTCTGTACTTCCATCAAAATGACCATCCTGGTTTAGTTCTGATATCCAAGAAACTAACTGGATCAGAAAACTACAGCAGTTGGAGACGTTCTATGATGATAGCTTTGAATGCTAGGAACAAATTGAAACTAATCAATGGAGAGTTTGATGAACCTGCAACAACTTCATCCATAAGATCTTTATGGGAGAGGGCAAATGACATGGTAATTTCTTGGATACTCAATACAGTTTCTGAGCAGATTGGAAATAATCTCAGTTTTGTGAATTCTGCTACTGCTTTGTGGAATGAGTTAAGTGAACATTACTCTCAATTGGATGGTCACAAAATTTACCAAGTTTCTAATGAAATAATTCAGTTGAAACAACTCAATACACCAGTTGAATTGTACTATCACAAACTGAAGGGATTTTGGGATGAATTAGATGCTTTAGAGGCTCCCTATGCTTGCACTTGCAGATGTGATTGTGAGAATGGTAAGACCAATGGTGAAAGAGAACAAAGGAAGAGATTGATTCAGTTTCTTATGGGGTTGGATGACAGTTACACCAATATAAGAGGTCAGATACTCTTGATGCAGCCATTACCACAAGTTTCCAAAGCTTATAGTATGCTCAGACAGGAGGAGAAACAAAGGGACATACCAAAATCCACTCCAATATCACTTTCCACAGCCCTCAATATCTACAACACAAACAGACACAACCAATTCTCAAAACCAAATGCCTCTAACACTACCAATCAATCACCAAGTGGATACAAGAAAGCACCATTCAGGAAGGGCATTACTTGCACAAACTGCAAGAAAGAAGGACATTATGGTAATGAGTGCTACAAGATAGTTGGATATCCTCCTGGTCATCCACTACATGGAAAATTTGTACCACCATCTCAGAGGACACAACAACATTACAAGGGCTCAGTGAATGCAGTCATGGGGGGTGAAGATTCTGAACAAGAAAATCATACAACACCTCTCAATGTGGCTAACACTTCAGGCAACTCAACTGACCGATATGTTTTCACCAGAATGGATCAATTGCAGAACCAGTTGAACCAAGTCCTCTTGATGATGCAGAATCAAAATCAAAGGGAGTTCACTGCTGCAAATCTCCCACACATGGCAGGTATAAAATATGTTTTCATTGCTTCTTTTTCATCTGGTATTATGGAAATATGGGTAATTGACAGTGGTGCTACTGATCACATCTGTACTTGTCTCACCTTAATGTTTGACATACAACATTGCAAACACCCAACCATAGTTTGTTTACCAAATGGCCAAACCACATCTGTCACAATTACTGGATCAGTTCAAGTTACACCACACCTCATCCTTAAGGGAGTCCTCTACATTCCAACATTCACTTACAACCTAATCTCTATTAGCAGAATTACCAATTCCACACACTCATCAGTCACTTTTACTCACAATCAATGCATCTTTCAGGGCCATGATGGCTCCAAGACAGCTGGAACACTACATGGCGGACTTTACACACTCTCACCAACACCTTCCACAAAGACTGGCATCTCTACCTCTACTCCATCTACTGCAACACTTCTCACCAATAACAGTTCAGCACACTTGTGGCATGCAAGACTATGCCATCCTTTCTTTCAAGTTCTAAAGAAAATCAAGTCCATTTCTCCTATTTTCCATTGTAATATAGATTCAAAATGTATTGTATGCCCTTTGGCTAAACATCACCTTTTACCATTTCCAATCAGTACTTCTCATGCTACCAGTTTATTTTCTCTTGTTCACATGGATGTATGGGGTCCTTATAAGCATCCAACACTCAATAAATGTAAATATTTCTTAACCATTGTGGATGATTTCTCTACAGCTACATGGACATATTTCATACCTTCTAAACATCATGTATACACAACCTTCCAAATCTTCAACTCCTATGTGAACACACAATTCAAAACCAAAATTCAAACAATAAGGAGTGACAATGGCACAGAATTCATAAATCAATCTTTCACTAATTTCACCCAATCACAAGGTATAATCCATCAGACTTCCTGTCCATACACTCCACAATAGAATGCAAGAGTTGAAAGAAAACATAGACAACTTCTAGAGATGGCCATATCAATCTACTTTCAAGCCAAATTTCCAATCCATTTATGGGGATATTGTATCTTAGCCTCAACCTATCTCATCAACAGATTACCAACTAAAATCCTCAATCACAAAAGTCCATATGAGATATTGTACAACAAACCCCCAAACCTTGACAATCTCAGGATCATTGGTTGTAGAACACATGTTTACACACACACTCATGACAAATTTGAACCAAAATCAACCCCAACTGTCTTAATAGGATATCCACCAAACCAAAAAGGATATATCTTGTATAATCCCACAACACAGAAAACCATTGTCAGCAGAAATGTAATCTTTGATGAAACAATTTTTCCTTTTCACACAACAAGTTTTACACCAACTCATGGCTCATTCACCTCGCCACTGCAATACTCAAACATACACCCACCAACTCCTACTCAACCACCACTATCTACACCAATATCACCTACTCCTGATCCTGTCCAACCACACCAATCACTCCTATCTCAACTACTATATCTCCACCAGACCCTGAACCCAACATCACCAATGCTTCAACCACACCAACCAATTCACCCATACATGAACCAACATCAGAACACACTTCAACTATACCTGCACCAATATCAGGACCCCAACCATTACCACAACCATCACCTATACCCACCAGAACCTCTACAAGGACTAAGACAATACCCAATTCCCTCAAAGATTTTCAATACAAACTACCTCCATCCTTTGTCAACAACATCAAATCCAAACATCACCATTCTAAATATATTAATTATTCAATCTCACCCCTACCACCTTCAGTTTCATTTAGAGTACATATGTTGTTAGTGAACCACAGTCTTATGCCCAAGCTTCCAAACACCAGACTTGGAGAACAGCAATGGACAAAGAACTTCAGGCCTTGGAACAAAATAACACATGGACATGCACCCTTCTTCCCCCTGGCAAAATTCCAATTGGATGCAAATGGGTTTATAAGATCAAGTTAAATGCCAATGGAACTGTTGAAAGGTACAAAGCAAGGCCAGTTGCTAAGGGCTATAGTCAACAAGAAGGGATAGATTACACTGAGACCTTTGCGCCAGTTGCTAAAATGGCAACTGTAAGGACTCTAATAGCTATTGCAGTTCATAATGGGTGGTCCATCCAACAACTAGATGCTAACAATGCTTTCCTACATGGTGATTTGAATGAGGAAGTGTGTTAGTGCAAATATTACGATACTTAATCTATACAGTCTCGTTTGTTTTGATTGATGACAAACATGTAACTTGTAATACATAACGTAAAATGTACAAGTTACTTGTAATCACACTTTGTCTCAACATACATTCAACACCTCTTGATGTCTCAAGTCCTCGTATGTTACAACACAGGTTCGTACATGTTTGTTATGTGGCATTATGATCAAACCCATTAACAAATCATTTAGAATGTTTAAAATACATTTAGAGTCACTAAGTATTTTAATAGGTTAACCATTCTATTTCGAACCTCATTTTACATGTTGCATTCACAAGTATTTCAAAAGGTAACTAGACATTTTATTAACTAGTTACATAATACATTTTACAAGTTTACCTTGATAAACCTTTAATCTAAAAATAGAAATACATGTTACATCATGTCATGCATCATCTTTGAAATCCTTGGAAGATCACTTGAATATTTTGGTTAGATTGATACTCAATATATCAAATGTGATCTTAGTAAGATTTGGTAATATCTTGGAAAGATTTGAAGAAAGATTTTTTAGATTTTCTGTCAGGCACCCACGGAACCCTTTTGTATAAAGGGTGGAACCCTTTAAAGGGTTCCTTGGTCCGTGGACGCTCCTGTCCACTTTTGGCTATAAATAGAAGCCCATTGTTTTCCCATTTCTTCACCACTTGAAAACACATCTTCTCCACCTTCTTGCATACATTTAGATCTATCATTAACAATGTAGTAACATACATTAAACACCCTAATGATCATGATCATAATGCTTCTAACATTCATCTTTGTTGTAAGCATACTCTACATTGATCAACCAAGGAAAGCTTGGAGATCTAGCCATCCCCACTCACCACAAGCTGAAGATCTATCACAACAAGTTTAGGGAACTTGTGATCTTCATCATGAAGGCTTCCTATCAATGGAAGATCATTTAGAAGTAGTTATTCATATCCATTAGACATTTGTGTCATGGATCATTAGTGTAGAACATCATTGCATCATCACAACACGTTTACCAAACTAGATTAGATGGTTTATGTGTTTATGCCATAAAACACAAGGTTTGTTATGTTGGGCCATAAAACATAGTGGGAGTGGTTGTACCCTTGTAAAAGAACTCGACATCTAGCTTAGTGTCGGAAATATTGTATAGGCGACATTAGGTTGGTTCTACCTCGAACTAGAACCCGGTATTTAGCTTTGTACCAGAAAAAGTGTAAGCGACGATTGTAAGGTTTTCTCCGCCGAGAAGGGAGCTTGTTGATTTAGTGAAGTAACTCTCGAGTTGGGTACTCGAGGAGTGGAGTAGGGCGGAAAGGAGATCCGTGACCGAACCACTATAAATCATCGTGTTCGGTTTGCACTTTCCTTTCTTTATCTCTTTACTTTTATAGTTGCACTATACTATTGCTTGTGATGTGGTTTGATGTTGATGCTTGTGTGACAACATGGTTTACTATGCTTTACATTGGTCACAAACATTAATTGGAACTTTCATATTATAACAAGCTTCATAAGCGATTTGATACTAAAGATCTAAAGTTTTTAAACGGTAACGTATTCACCCCCCCCTCTACGTTTTCACAATTGGTATCAGAGCCACGTAGCTCGTATTTTGAAAACAAATGGTTTTTAAAATAGAGTACGATCCATGTATCAAATTACCATTGAAGCGAAAAATAATATGAAAAATGTTTTGCTAATTATACTTAGAAATTTTATTGTTAAATGTAACTTTGTATACAAGCTTGAAGTTTTTCTTGAAACATAAAATAAAGAGTAAATTACATAATTGGTCCTTGTGGTTTGTTGAAAATTGCAGAAAATGTCCCTGTGTTTTTTTTTGACGCGTTTCGTCCCTGTGGTTTACAAATCTTACGGATTTTGTCCCTCGTCCAAAAATGTCCGTTAAGTGTCTTGCGTTGTTAGTCCTTCGTTAGTGCAGTCCGTTAAGTGTTTTGCACTGTTAGTCCTTCGTTAATAAATTTTGCACCGTTAGTCCTTATTTTTTAAAATATAGTTTTCCCCAATTAGTCCCTCCGTTAATAATAGTTTTCACCCGTTTTTGTCCGTTTTTATCCGTTTTCGTTCGTTTTTTATCCGTTTTCGTTCGTTTTTTTATCCGTTTCCCCCCGTTTTTTTACGTTTTTCGTCCGTTTTCTTTCGTTTTATATAGTTTTTGTCCATTTTTCTTACGTTTTTATCGGTTTTAATCCGTTTTTGTCCGTTTTTCTTACGTTGTGTCCGTTTTTCGTACGTTTTTATCGGTTTTTCTTACGTTTTTGTCCGTTTAAAAAAAATTTGAATAAAAAATTTCAAAAAAAAAATTTGAATAAAAAAAATATTTTTCAAAATATATATATATTTTTTAAATATTTCCGTTTTTTTTCAATATTTTTCTGAAAGTTTTTAAGATTTTTTAAAAAAAAATATTTGAAAAAAAATATTTTTCGGAAAATTTTTTTTCAATGTCCGTTTTTTTTTAAAAATATTTGAAAAAAAATATTTTTGTTCAAATTTTTTTTTTGAAATTTTTTATTCAATTTTTTTTTTAAATTTGATTTTTTTTTTTTCAAAAACGAACAAAAACTTAAAAAAAAAACTGACGAAAACGAATAAAAATGTAAAAAAACGGTCGAAAACGGATAAAAAACAGACAAAAACGGACAAAAGCGTAAAAAACAGACGAAAAGGGATAAAAACGTAAAAAACGGACGAAAAACGTAAAAAAACGGGGGGGGGGGGAACGGATAAAAAACGAACGAAAACGGATAAAAACGGACAAAAACGGGTGAAAACTATTATTAACGGAGGGACTAATTGGGGAAAACTATATTTTAAAAAATAAGGACTAACGGTGCAAAATTTATTAACGAAGGACTAACAGTGCAAAACACTTAACGGACTGCACTAACGAAGGACTAACAACGCAAGACACTTAACGGACATTTTTGGACGAGGGACAAAATCCGTAAGATTTGTAAACCACAGGGACGAAACGCGTCAAAAAAAAAACACAGGGACATTTTCTGCAATTTTCAACAAACCACAAGGACCAATTATGTAATTCACTCTAAAATAAAAGTTTGTTGAAAGAACTAGTAAGTATTGTATTGAGTGCTTATAGAAAATTTACGAAGAAATATGATTTTAAAGGAGTGTTTGGGATAACTATAAATTTAGTTGAAAAATCACCTCCGTAAATATTTAAGATAAGTTACATAAGTAGATATGTTGTTAAATATGTGTATTATATGTTTATTATCAAATCTAGTAAGTCACACACATTTTCTCTATGTCAAATACTAGTTTTGGTGAATCTGTCTCAGAGGACCACGGCACCAAATCTTATAAAGGGCGGATCCCTTTATTTGGTTCCTTTAAATCCGTCTGTACAGTATGCAGTTTTTTGGCCAACTTCAAAAAATCATAACTAATTAACCGTAAGTCCGTACAAGTCGAGCCACCTATCATTTTAAAGGGAATTGAGTCTACTTTCATTTAAAAATACTCTCATGGCTTGAGTCTAATTTTAAATAAGTGAAATAGACCAAACACTACAGTATGTATAAGATATTAAGTTTCGCTTTAACATAAAAACTCAAAATTTTGAATCAAACAATTTAAGTTGGTATTCTTAGAACTTTGATACAACTTCTTTTGAAACTAATTAATTTGGTAATATGTTTAAAGGAAACTAATCAAGCTTGGTATACATCGTCATATTTAAACGCTAAATGACGAAAAGTGTTTTTCTTGTTATGCTATGCTAAATGACCACTTGTTTATGTTGTTTGCATATATGTTGCTTGCTTATTTTCAAATTATTGTTTACACTTGTTTGTTTGCATAATATAAGTGTCAATCTTGCCATGTTACTTATTCGCTTGCTTGACGATTTCTTGTTTATGTACAATAGGACATTTGCTAGATTTTGTGCACTTAGTTGGAAAATTATTTTACCATCACTTATAGACTTATATCACTTTCTTTTCATAGGTTATACTAACATCTCGCATAACTTATGAAATGTCATAACTCACTTAGCAATGAGTACTAAGTAAATTAGTCAAGTACTTTGAAAAATGGAGGTTTTAAGAGAGTGTTTGGTACAAGGACAAAAACAATGTTGTATGATGTAATTTATTTGTTTTTACTTTGTAGGATGATAATATGACTTAAAACAATGTTGTATGCTAACCGGTTTATGCAGGTGGATAGCACAAGTGTGTTATAAAATTTTACCCATTTTCACTTTTATGTGAAAATCGTTAGCCCTTGGTCAAAGTCTATGCTCCACTATGTTTGTATATGTGTTATCGACTTTTCCTAACTAGAAGTAATTAATGTCACATGTTTTAAGCAAAATTTCAGGTTTCGGAAAACTCCCCGACACCTAAAAAATGGGTCTGTGAACTTTTCTGGTGACCACGGATCATACGGCACCAAAATGTTGGTACCGTCTTTTATGCATTTTGGTACCGCCATACCTGTACAGGCGGACCAGGCGGCACCAATTTAAGGGTTCCGCCTGTGTAAAGAAATAGTGCCATGGATCCTATAGGTAAGTTGTTGAATTTTACTAAATCCCGCAATCTAATTTACCAAATTTCGTTTCTAGGATACTTGTTAATGCATATCTTTCATATCTCACTCAACACATCCTCAATGGATTAACTTAGGATGTTTGACATGATCTTAGACACTTCCATCTCATTAGAAACTATCATCTTTGTATGAATTAACATCAAATAAAACACATCTCCGTGAATCCTTAGTTCCATAAATCGACACATTTAGGATGGTCATTTTCACACTTCCAACTATTAATTCTCCTTAAGCTTAGCATTTCTTTAAGCAAAGTTAAAATGACTAAATCCTTAGCCTCATCACCTTCAAACAAGACACTTAAGAAAACCACTAGGATTAGCGTTCGATCTTGTTGCTTCGTCAGCTTGAACACTTCATCCTCAGACTCGTCACCTCTCAACATCTCATCACCCACTCGAGATAAGAACTTTCTAAACTTAAGTACTCCAACTCCAGCACCAAAATCACCCACCATTATGACTTCCTCACAACCATCCAAAAACACCTTCACTATCAAAGTTTCCAAAACTTGTACCTATCGAACTTTGTGTAACACCACCAACATCTTCTCATCTATTTGCGGATAACTTAGATGACTTGCCACCTAGACTAATCCGGACTCATTATTTGCAAAGATATCATACACAAGTCTATCATATGACTATAGATATTGTTTTGTATCTACATGTATTGCCTCACTTGGTTAACATGAAAATAATGTGTCATCCTTCAAGACGATAAGTATTTACATAGAGTCATAACTCACACGTATGTTAAAGACATACTATCAAGTCTTGTTATCCTTGAGTTCAATCTAAGCTTTATAATCTAAACAAATTAGGATTGACAACTTAAGTATTTCATCCGAAATATTCAAGTATATGCGACTTACGATTGTAGTCATTAAAAGTCATATTCGAAAAATCAACACCCAAGTATTTTAACAACACATGTTGAAACACTTATCCAAAACAAACAACCCATTGTGCCACGTATCCCTCTTTGACACCTACTACCCCTCTTCCATCTTTTGGCACCATTAAGCGTATTGCTCATGAACTTCCAAGAGCATCCTTTAAATCAAACGTGCCCTTTCAAGGTGAACCTATACCTCAGCCCCTAAGCTTCATAGACATAACCAAAACTTCAAGCACTTCACCCACTAGTTGTAGCAACCAATGAACCATAAGAATTAGTATCCGTAATTTTTGTGTTCAACATCTATGGACAAATAATCAACCTAAGTACTTCCATAGCACAACAAACCCCTACATCACCACATCCTTATTTAGACACACTAGAAGACCTACCACCTAGATCAACCAATCCACCATCCTTACCATCATTTGAATTCGTTGAGTGTATTGCTCAAAAAGCCCTTGTGTCCAACACTTGTACTGAATCAAATGCATGTTTGAACAAACTCAACCATCCTTTCCCACATATAAGGACTTAGATAATTCATTACGGCTAGAACCTCAACTATCAAATAAGCATGGTGCTCTTGGTAATTGTTGTCAATTTCCACTAGGTATAAGTAGTACTACCTTCACAAATTATCAAAGTATTAGTAATACTTTGTCGTTAAACTTCTGCATAAATTTCGTTAAACCTCAAATCAACATTTTAACAACACATGTTAAAATGCAATCTCAAAGCCAACATCATACACCCCAAGCAACAATGACTCTTGAGGAGTATACATAATAAACTCGAGTGAATTCCTCTTGTCATCATCTAGTGAATATAATCTTGAGACCAAGTTTATTTAGATAGGACTATCCAATTCAAACACTTTGGCTTCATATCTTCATTTAGGAAAACATGATGTTTTGAAAAACATTATGCCTAAGAAATCATGCGTTAAGTATTCATCGTATTAAAAGGATATTGTATATCCTATGCATCATTCTCTCCTTGCGACATATATGGTTATGTTACAAGAGATTTCATTACACCTCATTGGCTAAATGATCTTGAAACGAACATCCACAAGTTCTATGAACTAGCATATCCAATTCATCTTGTCATACTTATTTTCATAAGCATGATAACTTTATCCCATACGATAATCTCATTTGTTGAAAGATACTATTTGTATTCATTTCCTTTCAAGCGTACATCATAACCTAACCTTGCTCAAACCTTGTGCACATCCAAGGTTGAAACTTAACATCTCTAGAACATACACATGATCTATTTAGTAACCTTATTTAGATTCTTGTCAAATAAAGTTCAAAAGAGCTTTCTTAAGAACATTCTTAATTTAACATATTCCATTCCCTAGTCTTAGATAATCAAATCACTTTTAAGTATACACTTTAACATAAAAGATGTCATTCATTAGATCATACAATTAGCTTTGTAATTTGAACAAACCTTAGATTCTAAACACAAGATTAAAACATATCGTTTATCAACACACCATTGTTAAAATTCATGTGTATAACATGACATCTTCATCACCTTAGTTATATTGCATATTAGTTGTGTCACATTAAGCCAAGTATTGGTAAACTATCATCTTTTATGCACTTTAATAAGCAAAAGTAGGAGTTCCCATCTTTCTAACATGAGAATGACTACTGGAGAACCTATTGGACTAGAAACTCAATTTGACCTAATAGTTGAATTGCTTCCTGGAGAGAAGTTGGGTATGTGGAATCACCCGTAAAAATGGTCGTGTTCAGCCTTAATTGAGCACCGCTAGTAATAGTCTCATATTCATTCTCCAACTTGAAAAATCTGTTTTCCTATACTTGCCTAAAGTAAGTGTTAAAACATTGATAGTTTGCCTCGCCTTAGGAATACTAATCAAACAAGTAGTATATATGATTTTCCTTTTAAAAGCCACTTGCATTGCACTTGCATGTGTTGATTACATGTTCTTGTTTGATACGATAAGTTGATTTGACATTATCTTAGTGTTTGATAACTAGTCAAATGTGTAAACCTTAGTACGATTTTATCTTTATAATGCTTGTATTCTTGTTTCATGCTACTAAACGTTTAAACCTAAACTTTATATTGCATGATACTTACGTTTGAATTCTTTTTAGCATGATTAACATGTTACTTATGAACTCATAATATGGCATCCTGATACGTGATATGATATATTTGTGTTTGAAAGCTATTAGTTGGCATTCATTACATTTATGTGTTGTACGATCCAAATGATACATGCTCCAAATTTCTATGTCGTAAACATGGCTTGCATGAATCTTTCATCTTGTTTCTTTTGCTTCTTGTCACACTATTTGTTTGCTACGTGTGCACATATAATCTGTCAAAGTGCTTTTGGTATGACAAACTTTTAGAAGCCTTTTTTATCTTACAAATTAATCACATAGATTATTGTATATCCAAGTATGCTTAAGTGTCTAAGTCTGACGACAAAACAATCTCATAATGAAATGTATTGAATAAAATCGTATTCTTGCATAATATGATTGTTTTGATGCTATCTTGTGTGGTGATTTCTTGTCTACTAAGTGCAATGTGTTGTTTTTGCTTATATAATATGTTATCATTTGATTTCTATCATGTTAACATCTTTTATCACTAACAAATTTGTTTTGTAGGTTGATAACAAATTATTTGTTATCTCACTTGGTTCTAACTTTTATATGCTCATTTTACATAATCCCCTTTATTGCTACATAGATTAGTACTATGCTTTATGAGATCCCTACACTGCATATAGTTTAAAAGCATATAGAATTAAGTTCTAGAGGGTTGGCTTTGCATTTTTGTCTTTCAACCGACCTCTTTGCAAATCTCATTTTGCTTCCGCTTTCCAAAAATCACCTCCATCATTATTTAGTTATAACAATACTCTAAATCCTCTTCACTTCCTATTAGGAAACCACATGCCTCATCATACGATCATCTCATATTAATCGAGAAGAGGTACGTGACTTTAAGGATGAAGTTCATTGTATGCTAACCATCATCCAGAAAAACATCACTAAGCTCATCTCTTTCGTCAACCCGAATAAACTCCTAAACACTTTGTTGTCATTCCTTATTTGATACACATTATGGTGAATGTCCACCAGTTAAGGGGGAGAGAAATCCATTCACATAATTGTCTTTTGTCAAATTTTATGTCTCTTAGACTCTAAAATACCAACAAATAGGCAAACACCACTTAGCTAAAACCGGTTCACTAAACCACAACTAGTTCAACCTTTTTAACCTTATATCACAAGTTTGCACCAATACTTCATCAAGTGAAAAACACATCATATGTTTTACAAACTTCTTCATCTCCACAATCAACGAATCTAGGATTTTCCTTAACCTAGCACCTTACAACTTCACTATCTAGAACACCATCATAGGATCTTATCCTTTACTCACTTGACATATATCATGCATGTCATTGTCAGTGCAAATGATATATTAATCAAAACAGCCATTTCCAACACGTTGGTCCATCCAACTCTCACTTATATGATGTCATTCTCATCCTCATATAGGTACTCATTATTATTATTATTATTAGTATTTTCCATATTGTCTTCACTTCTTTTCAAAGTGATAATCATCCATGTCGGTCAAAACCATGCTAATACTACCTTTCCCATTGTCACCTAGAATAGGTCATTTTTATAATTCGTGTCAATCAATGAACGAATTTATCTTCGTGTTATCACTTTTATATATTCTTAGATAGAACGCATTATTGATTACTCTTGGGTTGAAGCATATGAGAACTTGCTCAAAACAATATGTTGTTAGCATCAATAAATCATTCAAATCATAACCCTTATGCATCATTGAAATGCAATGTCCATTCATATTTTTTCTTAGCTTTGGTCACTTGACATGACGAAAGGATTGCATGAGTCCATATTTTTTTTATTTTGCTATACGTATGAGTTTCTAACTCCTTAATAGCTTCCTACCTAATCACCACCACCTTCCATCACCACTTTCACTAATCATTACCACCATGGATTAGCAAAAACTTACTTTTGTAAATCTCGAGTCATCTACCATCACCACATGAATCCTACTAGTAAACCGACACCAACACTAGCACCACTAGTGGCACACCCGGTAGGAGACTTCATATCTTCTTTCTAGGAACTATTTGTAGGTTTTTATCATGTTATATTCTCACTTTTCTTATGATTGTAATTAGGAGACTATACTTCATGAGATCTTTGATTATATCATTTATCACATATATACATCTTACTAGCTTCATAGCCCGCCCGAATGGGCGGGCTAGCTTCATTATATTACTTGACGAAGTTTAATTGAACGTAAATAAATATTGAATAACGGAAAATATCTAAGACACAAAAATTGAAAACAAAAAGAAAGTATTAATGTATTATATGTAAAAAGAACAATGAAAAGTATGATTCGGTCCTTGTCCGACAATTGCTTACAACGACTATCCAAACTCCAAAGAATATATGTGTGGAGACAGTTTGTGTGATAATGCTATGAAAAGCATGTCAGGTGTCGTGCTATTTCTCGGTGCCTCTTCCTCTTGAGAAAAGAATCAGTATAGTGGAACCAATAAACATGCTCTCCAAAACATTATAGATTTTCTGCATTAGAAAAAAGCAAGTGAAGTAAAAAAAAAGGAAAATAATAATTAAAAAAATTAGATACAAAATAACCTATTGTAAGCAGAACATGCTCAAATGCACAAATATAATAATTATCTTTAACTCCTTCTCTAGTCCATGGAATATTTACGCAGTAAACACCTCCACCCATGGAACCAACGTGGCAAAATCTTATATCTATAGTTAATTGATGTATAAACCCCAGTTATACACATGGCTTCAGAATAAGCATATCGTGCAGAATAAATTCAGATGCATCCACATGATTATGGTCTAAAACTTTAAGTGATAATTGAATTTGGTTACCTCATGGGCCGCACGAGGATAGAAGCATCATGCGTTTAATACTTTAGTTTCCATTAGAGTTGTTGTCTTGTGGTGCAACGCCACCAAAAAGCCGATATGCAGCTACTTCCCACTGAATCTGTAGATTTTTTTATTTTTTTTAATTCATTACTTTCTTTAAACCAAAGAATAACAAGTAGTAACCCAGCGATCAATCTAAGTAAGAAAAGGTAAAATTAGTAAGTAGAAAGCATAGTAAACCTCTTTAAATTCATTAGAAACCGCATCCCTTCCAATAACTCCATAGGGGTTATTAGTAATGCGCGGGTTTTTTTGCAATAATTGTCGTTTTGGCTTTTTTTATCACTCACAAATACAACGTCGTTTTGGACGCGGATTAATATAATCGAGATGGGCAACGGGCCGCCGCGTTGCGGCGGAGCATTTTTTCAAAGCATAAAAATGGTATTAATTGTACGTCAATGGCACATCAATAGATTTTTAGACTTTTAGGTTTGACTTATATGGTTTACAAAGAAACTCATCATATATATTCTCAAAAAATTTCTGTGATCTAAGACCAAATAAAGGGAAAACAGTCCTTTGATACACACATACAGACGCATACCTTATCCATCTCCATAGCATCCTCCTTTGTTGGTTCTACAATGACTGCAGGCAGCAATGGGTTTGGAAAAAGCACTTGTGGCCGTTATAAATGGAAACTGTATTTTGGAAAGTTTGCGCGTCTATGTACTTTAGATAGCTAGGCTGGTCTGTAAGAAAGGCAAATAAAGACTATCCGCGCCTGAAATTTGATTAGTTTAATATGTTAATTATCATTATGCATATATGGTTAACATAAAATTTGCAGACTGCAAGTAGAGTGTAGAGTGTAAAGTCAATTAATCTTAACAGTACATAATATGCATGATGAATCCAATAACAATACATTTTACGTTTACAAAAGATGGGTTTGTCTCATGTTTGGGTCACTTTGCAACTCGTAAACTTATTGTTATTAATATGAAAGAGTAAAATGACTAAAGACTGTCAACCATTGAATATTGATTAATCTACTCAGATGGTATAATCTCATATTAGCAAAGACGTTTTCTAATAGCAATAGCAAAAGGTTGGCCCAAGGGTACATACCAGGGAAGTTTTTTTGCAAGAATTGAAAAATGCAGTTGTATTAGACAACTTGAAGACATGTAACAGGTCTAAACGGGCATACTTTCAAAATGGGTCAAAACAGGTTCGCTTAACCTCTCGATAATTTGTTTCATGTGATCCTATACCACTATCAAAAGTAATTCAGATCCTGAACAATAAGAATTCAACTGAAACCTTAAATATATCAAAAAAATGTGGCAAGGAGAACAATTGATACCTCTTTCATAGCAAGACAACATTTTTAGGTGCAGTCTCTCTGGTTCAAGCTCCAGCCTCGTGGCATCCACTGTCCATAAATTCAGTTGCCATATTCGTTACCGAGACTCGCTTACTCTGACTATGAAAGGCCCTGCACCAGATGCCAATGCCACCTGTAAAAAA
The DNA here is from genome assembly GCA_019973895.1 of Chrysanthemum seticuspe. Classification (NCBI taxonomy): domain Eukaryota; kingdom Viridiplantae; phylum Streptophyta; class Magnoliopsida; order Asterales; family Asteraceae; genus Chrysanthemum; species Chrysanthemum seticuspe. Next base: position 33,790,504 of record BPTQ01000009.1, read on the forward strand.
AAAGTTACGTAGTACTCGTATTCAATATAATGCTAGTAATCTCATACCTTTATATTTATTCAGCTACTATTGATAAAATGATGATACCTGAACTACAGGCAGAGTAGGAAAAGTCATTATACCTTTGAATTAATTTTACTTATCGCTTGCATAAAAGCGTAGGTCTCAGCAGCAGTTTCTGCAGCTACGCCAGCCGTTTGTGATTGAGCTCCTTTCATATTAGAATAGGTTAATGATCACCTGTACCAGTCATTTATACAATCAATTTTCTGAACCAAAACTACTTACGCATCCCAAGAACAGCAAAGACATACATTTTAACTTCCTCCAAAATTTATTACCATTACAACGCATATTAAGATTCTTCAGCTTAACAACTTTGATATACGCAGGTAATTCAAATTTCCTAATAGGCCGAACCATATGTCCAAAAATTAGTAAATAGTGTAGTGTTGTTTGTTCGTGTTAAGAGTTGTTGCCCACCAAGTGGCATATTCTAACACTGACCATATATCTAAAATGAAAAAAAGAGCATGTGACCTTTTGGCACATTGCTAATTGCCTGTCTGTATTACTTTCCCACGCTTACTCCATATTCGACCCCTTACGTTCCTAAAAAGCACTCCAGCCTCCCTGAATTCAAAAAAACTTAGTTATAGTTACAACGCATTCCACACTTGACAGTCAATAAGCTTGATGTTATTAAATGATCTAATTACTGAAAGAACCATATGCATATTAGGCCAAGAGATGATAAAATTAACATGAAAAGACTTGCACCGGATTGGAAGGACAACCGTGAAAAGCAAGAAAAGTCTTCCTCTTTTCGACACAATAAAATCCCTGTTTTAGCATATGTATCTATATCAAGTTATTAGCTTATTTACAAATGCAAGAAATAATGGTTGGACTGTGTCGTTAGATTATCTCAAAAAGTCGAACCTTTTTCTTCCTTGTTCAAACCTAATACTCATAAATAAGCCTACCCAAACAACCCCGTAATAAAAAAAGTAGCCAAAAAGCTCTTAACATTATGTTTCTATGTGAGATTGACTTGCAGATGAGTATGCATCAGATCAAATGACTCAAACCTTGATGCTGAATTAAGAATCAAACAGAGGAAAAAGACGGACATTTTGACATTTGATGTCAAACTGATATGGATAATGTCACGCACAATAATACAAAATACCATCTTATTCAAGAATATAAAGTCGGCGTGATATCATAAGATAGCAACATACTTATCTCACAAATTCCGCATCGTACCGATTTAGTCATCAAACTTAGTAAAATGTATTCTATTTTCATTATTTCTAATGAAAAACTGAAACATTACTTTCTCAATTGTTCCACATGAGTCGTTGTTAAATGACGAAAACAAAGCACCTAGTTTGCAATTTATCAACAAAATTATGGAAATACATATCAATTTTGTCAAAGAAAACATCTTACGAGTTGATGAGCCTGTGCCAAATTGTACGAAGGACCAACCGAAGCAATAACAAAATGAGGACGAATCGGCTTATCTAACACTTTATTCATCACATCTTCAACAACATCCTACAATATTAGAACACAAAAACAAAAAAATCATCAAAATGACACGATTGAGTGTATAATTCATGGAGCATGTAAACGAACCTAACATTCAACGGACCATTTAGTAGGATACTCATATATTTTATTTATCATACGAAGTTATACACACGCGTGAAGCACAAAACATCAGTACCTTTTGAAGATATAAGAAGATTTACACTTTCCACAACAAAAAACTCAGGATTCCCCAGAACTGACCATCAAAGAGATCATAATAGATAAACATGCAATGAAATGTGCTTACCTTATTTTTTTATAACATATACCATCCCTACGCCAACCAACAACACCAGTTACTTGTAGAGTAGCATTGTGAATTGATAGTTGATAAGAAGTAGTCCATCACAAAAGATCGTTATCCAAGCTGAAAGATATACAAAAGACAATGTAAAAATAACACATCTTTTAGATAGCGGAAAAGATTCTTATTGATTTTTTTATTTTAATAAAAATAACTAAGGCAGGGATGAAACGACAATTATTTAAAAACGTAGTCATATGGAAGCATACTTGGGAGTCATAATCATAAGCTGGTGCAATCCATCAACTGTATTAGTAAACCCGCATTTCAACATTACATAGAAAGCTGCAAATTAAATTTTGAAAAAAAATCTTATTCAAAACTCTCAAGGACCAAACAATATAGAAATAGGTCTTATATCGATCAGTTGCTAGTCATTAATAAGATGGGTAGTTCATCAGCAAGAAATGGGCCATATTCAAAACTCTCAAGGACCAAACAGATAAGCTGTCCTAATAAAGAATCCAAAACCTCATTATATTATCTTAGCACATTGAGATAATAATAAGATATTGTATAAAGTAAACCATTAGCCGATCAATCTTTTTAAATTTTGTATTTGTACACTAATCATTTTTATCTCAAACAAAAGTGAGTTACAAAAAAGTAGACCAATATACAAACTAAAACATTTAAATTCTGTTAAACATGTTAATACACTTGAAACGTGAAATATAAGCCTAGCTATATACACATACTTAAAAGGATGGAATATTGGAAGGAAAAAAAAGCTTATACGTATAATAAAGTGTAGATGGTACCAAAACTTGTGAATTTAAATGAACAAAAAAGAGCAAACACATAAAGTGACATGAGACCAAGAATTTAGCAAACACGTAATCTAAAAATTCCAATATGATATACAAATGAGATATTTAAAATTAGAAACATAATAGACGTAACTTATGCACTTTGATATGAGGTTGTAGTATATAGCAAAATAACAAAAAAAACAATTACATTCCAAAGTCATTGGTTATTCATTTTATCGGGGTTTTAAGGTTTCTAACGATATTGTAAATTGATGATACAGATCTTTGGAATACCATTTTATTTCATTAAATAATTATGCATTTTCATCAATATATCAAGATAGTACCTGAGAAAAAAAGTATTTCAAAAGTGATGTTCCTTCATCCTTTTATCGGGTTAACCCGAATATTTATACAGACGGGTAAAAGTTATTTTTTGTCATTGCTTTCGTTCATTTCTCGATATTCTTATTTGGGTAGTTGTGAACCACAACATCGTATAACTGAACTCGTATAACCTACACCCGAATAACCTACATACCTTTATTGATCTTTCTCCGAAGCATTTCATTGAACGCTTGGCGAACTTTTCATCAAACCTGTGATAACTAAAGTCAAAAATAAAAATAAAATTTCCACCAAACATCAGACTTGTGTGAATAAAATTCCAAGATCATTTTTTACAAAGTTAACTTCATAAATATTTTATCAAACACTTGGTATGCACAGAATCTCAACATGAAATTGATTATGAATCCAAGTTATAATTTCACAACATAAACCTAAAGTGCATAACAAACTTTATATATAATGTGATTATCATCAGCCATAACACTTATATAAAAATATTGATTCATTCAAAAAACTTATAAGTTGGATTTCAAATAAAAAGGCCGTAAAACAAAAATAAGTGCATAACAAAACATTGAATAACAAATCATCCTAAACATTATAAGAGAAAATTGAATAAAATTAATTAAGGACAATGAAATACTCAAACCTGGTGACTTTTGAAACTGCTAATTGGAGTATTGCCGGAAAACCTTTGCATTTTGATGTGATTAACTATGATTTAGGGTTTCTTTTGTAATCGGTATTCATAGATACATGGTAGGGTTTGAATTAGATTAGGCGGCTTCTTAATTGGATTGATTTGATGATTCTTCTGTTTTGAAATTTTTTTGGAATGTGCGAATGTAATGGAGAGGTTATGAAGAAGTGTTGACTGGCTTTGAAGTTTTAATGAAAAAGCTGCATATATAATGAAAAAGCTGCATATATGAGGAGAAGGTGAAGTATATTATTTTGGAAGTAGAAGATGATTAACAAATATGTGTACCGCCTCAGTGGTTGAGGCGTGTGGCTGTGATTCTTGAGACCCATGTTCGAATCTTGGCTGCCACCAATTTATTTTTTTTATAATGTATCCGGATTTAGTGCCATGGTGGCATTTCCACCTCATCATATAGGCGCCATGTCAACATTAAAATGCCTCGTAAGCATTATACACGTGGCATGTGTAGCCTCATATATATGTATAGATTTTTCTTTGTGAAAAAGATGAAATATATTGCACTAATATTTTTCATTGTAGGTTCATCATCATATACACTCGATTGTATATAATTTACTCATCTAAGGATGAAGTTTGCATCAATTATTTTTCTTATTTTAGGTGCATCTTGACACCCTAGAACAAGGAGGGATGTCCTTTAAGCACTCATATTGCATCGTCTATACACTTGGTTGTATATGACATATTTGTCTAAAGACAAAGCTTCTATTATACTAATATTTAAGGTGCATCTTGACACCCTAGAATGCCTCGTAAGCATTGTACACGTGGCATGTGTAGCCTCATATATATGTATAGATTTTTCTTTGTGAAAAAGATGAAATATATTGCACTAATATTTTTCATTGTAGGTTCATCATCATATACACTCGATTGTATATAATTTACTCATCTAAGGATGAAGTTTGCATCAATTATTTTTCTTATTTTAGGTGCATCTTGACACCCTAGAACAAGGAGGAATGTCCTTTAAGCACTCATATTGCATCGTCTATACACTTGGTTGTATATGACATATTTGTCTAAAGACAAAGCTTCTATTATACTAATATTTATTTTGAAGGTTCATCTTGATGCCCTAGAGCAAGGGGAGCTTCGGTCAAGAATTTACTGAATGCATCTTATATACACTTTGTTGTATATCACTTACTCGTCCAGTGACGAATATAGTTTTGCACTAATATTTGTTTTGTAGGTTTTTAATCATACCCTGGCGCCTCAAACAAGGGGGAGCAACCGTCAAGGGGGAGCATGCACGCATTTATCATCATTCTCACTTTTCAACAAGCATTTGTGCTTCGATAAAAAGTGGAGAAAATATGCTAACATTGCTATATATATATTTTTTTTCATATATTTCTCATAATTTTTGTTGCATAAAACTAACCTTGATGTAGGTTAAGCCTCTAAATTTGATCCATGGATCTGCTACCTAACAAGGAACAGATTGAAGTAGACGATTTAACTTCACTAGGGATAATGCAAGCTCGCCTTCTTGGGGAGAAATGAAGTTAAACTCCAAGGACACTCCCTTTTTGTTTCGACAAAAGGGGGAGAAGAGTGTAAACGGAGAAGGTAATGTAAAGGTAGTAAGGATACAAGTAACCTTTTACATTTTACTTTCTATTACGTTTACATATCTTTGTCATCATCAAAAAGGGGGAGATTGTTAGTGCAAATATTACGATACTTAATCTATACAGTCTCGTTTGTTTTGATTGATGACAAACATGTAACTTGTAATACATAACGTAAAATGTACAAGTTACTTGTAATCACACTTTGTCTCAACATACATTCAACACCTCTTGATGTCTCAAGTCCTCGTATGTTACAACACAGGTTCGTACATGTTTGTTATGTGGCATTATGATCAAACCCATTAACAAATCATTTAGAATGTTTAAAATACATTTAGAGTCGCTAAGTATTTTAATAGGTTAACCATTCTATTTCGAACCTCATTTTACATGTTGCATTCACAAGTATTTCAAAAGGTAACTAGACATTTTATTAACTAGTTACATAATACATTTTACAAGTTTACCTTGATAAACCTTTAATTTAAAAATGGAAATACATGTTACATCATGTCATGCATCATCTTTGAAATCCTTGGAAGATCACTTGAATATTTTGGTTAGATTGATACTCAATATATCAAATGTGATCTTAGTAAGATTTGGTAATATCTTGGAAAGATTTGAAGAAAGATTTTTTAGATTTTCTGTCAGGCACCCACGGAACCCTTTTGTATAAAGGGCGGAACCCTTTAAAGGGTTCCTTGGTCCGTGGACGCTCCTGTCCACTTTTGGCTATAAATAGAAGCCCATTGTTTTCCCATTTCTTCACCACTTGAAAACACATCTTCTCCACCTTCTTGCATACATTTAGATCTATCATTAACAATGTAGTAACATACATTAAACACCCTAATGATCATGATCATAATGCTTCTAACATTCATCTTTGTTGTAAGCATACTCTACATTGATCAACCAAGGAAAGCTTGGAGATCTAGCCATCTCCACTCACCACAAGCTGAAGATCTATCACAACAAGTTTAGGGAACTTGTGATCTTCATCATGAAGGCTTCCTATCAATGGAAGATCATTTAGAAGTAGTTATTCATATCCATTAGACATTTGTGTCATGGATCATTAGTGTAGAACATCATTGCATCATCACAACACTTTCACCAAACTAGATTAGATGGTTTATGTGTTTATGCCATAAAACACAAGGTTTGTTATGTTGGGCCATAAAACATAGTGGGAGTGGTTGTACCCTTGTAAAAGAACTCGACATCTAGCTTAGTGTCGGAAATATTGTATAGGCGACGTTAGGTTGGTTCTACCTCGAACTAGAACCCGGTATTTAGCTTTGTACCGGAAAAAGTGTAAGCGACGATTGTAAGGTTTTCTCCGCCGAGAAGGGAGCTTGTTGATTTAGTGAAGTAACTCTCGAGTTGGGTACTCGGGGAGTGGAGTAGGGCGGAAAGGAGATCCGTGACCGAACCACTATAAATCATCGTGTTCGGTTTGCACTTTCCTTTCTTTATCTCTTTACTTTTATAGTTGCACTATACTATTGCTTGTGATGTGGTTTGATGTTGATGCTTGTGTGACAACATGGTTTACTATGCTTTACATTGGTCACAAACATTAATTGGAACTTTCATATTATAACAAGCTTCATAAGCGATTTGATACTAAAGATCTAAAGTTTTTAAACGATAACGTATTCACCCCCCCTCTACGTTTTCACAAAGTGTACATGACTGTTCCACCAGGCTATTCAAAATCCTTACCACCAAACACTGTCTGTAAACTCACAAAATCCTTGTATGGTTTGAAACAGGCAAATAGACAGTGGTTTGAGAAGCTAACCACATTCCTTACTCAAATGGGATTTAAGCAAAGTTATGTTGACACATCCCTTTTCACCATCAATCATTAAGGTTCTATCACAGCATTATTGGTATATGTTGATGATATTCTTATCACTGGCAAAGACACCTCATTCATTTAACATGTCAAGAGTCAACTTCATCACACCTTCAGTATCAAAGACTTAGGACATATTCACTATTATTTGGGTATAGAAGTGTTAAGGAATTCCACTGGTTTGGCAATGAGTCAGAGGAAATATGCTTTGGATCTACTCAAATTTGCAGACTCTCTTGATCTCAAACCTGTTGCTACTCCCATGGATCCTATTCTCAAACTCAATGATACTGATGGTGAACCTCTTGTAGATCCCACATACTATAGAGCCATTGTTGGAAAACTCATATACCTCACCATAACAAGACCTGATCTCTCCTTTGCTGCTCAAGCACTCAGTCAATACTATCATTGTCCAAGAACACCTCACCTTGATGCACTACAAAGGGTTCTCAGATATCTCAAACTCTGTCCAGGACAAGGTATCTTCTTTCCCACATCCAACAACATGGAACTCACCACCTATTGTGATAGTGATTGGGCCAGTTGTGCAACTACTAGAAGGTCAGTATCAGGTTATGTCATTTTTCTAGGAAGTTGTCCTATCTCTTGGCAATCCAAGAAGCAATCAGTTGTTTCCAGGTCATCAACTGAGGCAGAATACAGATCCTTAGCAGATAGTAGTTGTGAAGTCTCATGGATCAAATGTCTTCTTCATGATTTGGGCATTCAAGTTTCTACTCCAACAATGGTCATGTATGATAATTCCTCTACTATTGCTTTGGCTAATAATCTAGTTCAACATGCAAGAACCAAGCACATTGAGATAGACTGTCACTTTGTCAGGGATAAAATCATAAGTGGACAAATTAAGCCTATCTTTATTCCATCTCAAGCTTAAGTTGCTGACATCTTAACAAAGGGGTTAAGTAAGTTCCTTCACTATAAATGTCTTTCCAAGTTGAGCATCTGTGATCCATACACAGTGCCAACTTGTGGGGGGGATAAAGAAGTGACCCAGTCACCTTCATCATCCAACCATGCTGCAGTCAACTCTACAAGAAGATATAGCCCTCATAGAATGCAGATTCTACACAGAAAGAGCTTGATTTAGTGTAACACAATGTGATGGTTAGTTTTCATTCATTGTAACAGTAGTAGAAGAATCATAGATGTTAGTAGTATAGTTGTAGCATAGTTGTTGACTTTTATCTTTGACTTTACTTTGTATAAATACTACTCTGTAGTATTCTTCCAGTTTAATGAGAATTCACAAGTTCCATTCACTTCTTTCATAATTCAATACAAACACACCTCCTGGTGTGTTCGGAGCAATTCCTCTTGTAGGACTGTCGGGATTGAATCTATCAGAAAGTGACTGTTGACTCCCACGAAAAGGTGACCTTGGACTATGAAACGACCCTTCTGTCCTCCACCAATATTTAGGGCTTAGAAACTCGGTACCCATACAACAAGAGTCTGAGTTCGAAACTCTACCAGTTGATATTGCTAAATCATATGATATTTCATCCAATGCCTTTTCTAAACCATTTACTCGTGTTTCTAAAGAATTCATTCGACTACGTGAACTTCCAATGAATTTATGAAATCAATGAAAACAGGAGTTAAATTTGAAACAGAATATCAAATGATGAAACAAAATACAAATGGGTGTCATGTCAAGGCACCTGCAAAAGATTCAAGAGATTTGACTGCTGATTTTCAATCTGAACGAACTGATTTTGGATCCGAGATATATTCTCAACCTCTTTATGGTTCCCATAACCATGCTCAATAGCTCGTCCATTTATGTCTGTATCCAACTCACACTCATCAATAAACGGAACCACGCGAGAACCAAATTTTGAACCACCAAGTTTTCCAAAGCTGCTACCTTTTGTTTTATTAGATATAACTTGTTCTGTAACTCTCTTTTCCGTTTCTAGGATGACTTTTTTGTCAGTATCCACCATATTTTCTCTTATTACTTTTTCTTTACAATTTCCGTCAAAAGATACAGGCTTGGGTACGGAAACTTTGATCTTTTGATGAGTTTCTTTGTCGAAATCCACCTTTCTAGCAATTGAACCACTTTGTTTCATGTAGTTACTCTTTGGAGGACTTCTACTTTGCGGCGTAGTTGGAGATAAACGTTGAACTAGAGAATGCTTGTTATTGGAAGTTGTTTCCGTTGGATGAGTTTCTATAGTCGTAGCAGAAGGAATTCTTGGGCGTATAGCAGGGGATTTCCTTGTGCCATTATCTGAATTTAATGGTTATAAAAATACACATATGAGGAAAATATGTATTCTCAGAGGCATTTTCACAAAATCCTAGCATGAACCCAACATTACTAATAAGCCCACATTCAAAAAATTATAAACCATAATTCACACAATTGATACATAAATACTGCAAGTGAAACAATAAAATTAGACACAAAGTTGACACCTCGTTAAATATGTAATTTGTACAATCGTGAATGTGAAAATATAAATGTGTTACCAACACTGTTTTAGATTTTCTCCCATTATTCCAAAAGTGAAATGTTAAGCATAGCTCTAATTACAATATGCACACATCAAATATTGCTTGCCTGATCATAGTACCATTCTAACCACTTCAAATTTTGGACAATGAAAATGATAAACAAAACTAAAAAAACACAAATATCTCGTAAGAAATGCCATCTCATATTTAAAGTGAATTAACACTTACCTAATCATGACACCCATTGTTGATCATTGTAATAACATGTATGTATAATTATATAAATGCGTGGCTTATTATATAGTGATCACTATCATTCTTTTATAAACATGAAAAGTACCTTCACATCACGTCTGATTAATTATCCGATAAGCTAATATGAAAAGAAATAAAAGAGGTAAACATAACTTTATTGACATTTCATCAAACATTGCATTAAATTTAATTGTAATTTGATACATTGGTTGTTAAGGCTGCTTGTACAGTTATTATGCCACAACAAGCAAAAACAAGAGGCCATTTATATAAGCAAAAAGGAAGATTGGATCAATGATCCTTAAACAGTCGAATGTCAACCATCTCTGGAGTTGGTATTTCATTAGGATGGGAGCTAGTGCGCCATGAAAGATGAGGCTACTTTACTCTAACCAATGATTTACCATATGTTGAAAGCAAGCTGGTGTTACATATAAGAAACCATTGATAGATGTAAATGATGCAAAACAGTATAAATTTTAAAACATTACACAATATCCTTAGGGAACGACACCCACGGTTACAATTGATTTAGTAGAAGTAGTCAAATTCTTCCCTAACAAAAAAACCACCACAATATGTAGCACTTATCAATTCCACAATAAGAGGAAACTGAAGGGTCACAAAAGACATAATTGGAAGGCATGTCAATGCACCTATTGGAATAAGCATCCACGAGTTATTTTGTCCAAACACAAGGAACAATGTTGCTCCAAAAGCTATGATCATTGCTGTCGTCGAGATGAACAACATAGTGAGGCCAATAATCAGCTTCGTTGGTAACTTGAGGAGAAAGTCTTGTTCCGCAAAACGTGCGGTTAGGATCGATAAAAACATTAACAACGACGTAACAGCTGTGAATAATGATATTGCATCTGATATAGCAAATACTTTAAACGCAATGTTGTTAGTGAAAATCGGTATCCCTGATTCTTGATTGTTACCACCGGGCACTGTAATAGCTGCCGCAAACACAATGGTGATAATTAGTGCAGCTGTTATTGTGTATGACTCGGCAGTTTTCTTTATCCAGTTCTCTCCCTTGATCACCAGGTCTGCATGTTCTCTTGTGAATACCATTTCAGGCGTTTCATCATCCGAGTTCTTTTGTATCCGGTTTAAGGGACATACAAATCGTTCAACTTCCTAATAAATATTATGATATATTAACCTTGGTAGATATATAATAATACATCATAAGAACTTTATGTATGTTGAATAAAATTCAAACTTTGAGTCATCGGTTAAAGTACATTACCTTGAACCATTGTAGTTCACGTTGAATTTGCAAAGCTGCCCCCGATATTAGATTCAATTTGTTATTAGGTGCTAATCTTGCAGCCAAATGTAAAAGATTATTCCCAGATGAATCTTGGATTGTTTTATAAATATTCTTGTGTTCGCTCATTTCATATAATAAGTTGTAAATCTTCTCTGAACGATTGATCACTGAATATTGAATAAAATTGTGACCATCTTCATTGGTACTCCAAATTGCATGTGGAAACGGCCTCATGATAAATCTAGTAAAAGTGGATGCATTTCTTCTAGTGGCTTCAAAAGTCGGAGTGGTGTAATACTTATGGTAGGTGCTCGAGTTAGCTTTATCAAGTATCTTGTTACATACAACATATAAGAGATCTGTTGCATCTTCATGAATCTGAATTGTATCTTCAATGAAAGGACGTACTGCAACATAAAGACATATGAATCTCAAACAAATAAAAGTAACTTTCTTTCTCTTACATTTTTTTGTCATATACGCGTTGTAACTTTTGATTTTTCTTACCAAGCACCTTCAGGAATCCGTATAACGTACTTGTGACCATGAAAAAGACTGCAAGATGAGACGATTGTCAGAATTGTGGAGTTATGATGTTACGTCCAACCAGTGAGTTACAATAACATTAATTAGTGTCTCCAATAAACTATTTACTTTTTCAACTTTTCAAGAGGGTTGAATTATAATAAGAATGTTGTTTCCCGTAAGAATCATGTATGAATGGTTTAAAAGTTCGGTGTCTGATTTAAATAATCATATATATTATAAAATGATAATAAAAAAAATAAAAAAATCCATGCAACTATTCTTTGATAAAATATGATTAATTTGAATGAATTATTTTATTTACAATTAAGTCATAAATTGTTATAATTCATTTGTGAGAAATGATGAAAAACGAACTCAAATTTGTCCAAAATAAAGTGGAGATTTGGGATTAAAACTCCTTGAAGTTCTTTCTAATAGTTGATCAAAAGAATTGCATAGTATTTTTGTGCAATATTTAAAAGGAAATGATAAAAAAAAGAGAAAATAAAATGTAACTAACTTGTCACGAATTATGGTTCTATGTAACCTACTAATTATTAGACTTTTATATAACTCACTTTCAATTTCGACTTTTGTATGTATTTTTGTGACAATTACCATATTGTTTATCAATAATGAAAGGTAAAATTGTCACAAAAATTTAAATAATACACACACCGGTCGAAATTCAAAAATGTGAGTTATGTAAAAATAAAAAAATTATTAAGCTATATCGAACTAATAAATGTAACAAGTTAGTTACATTTTTTTTAATTATCCCTTATTTAAAGATAGTTAAAAAAACTAAAATTTTGAAATTTTTTATATTTACTTTCGCCATCCTCTCTTTGGCATACACATTTTTAAAGATTCTCATGAAACTTTTTCTTTTCAAATATTCTTTAACTTCAAACTATTGAAAAGGGTTTATGTTTGTGATGATTCAAAGAATTCGTAAAAAGAAAAATGTGTGAAAAATAGAAGTGTAATAAGTAGTAGTTTGGGAAATAAAAAAATTACCTTCTTAAAATTTTAAATAAGAAAGTTGAAAAAGTTATCAAATTCTTCTCTCTTAATCTTTTTTCTATGTAGTTCTTATTTAATGTTAATCATCTCATGACGTACCCATAAAAAGATAAAATAATATATTTAAAGGTCGGCAACCACGGTACGATTCCAGACAGTTATCAAGCCCGTCAAGTGTAGGGGTGTAGGGAGCAACTATCCTATAATACTCTGCCGTCCAACCTGAAATGTAGATAAAAAAAATTGGCTTACATGAACTTTGATTGATTGAAATATTATAAAGAAACAAATTCATTACCTCTTTCCCAAAAATTGAGTTCACGTGGAAAGTTTTTAGCTAAAGCCGTCAACACAGCGTCACTATCGGAAACCATGGCATCGAAATCTTCGATTATCATATTTGCTAAGCCTACATATTTCAAAAAATTAATGGTATATAAAGGGGGTGTTTGTTTAAGCTTATATATAGGCTTACGAGCTTATGTGATTTCGGCTTATATTTAATAAGCTTCAATTTTCCGGCTTATTTGAAGACTTAGTGAGTTTATATAACTTTATTATGATATAATAATAAACTTAAATAAACTCACAAGTCTTCCAATAAATCACAAAATGAGGCTTATGATATATAAACTAAAAAACCAATAAGTTCATAAGCCTTATATAAGCTTAAACAAACACCCCCAAAATGACAAACTCATCACAACTTCTGAAGACAATAGACGGCACTTACGAAAATCTTGACAAGAGATAGCAAGAACGACAATCTCCTCGCCACTTTTGCCCGTAAAAAGAGCATCACACCCTTTTGCTTTCATGTGTTTAAACAGACACTCAGATGTCTTGATATGCATATTGGAAACCGATAAGGCAAGTGGAGTATGACCCTCCTTGTCTTTGGCAAATAACAATTCTGGGTTTCTTTCCACCAACATGTCGACAACTTCAATGTTGCCACCAATAGCAGCAACATGAAGAAGAGTGCTTCCATTAGAATTTATCAAATCTAGTAGTGTGATCTCTTTCGGTGTCATTTCCAACAATTTCGCTAATAATTTTTTATTCTTTCTTGAAGGACCCACTGCTACATGGAGTATTGTGTTTCCATTATTCGTGAGTTTGTCCCAGGGATTAAAACTATATGCTTTTATGATGTCTATTACCAAATCCATTTCTCCTTCTATCACATGACTATAAAGCCATCTCTTACGATTTTCATTCCATGTCATTTCTTCAGTTGGCTTGTCTTTTGATTTTGCATCTTGAGATACTGGATTCACTTCTATTAGTGATTCTGCTTGGTTAAAAAAATAGAACATAGAAGATATGCAATTTAATGCAAATCACCAGGGATTTCAAACAACAAACTAAAGCAAAGACGTACATATATCTAGCTTCAGATTTAACGCTCAATTGCTAAAGCATCTCAAGATTCAAGAGTATGTACTTCAATTTACACTAAGATGGTAACCCTAATATATATTTTTTTTTGAAAGGCGGAATTAAATAAAAAGGCTAGCAAGAAGCTAGAAGGAACAATTACAAAATTGAATTAAGAGAGTTACATGGGTCACTAAACCAGTCTAGCCAACTAAAAGAAATATTTTTACTTCTACTCGAGATCCAATTAAACGTTGAAAGCTTGATCTCGTTTAGAATGAGATCTTTTTGAGGCCGCTTTAGATTAAAGAGGACCTTGTTCCTATAGTTCCAAATGGACCACATGGTTGTGTTGACCGTAACATCAAAGAAGCTCCTTAGGTGTTTCTCCAAGGGTGCTTGATCGGCCAGGGAAAGGACATCCTCAAGAACACTAAATTGAGAATATGAAAGCTTCCACCAATTCAAAACGTCTTTCCATACGGATTGGGCAACTGTGCATGAGACCAAAACATGGCTTTCCGTTTCGATGTCGTTGCTGCACATGGGGCATAGAACAGAATCAAGGTCGATCCCACGCTTATCAAGATTGGCCCTGGTCGGGAGTCTTTTGTTTGCGATACGCCATGCAAGAATGTTCACTTTAGAGGGGAGGAGCTTGTTCCATCTTGTTTGTTGAGAAGTAGGATCAACCATTGTGTTGGAAATGGTCTTCCGCATAGACTTAACTGAAAAAATTCGAGTTGGGTCTTGGGTGAATTCCCACATATCTTGATCCATAGAGAGGTGGAGATTGGTTAAAAGGTTTTGAAGATCAGTCAACTCCAATTTTTCTGCCAGGGAGCGAGGTCTTCTTGTCCAATCCCAAGGAGTCGCAAGCCCATTATTTATTCTTGAAGATGTGGCCTGAGATATTGTGCCAAGAGCAGGTACAGAAACATGAGTTGTGTGATTATTTTGTAAGACAGAAACATGTCGCTCAAACACACAACAGGTCTTCTTAGATTCGAGCTGATATAAGCGCGGGAAGGCATCACGAAGGGTGTTACCACCTAACCAATTGTCGTGCCAAAAGCTCGTACTCTTACCATCACCAATTTTCTTCTTGAAAAACAACGGAAGATGTATTCCAATAGAATTAAGATCATCTTTTAGTTTTACTATTTGTGACCAAGTACCTGATGTTTGCTGAACACTACAGGAGTTTAGCATACCACCCATAGGACCATGAATAGAGCGGATGACTTTACACCATATAGCATTTTCTTCTACACGGAATCTCCACCACCATTTAGCCAACAAGGATTGGTTACTTTCCATGAGGCTACCAATACCAAGACCACCATTCTTCCGAGGAGAGATAACTTTGTTCCAAGCTATCCATGATATTTTATCTTTATCAACATTTCCTCCCCAAAAAAATCTCCTACGAATGCCCTCAAGCTTATTAATAATCTTCTTTGGCGCTTTGAATGTTGAGAAATAATATACTCCTAGACTACCAATAATATACTCCTAGGTAACCCTAATATATATACTCATCTCTTAAATTAAATTAAAATTAATACGGGGCATCAGGAAGTTACACTACAAGAAATTTGTCATTTCTAGACACTTTTTTTTTCACACTTTATAAACTGTGAACCTTTTTTCAAAGATATTCACACTTAAGAGTGTGAATAATTGTTTCAAAATCCTCACACATAAAAAGTGTGAAGAATTTTAATCTCACACTTAAAAGTGTGAAGAATTATTTCAAAATCAAAATCATCACACTTAAAATTGTGAAGAGTTATTTCAAAACAAAATAATCACACTTAAAAGTGTGAACAATTGTTTTAAAACCCTCACAATTACAAGTGTGAAAAATATTCATAAAGCTTCACACATAAAGGTGTGAAAATATTTGCTACACCCAATTAGCTCACACGCATAATAGTGTAAACTTTTTTAATCTTCACGCTTTAAAGCGTGGTTACATACTCTAATAAGTGTAAGCAAGTTACTATTTTGTTGTAGTGTTACTTTAGGGCACGGGGTGTAAAAATGTATATAGTAGATATACGGCCAAGCGGTGTACGTAAACCGTAAAGGGACAACAAATATGTATTTTTACGTGATTATTTTTATTACAATTATAATGAAAGTGTAAAAATAAAAATAAAATTTCTATATATAGGTGAGGTTAAAATGATAAGTTTGTTAGAATAAAAAGAATAAAAAAGCATGTGGAGATGACATGTGTCATTTTGCCACATCACCATGCCACGTCATATGACAAGTGTCCACCCTTTCCGGGCGAAAACTTTTTTTTTCCTGCCAATTTTTTTATGAGCAATTATTACTGCATCACAGTTATAAAGTTACTGCATCACAATCATAATTGTAATGCAGTAACTTATAATCTTAATGCACTAAAATCATGATTGTGATGCAGTAACTTTATAACCGTGATGCAGTAACTTATAATCTTAATGCACTAATAAGTTTTGGTGCATCTTTATTATAAGTTACTGCATCATAGTTAATAGTTAAGTGCATCAACTATGATGCATGATGCGGTGCAGTAACTTATAACCTTAATGCACTAATAAGTTTTGGTGCATCTTTATTATAAGTTACTGCATCATATTTAATAGTTAAGTGCATCAACTATGATGCATGATGCAGTAACTTATAACCTTTATGCACTAAAATTATAATTGTGATGCAGTAACTTATAACATTAATGAACTAAAATCATGATTGTGATGCAGTAACTTTATAACTGTGATGAAGTAATAAAAATTGGGAGGAAATTTTTGGCCGATTTTTTTTTTTTTTGGCCCATTTTTTTTTTTTTTTTTTTTTTTTTTTTGGCGAGAATTTTTTTTATCGCAAAAAAATTCTCGCCAAAATTTATAACTGCATCACAGTTATAAAGTTACTGCATTACAATTATAATTTTAGTACATTAAGGTTATAAGTTATTGCATCATAGTTTATGTACTTAATTACTAACTATGATGTAGTAACTTATAATAAAGATGCACCAAAACTTATTAGTGTGATATGCTAATGATATAAAAAAAACTGTATTACTTGTATAAAAGAAAGAATCGTATTTAAATATGGTGCAGTTAATACATATATGATGCGCTAATCTTCACGGTACCAATTGACCATGTAAACGATTTTTAAAAATTTTTTCTTTTTGAGCGATCCTTACTATTGCTATTTTCTTTCATTTTTTAATTTCTTTAGATTTTTCTGAACAATTTTTTGTTTTTTGATTATAAGACCTACCGTGATATTAAGCATATTATGAAACGGTGGTATTATAAAACAGTGATATTATAAAACTAACCGTGATATTAAGCTTTTTTACATGTAAAAATGAACCGTGATATTAAAAAACGTATGATAGTTACGGTGATATTTACAATTTTATTAAAAAAATATATGATAGTTAGGGTGATATTAACAATTATATTAAAAAAAAGGTTTTTGTGATATAAAAAAAGTTAGTGTGATATTAATTTTTTTTATTAAAGGTTTATTTGATATTAAATTTAATATTATTGATAATTTCATTGCGATATTAAAAATGAACCGTGACATTAACATTCTTTATTAAAAAAATGAACGGCGGTATTCACAATATTAGCAAAAAAAATTAAAAAATATTGCGATATCAAAAGAAAGTTACTGTGATATTAACAATTTGTATTAAAAAAAAATTTACGTGATATTAATATCAGATCTTGACTTTTGTAAAAAAAGTCAAAATCAAACGCTAATATCACCATACCTTTAATCATGAAAACGGTTTTTTAAGTTTTTTCAGCGATTCTTAATAATTTATTGTCTTCTTTCTTTTTTTTTTTCAGATATTTTTGAATTTTCTTAAAAAAAACGCTAATGTGATATTATCCGCACAATCTTTACTTAAAATGCAATCCGCACCCGATCCCTTCCCTACATATATATATATATATATATATATATATATATATATATATATATATATATATATATATTTATGCTAGAAGGGTGCCCGCGCAATGCGGCGACAAGTACCCGGTGCATAATTTTATGGCGAGCAAATGTTTTTCATTTATATGTTTTCTCTAACGGTAAATTTACGAACGAATGACAATTTTTAGTTAAATATCTATAAGTAATAGCAATGCAAACTATTTCAATTCCAAATAAAAGTTGTCATACTATTGCTATAATCCGAAAAGCAAAGCTTAATTTTTTATACTGTAGGTAACCGAACACCAAGATGAGAGTAGATTTATCTAATTTTATGTGTTTTTTTTATTGGTGCTGGGAAAAAGAAAAGAGAGTGTGTGTCGTATTGCTGTTTGAGTTTTTAAGTTGGCTTATATACCATTGAGGTTTAGGCTGTTACAAGTCAACACTTAATGGACTGTTTAAATATTTGACTGTATTAATGTACTGTATAAATATTTGAAGGCTGTTACTAAGTGTATGAAGAGATGTTACTTTTTATTTATAATATTTCTTTTTCCTTATATACATAATATTTCTTTTTCCTTATTTAAAATATGTGACTACAATTTTTTCTCACTCTTCTCATTTGAATAATTCTTCTCACTAGATCCATACTCATATAAACATAGCTAAGGATGTTTAGAATGTTCACTATAAAAACATGCTACAACTTAAATCTTTTAAACATCCTTCAAGAACACTAAAGTTACCAACTTGTGACCAACACACAAGTTGTCTGAAGTTACATTGGTTCAAGCCTTTATTATTACCAATACATGAGTTGTTGGTGGCTTCTCTCCAAATGAAGGGTATGTTATATTATTTTTATTTATTTATTTATTTATTTTATTATTATTTTTTTCAAAGTTACTTTAACGCAAAAATATGTTTCTCTACATTTTGCATCTTTCTATGCTCAATTACAGGATTTTAATATAAAGTCAATCACGAGCCACGACTCATAGTTTGCTTGCTCACGTATATATTCGACATAAATAATGTATCATTCATTTGTAAAATCAGATTTAGTAAGCAACCCAAAACAACCCGTTTGAGACAGTTTCCTTACCAATCTCAAACAACCTTTCATAATCAGTTTTAATAAGAAATCTCAAACACTCCCTAAAATCAAACTTAATAGGAAATCTCAAACATTACTTGTATAATTATATATGGGTTGTTTTGGATTGCTTATTCTCAATCAAGTGAATGTTAAAGTCTACTCGTAAACAATCTATGTAGTCAATACATCTATTTTGTTGGCCAATGTGTAAGCTACTGCCTACTGGTACAACCCATGTTTATTAGTATTACCAAATTTCTTTTTGGTGTTTGGAATAATAATTGTATTCATGTTAAATTTAATTAATTTTTGCAGAAATACCATCCTTACACGTAAATTTGTTATATTTGACAAGAATAGTTGAAGGCCGTGGTAACAAAGGAGGTAACATATATACCATCGACACATCGTCTCTGCATTGGAGTGATGGTAATAGATAGACATGATTTGCTAAAGAAATGCATATCATATTTTGTATACTTTTAAGTGTGATTTGAGTATACTTCTTATATATATGTAACAGTTTAGGCAATAGATGTTTAAACGGGGTTGTAAAAAATTTCGAAATATGGCAACTAATTTGGACATACAAAGTATACCTCAAGTTTCTTGTGAATTTAATATAGGTAAAGAATAGTAATCATTCATTTTATTTCTCGTCTTTTTTCATTATAAGTTTCTGTCTCACTTGACTTTGTTAGACGAAATCTATTAGGGTCTAGCCAATTATTATTTTATGTTTGGCTTTGACCCGTTGTTATGCTTTATATAGATGTTTTCTATAGACTTGATACATATAAAACGTAACAATGGCCAAAAGCCAAATACAAACTAATAATATATTTTGTCTAACACAGTAGATCTCTACCTAAATAATCGGCATGTCCCTATTATAAGTTTTATGAGAGCATCTCAATGCTAAAATCTTATCAGTGACTAAAAAAAAAAATCATTCCAAAAGTTCTATGTGTACTTTCAAATCGTAAAATAATAAGTTATGTGAGAAGTGTATTGTTAAATGGCAAGTCATTGCTTCAAAGTTTTATGAGAAAAGTTACGCTCCAATGATAAAAAGAACTATTGAAAATTATTTGTTCAATAAAATTATTTTCTCATTAAAAGATACTCTGAGCGCTACATAATTTTAACTATTTCTCTAAGTCACAAACCAAACAAATAAAACTTTGATTAGCAAAGGAAATATTGTACCTGCCGCTTGTTCACGAACTGAAGGACCATAACTATATCGTAGCTCATCCCATACATCTTTTGCAGTGAAATAGGTGTTCTTGTGTTTGGGTTTGAGACTATTGACAACCTTCTTGGCCACCCTGTCAGAAAGTGAACCAAGAATCCAACCTTTAACAAGTGAATCTGATGCAATCCATGCATCTATATCTCCCACTTTCCCCTTCCCATTCCCTGCAGGACTTGGAAACTGACCGTCGACGAAACCAAACATATGATGACTCTTTAAGAGACATAAAATTTGTGTTTCCCACACATTATACGTATCGTTACCGCTCAGCTTCATGGTAACGAAATTTGGGGCAATAGCATGTGAAGGGTATGGATATGCTTCACCAACATTCACTATGAAGCTTGGATTAGAAGTTGAAGCTGCATTCATCATCTTGATGTTAGTTAAAATTTGTATCTTTTTTACTTTCTTTGTGTAAATCCTCGTTCCATCTTCTTGCATATTTAAACTAAAAGATGAAGTAACTTAATGCTGACAAAAGCCACGTTAGGATTCCTTGCTTCATGAGGCATGATTGGGATTCCTTTCTTGATTGTGTTCTAAACGTTTTTAACTTTTTAATATCTTGTTTTACAGCCTTTTTTTTATTTTTTATTACAACATTAATTGAACTGAAGTGGTATATAAATGTCTTCGTACTAAATTTCTTTCAAAGTAGGCAAAGGAAAAACTAATAACAAACTTCTTATTAAATTAGTCATTTTTCCTTCACACCTTAGCATTATTTATTCTTTCACATCTTATATATTTTTCAATTATGCTTTATAATTTACACCTTAAAGTTCCTTAATGTTCCTTAATCGATTATCAGTAAATAGATTGGAACTGCCATCCTTAAATGAATAGGAACTCTTATCCTTAATCGAATAATGTTGCTTATAAAGATCATGTGTCCACAATTTTTAAGTTAACGGAAGAAAATGTCTTAGCTTAACTTTGATATATTCAGTAATCAATTATCTGAATGTGTTACTCATCGTATATATATACAAGCCCGTGAATTTCACAGGCCAATAATCTAATTTTAGATACACTACAGTGGGCTCGTGAAGGGTGTTTGATTGCAGATTCACAGTACATAACATTTCTAGTTATGGTTCTCCCCTTTCCATCACATTGGTCACTTTTTATTGGTTTGAAGCTCCAATGACCCACCGGTCAAATTTTGGAACATTAGTCTTTTGTAGAGTTAGAATTGGTAATTTAGTGTATGTATACTTTGGAAAGGATAATTTTATAGTTGTATTTGGTTTTATCATTTCGTTCTTCTCGTATATTTAATAATCTATTTCTTATAGTTTTAGTATATTAGTGGTATAACAACCGTGTAAAATTTGGTCCCTTCCGATGGTGGTTGTTTTATATATACTTTGTGTTTGTATTTGTTTCGTTTCTATTGATTATAGACAAAAATACACCGTTGGTCCCTAAACTTGTCAAAAAACATCATCGGGGGACAAAAGTTAGCATTTTCATCGTCATGAGTCATTTTTTCAAGTTTTTGAGGCCAAAGAGGTCCTTGACCCGTAATGCTATGATCAAACCCATTCCTTTTCGTTTGATTTGTTTTTAGTTAAGGGCATTATTGTCCTTTCCAATTTCGTTATACCGATTAAATAAGTACACACGTCTTTTGATTGATACAATAATTTTTCTTACATATAAATAAGGCCAAATCTTTATCACCACTCATCCCTAAGCTTTCCTCTCTCCTAAAATTTTATCTTCTAATCTAATCAGTAAAATGGTGCGTTGTTCTTGCCATCAAAAGGATGTGGTTCGAACATGTTGAAACAACACGAACACTGAAAGGCGGTTTTATGCCTGTCCAAGACAGGTTTGGACATTTGTTTTTTTGTCAATATAAAGTTTAGTGTGGTGCTTTAGGTTAAATGTGTTGTTTATATTATAATGTAGGTTTAATTGTAATAGAGATTTTAGTTTAAAGTTTAATTTTGAAGTTTAACCAGTAACAAAACTGTTAGGCCTAAATTTAAGCTCTAACATGTTGATTATCGGTTTTAGGCATCTAGATGTCCATTTATTGGGTGATACGATCCACCCATGTCAAGGCGAGCATCGAAAGTGATTAGGTGGTTGCAGAGAAACATCCACCAGCATGAGGCGGCATTACAACAATGCCAAGCTGACCTCATTGCTCAGACAGAGTTAATTGTCAACTCGGCTAACGCCCAAGAGGGTGCTCACCAAGCATGCCTAGCTGATATCGTTTTTGAGAAGGAGAAAGTTTGCAGGCTGAGGAACTTTTGTGTGGTCTCTTGGATAGTGATCATCTTCGTCTTTCTCTGGTTTATCTAGTAGGTTTTGAAACCGTAGTGTTTTTTGCGTTTTGATTGGGTTTCAGATCGCATGTTAATGGTAAGGCTTGTGTAGGAAGCCTTAATTTTGGTTGAATAGTTAAAACTTTTGAGTTGTATTTTGGTCGTTATACAGTGGTAACTCTTTAATATATATATGCATTTCATTGTTTTATGTACTTGTGTTGTACTTTTTTTGGTTTAACTATTCGGTCTTTGCAAAAAATAATGTGTTACATAAGTGTATAAATAGACTAACATTATCCAAGTCAAAATACATACAAGTAGCATGATTCAAGTGACTCCATGTGCAAGTCAAGAAAATCATTTGACAATCCTATAACATCTTATATACCAACTCAAGCTTGTATTTGACTATAGCATAGTCAAACTTCATGTATAATGACATTAATTAATTGACTTACTAAAAGTCAACATAATTACATTTGCAAATGAATACTTTTAAAACTCAATATCCCATAGACTAACATGAGATGATTTCATAGATAATGAAAATTGATAAATTTCCAAATGCATAAAATTGGTTAGTCGACATAGTATATTAACACAAATTGGTTAAAAATACCAAACCATTGTCTAGGAATTACATATCAGATAAAAACATTGTCCATTAACACATATGGCCTATGGTAAGACCACTCTTACTGCATAAATATTCTTTCTTGTCCACTTTGATGGTGAAGTCACACTCCCAGAACCAGCATCCACTTGACTTCCAGATCCACACTGGACCACGTTTTCTTAAACTGGATTATGACATTTAGAATTAGATGGAACCGGATTTGCTTGAACATGGCATTCATATTGTTCACCAGATGAATGAACATGACTTTCAGACTTTCCATCACTGGCTTGTACATTACTTTGAGATTAAGCATCAGTTTGACCTTCAGCTTGGTTTTTTGCTCCAGTCTTCTTACTTTTAACCTGAGTCTTCTTCTTTGATGCACCATTTGGCTGGGAACCTGAACTTGTTTTTTGAGACTGACATCTACTGCCTTGACTTCCAGTTACACCTCATTGCCCAAGACATGTTTTCTTGTTGTGTCTAACATTGCCACAATACTACAAACTACACTCTGATTATCATTATCATTATCATCATTTTTAGTAAAAGCCCTAGTTATTTTCTTTTGTGGCCTACCCAATGGTTTATGATATTTAGGTAAAAGAATGCTTGTGGGCACATTTGACTTTTCACATTGTCGATAACCAACTATGGGTTCGATGGTGTGTTTGTAAGTTTCCAGCCAAGTCTTAAGCAAGTAACATAGATGAACCCATGATTCTACTGATCCTACTTGCATTCCATTGAAGCTCATATATCGATTGGTAGCAACAGAATATTTACATGGCATACTTGTAAGCTCCCATCTTCTACAAGTACATGTCCTAGCTTCAACATTCACAAGACACTTATCTCCCCATCCACCAACTCGATATTTATCTCCTTCAATCTGTAAAATATTGTACTTATAAGCCTCTTTCATAATCAATATAACATATGTGTTGCCTTTGGTGTTAATGGTCCGGCACTTGTCAATTACATGCACAACATTCATTATTCTATTCCTACAATATTCTCTAACGTATTCTAAAGCAGTAACGATGGGTTGGTGCCTACCTCCCACTAGTTTTTGATTAAATACTTCACACATGTTATTAAGTAATACATCAAAATGAGCTCTCCCTACACATGTATAGAACATGTTTTAGTAATACAGACAACAATCTTGAACAATGTTGAACAACAAAAGATGTACACCTAGACAGAGATTTGTTTAGTACCTGAAAAATGAGACCTTGACCAATGGGTTGGTGGTATCTTACTTAACCAAACTTGGGAAGTTTCGCTAAAAATCTTGAATGCAAGCATGACTGCCTCAAATTGTTGGATGGTTTTTGCTGCTGTACATCTCCACAAATGTTTCTTGTAGGCTTTAGCATTCCATTGGAATGTGCCTCAAACAGAATTTATGTTCTGCACTAGGGAATATTGCTGCTAAAGCTGGAATGATACCCTGCACAAAGGAACATCAATTCATTACTAATAAAAGTATCACTTATCAATAATATTAAGTGAATATAATCAACTATAAATTAACATCACCTTTTGGCTGTCGATAATAAAAGTGTAGTTTGAATTTGGCTGCAAGTCAAGATCATCTGCTAGACATTCAAGAAACCAAGTTCATGAATCTTTTTTTTTCAACTTCTGCAAGAGCATATGCTAAAGGGTATATTCCATTGTTCCTATCAATTCCATCAGCTGTAAGAAGCTGACCAGGAAAAAGACCCCTCATAAAGGCACCATCTAATCCCAACAACTATCTTTGACAAGTTTTATATCCTTCCTTCAAAGCACCTAAGCATATATAGATTCTCTTGAAAACTCGGGTTGAGCTTGTTGGATCTGTTGCAATTTGTACACTTAACCTAACTGTTGTATTAGGGTTTATTTTCTGCAACTCTACAACTTAGTCTCTCAAAATGGTGTATTACTGCTTATGATTACCCCTAATCTCAATTTCTGCCTTGTTTTTTTGCCCTTAATGCCTTTTGCATAGACACTTGAACTTCAAACAGTTTAGTGAGTTGATCTTAAACAGCCCTGATTGGATATCTTGATTGACTTGAACTTGGTAAAGTATTTGCTTTGAGAGAAACTCGTAGTCACAAGCTTTGATCTGTCTTGATTGCAAACATTTGTGTTCATCCTTGAAAGTTCTGACACTCCATAAATCTTTAGATCTATCTACATACAACAACCATGGGCAATATTTTGCTTGCTCCTTGGGTGATCTCAAATTTACATCCCTTCCAAGGCCTCTAGTTAACGGACCAGTTTTCCTCTTTGGGGTTGTCCCAGACCAACACCTTTACTTGTACCACAAACTAGTATTGGTCCCACACACCTTGTCCTAATTCTTTGTTTGTCATTCTTAATGAGTTGCAATTTCCTCCTAGTTTGTATTGAATGCATGTTGATCTTATCTTTGACTTCTTTTGAAGTTACAAAAGTTTGACCATAAAAAAATAATACTTCGTCGTCTACTTGTCCTGCCTCACTTAACTTTTGTTTCTTGTATGCCCTAATCTTTTTCTTCCTAATTAGATATTCATCCTCATTCTCAGAACCACTTGAAAACTCATTATCATCACAAAGATCTAACTCATTTTTCACAAACAAAAAAAAAATCATCTTGTATCTAGCTAGAGCTACCTCTATTGGGTAACTCTGTAGTCTCAATAAATTTGAACAGAGTAACACCAACATCAGGCTCCTCAAAAGTATTCTCCTCATCAACAACTACATTTCGAACTTGAATGTTCTTAATAACATCGACATCACTCTCATAACTATCTGTTTCACTCACATTGTCATCACTTAACTCTTCCTCAATTTCACAGAACTCTACATATTTACCTTTTTGCGTATGCTCAATAGGTGTATCTATTTCCTCGTCTTGATGACCTAAGTATTGTTCAGTTTCACTTACCTCTAGAGAACTATCTATTTGGATATGGTCAACAGGTTTATCTATTTGCTCATTACCATCACCTAAAACATCTTCAAATTAACAGATCTCTACAGATAAAAACAAGGGTTCAATTTCTGGAAACTGACTAGATTGTCTCAAAGTATTGACTTCCAAAGGTGGTTGTGTAATGATAACATCAAATAGTCCTAAATATTAAGTGTCAATTTCCCCCGATAATGCTTTTAATTTATATCATTTATATGGATTTATGCTTGTTTTCCATTGTTTTCTACTTTCAGGTAAATTACGAGCATTGGAGCTAAAGAGAGGCGGAACTGGAGAAATATCAAAAGATTTATCATAGTATGCTGAATTTAAAGAAGTTACGGCGTAACTCATCTCTCACATTATGCCGTAACTAAAGCGTGACTCAGAAAACCAACTCATCAGAAGGTTACGGCGTAACTCTCCCCAAAGGCTACGACGTAACAATATTAGGTCAAATGAGGTTCCAAGCCGCTGATAACTACGCCGTAACTATTCCATAAACTACGGCGTAACCAAGTATATTGAAGACTACGTTGTAACCACTAATAAGGTTACACCGTAACTAGCAGATCTAGTGCAAAATACGAAGGAATTGAAGGTTACGACGTAACTCTTGTTATAGTTATGCCGTAACCCAGATCTGGCCTATAAATACCCCACGAATTCTAGCATTTCCAATCATCCCATTCCACACACAACAATCAGAGAACATGAGAAAAAGCTAAAGGAAGGTCCAGAGAAGCATACGGAGTTGTCTCCAAGGGAGAAATCACTCCCCTACGATAAGCATTAGAATTTTATCTTTTCTTTACTTTCGATTCATGTATTTCGTACCTTTGAATATTGAATTGATTTGTATGGTTAATATGAGCGGCTAAGCACCTCTTGGTGTTGGCCTAGTTATGATTCCCTAATTGTTTTGTTTGCGTTTACATTACTTCCGTACAATTATTTCTAAGTGTATGCATGCATAGTTTATTGGTAGCTACCCTTGGTTCGGTAGTTTTGAATGGCAGTAGAGGCCAATTGTCTAGGAGATATGACCAACTGACCCTAGGTGAGCGAACTGAGACGGAAAGGGTAAGATATGACCAACTGACGACCCTTTCTACTTGTGCGATTTGACGAACTGATCACCTACCGTTTGGATGAACTTAAGAATTAGGGGGTGAGTGTTTAAATTGCTAACGCCCGGGCACTCACTATTATAAATCTAGCATGTAGCGGTACTTAATGACTTGGCTTAGGGGACCAGGAAC
Organism: Chrysanthemum seticuspe; assembly: GCA_019973895.1. Taxonomy (NCBI): domain Eukaryota; kingdom Viridiplantae; phylum Streptophyta; class Magnoliopsida; order Asterales; family Asteraceae; genus Chrysanthemum; species Chrysanthemum seticuspe. The sequence goes on from BPTQ01000009.1 coordinate 33,818,093, forward strand.
AACAGGACTTATGAGGGGACACCTGACTTCTCCTGTGGTGGCATCTTTGCTGATAGGTTAGGGCGAATTGACCAAATGTTGTCCTCTCGACTTTGACCCCACCTGAAGTAATTGGAAGTAAGTAGACGTAGACATAACTAGCTAGGAGGAATAACTAGGTTAGCACCACTATCCTCTATTGATTTATCCTTTGCCTTTATTTGCTGTTTTAGTAGTTTAATAATTAATTCCTTATCGAAATCATATTTAAAATATGTGACACCTAGACTTAGTAGTAATCCAACACACATAGCTCTTGGGACGACCTCGGATTTACCGAATACTACACTACACGCGACCGGGTACACTGCCCGTTAGTGCATTAGGGTAGACCATATGTATAACGAGACCTTATAAATATTAAAACCTGGTCAGTAAAACCTGCATCAAGTTTTTGGCGCCGCTGCCGGGGAGCTATTTTAGGATTTCATATTAAGTCTGTTTTTAATTTTCTTTCTTCTCTTAAATGTCAGGATACAAGACTCGTAGCTCGAGGCCCTTCTTGGCCACCCTATTCAACGATCCGGAGAAGCAATTCCGGACAAGGAAAGTTTACTCTCCGGTTCCTATTCACAACATCTTCTCATTTTATGAATCAGACCAGTCTGACGCAGAACCAGAGGTCGTTAATGAATATAATATCGATGACCTAACTATGGAGCAGTATTTGGAGCGACCAAATGAGAACTGCCAACAAAGCTTCACACAGGATTCTAATACTGAAAAATGCTCTATTCCAGATCATATTATTCGAAAGTTACACGAACTTAAGTTTTCTAGAAATGAAGATGAGGACGTTCAGGATCACGTAGAAGAAGTTCTCCACTTATCCTCTCTTTTCAACGTCAGAGGTACTCCGAGCTATTCGGTTACTGCAAGGATTTTTCCTATGACTCTTACTGGGACCGCAAAAAGATGGCATAACAAAATCCCTAAAGAATGTAAAGGAGCATGGGATAAACTAAGAAAAGAGTTCGTCCAACAATTTTGCCCTCCTTCAAAAAGGGCCAAGCTTCTTGGGAAAATCTATCAATTCGTTCAAGTTGGAGAAGAAACGCTTTACCAAGCATGAGAAAGATTTAATGAGCTACTCTATTGATGCCCCACCCATGATTTAAACAAACATCAGATCGTCTACATCTTCTATCGTGGGATTAATGCGCTAACAAGAGAACTTCTCGATTCCCCGAGACCTATTCCTAGCATGACTCCTGACCAAGCCTTGGAATGTATTCAACTGAATTCTGAACATTGCTACAAGTGGCATATGGATACAGGGTACGGACCGAGAGACAATTTCGATCATAAGGTAATGAAGACGATAACAAAACAAGAATACAATTATGGGGAAATTTTTGAAAAATGAAGGTTAGAAAGAGAAGCTGAAGCATGCAGGATTGAAAGGGTTAAGAGTGTGTTTGGGAAAAAAACCGAGAGCAATCTTGAGAAAAAGATTCTTGACCACATCAAGGAATCAAGAGAACGAGATGATAGGATTGAAAAAATGATGAAAACATTCATGGATAATACAGTGTCTTCTCTCAAAATTCACGATGATAGGATTAAGAGATTGAAGAAGAGTGTTAGCTCATGTTCAAAAGCCATCTCTGATTAGCTAGCAGCTCGGGAGGAGGAAGTTTTCCACACTGTAGAAACTATCCTTGAAGAACCAATGACCTTTTCGGAAAAAGTTAAGCGACGAATCAACATGGAAAGACAGTCACTTCTGGACCAATCTTCTCCGGTAAACTTCCCTATTAATAATTCCTTTAAAACCAATAAGACTGATATTCCGCAGGAATTAAGCAATGATGAGACAGTTCACCTCAACGAAAGATGTTCAGCGGTTTTGAGGAACGAGCTACCACAAAAGGAAAAAGATCCAGGATGATTCACTCTCCCTTGCTTGATCGGGAGTCTAAACATGTGTAATGCCCTAGCTGATCTTGGAGTAAGTATTAGCATAATGCCTCGTTCGATGTTCCTGCGTATGGGGATTAGTGACTTAAAGCCAGCCAAGATGAAAATTGAAATGGCCGATCGATCTATGCAACCACCGTTGGGCATCGTTGAAAATGTGTTGGTGAAGATTAAGAAATTCCTTTTCCCAGTTGATTTTGTGATTCTTGACATTCCAGAAGACAACAGAATACCTGTCATTTTAGGTAGACCTATGCTAGCCACTGCCCATACTAAGGTGGATGTTTTTGCTGGAAAGTTAACTCTTGAAGCTAATGGAGAAATTACAACGTTCGGACCTAATGAACTCCTGTCTACCCCTCAAAAGGTATGTGCAATTGACCCAGTAGGCAGTTTTGGTGACGCTTTAGAAGAATTTCTTAGCGACCCCCTGATCCTGGCGAGGTTGATTTGGGGAGAGATTTTGATGTTTTCGTCAACTTTGAGGAAGAGGATAATTTAGGAATCAGTGCTGAAGACCTCTCAAGTGATGTCGAATCGGCCCATTGGCAAGATAACTCTGTAAAGGCTTTTTCGCAAACCAATCAACCTTGATTTCATGAAGTAGGAACCCGCATACATCATAGAAACCCTTATTATCTAAAGATCTCATGCAAAATCGGGTTCATCGACTTCCACCCATTTATTGACACTACTTCCCCAGTCAACATCATGTCGAAAGAATGCTACAACCAAGTTATGAAGAAATAATTAGAATATAAGGGAAATAACTTTCTTGGTTTGCAACTAACATCCATGTCTTCATTGGAACTCATTCATTTGTGGTGGACTTTATGGTTTTAGACGACATAAGTGAATTTGTGGAAGATGGACTTACGGGAGTAATTTTAGGAAAGCCTTTTTAGGAAATGTCGGGGTTAGATAAAAATGAAAAAGAAGGGTTAGTATGCTTGAAGATAAACGATGATAAGACTATTTTTAAAATGCCGAGAACGATCAAGAACTTTAAAAATTGGACCAAGAGGCAGTTGAGCCAAGCCCAACCATTGCTCGATATCAGTGAGGAAGACAAAGAAAAAGGTATTGACCACCCTTACCAGAAAATCAAGAGTTTCTACTCGGGCTGTTTAGAATTAGGGGATGACTACAAACGGGATGAGAATTTGGTAAGTTGGATCCAATGTGGAGATTGCCATATCCACAAAATGACCAACAAGCACTGGTAGCCTCGCGGGTCTGAGTCTAACTTAAAGACTTGTAAATAAAGAAAAGTGCTCTTTCGGGAGACAACCCGAATTATCCCTTTCTTTTGTTTTGTTTCCATTTATGTTGGGTTTTGTGTTTTCTAACCATTTTTGCAGGAAACGAGGAAGTAATTGCTGCTGCAGTTTGCTGATCTGACCAGAGTTACGGCGTAACTCATCTATGTGATTACTCCGTAACCAACTTTTTATAGTAGAATTCCTGACGCATTACTAATTACGACGTAATACCATGTTTTGCTAGTTACGGCGTAACTCCATGTTTTGCTAGTTACGGCGTAACTCCCTCAAAAGAGTTACGATGTAACCTTCCTCTGCTTTAATTCTTTCATTTTAAAATGCAATAACCTTGTATTAGTATTTTAAATGAACTTTGTGGGTGTGTTCCCTGTAAACCCTCACGAGACTTCACTCGTCCACTTGGGACACCAAGTGGTTTAAAAGGCTTGTTGCATATGCTAAATGTAACCATGATTCCTACGAAAGTGAGTTAGGTTTGTTTTTCATTTTTCATTTTTTCTTTTTAGAATTATGCTTGTCGGTAGTGTGATTTCAGGGATTGAAGTTTGTTCATGATGCTTATACGAAGGCACGTCTCTTTTTCGTGGGCCTTCTTTCTTTTTGGAGCAAATTTCAGGGAAGTTCTCGCTCTAATTCTACTTTTCTCTTCACCTTTAGTTAATGCTTAGTACAAAAGGGACTTTGTACAATTCAAGTGGGGGACGGGAGTAGGATTATCTCTTGAACATTTTTTTGCCCTCGTTTTCTAGTTTATTTTGAAAAATTATGTCATTTTTAAAATTTTGACATGTTTTTCTTAAACTAACTAGATTAGACCTTAGTTGAGCACATACAACCCTTGATATATTATGGTGAGATTAGCCTTATCCGTTTCCAATATTTTACCCCAAATCCACCAAATTATGAGTGTGCCGTCTTTGCATCATTTCGAGACCATATACGAGGTATGTTGAGTTAGCTCGATGTATTTGGACTTTTCAGTTTTAGAAGGCAATATTATAGGATTATCACCCAAATAGCCTACCATTGTGTGTCTATCGATTAGTCACCTCGACTTCTCGACCCCCATGTGAAACCCTTTTGTTGCACTCACCTTTAGTGTAAGATACCCCTAGATACACCCATCTGAGCCATTCCTTTCATTTTGTTAACCCGATATATTGTTTCGATACACCTACACACCTTAGCCTACCCTGTAGTCTTTATTTGTGATTGGGAAGTCATCATTTGCCTAAGTTCAAGGTTCAAGTGGAAAGGTTCGGAAATCACGCTTTCGTCGACGACACATTCCTGAAGATCATTGAAGACCCCCCGAATTCCCATTGTTCATCTCAAGTTGGGGGATATTATGTTTAGTTATTATTGTTATGTTGAAAAAAAAGAAAAAAATGATTCGAAAAAAAAATAAAAAAAATAATAGTAGTTGTTATGTTATTGTAAAGTGCGATGTTATAAGCACTATGTTATGAGCTTTATAGATTTAGTATCGAGGAGGCCACCTCAGTCACATTTAAAGATTGGAGTTGGCAATTATGCCAACAGTTGGAGAAAAGGTAGTGTGCCCATCACGACGTCCTCTAATGACACATCTACCTTGTATTTCATGATCCGGTTTTTTGACTTCAAAGCTTGAACTTTGGGCGGACGGTAAGTGGTGATGACTTGGTTATAGATTTAGACTACCCTTTTTTTTTTTTTTTTTTTTTTTTTTTTTTTTTTTTTATTTTATTTTACACCATTTATATATCCCATGTCTTATCCTACCCTTTAGTCATGAAGCATGTCTAGGTGATACAGCGAGCAATCTTTGGTGTCTTGTCCATGAATTTGGTTATGTATCATTGATTTTGTCCACTTCGCCGTGACATGTTAGTAATGATGAGTCACCCCTTAACCTTTGTCGTGTCTACCCATATTGCCTTCGAGAATTGTTTAGCCCTTAACTCTAGTGGTGGAGATTTATGTAACCGCCAAGCTTATGATAGAATACATGCTATGACTGTGCGAGTGAGTGACCACCCCGAAATTGACACTTAGAATAGTTGAGAGATTTGAGTGTTTCATTCCCATTTCGTGAGGTGTTCGGCTTTGTTTTATTCTAGCATAAGGGATTTATAAACTTATATTTTCTAGATTTTAGAAGATATCTTTTTAGGAATCTTTCTAATAAGGTCTACTTGAGGGCAAGTAGAGTTCAAGTGGGGGGATATTTTATAACATCAAATAGTCCTGAATATTAAGTGTCAATTTCCCCCGATAATGCTTGTAATTTATATCATTTATATATGGATTTACGCTTGTTTTCCATTGTTTTCCACTTTCAGGTAAATTACGAGCATTGGAGCTAAAGAGACGCGGAACTGGAGAAATATCAAAAGATTTATCATAGTATGCTGACTTTGAAGAAGTTACGGCGTAACTCATCTCTCACATTAAGCCGTAACTAAAGCGTGACACAGAAAACCAACTCATCAGAAGGTTACGGTGTAACTCTCCCCAAAGGCTACGATGTAATTATATTAGGTCAAATGAGGTTCCATGCTGCTGATAACTACGCCGTAACTATTCCATCAACTACGGCGTAACCAAGTATATTGAAGACTACGGCGTAACCACTAATAAGGTTATGCCGTAACTAGCAGATCCAGTGCAAAATACGAAGGAATTGAAGGTTACGGCGTAACTCTTGTTATTGTTACGCCGTAACCCAAATCTGGCCTATAAATACCCCACGAATTCCAGCATTTCCAATCATCCCATTCCACACACAACAATTAGAGAACGTGGGATAAAGCTAAAGGAAGGTCCAGAGGAGAATACTGAGCTGTCTCCAAGGGAGAAATCACTCCCCTACGATAAGCATTAGCATTTTATCTTTTCTTTACTTTCGATTCATGTATTTCGTACCTTTGAATATTGAATTGATTTGTATGGTTAATATGAGCGGCTAAGCACCTCTTGGTGCTGGCCTAGTTATGATTCCTTAATTGTTTTGTTTGCATTTACATTACTTCCGTACAATTATTTCTAAGTGTATGCATGCATAGTTTATTGGTAGCTACCCTTGGTTCTGTAGTTTTGAATGGCGGTAGAGGCCAATTGTCTAGGAGATATGACCAACTGACCCTAGGTGAGCGGACTGAGACGGGAAGGGTAAGATATGACCAACTGATGACCCTTTCTACTTGTGTGATTTGACCAACTGATCACCTACCGTTTGGATGAACTTAAGAATTAGGGGGTGAGTGTTTAAGTTGCTAACGCCCGGGCACTCACTATTATAAATCTAGCATGTAGCGGTACTTAATGACTTGGCTTAGGGGACCAGGAACAACAAGACTTATGAGGGGACACCTGACTTCTCCTGTGGTGGTATCTTTGCTGATAGGTTAGGGCGAATTGACCAAATGTTGTCCTCTCGACTTTGACCCCACCTGAAGTAATTGGAAGTAAGTAGACGTAGACATAACTAGCTAGGAGGAATAACTAGGTTATCACCACTATCCTCTATTGATTTATCCTTTGCCTTTATTTGCTGTTTTAGTAGTTTAATAATTAATTCCTTATCGAAATCATATTTAAAATCTGTGACACCTAGACTTAGTAATAATCCAACACACATAGCTCTTGGGACGACCTCGGCTTTACCGAATACTACACTACATGCGACCGGGTACACTGCCCGTTAGTGCATTAGGGTAGACCATAGGTATAACGAGACTTTATAAATATTAAAACCTGGTCAGTAAAACCTGCATCATGTAACTTGTCTTAAATCCTATACCACATGCTTATTAACAATGTTTTCCAAGAACAATTTTTTGAGTAATATGGAACAATAGCAAGAGTTGCCTTCTTTTTTGCTGCATCCACGTCAGCAATAACGGTCCTAATTAACTTTGGTGAAATTTCACTAATATCTAATCTTGTCTTATCATTTTCTACATAAACTTCTATCATCTTATGGTCATCAACAAGATCTTTCAATATTTTTAAATTCACAGTCTCACTTAAGCTATACAAACCATCATCTAAATTACAACCAGGCTTAACAAAGTAATAGTAATTTTTTTACCTAACTCGTAACCCAATTCATACATAAGAACATCCAACTCTTCAACTGACATACTATCAACATCAACCAAATCAACTAAAGTTTCAAGACCTCCATTGTATATTCTACCAGGCCAGTATTTAAAAATACCATTGTTATGAACCTTCATGCTAAACATATTAGATCTACCACCTGAAACATATCAATATAACAAAGCATATTATCAAACCTTAATTACAAAAAAAAATGATACCCCTATTAGATATTCCAACGATTATAACAAAAAAACATACCGTATTTCTTCTTAGCAGAGTTATACAAAACGGAATCATCAACTTGATAACCTGGATCTCTTCTTAGTTTCCATAAAGTAAAATCCATGTTTTGGAATTCTGAATAATATGCAACTGGTTTTGGGACATACAATTAGGGTTTGTGAATTGTGATAATTCTTGTAAAGAAAGTTTTAGGATGAAAAAAAGAGGCAGTTTAGGTGTTTATGGGGCGGGAAGAGGGATAAGACATGTGAAAATAATACATACTTGGTATAGAAAAATTGTGAAATGACGATTATGCCCTCAGACTAAAGACAAAATGAAATGAAAATAAACGGGTTTGACCAGAGCATTACGGGTCAACTGACCTCTTTGGCCTAAAAAACTTGAAAAAAGGACTCACGGTGACAAAAATGCTAACTTTTGTCCCCCGCTGATGGTTTTTAACAAGTTTAGGGACTAACGATGTATTTTCATCTTGATCATATAATAATTTGATGTATCTCAGGAAGAAGGAAAAAAAAGCATGATTGGGAGATTGCAAATAATCGTTTTATTTTTATTATTATTATTTTTTTTTGAAGAAAATCAAATTAGACAGATAGAAAATCTTATTTTGTTATGTGAGAAACCTAAACCACGTAATTGGTCAATAAAAATCAAAATTGGGTATTTGATTGATCAAAATTGGTAGTGTTGCATTAATGAACCAAATAATAAAGAAAAAAATAAAATTAACTTTGCTAGATGGGAAGAGTCGGAGAGGTACATGTGCTAATTCCTTTTTTTATACATTTTTTTAACTTCCTCTTTGCTTCGAAGATCATTGGATTCCATATACCATTGTAATGTTGGATTAGGTATCCCATGCTTATCTAACATTGAAAGCAATGTTTATGCCACAATTTCATTGGAATATGGTTCTCTTCATTCACAAAATGCCATTGCCACCATCTAATAAAACCCATTGAACACTAAACAAAAGATATTGTAGAACATATCTTAAACAATTTAAACATGGGCAAATGGCATAAAAAGACACTCAACTTAGAGTCTGTTTCTAATCAAAGCACTCTACTTTTTTTTCTTGCACATAAAGGCGGCCAACTTTTTTTATGGCCAATTTAGTTTTTTTTCTCACATCCATTAACCTACTAATGACCATTTCGTTAGTAAATTACATATTTGGTCCTTTAGTTTGTATAGTCATTTCATGTATAGTTCCACCACCACCTGCCACCATCGTCCACCACCACCAGCCACCACCACTACACACCACCACCATCCACCACCACTACCAGTCGTCGCCACCATCACCCACCACCTCCATCACCAAATACCACCACATCCACCACCACCGCGCGTCACCACCAATACCCACCACCATCATATGCCACCACCACTAGCCGCCACCTCCACCACCACCACCAGCGGAGACTGGTGGTGGTGGTGGTGGCATAGGGTGGTGGTAGGTAGTGGTAGAGGCGGCTAGTGGTGGTTGCATATGTTGGTGGTAGGTAGTGGTGGTGGAGGCTGATGGTGGTGGTTACGGACGGTGGTGGTGGACGTAGTGGGTGATGGTGGCGGCAGCTGGTAGTGGTGGCGAATGGTGGTGGCTACTGTTGGTGGTGGTGGACGATGGTGGTAGATGTGGCTGGCGGTGGTGGCGGTGGCTAGTGGTGGTGGCAGGTGGTAGTGGGCGATGGTGGAAACTGTTAATACAAATATCGTCATTAAACGTTATTTATATTTTTGATCTTTACCTAAGTTTTGTTAACGACAAAAGTAAATTTAATTTGTATAAAAGCTTAAAGCTTGTCAAGTTTAATAGATATTGAAACAAGCTTTTTCAAACAATATCTTCATCATTTAAGCATTTACATTGTGACTAATCATATCTTAATATGAGTCTAAGCATAATGTATGATAGTAGTTTTTAGAATGTTTTAGTTTCTTAAAAACTAAACATTACTTATGTATTTGCATATTTCTAAAAATAGAAAAACAACACATGACATCATGTGATGCATCATGGAAATCATTGGAAGATTTCATTAGATATTTTGTGTAGATTTGTACTCTTCATATCTTACAAAATCTTACATAGATATGGTTGACTTTGGCAAGATCTTGATATCTTGCTGTCAGACCTGGCGGCACCAAAATGTATAACGGACGGAACCCTTTCAAGGGGTCCGCCGTCCGTGATGCCTGCTGATGGTTTTGGCTATAAATAGCAAAGCCAAACCAAGTAGTTTTTCATCCCTTTCTATCATACTCTCTTACATATCTTCTCTCTAACCTTTCTAACTCAGTTTCATATCATATTAGTGATCTCTTTTGTAGCAAAGAAGATCAAGTCACATTCAAGCTTTAAACGAGAAGTTGGAAGTCTTGTTTGTTTAGTGTTGTATGATCTTGTGTTGATTCATACTTCATTGTTGTAAACCATCATAATCTTGTGAGTGTGAGTGGTTAGTATTTTAGTCCTCAAAATACATTGTGTGTGGGAGTGGTTGTACCCTTGGAAAGAACTCGACATCTAGCTTAGTGTCGGAAATAGTGTAAGCGAAGTGTAAAGGTTTCTCCGCCGGTGAAAGGAGCTTGTTGACTAGTGAAGTTAAACTCTCGAGTGTGAGACTCGGGGAGTGGAGTAAGGCAAGGAAAAAGAGTCCTTGTAGACCGAACCACTATAAACAACTTGTTGTGGTTTGATCATTTCTTTCCTTATTTACTCTTTACATATTGCTTGCATATTTCATTAACATATCTAAGATCAATATCAATCGATCTTTCAATAAGTTTCAAAATAAAGTTTTTAATTGGTAAACTATTCAACCCCCTTCTAGTTTTCTACAGAAACTATACATGAAATGACTATACAAACTTAAGGACGAAATATGTAATTTACTAACAAAATGGTCGTTAGTGAGTTAACGAAAGTGAAAAAAAAGGGCTAAAAAACAGTTGGCCACTTTTATGTGCAGGAAAAAAGTGGAGTACCTTGATTAGAAACAGACCCTAAGTTGAGTGTTTTTTGTGCCATTTGGCCTTTAAACATTAGAGAAATGAAAAATATATTAAGAATTTTGATAAGAGAAGATGCTCGTATTTAAACACCACCATATGGCCTAATGGTAAGGTTGTTGGTTTCCTTGGAAGATGTAAAGGTGCTAGTTGTTTACATTTGAAGGTGGTCATAGAAGAATCGGAAACGATCCCGAGATTAATCCAGTGAAGCCATGTACATCTGACTGAAAAGACTCACCATCCCCAAGTAACCTAAACAGGAAACCTCATCCGTTTAGAAGATGATCATATCTACATCATCTCATCTCCAATCATCGTGTTCAAATGTCGCTGGAGCTATAACCTTTTTTTTCTAGATCTATCTGCTATTCAATATGCAACTGCATAATTTCATGTTGTTATAGCTGTAATGATTAGCTTTAACTTTTATGAGTTTTTCAAATGTCACCCACTTGAAGTAAAGATTAACAAATATTTAGAACAAAATTCCATATATCATCAACATTTTGAGGCTGAAAATGAATTTTGATGACACAACTATATAAAAAAGGTATATATTTTGAGGCCCTATGCGATAGCGCACCTCGCACACCCTCGAATACGGCTCTGCAAATATTATGCTCATTGAATACCCCGCTGAATGGTACAAATGAACATAACAAAAAAGCATAGAAATTTCATTCGATTCGCGTAACTTTATTAGACTAAATAAGCAACACGTAAAAATTGGATTAAGTTTAACTTCCCATTTGCACATTGTCACAATAGCAATGGAAGCACAACCCCAGAAACAATATAAGCTTAATTTTCATCTACTACACAATAGCCAAACGCCGTGTATATGGAAAAAATAAAAGGAGGGTTCTCTGTACATAATCTAACTCAATGATCATACGTGTGATGGAACCTTAATGTACATCGTACCTTATCTAGGCACGAAACGAACTTTTTTATAATATTTGGCGTCGTTCGTGGTAGAAGCATTTCGTTGAGAATGATTTCTGGTTCTCTCTAGTGCTGGTGCTGCTGCCAATTGCTGATGACTCGTGGTAAATGACAAAATGATCTTTATCAGCTAATGCATATCTGAGACGATAAAAGAGTTAATAATGTCAATTATATATTTTTATAGACAATTAGTAACTGCATGTATCATAATAGCATTCCTCCATATAAATTTTTGGCTAATGACTGAAAAGTGATGGGACTGAAAAGTACGGTGAAAGTGTAAACTGAAGCCATTTTACAAAAACATTTATATATCGACCTTGTACGATACCATGTATTAAAGATGTAACTTCAACCCGTTTACTAATAAATGGATTGATTCGAGTTAAATTTTACGTCTAATGGGTAAATCAAAAGTTAGAATGGAAAGGTTCAAATGGGTCGAATGGATCGAAAAATGACTTGAAAAGTCGTTTAAATGCTTACAGCCTCCACATATACCTTATTCATAAAACACTATAAGTATTCTTACAACATAGTTTCCGCTATCCTATTTAATACACTACAACATTAAAAGTAACTATTAATATGTACTGTAATTCGAGAAAAAAAGGGAAAAAAATGTTTATGGGTAAGCACTAAGCCTGACCTGATAACTCGTTCTGACCCAAATCTGTTTTCACTCATCACCTCGCCCATTTTACAACCTCTACCATGTAATACAGCTTCTTCGGAACTAAAGCGAAAGTGGGGAAAGATACGGCATATGCTATTTACAGAGGGTGTTTTATCTTTCAGTTATTAAACTGGTCTTTAATAACTACTGGTCCCGGGCCAAGAGCATATATAGAGAAAAAAAAGAAGGAACAAGCACAAATATTAGTTACTAGGTAATGGTGTACATACTACAGGCAACTCATCTAACTCAGCAGCACAAGCTAAGGTCAACAGCTGTGCCAAACACTCTGTTAGTAGAACCAGAGCAGACATGCCAAAAACTCTTCACAAGATGAAGATACTACTGAATACAAGCTTGAATGTGTGTGATCCAATGTAAGTATGTAGCATAAGATAGTTAGTTAGTTAGTCTTGTGATATAGTTGATAGTTGTAAAGTTCTCACTATTTAAGTAGTTGTAAGTCCTCATTTTGTATCCATCAATTCATTAATACAATTTCATTTCACAATTCATCAAATGTGTTTTCTGTCAACTTCCTGATATGGTATCAGAGACAGCACCACATTCTGTGGTGATTAACTGACTCCGTTCACTCTAACTGAATTTTCCGGTCACATAACTACTTTCCTCCACCACTATCCACCGTAACAACTTTTCCCGCCAAATTTTCCTATCCAAAACCACCACAATAACCATCATTCACCACCAAATTCCGTACAACAATCATCACAATTCATCATAATTCATCACAAATTCACCAGAATTCATCATATTTCATCACAATTCATCAAGATTCATCATAATTCATCGAGATTCATCATAACTCATCACAATTCATTCAATCTGTTACTAATTCATCATAATTCAGTTACATTTCTGTTACATCATCTCCATTGATAAACCTTAAAGCATTCTTCAAATTCATCAATCTTTTAACAACAATGCCAACAATAGAAGCAGATTCACAAAATGTATCTTCATCATTGAATGATGATGTTACTTCACCACTTCATCCTCTTTACTTTCATCCAAATGATCACCCTGGCTTATTACTGATTTCAAAGAAACTTCAAGGTTCAGAGAACTATAGTACATGGAAGAGATCTATGCTTATTGCTCTTAGTGCTAAAAACAAACTGAAGTTGATCAATGGTGAATTTGAGGAACCTTCATCCACTTCTTCACTAAGAACTCATTGGGAAAGGGCAAATGATATGCTCATCTCCTGAATATTGAATACTGTGTCTAATCAAATTGGTAATCATCTCACCTATGTTAATTATGCTTACAATATCTGGAATGAACTGTTTGAACACTATTCACAACTTGATGGACACAGAATTTATCAAATAGCCAATGAGATTGTTGAATTGAAGCAGTTAAACTGCACTATGGAAGTGTATTACCATAAACTCAAAGGTTTATGGGATGAGTTAAATGCTATTGAGGCTCCATATGCATGTACTTATAAGTGTGTTTGTACTAATGGAAAAGAGAATGGAGAAAGGGAATAAAGGAAAAGATTGGTTCAGTTTCTAATGGGCTTAAATGAATGTTACACCAACATCAGAGATTTTACTGATGCAGCCATTGCCTGCAGTAGCCAAGGCCTACAGTATGTTGAGACAGGAAGAGAAGCAAAGGGAATCACCCAAACATCCTTCTACCACTCCCATTGCACTCAACACCTACAGAAGCACCTATACTCCTTCCCACAGAAACAATCAACCAAACAATCAACCTCCCAACACCTCAAATACCACATCAACTGAGAGGAGGAATAACTTCAGGAAAGGAATAATCTACACTTATTGCGAAAAGGAAGGACACTCCAAGGAGGAATGCTACAAAATACTTGGTTATCCTCTTGGTCATCCACTTCACAACAAGTATCAACCTCCTTCTCAAAGAACATTCACTACCAACATAAATGTGAGGGTTGTACACATGGTCACCAATGATACCCTACCACCAATGGACACTGAGTCAATACCTACCAGTCCTCTTGATCAATGCTCAACCTCAGCTTCCACAAGTGACTCAGAAGCTCAGGTTCATGCCAGAATGGATCAATTGCAGAATCATCTTAACCAAGTTCTCCTTATGATGCAAAATGCTCAACATGAACCTTCTGGTGTGACACAACATGTGGCAGGTATACTCTCATTTGTCCCTCACATCTCAGTTCCTACAAAGATCACTGGTATTCATTCTTTCAATTCTAGTGCTAAAATGTACTCATTCATTGCTTCAAACATTTCGAAAACCTCATATATATGGATTGTTGATAGTGGAGCCACATATCACATTTGCATATCACTAGGCTTAATGCATAACATCACCAAACTTCACACTCCCATCACTATTTCCCTACCAAATGGACATACCATCCATGTGTACTATGTTGGATCAGTTCACCTCACACCTTCACTCACCATTCATGAAGTACTTTACATTCCCACATTTACCTATAACCTTATCTCTATCAGCAGACTTCTATACAAGACACTTTTTTCAGTCACCTTCACTCATGATAGATTTGTCTTTCAGGGCCATGATGGGAGTAGCACTCATGGCACTCTTTATGGTGGACTTTATCTCCTAGACTCACTCAACTCTCCAGAGAAACCTCAACCAACAATCATCTCAAGCATCAGCAACTCTCACCTCTGGCACACAAGACTGGGACACACTCCAATTCAAACAATTAAGAAAATCAAAAATATTTCAGTTTCTTCTTCTGATTCAGATTCTAAATGTACTGTTTGTCCATTAGCTAAACATCATGTACTTTCATTTCTTGTAAGCACTTCTCATGCTAAATCTAAATTTGAACTCATTCACCTTGATGTATGGGGTCCATACAGACATCCTACAATCAATAAATGCACCTATTTTCTTACAATTGTTGATGATTTTTCAAGGGCTACATGGACATATTTACTACCTAGTAAACATCATGTTTTCACCACATTTCAAGCCTTTCACACATCTGTCAAAACTCAATTTCAAGCAGTCCTCAAAACCATAAGAACTGATAATGGCACATAATTTATCAACTCATCTTTTGCCACTTATCTTCAAGATCATGGAATTACTCACCAAACCTCTTGCCCTTATACACCTCAACAAAATGCCAGAGTGGAAAGAAAGCATAAACATCTCTTAGAAATGGCAAGGTCTATTCACTTCCAAGCTCACTTTCCCATTCATTTTTGGGGTTACAGTTTACTAGCCTCTACTTACCTTATCAATAGAATTCCCTCCAAAATCCTTCAAAACCAAAGCCCTTATGAGCTATTACACAATTCACCTCCATCCCTTGATCATTTGAGAGTCATAGGATGCCTAGCTTATGCTTATCACCATACATCAGACAAATTTGACAAAAGGGCCACTCCAACAGTCCTCATTGGCTACCCTCACAACCAAAAAGGCTACTTACTTTATGATCTTCAAACACACAAAACCATCACCAGCAAAAATGTACTCTTTGATGAATCACAATTTCCCTTCTCCAAACCCACTTCTACACCAACCAACTCAGTATCTCCATCACCATCAATTTCTCCTATCTACCCCAATTTTCGTACACCAACAACTTCCAATAATTCTCCACTCCCTACACCTTCACCAAGTTCACCTCAACATCAGACACATTCACCTCCCATTCACCTCAACACCTCTCTTTCAGACACTTCAACTCCAGTTGATCAAAGTCCTTCTACTTCTCATTCACCTCCCTCACCTTCACCACATTATGAGAATTCACCTTCACCATCTACCACATCAACTCCAACAACACCACCACTCCAGTCAACATCCCCTAATCCATTACCACCACCACCACTTAATACAACTCCCACTCACACCACTGATCTAACTCCTACACACACTCAACCACCACCAAGAGTCTCCACCAGAATCAGATACACACCACCCAAACTCAAAGACTATCAATACAAACTCCCAAGATCCACCATACACAATCTCACAAATCCTAAATTTCATCATTCTCACTACCATAATTACTCAAATCTCTATCACACATCACTGCATTTTATCAACAGCATTGACAAAATTTTTGAACCAACCACATTCCATCAAGCCTCTAAACATAAACCATGGATTGAAGCAATGAATAAGGAAATTGTGGCATTAGAAAAGAATTATACTTGGGATATCACACTCCTACCAGCTGGAAAGTCTGCAATTGGAAGCAAATGGGTCTACAAAATCAAATACCATGCAGATGGTTCAGTAGAAAGGTACAAGGAAAGGATGGTAGCCAAAGGGTTCAACCAAAAGGAAGGGGAGGATTACAAAGAAACTTTTTCTCCAGTTGCTAAAATGGCCACTGTTAGAACCCTTCTAGCAGTTGCAGTCCATCATGATTGGATTATTGAGCAATTAGATGTTAATAATGCTTTTCTCCATGGTGATCTTCATGAATATGTCTACATGGAAATCCCTAAAGGCTACTCTCAAAATTTTCCTCCTAACACAATCTACAAGCTTAAGAAATCCCTCTATGGTCTAAAGCAAGTCAACAGGCAATGGTTTGAGAAACTCACCCTCTTTCTTACTTCTTTGGGATTTAAGCAGAGTTATGTTGATACATCCCTTCTCACCATCACACAAGGTTCTAAGTTCACTGCTATATTGGTCTATGTGGATGATCTCTTAATAACAGGCAATGACAAAGACACCATTCTTCAGGTCAAACACCAATTGGATGAGATGTTTAGTATCAAAGACCTTGGTTCTCTTCACTACTATCTAGGGACTGAGTTTCTCAGAAATAAGACTGGGTTGGCTATGACTCAGAGAAAATATTCCATTGATCTAGTTACTCATGCTGGTCTCTTAGACACCAAGCCATCTGCTACACCACTGGATCCTAATGTCAAATTAACCATGGATGGTGGAGAACCTCTTATAGATCCTTCTTTCTACAGGACTTTAGTTGGAAAACTACTTTATCTCACCATCACCAGACCTGATTTGGCCTTTGTTGCTCAAGCACTTAGTCAGTGTTTACAGAAGCCTACTTCCCTTCACATGGCTGCTCTCACAAGAGTCATCAGATACATCAAGCTAACACTTGGTCAAGGACTTTTATTTCCAACCAATAATAGTCTACATCTCACTACTTACCGTGACAGTGATTGGGCAAGCTGTCCTTTCTCCAGAAGATCTGTTTCAGGCTATGGTATTTTTCTAAGCTCTTGTTTAATCTTTTGGCAGTCCAAAAAGCAACATGTGGTTTCCAGATCTTCTACAGAAGCAGAATATAGAGCTCTTACTGATAGCACTTGTGAAGTTACTTGGTTACAATGTCTACTCAAAGAGCTTCAGATCAAGGTTCCAACTCCTATTCTCATGATGGTTGACAATGCATCCTGCATTGCCTTAGCATCTAATCCTGTTCAGCATGCCAGGACCAAGCACCTTGAGCTTGATTGTCATTTTGTTAGAGATAAAGTCAAGGCTGGTCAAATTCTTCCCACTTATGTCTCCATAAAACATCAAATAGTTGACATCTTGACTAAAGGTCTAAGCAAACCATTACACTACAATTGTTTGTCCAAGTTGGGCATGTGTAATCCCTACACACTGCCAACTTGTGGGGGGATAATGGTGTACATACTACAGGCAACTCATCCAACGCTAAGGTCAACAGTTGTGCCAAACACTCTGTTAGCAGAACCAGAGCAGACATGCCAAACACTCTTCACAAGATGAAGATACTACTTAATACAAGCTTGAATGTGTGTGATCCAATGTAAATATGTAGCATAAGATAGTTAGTTAGTTAGTCTTGTGATATAGTTGATAGTTGTAAAGTTCTCACTATTTAAGTAGTTGTAAGTCCTCATTTTGTATCCATCAATTCATTAATACAATTTCATTTCACAATTCATCAAATGTGTTTTCTCTCAACTTACCTGTTTTTAGTTTCGCTGCTGTACACAATTGGCCAAAGATCCCCCATCAAATCTATCAAAATAACGATTTTGCCCTTGTGTAACTTTCTTCTTTCGAGCACTCAATAATGACTCTGAGCTTTTCCCTGGACTTCCAAACACACCTCCTGGTGTGTTCGGGGCAATTCCTCTTGTAGGACTGTCGAGATTGAATCTGTCAGAAAGTGACTGTTGACTCCCACGAAAAGGTGACCTTGGACTATGAAACGACCCTTCTGTCTTCCACAAATATTTAGGGCTTAGAAACTCGGTACCCATACAACAAGAGTCCGAGTTCGAAACTCTACCAGTTGATATTGCTAAATCATATGAAATTTCATCTAATGCCTTTTCTAAACCGTTTACTCGTGTTTCTAAAGAATTCATTCCAC
Organism: Chrysanthemum seticuspe; assembly: GCA_019973895.1. Classification (NCBI taxonomy): domain Eukaryota; kingdom Viridiplantae; phylum Streptophyta; class Magnoliopsida; order Asterales; family Asteraceae; genus Chrysanthemum; species Chrysanthemum seticuspe. The sequence goes on from BPTQ01000009.1 coordinate 33,836,679, forward strand.
TACGTGAACTTCCAATGAATTTATAAAATTAACGAAACAAAGGAGTTAAATATGAAGCAAAATATATAATGATGGAACAAAAAACACAAAAGGGTGTCATGTCAAGGCACCTGCAAAAGATTCAAGAGATTTGACTGCTGATTTTCAATCTGAACGAGCTGATTTTGGATCCGAGATATATTCTCAACCTCTTTCTGGTTTCCATAACCGTGTTCAATTACATGTCCATTTATATTTGTATCCAACTCACATTCATCAATAAATGGAACCACGCGAGAACCAAATTTTGAACCACCAAGTTTTCCAAAGCTGCTATCTTTTGTTTTATTAGATATAACTTGTTCTGTAACTCTCTTTTCCGTTTCTAGGATGATGTTTTTGTCGCTATCCACCATATTCTCTCTCATTACTTTTTCAGTTTTCTTTACAATCTCTGTCAAAAGATACAGGCTTCGGTATGGAAACATTAATCTTTTGATCAGTTTCTTTGTCGAAATCCACCTTTCTAGCAACTGAACCACTCTGTTCCCCTTGCACGTTAAAAGTGAAAACTCAAGTTTGTACATGTTAAACGTGAAAATTCAAAGCTATGATGTTATAGAAGAGGATGTTCATACATGTAAAAAGTTTTTTGTTTTATTGTAGGCTTACGTTTACGCCGGATCAAACACAGATCACATCAGCACTTCCAGCTCACCTGGTAGATGTGCTACCTGTTGGTGACAGTGCGCAGACGCTTTAAATCTGCTGAAGGTCAGGTCAGTTTGTTTCCAAGATGACCCAAGGGTTTAAAAATATTCATAAATCTGAAATCTTTTTGTAGGAACTCACATGTAGTCGATAGATATATAAGTTTTATTTGCATATATGCATAAATATCTGATATGTAGTCGGATTTAGAGGGTTTATGATCATTGGTGTGTTTCGATGTGCATTTTGGAAGCAGCTATTCCAACTTCAATTTAGGATAAGATAAGTCAATGGCCATTTGATTAAAAATCGGCATCTTTAGGTAATTTTACATTTTCTCTTAATATTAAGTTTTTATGTAACAACTTTTTACCTGTTTCTTTAACCCTGATATGTCTGGCCCAAAAAATTAGAACTGATTTGTCAAACAATCTGTTATTGTGAATTCATGATATAAACGCATAAAAACCCTATACTGTATGTATGTTTCATTAATTCCTCGGTTCGTATTATAAACGTAATTAAAACTTGTTGGAAAATGAGTTTTTGCAAAATGAGTTTTTACAAATTTTGGACACTATTTAATATATGTATATGTTATATATATTTATGTTTCTTGGTAGCTTTGCGTTCTCCTCGACGAGAGCTTCGCAACGAGCTAAAATATGTCCAAAATGGAGTTGAAATGAATGAGATATCGTGTCTCAAAGTGAGGCACTTGAAACATAAAAACTTGGAAAAATGGGAGAATCCCACATCGCCCAAAACAAGAAGTGGATGCTTGTTTATAAGGAAATTATAGTTTTGGCTATCAAATTCCTTTAGGTTGGTTATGCTCCCACTCCTACGTGCGCGCGCGCAGGGGGGTGCAGAAAATGGGATTTCCGGGTTAAAATGAGTTCGAAGCTTCTGAACTCATGCGAGCCCGCGCGACCTGCGGACACGAATGCAGCCCTTTTTGCTGCAGTTTCATTTTTCCAGATTTTCTGTAAAGGAATAGATTGAAACTTATCAAGTAGGTTTACAAAATCAGTTTATGTTTTTAAAAGATATGCAAATCTGTTTTATGTATTAAAAGATTTGCGAATCTGTTTTAGATATAACAGATTTTTGTTTATATGGCTGGTATATTTTCTTGGAGGACAAGTTGAGTCTTCAATATAAATACAGCCATATGTCTCATTCGTTTTGTACATTCAGAAAACGCAGCTCCTTACCAGACGAGTCTTTCGGTGATCTTTCAGGCAAGTAAGTTTAGTCCGGCTGTACAACAGCTTTGAACGTTGTACCGTGGGAAACAGACGGCGAATCTGTTTTAAGGGAATCGTGTTAACACGAGCCTCGTTCCTCTTTTTACTGCTTTCAATTATTTACCAATATAGAGTATGTCTTCTGCTTCTACACCTTTCTGTCTGTTTTTACTTTCTGTTAATTTATTTATTGTCGTTATAATCTGATTTTATAAATAAAGTGTACACAGTTTCCCACAAAACTTTTAGGTAAGGTAACCCGCAAGATGGTCCTCTACTTTTTAGAAGATTTATTTTATGTATCTTATTCCGCTTGAATGCCTTTTTAAATCTTTCAGTGAAGGTGTTGGACTGGGGAGGGGATGATCTTACTACTGCTGTTGAGACTGCAAATATATCTTCGTACTTCTTTCCGTCAAAGGTTGCTGTATGGCATAAGCTTGATCATCCAAATTACCAAGGTCAATACTTTATAAAAAGTTATAACCTAAATCTGAAATCCTGATATTTACTAGAATTTTATAAATATCATTATATTTCTAAGAATGTTTTTTTGCCCGTGACAGATTTAACATATAACATAAGTATAACAAAATTTTTGAAGGGAATCCATCATGATTCTACAATAAATTTTTTATTGTGTATTTTGGGGATCGCAAGACAAAGCAATTGCAGCATCCGGGCCAGTAAAGCTATCGCTAGACTACAATTGGTTCCATCGATGTACCTTCAAGCCTCGATACTAGGCTCTTTGTTTTGTTTGGTTTTATTTATATGTTGTCATCCATGTTTACGGTCGGAGCATGAGGTATATGCTGCTTTTCTAATGTTGTCCATTTGTATGGATAAAGACACAAGTATTATGATTTCTTTTCAAGCCAGAATAAAGCCAAGGCTTTTGTTGTATTGCCTTTTTGTAACTTCAACTTCAATTTATACAACCAAATGTTTACTCCCTGGTGCTTTTGTCTAAAATGGCGTGGTTAAGATCATATGGTGTGTAATCGGTTTCTGCTTGTGTAAAGTATTTTAGTGCTTTTTTCGTTCCTAAATGGACTGCAATTTCAAAGGCTTTGCCGCGAAGCGCGGGAACCTAATTTGTCGTTTCTGTACATATATCAATGGCCTGACTTTGATGGGCTTTTGGTAGTATCAAACCTTTAAGGGAAGGCTGGAACTCGGTAACAAATTAACATTCATAACAATGACATCTCTCTAGTTTATACACTACTCAAAATAATTGCAAGATATAATGTTTTTCACTTTTTCATGCTATTCTAGTTCTTCAAATGAACAAACTTTAATTTGTTATAATACTGGTATATGTCCATTAATCTGTTCAAGGTTACAAATGCAAGAATAAACTAACCCATTGTTTCATTGCTTACCATTACATGGAAAGTTTGACATAATACTTAAAATGCTACTTCACTCGGAAAATCGAAGTACCATTGTATTATTATCTCCATAGTTTACCTAACTTCTATTCTCACTTGGTCATAATTTATCACAATCATCTCACCTACACTCTCTTCTCAAGAGAAAAATAGGAAGGGAGTGAAAGTAAAGCAAAGAGAGAGGAAGAAAAGTTCACTTTCACCCTAAAAAGTGGAGTGAAAGTTTTTAAAGCAAAATCTTATCACTTTCCTTCATTTACTTTCACTTTACTTCCTAAGAAAAATTTGAGAACACAACCTTCATTTACTTTCACTTTACTTCCTAAGAAAAATTTGAGAACACAACTAAAATCACTTTCTTTCACTTTCATCCATTTTACTCAACTTGAGAACACAATGTTAATCATCAATTATTGTTGTAATAATTCGGCTCTATTTGACTATTTCTATTGGGTCAATATTGTGAATATTTAAGTACATGCAATATTGGGTAATTCCTAAAAGGGGACAAAAAGTTGGGTATTGATCACTTTGAGGTACAAAAATAAAGCCTCTTCCCAATTTGGTCATGTGCGAATGTGCGACTCCACCAAAATAGTGACACGTGTCTAGACAACAAGTACTCTTTTAATTCCCAAAAGAGGACAACAATTACAGTGACAACCAATGCCTCTTTTGACTTTTTTATACAAATGTGCGAACGGTGAATGTGCGAATGTGCGAATGTAACATAACTTTATGGGGAATGCACACATGTAAGGAATCAAATCTGTACAAAATCTATCTTTTATTTTTTGGCACGTTTTACACATAAAACACTTTTACACATAAAACACACACATTAAACTTCTTAAACACACACATCAAAACTCTTGAAACACACACCGATCATCTTCTTAAACACACACAGCTAAACTCTTAAACATACACACTGATCATCTTCAACCCCTGATCATCACCAAAATTTTGAAACACAAACAATGTCTTCTAATCCATCGTCATCTAATCCAACACGACCATTTCATGTAAGTTTTATTTTCATTTTCAATTTAGGGTCCCCTTACTTTTAATTTATTAGGGGGTTTTACTGCATTAGTTTATTTTTTGTTACTATTTTGATTTTCAATTAGGTGGTAAATGCTCGGGTCACGATAAGAACTAGGTTATCCCTTCTGACAAAGATACGTGATAGGTTGTCTTGTAGGGAGGATAATTCATTTAACCTGTTTAGGAGTTCGGTGTTCGGACCGTGGTTAAATATTAGAACAGTTGAGCATGATAATCATGTTCTTAATTTCCTGCTCCAACACCAAAGGAGTGTTGAGAATCGAAGATTTGATACACCCTTTTTTTGATGTGGGGGGACACAGTTTAGAGCTGGGTATGAAGGAGTTTTGCCTTATCACTGGATTTCGATTCGGTAAAATCTCTTTAGACCATTTGCATGATGCTAAATCTAGTTTTTTGGAGCGTGTGTTCCCCGGTTATGGTTATTTGAAGGGTGAGGACCTATTGAGGATGCTGGAGAGTCAGGATTTCATGCACATAACCATTGAGGATGCTGTCCGTGTTTGCCTTCTTTTAGCAGCGGACTATGTTTTCATGGGTCAAGAGCTAAGGCATGTGATGACCTCAGAAATTGTTGTTTTAGCTGACAATTTTGATGCATGGAACTCTTTTCCTTGGGGCAACATATGTGGTTCGAATTTCATGAGCGGATCTATAATCTTGTTTCTAAGAACAAAACTAAGTACATGGAAGGTTATGCAAGACAGGGAGCGGCCTTCCAAGCAGTCTATAACTTGTATGGATTTGCTTTTGCTCTGAAGGTTAGTATACTTTGGTTTCAAATTATATATAATTCAACAATGTTTATATATAAGTGAATGCGTTTGTTAGTATACTTTTTGTCATATGTAAACTGTTAGTCAAATACAATCGTTTTGACCCACTTTACAACCCATTTGATTTAGTGATTTAGAATGCTCTGTTTTTGAAATAGTAAAAATTCCTTTCAATAGTGGCTAAGTGTGTTTACTTTTGTATTTTTAAATTCCTCATTATAAGTCCAAATCAGTTGCAATTTTGGATTTTGAGAATTTGGTTGGTGTTTTTCATCAATATATTTTTAGATTAATTTTGATAATTTTCTAAATCAGATTTAGAAGTGGTCAAAGTAGGCTGTTTTTACAAAAAGTGCCCTGTTTCAAAGAACTCAGCATACATTGATAATTTTCTAAATCTCTTTGCCAGACTTGTTCTTTTGCTGTTTTTATCTGAGTTTAGAATAGTGGTTAGTTGTTAAGAAATTTTGAGTTCTTAATAAATTTTGAGGAAAGAAGAGGTAAAGAAGCTATGAAAAGTGATTGTGGATTTAATATGATTTTGGACCACAAATCACCCGCCCATATTTGGGCTGTTTTGGAAGGGAATGATTCAATTAATTGAAATGACCAAACTGTCATTTATTAACATATTTTATATTTTGCTTTTCCCTACCAACTAGATCTCACGTTACTAGTTGGTTTATTCTAAAATCTCACATAAAGTAAGTGGTTTGTGTGTGACTTTGATTCATCACTCTTGTATGGTTTGTGTGGAAAGCATTTGTTATTTTGTATTGTTTAAAGTTTGCAATTATCTTTTGTTCTTAAACATTTCTGATTGCATTTAAAATCTTGTGTTTTTCTGATTGCATTTGTTATTTTTCTGGTTTGTGTGTGACTTTGATTCATCACTCTTGTATGGTTTGTGTGGAAAGCATTTCTGATTGCATTTAAAATCTGGTTATTTTCAAGGTTTAGGATTATTTCATCACATTGTAGTTGTTTTTCTATTTATGTTTATTATCATTCCATGGTTTTTTTAAGTTATTATCAAATTTCCTAAGTCAAAAGTCATATTTTAAAATGTGTTGCCATCTAACATAATGTTTGTTTATATTACAGATTTTTGTTCTTGAAAGCTTTCCCAACTCAAGGTTGTGGTGGGACAAAGATGATACCGCTGTTCCCCGGGGTGTTGCTTGGGGTAATGTCACAACTTTTCACAAAAGTGATTATGTCAAGCTTTTTGTTACCAAACCACCACCACATAAAATGGTTCCAACTGCTGCGGAACAAGGTTCAACTTGGTGGATGAGCAGCTTAGAGTATTTCAACAGTCCACACGCCTCCTGTGCAAGACCCTATAATCCCTTTAAACGGGATAAGATTAAGTCAAGGGTTTCCCGAAAATATTTTCGTGAAGAGGTTTGCACGGAGGTTCACGTCCGCACTGAGGTTCGTACTCAGGTTGTGGAGGAGCATGCTGTTGAAGAAAGCGATAGTGATGATTGCCTCAAACACGTGACCAAAAGACAACTTTACGAGAGGATGATTGCTATGGAAGCTTCGTTTAATACTCGTATAGCTGCATTAGAGCAAAATAAGCATCTGGCTAATGATCCAGTTAGTGTTGTTGATGAAGGAGTTGGTGTTGTTGATGATTCAGATGTTAACCTTCCAGCAAATGAAGGAATTGACCCTCCAGCTAATGTTGTTGATGATTCAGATGTTAACCTTCCAGTCAAAGAGGCAGTTGAGTAGGAAGCGAATATTGTCATTGAACTATTTGGTGATCTCCGTGAGCCAAAGAAAGTGGCGGAAAATGTTCAACATTCAAAGGTGTGTGTTGAGCAGGAAGCAAAGCAGCCTATGGAAGAGGTTTCCGAAGATAACAACAAAGTCGATGTGGAGCAGGAAGCAAAGCAGCATATGGAAGAGTTTTCCGAAGATAACAATAAAGTTGATGTTGAGCAGGAAGCAAAGCAGAAGGAAGATTTGGTATTTAAAGACATATTTGTTACGACCACTGGACATGTAACTATTGAATCATTTTTGTACCATTTGCATAAGTTTAGACCATCATATATATAAATTTAAATTTATTTATTGTTTCAGGATTCAACAAAGGATTTGGAGGATTTGATTGATTTTTCTTCTCTTCCGGATAATATGGTATGCACATTTCTCTTCCGGATAATATTATTTAATATCATTATAACTTGTTAATAGTGTATGCTGATATGTATAATTTTGTATCTAAGTTTCAGGATGTCAATGGTTTAGATCCGCAGGTTGATGCGGAACAAAATTTGGTATGGAAATGTTATGAATTATGTCTTAAGTTTGATTATTAATTGTATAACACTGACCATTAAAATGGTTTTCAGGATTTGAATGGTTTGATCGATGAGTAGATGGATGTTAATGGCACAGATAACTCGGGAATTAATTTGGTATGCAATTTCTATTTGTTAAGTTTCATGATTAACTGGATAAAACTGTTTTTTATATCATTTTCAGGATTTGAATGGTTTGATCGATGAGCAGATGGATGGTGATTTCACGGATAACTCAGGAGTTGTGGTATGCAAGTTTTAGTACCTAGTTCAATTTATATTTCTTAAATTTCATCGTTAACTGGATTAAATAGTTTTGCATTTCATTTTCAGGATTTGAACTCCTTGTTTGATGAGGCGATGGATGATGATGTTGTAACTGTAAGGGTTCCGTTTGAACGAGAGAGAAAGAAGAGCCGCCACGTGTCTTCTCCATACACAGCTCCACCACCTACCACACCAAGAAGTAGGGGTGTCATATTTCCCGACCCGACCCGGACCCGACGAAGGATATTCGGGTCGGGTTACTCGGGTCCAAAATCCAATTCGGGTCAATCGGGTCAACCCGATTAACCCGAGTACGAACTAGGGTCGGGTATCGGGTTCAAAATATTTGAAAATTCGGGTTCGGGTCAACCCGACTAACCCGACTTGATTTTTTTTTTTTTTTTTTTTTTTTTTTTTTTTTTTTTTTTTTAACTTTTCCCAATCTTTATTTAATTGAAAGGCCCAAATTAGTGCATGAACATATATTGCTTCATATATTTGGTTTTATATTCATTTTCATTCTATATAATTGACCTCAGATTGAAAACAAAATGCATTACAAAAAGAAAATGTGTAAATCCAACTATAAAATGCATGTATTAGTGCATTGCTCTACTGGTATGAATATAATAACCTTTTAAAAACCAATAGATATTATATTCATAACGTTTGGTTACTAAATTTAAGAAATTAAATTCTAGAATTATATAAATGGACTTGACCCGAACCCGACTTGACCCGACCCGACCCGACTTGACCCGACCCGATTTGACCCGAACCCGACCAACCCGAGTTCAAATAGGGTCGGGTTCGGGTTTATTATTTTTTGGATTGACCCGACTTCGACCCGACCCAACTGACCCGAACCCGACCGACCCGACCCGAATGACACCCCTACCAAGAAGGGCCAGAAAGTGTCGTCCTAGATCTAGGATCTATAAATCTAAGATACAGTCCCTTGTTGGCCCTGATGGAAGTGAGATAAAAGTTGAACCATGGAAAGAGGTACTTATACTTAATTAGTATTCGATTCATGTTTGTTTAAGCTTATGGTAGTTATTAGAAGTCATATACTTAATATGTAGAATTTTGGCTGGTAGCCTTTAGTATAGAATTTTCAAGGGCCAGAAGTGTCGTCCTAGATTTATTCTCTTGTTTCAATTGATTTATGTAACGGGTCAAAATGGATAAAACAATTTTCAGGACAAAAGAAGGCTTTTTTTATTTCGGCTGGTACCACTTTACAATCAGGACAAAACAATTTATGTAACGGGTCAAAATTGACTTAGAAGGCTTTTTTTAGCACTCCTTCTAATTTCCTTTAGAACATGTTGGTTCAGACTCAATATTACATTCTTTGTTAACAGTATCCTTATTCAAGCCCTTGTTAGTATGATTATTTGGGAGTTTTTGGTTTAAGTTTGTGGTTTTCCTAGTGACAGGTCTGAATTCAAGCCTAATATTAAGATTCTTATGGAATTGACCCTTAATTCCTATGACTTTAGGCTTAGTATTATTGTTATTACCTTGCACACCTGCACCTGCACTAGTCCCAACTTTATTAGTCTCTTCATTTCTATCACATTTTCCCAATACATTTGTACCACAGGTGCAATCATTATGCCAAAATACCTTCCACTTACTTCACCTAGGTGGTTTCCAGCTATACTCCATAGTGACAAACTTAGAACATGAAACCACAACTTCAGTAGGTCGTATGTTTCTTTATTTTGGTCTGGCATATACGGACATGCAAATTGAAACCTTTTAACAGTATGTGTAGTATTAATCTTGTGAGTGGATGTAAAATAGGAGTTTTTTCATCATTTCGCAGGAACTGAATCGTCCTGAAGGTTCCCCAGCCACCAGAATCAATTGTCATTCAGACATTAACATGTTATTACGTTCAAGGAAGGACATGAAATTTTGTTTACCTTGGTCAAATGCGGAGCTATGCAATACATTTTGGGCTGCTTTAGTGTGCAAGGACGGAAACAGGAAAGGCTGGTTGTCTGATTTGGTATGTAATTATTATCTACTTATTATCCCTGAAACCGTTTAAATTCCATCTCTCATTTCGCTAATGTAGTTTTCTTCTGTATACTTGTGATATTGCAGCACATTGATGTATGGGTTTTGTATATGTGGCAATTTAGACCTGAAGATGCTGATTGGGTGATGGTCGGACCATATTTCAGAACACAGCTTCTTCGTAGAGATATACCAATGTATTATGCAAACGGTATTACCTATGGTGTGCCTTGGGTAGCCCCAAATGTTGAAAAGGTACGAAGTAGTCTTTTGGTTTTCAGTTTTCAACTTATTCACTACGGTCAATTAGCGTCTTATAATGACTACATATTGACTACATGGCTTTTACTCATCACCAAGATTAGTAACCTTATCATCACTATGCTGTGGATGCTTGTGGTAACCCTTATGATTGATTGGTATGCTGATTTACATGTTATGAGCTTGCTAGATGGGCATTTTTTTATTTAGAAATTAGCCCAACTATAAACCTTGTAACAACTTGTCTAAAAATACCTTGTAACAGGGTTGTCTAACGAGTCAAAATCTGGTAGTTAGATGGGCATGAAGATTAACTGAATACCATAGGATTAAATGTTGATTCAGGGTTCTGATATTTTTTTTAAAGGGTTTTGTTTGGAATTAATGGACATGAAGATTAACTGAATACCATAGGATTAAAGAGCTATTAGCTTATGAAAAAGGATTTTAAGAGCTATTAGCTTATTGAAAAGGGCTATTGTATTAGACGATATATGGCCCAAGGTCGATCGTAGATCTGGGTTCATTAGAGTTTCATGCTATGTGTAACTTACCCATATGCTCCTCATCCCACATACTGTCCACCGGCCCAGTATCCCCAAGCCCATCTGTCATCTGCTCAACGCGGCCCACTGATTCATGTCCAACTAAACCAGGCCCATGTACAACCGAAGTGGCATGGCCCAATTTTTTTAGCTTAAGTGAAAAGGAAACACACTTAATGAGTGTCTAAACTCTAAACCTTTCTTTTTCACATGTTGTTCTACACGCTATACTAGTTGAGTTAGTATAAGTTTGTATTATTTTTGAGAAACTATGAACAATATTCTGTTACACACACGCAGTTCAGGGGATAAGTGTCATTGAGTCATTGTTTAAGTGTTAGGATAAGTGTCATTGAGTCATTGTTTAAGATATGTGTTGGAGTCGTAATAGGATAAGTGTTTGAGTCAATATGAGATTATCCCATTACTAGTATTTATATTCAATTGTCAATAATGAAAGTTTCAAGTTTTCCGTCTGTTTGATTGATTAGATACCAAAAGTGTTCGGTTTTTTCAAACTAAATTCATATCTGTCTTCAGTTTGTCATTGTTTTTTAGAACGAGTTTGCTTTTAATACACCTTTCATATTGTAGGTTTACATTCACGTGAATGAGCCAGATATTCACTGGGCTTTGGCGGTGCTAGACATTCGATCAGGTGTTGTTACCATATATGAAAGCCTTGGTGGTCCCGATGAAGAAGGCCGTCCATGGTGGGATACTTGGAGGCAGACTTTTTCAAGGGATATTCCCGTTTATCTTGAAGATAGTCAGGTGATGGCCAATAAAAACATTGATCCACGTACTTATTCAATAACCTTTCGGTATGCAAAAGATGTGCCATTACAAGGTGGCTATTATGGAGATTGTGGTATTTGGCTATGCATTTTTTTGTACCGTTTGACAAACGGTCTTCCATTGATGGTCGATGATCCAGTTGACTTTGCTCTAGCATATCGTGAGCAATTGATATCTTTCTATTGGAAATACAAGAAGGTAGAATCAATAGAACCAGTCAAACCAACAGATGATTTACATCTAATTTAGGTGTTGTATGTGAAAAACTATTAGGTGCTGTAACAGTTTAGGTGTTGTAGTAGTTTAGATCTTTTGTAAACATTTATGGTCTGTATGTCTACTGTTTGTGCCCCTTTGTTGCTTATCTTTAGCATATCATTAAGTTATTACAAAAAATATTGATATTACAAATAGTGTGTTGGGGCGTTGGGCACTTGGTAGCATACCAAAAAAGGGTCATTTATAAACAAATAAGTGGTTGGGTGAACTTGGTAGCATCAGTTTCTTTTGAATGATAAATCCACACTCTAGTTGAACTTGGAAGCATCATGTTTTCTCCTAGATGACAAATAAGTGGTTGGGTGAACTTGGTAGCATCATGTTTTCTCCTAGTTGACTTGAAGCACATTGCTATTTTACCAACTTGAGCCACCTTTTTAGTTAAATCCTTTAACATAACCCAAATTGACCCATTTCTATGTAACTGGCTCGGCTCGAAATTGCCAACTCTAAAGTACTATGCATTGCCATCTGTTATATCAGCTGGTTGCTTTCAAAGTCTTTTTCGTGGTATGGATTCTCTCTTGTAAATTCTATGACTCTGGCTCGACAACATTTGGGACCAGTTTCTCCTATTTTTGTTTGCTTACTTTTGATCTTATTGTTAATAATAAGCTACAGTGGGAGTGAGCAATTGAACTTATGTCTTTTAATTTAGTTGTAATGGTTTCTTTTTAATGAAAAGCACTTTTTTTTTCTACTTGTCTGTTCAGTATAATGTTTATGTGCTAATAAGCAGTTAATGCTTTTTTGCTTATTCTCAATCTTAGGATATCATAAGTCTAAATTAAGATAGCTGGTTAATAAGCTAAAAAGCAGTTTTCTTCTTTTTACCCACTTTGACCGCTGAAGTCAACCCTATTCTGAAACAAGGTTTTAAAAGTTTTCACAAGTTTTAAGTTTTATTTTTAGTTTCAAAAAGTTGTATGCTGTCAGTTTTTCATTAGCAATTTAGTTAAGATTTTGTAGTGATAAAAAATTTTAAAAAATAAAAATGCCGAGTTAGCTAGCTTGTTTAATCACTGTCAAGAGGAAAAAATTCAAAAAAATGGTTTACCATGTCTGTTGATGGGTTAAAGTGGGTATATTGGGTGAATTTATGTTCTGTGCATACTCTCTGTCTCAACAGCCCTATTTGCAGCTTATTTATAAGCTGTAGATAGCCTATTAAGGGTGTTCATTTGGGGGCAAAAGTGAGCTAGGTTGGTGGACACTAATTAGCCAAAAGCCCAGGTTCTAAATCCTCTCTAGCTTATCTCAAATAAGCTCCTAAGTAAGCCCCTTGTACCTGTTTTGCTGAACTTCGTCAGCATCTAAGTGTTTTTTTTGTTTCATGTGCTTATTTAGGTTTAATTTAGCTTATTCAGAATCCTTTAGATGCTTTTAGTGTATTTAGAATAGGATTTCCCATTTAGTAGATCATTAGTGCACATTTCAGAACTCAAATAACACAACAAGATTAATGACCACTTATACCTAGATTAGTGTATCCCACTATCAAACGACAATGCGCTTTACTTATATCAATCAAGCTAACCAACAACTGGAATAAATAGCATCATTTACGTTTACATTGGCACCCGGATACCGAACCACTTTTCGCTGCTATACCTCAACTAAAAGTATATCACCAAAACAATAAATGCAAAACAGAAATATGACAGAATAACGAAAATAAAATCGAGCTACAACAAGATATGATAAACTAAGCACCACATTTGTTCATAGATTAATTGTCGATTACATGAACGCCGCCACTATATATTAGCAGCATCTGAGTACACAAAACTGTAACCCGACAATTATAAATCCACACAGCATAATTACTGCTTCCTTAAACAAATAGTGAATAAACAGGAAGGCGATTGTTCATAAACCCTAATCCAACTTACCATATACATAAACCCTAATCCAACTTACCAAAACACAAAACACAAAACACATCTACCCAAAGAAACTAACCTTCTGACAGATCTTCATTGATTTCCATCAAGGTAACATGTTCTTCTTGTTGTTCGATCCCATCACGTATCAAGCCCAATGTTCCTTCAATACATTGCAAGATATCACGCTCCACGATTTGCATCTTGCCCAGACAACCTAGTGCATCCACCCCCTGTTCATGAAACGGTCCCAAATGGACCACCTCAGTCTGTGTACCATCGCGCTTCTGGATTTTCTCCCTAAGCTGACCAACCAGTACCTCCAACCTCATCAGAAGATTGCGCTGCTCCACCAACTCGCTGCTGAAAAGTAGCTTGAAACATGTCGCAATGTTTTCAGATCCAGCTGCTGCCTTCAGTTCATCTAGATTGGGAGATGCCATCGTTGTTGAAAAAAGCAGATCTAGATGAGATTTTGTTATTTGGGCGTAATATAATTAAGTGCGTAGGTAATTGTACCATTATATAGATCCAAAAATTATTTAAATGGTAAAACCCAGATCGAAAAGAATGATTACAAAACATAACTGAAAACGTATGTATGAAAAAAAATGTAAAGGAAACACAATAGAGAGTTCTAACACTATGAACTGAAACAACAATACAAATTTAATTCACATGCCCTTATATTGTGATAATGAACCCCTTACACATCTTTGAATATTACAATCGGGAACGTTTTAGACAGTAAACAGACACGCAAAGAAAATAAACAACTACGAACCGAAGATAAACTTTACAAAAAACTAACAATAGCATTAAAAAGAAACTTTCTCACAATGATGTATGGGACTTGAAGTTAAACTTAAAAAACAAAAAATACGTATTTCGTTTAATAACCGTTCGCAACGTAAAATTTACAGTTACAAAAAAAAAAAAAAAAAAGAAAAAAAAAAAAAAAAGCCAAAAAAAATATGCAACAAACAAAAAAAAAATAAAAAACAATTGTTGCTATAATATATACTTTCTTAATAATGACATCTAGATTAGATATAATCCATGAAACAAAACAAAGAAATTAATACAAACAACAAACGAAACAAACAAATAATACAATAATACAAATAAGAACACAACTACCACCATGAAAGAAACGAAACAAACAAATGATAAATAAACTTCGACACAACTAAATATAATCTGGGTGATCCCAAGTTTGAGAGTTGTTAGAGTCGTAACCATCGTCGTAAAGATACTCACGACAACCTTCAAATCTGGTCTCATCCCACTCTTTGTACAAAGCATCGAATTCTTTGTCCCGACGTTCTTCTTCCTCCCTTTCAGCTTGCTCCCTTCGAGCAGCTTCCTCCATCTCCAACAACACTTCTTCATCTTGGAGCATACGTCGCTCCCTTTCGGCTTCCTCCTTAAGAGCAGATTCTCTTTTTGCTATCTCCCTTTCTGCTTCCTCCTTAAGAGCAGCTTCTCTTTCTACTGTCTCCATTTCTCTTAAAATTTCATATTCATCAACTTGTTGGCCGAATTCGTTTTGTTCCGGAAATTGTTGGCTGAAGTCTTTTTTAAACATTTTTGAGAAAATTTTGTGTTTTTGTTTGTTAGTGTTTGTTTGTGTGTTACTTGTTAGTGTGCATTCAATATTTATAGGGGATTTCGAAACATGTGTACCCGGTACCATTTCAATTAAACCTCTTGTATATTTTTGTACAAGTAACTAAATAATTATAGTATCCATTCTAATATGCATAAAATTTGGGCATATACAATCACGGTGCCTTAAGTAAAAAATTCGTGTGGACTAAAAAAAATGAATGGTAAATTTAGTGTAGTTTTGGTTTGCCAAGATTTAAGTATATTTTCGGTAGGTTTTGAAATTTATTATAAAATTTGGACATTCTAATATTTATTATACCCATTCTAATATGCATAAACTTTAGACATATACAAATATTTGGACCTAACGATAAACCACTTCAATTAAAACACTTGTACCCGGTACCATTTCAATTAAACCTCTTGTATATTTTTTAACTGAAATTAAAATACACAAATAAAGTGGGTAGGTTTTGAAATTTATTGCCTCTGACCATGTAAATTAATGTGGTGCAGGTGAGAGTACATGGACATTTAAGGTAAAAAATGTGCGAATGTGCGATTTGAACAAACGTGCGAACTAAAAGAATTTATTATACCCCATTCTAATATGCATAAAATTTGGACATATACAATCACATTCCTTTAGAAAAAAATTCGTATAGACTTAAAAAAAAATGAACGGTAAACTAAGTGTATTTTTGGTTTGCCAAGATTTAAGTATATTTTCGGTAGGTTTTGAAATTTATTATAAAATTTGGACATTCTAATATTTATTATACCCATTCTAATATGCATAAAATTTAGACATATACAAATATTTGGACCTAACGATAAACCACTTCAATTAAAACACTTATACCCGGTACCATTTCAATTAAACCTCTTGTATATTTTTTAACTGAAATTAAAATACACAAATAAAGTGGGTAGGTTTTGAAATTTATTGCCCCTGACCATGTAAATTAATGTGGTGCAGGTGAAAGTACATGGGCATTTAAGGTAAAAAATGTGCGAATGTGCGATTTGAACAAACGTGCGAACTAAAAGAATTTATTATACCCCATTCTAATATGCATAAAATTTGGACATATACAATCAAATTCTATTAGAAAAAAATTCGTGTAGACTTTAAAAAAAAATGAATGGTAAATTCAGTGTATTTTTGGTTTGCCAAGATTTAAGTATATTTTCGGTAGGTTTTGAAATTTATTATAAAATTTGGACATTCTAATATTTATTATACCCATTCTAATATGCATAAAATTTAGACATATACAAATATTTGGACCTAACGATAAACCACTTCAATTAAAACACTTGTACCCGGTACCATTTCAATTAAACCTCTTGTATATTTTTTAACTGAAATTAAAATACACAAATAAAGTGGGTAGGTTTTGAAATTTATTGCCCCTGACCATGTAAATTAATGTGGTGCAGGTAAGAGTACATGGGCATTTAAGGTAAAAAAATGTGCGAATGTGCGATTTGAACAAACGTGCGAACTAAAAGAATTTATTATACCCCATTCTAATATGCATAAAATTTGGACATATACAATCACATTCCTTTAGAAAAAATTCGTGTAGACTTAAAAAAAATGAATGGTAAACTAAGTGAATTTTTGGTTTGCCAAGATTTAATTATATTTTCGGTAGGTTTTGAAATTTATTATAAAATTTGGACATTCTAATATTTATTATACCCATTCTAATATGCATAAAATTTAGACATATACAAATATTTGGACCTAACGATAAACCACTTCAATTAAAACACTTGTACCTGGTACCATTTCAATTAAACCTCTTGTATATTTTTTAACTGAAATTAAAATACACAAATAAAGTGGGTAGGTTTTGAAATTTATTGCCCCTGGCCATGTAAATTAATGTGGTGCAGGTGAGAGTACAAGGGCATTTAAGGTAAAAAAATGTGCGAATGTGCGATTTGAACAAACGTGCGAACTAAAAGAATTTATTATACCCCATTCTAATATGCATAAAATTTGGATATATACAATCAAATTCTCTTAGAAAAAAATTCGTGTAGACTTCAAAAAAAATGAATGGTAAACTAAGTGTATTTTTTGTTTGCCAAGATTTAAGTATATTTTCGGTAGGTTTTGAAATTTATTATAAAATTTGGACATTCTAATATTTATTATACCCATTCTAATATGCATAAAATTTAGACATATACAAATATTTGGACCTAACGATAAACCACTTCAATTAAAACACTTGTACCCGGTACCATTTCAATTAAACATCTTGTATATTTTTTAACTGAAATTAAAATACACAAATAAAGTGGGTAGGTTTTGAAATTTATTGCCCCTGACCATGTAAATTAATGTGGTGCAGGTGAGAGTACATGGGCATTTAAGGTAAAAAAATATGCGAATGTGCGATTTGAACAAACGTGCGAACTAAAAGAATTTATTATACCCCATTCTAATATGCATAAAATTTGGACATATACAATCACATTCCTTTAGAAAAAATTCGTGTAGACTTAAAAAAAATGAATGGTAAACTAAGTGAATTTTTGGTTTGCCAAGATTTAATTATATTTTCGGTAGGTTTTGAAATTTATTATAAAATTTGGACATTCTAATATTTATTATACCCATTCTAATATGCATAAAATTTAGACATATACAAATATTTGGACCTAACGATAAACCACTTCAATTAAAACACTTGTACCTGGTACCATTTCAATTAAACCTCTTGTATATTTTTTAACTGAAATTAAAATACACAAATAAAGTGGGTAGGTTTTGAAATTTATTGCCCCTGACCATGTAAATTAATGTGGTGCAGGTGAGAGTACATGGGCATTTAAGGTAAAAAAATGTGCGAATGTGCGATTTGAACAAACGTGCGAACTAAAAGAATTTATTATACCCCATTCTAATATGCATAAAATTTGGATATATACAATCAAATTCTCTTAGAAAAAAATTCGTGTAGACTTCAAAAAAAATGAATGGTAAACTAAGTGTATTTTTTGTTTGCCAAGATTTAAGTATATTTTCGGTAGGTTTTGAAATTTATTATAAAATTTGGACATTCTAATATTTATTATACCCATTCTAATATGCATAAAATTTAGACATATACAAATATTTGGACCTAACGATAAACCACTTCAATTAAAACACTTGTACCCGGTACCATTTCAATTAAACATCTTGTATATTTTTTAACTGAAATTAAAATACACAAATAAAGTGGGTAGGTTTTGAAATTTATTGCCCCTGACCATGTAAATTAATGTGGTGCAGGTGAGAGTACATGGGCATTTAAGGTAAAAAAATGTGCGAATGTGTGATTTGAACAAACGAGCGAACTAAAAGAATTTATTATACCCAATTCTATTATGCATGAATTTGGACATATACAATCACATTCCTTTAGAAAAAAATTCGTGTAGACTTAAAAAAAAATGAATGGTAAACTAAGTGAATTTTTGGTTTGCCAAGATTTAAGTATATTTTCGGTAGGTTTTGAAATTTATTGTAAAATTTGGACATTCTAATATTTATTATACCCATTCTAATATGCATAAAATTTAGACATATACAAATATTTGGACCTAACGATAAACCACTTCAATTAAAACACTTGTACCCGGTACCATTTCAATTAAACCTCTTGTATATTTTTTAACTGAAATTAAAATACACAAATAAAGTGGGTAGGTTTTGAAATTTATTGCCCCTGACAATGTAAATTAATGTGGTGCAGGTGAGAGTACATGGGCATTTAAGGTAAAAAAATGTGCGAATGTGCGATTTGAACAAACGTGCGAACTAAAAGAATTTATTATACCTTTACCCAAAAAAAGAATTTATTATACCCCATTCTAATATGCATAAAATTTGGACATATACAATCAAATTCTTTTAGAAAAAAATTCGTGTAGACTTAAAAAAAAATGAATGGTTAACTAAGTGTATTTTTGGTTTGCCAAGATTTACGTATATTTTCGGTAGGTTTTGAAATTTATTATAAAATTTGGACATTCTAATATTTATTATACCCATTCTAATATGCATAAAATTTAGACATATACAAATATTTGGACCTAACGATAAACCACTTCAATTAAAACACTTGTACCCGGTACCATTTCAATTAAACCTCTTGTATATTTTTTAACTGAAATTAAAATACACAAATAAAGTGGGTAGATTTTGAAATTTATTGCCCCTGACCATGTAAATTAATGTGGTGCAGGTGAGAGTACATGGGCATTTAAGGTAAAAAAATATGCGAATGTGCGATTTGAACAAACGTGCGAACTAAAAGAATTTATTATACCCCATTCTAATATGCATAAAATTTGGACATATACAATCACATTCCTTTAGAAAAAAATTCGTGTAGACTTAAAAAAAATGAATGGTAAACTAAGTGTATTTTTGGTTTGCCAAGATTTAAGTATATTTTCGGTAGGTTTTGAAATTTATTATAAAATTTGGACATTCTAATATTTATTATACCCATTCTAATATGCATAAAATTTAGACATATACAAATATTTGGACCTAACGATAAACCACTTCAATTAAAACACTTGTACACGGTACCATTTCAATTTAACCTCTTGTATATTTTTTAACTGAAATTAAAATACACAAATAAAGTGGGTAGGTTTTGAAATTTATTGCCCCTGGCCATGTAATTTAATGTGGTGCAGGTGAAAGTACATGGGCATTTAAGGTAAAAAAAAATGTGCGAATGTGCGATTTGAACAAAGGTGCGAACTAAAAGAATTTATTATACCCCATTCTAATATGCATACAATTTGGACATATACAATCAAATTCTCTTAGAAAAAAATTCGTGTAGACTTAAAAAAAAATGAATGGTAAACTAAGTGTATTTTTGGTTTGCCAAGATTTAAGAATATTTTTGGTAGGTTTTGAAATTTATTATAAAATTTGGACATTCTAATATTTATTATACCCATTCTAATATGCATAAAATTTAGACATATACAAATATTTGGACCTAACGATAAACCACTTCAATTAAAACACTTGTACCCGGTACCATTTCAATTAAACCTCTTGTATATTTTTTAACTGAAATTAAAATACACAAATAAAGTGGGTAGGTTTTGAAATTTATTGCCCCTGACCATGTAAATTAATGTGGTGCAGGTGAGAGTACATGGGCATTTAAGGTAAAAAATGTGCGAATGTGCGATTTGAACAAACGTGCGAACTAAAAGAATTTATTATATCCCATTCTAATATGCATAAAATTTGGACATATACAATCACATTCCTTTAGAAAAAAATTAGTGTAGACTTAAAAAAAATGAATGGTAAACTAAGTGTATTTTTGGTTTGCCAAGATTTAAGTATATTTTCGGTAGGTTTTGAAATTTATTATAAAATTTGGACATTCTAATATTTATTATACCTATTCTAATATGCATAAAATTTAGACATATACAAATATTTGGACCTAACGATAAACCACTTCAATTAAAACACTTATACCCGGTACCATTTAAATTAAACCTCTTGTATATTTTTTAACTAAAATTAAAATACACAAATAAAGTGGGTAGGTTTTGAAATTTATTGCCCCTGGCCATGTAAATTAATGTGGTGCAGGTGAAAGTACATGGGCATTTAAGGTAAAAAAAAATGTGCGAATGTGCGATTTGAACAAAGGTGCGAACTAAAAGAATTTATTATACCCCATTCTAATATGCATACAATTTGGACATATACAATCAAATTCTCTTAGAAAAAAATTCGTGTAGACTTAAAAAAAATGAATGTTAAACTAAGTGTATTTTTGGTTTGCCAAGATTTAAGTTTATTTTCGTTAGGTTTTGAAATTTATTATAAAATTTGGACATTCTAATATTTATTATACCCATTCTAATATGCATAAAATTTAGACATATACAAATATTTGGAGCTAACGATATACCACTTCAATTAAAACACTTGTACCCGGTACCATTTCAATTAAACCTCTTGTATATTTTTTAACTGAAATTAAAATACACAAATAAAGTGGGTAGGTTTTGAAATTTATTGCCCCTGACCATGTAAATTAATGTGGTGCAGGTGAAAGTACATGGTCATTTAAGGTAAAAAATGTGCGAATGTGCGATTTGAACAAACGTGCAAACTAAAAGAATTTATTATACCCCATTCTAATATGCATAAAATTTGGACATATACAATCACATTCCTTTAGAAAAAAATTCGTGTAGACTTAAAAAAAATGAATGGTAAACTAAGTGTATTTTTGGTTTGCCAAGATTTAACCTTTGGTGTATCACTTCCAAAAAATATTACGTACACACAACTTGTTGCTCTAGCCAAGAAAAAGTTCAACGATAGTGAAGAGTATGATATTGGGATTTCTTACCATGTTGGAAATAATTGTGTCCAAATAGTCGACGATGATGATATGGCGTTTTTTGTACATCAAGTTTTCAAAGGGAAGTCTACCGTGTTGCATAATTTGTATATTAAGAAGAGTAAAAAAGGCTTAAAGGTAAATCCTTCTTCATCTAATACTTTTGAATTTGATCTTAATGCACTTCCTGACGGATACGACGAATTGGGTGATGAATTTGACAACACATATAATCAACCAAAAAATGAAACTTTCGAAAATAACGAACCTATTTTGTCTACTCCCCCAAATCATGCATGGAAAAATAACACATTCACCTATATGCCTACTCCCCCCGATCATCCAACACCAAATATTAAAACACCAAAAGTAGGGGTCGCACAAAATTGCTCACGTTTTCTAAAAGAGGGTGTTGAATTTGATAATAAAGAATTATGCATGTATGCAATCGGTGAAAAAGCTCTTTTAGAAGGTTTTCAGTTTAAAACACGAAAATCTGATTCATATAGGTATGATGTAATTTGTATACATAACAATTGCAATTGGAAGATAATTTCATCTAAGATAGATGACAGTATAAGATGGAAATTAGGAAAAGTAAATGACCTTCACACTTGTCCGAGAACACAATTCTATCCTAATCACCTAAATGCAACCGCAAAATTGTTGGGTCATTTGTTGATACCAAAGATGGGAGATCACAGTCGGATATATAAGCCAAAGGACATAGTAAACGACATCAACCTTAAGTACAACATCGACATTTCTTACAAAAAGGCATGGGGAGGAAGAAATATAGCATTGGAGACGTTGTCCGGTGACCCGAAAAATTCCTTTTCATAATTACCGTATTATTGTTATAATTTAAAGTTGAAAAACCCCAGTTGGGTAACACACATTGAGACAGATGATGAAGACCGTTTTGAGATGGTTTTTATAGGCTTTGGTGTTGCGGTAATAATTTATTACTGTCTATTTTATTTTAATAAAAAGCTTATATTCCTTATATTATTATTTGTGAAACTAATAGTTTGTTAATGTTTCTAGATTCGGAGTTTCTTGGAACATTTGCGACCACTAATAGTAATTGATGCAGCTCATCTTAAAGGTACATACCTAGGTACAAATATGCTCGCCGTTGGAATGGATGGAAATAATCAAATTGTTCCTCTCGCGACCGGTGTATCTCAGGGTGAGATTGGGAGATCGTGGACATGGTTTTTGACCCACTTGAAGGAATGCATCGGTGAAGTTGCAGATTTGGCTATAATATCTGATAGACATTTAGGAATACAACAAGCTTGTCAAACGGTTTTCCCCGATGCATTTCATGGTTTTTGTTGTAGGCATTTGATGTTAAATTGCAATTTCGGACAAGGGAGAAAGATTAAGGCCTTATATTGGAAGACTTGCAAATCTTACACAACCGACGAGTTTTCAGAAGCATTCTTACAAATTGAACGAAGAAATCAAGAAGCTTACAACAAACTGGTGGACGCTGGCATTACTAATTGGTCAAGGGCACCTTGCACAGGACAGCGTTACAATTATATGACTTCGAACAGTGCAGAATCAGTCAACAGTTTAACAAAAGATGTTCGAAGAGTTCCGATTTCAATGCTAATGGAATACTATAGAGGGCTTCTACAAAGATGGTTTTGTGAGAAACGACAAAAGTATCAAGGTATATACTTAAATGATTTTATATATTATTAAACTATATCTTTTTTATTTTATAGATGTCTAATTATTATAGTTATTGTTAATTAATTATTATTATGTCAAACGTTAGATGCAACTCCGGGTGACCTTAGCGACTGGGCTAGTGCAAAAGTGAAGGACAGAATGTTTAAGAGTGCTAATTGGACAGTGAATCCCATTGAGCATAAAAGGATATACGAGGTAGATGATCGTGGAAGAAAACATATTGTAAGGCTAGATTATGATACATGCACATGTCGGAAATGGCAACTTTCTGGTTTGCCATGTGGTCATGCTATAGCTGTTTGTAGAGCTCAAGGATTGACAAGCTGTAATCATTTGGCTAAAGGTTGGTTTAGAACAACCAATCTAAAAGCTACATACCAAGGGTTGGTATATCCCGTTGGAGAAATTCCGAGTTGGGAGCTTCCAACGGGTTTGCAGGTTGTAAAGCCACAAAATATGGATAAGCGCCAAGCGGGACGACCGAAGAACAGAGGTCGGATTCGATCTCAAGGTGAGGTACCAGAAGAAAATGCATGCGGACGGTGCGGTCCACGTGGTCACACCCGAGGAGTTTGTAATGCGTCATTGCCAAAAAAAAAGGTAACTAATACGTTCTAACCTGATTAGCTTGATAATATTATTTTTATTTGTCATTGGTTTATTGAACAATGAATTAGCTTGATAAAATTGTTTTATAAATTACAGGCAAAGAAATCTACAGGAGGCGGCTCCCAAAGCAATCACGGACGATCACAAAACACACCCGGAAGCTCACAAGGATTACAACCATCAATGTCACAAGGCTACGAGCATGTTAACCTGGCTGACCCATAATTGAAGTGAAGTCCAGAAAACAAGAGACAATAAATGTCACAAGGCTACCTCCCTTTCTGTGTTTGGAATGAAGTTGTGTTGTACTTGCAAGAATGTAGTTTAAAGTAAGAGACCTCTATTTATGTATAACTGATAAGGTCAAAGTGCCAATGGCACACATTTTGGACAAGTATTGTAGACAAAGCAATGCATAAGTCTTAATGGACTAATTTTTTCAACATACATTGTCCAGACAGCTACAAGCCATAAAACAGTTTTTCAACATACATTACAACCATACACACAAGTCAGCCTGCTACAAGCCACAAAGATGTTCACCCGGGAAAAAACTCATGGAATTATGTTCAAAAATACAAATTGTGGCATAAAAAACAAGTCACAAATAATTCAAGCACAGTATATCCTGTTCTAGAAATAATAACGGATCAATGACTCTCGATATGCAAGTGCCGCCTGTGTTGGATTATCAACATGCAAAGGAATTCCATAAGCCAACCTGTATACAGAACAATACAGCAAAATTAAGATTCTATTAGACATAAAATGACATTTCCGTACATTGAGTGACCCAACCGTTACACAACCCATCAATGTTTTCACCATTACAGTTTCCTAAGCCAGTACTATACAGTTTCCTAAGCTGGTTTTTTGACCTTTGACCTGAAAATTGTTTTACCCATTTGACCCATTACACAACCCATCCATGTTTTCACCTTTACATCCTACCCAAATGAACCACATCTAAGCCAGTTTCCTAAGCCATTTTGAGTGCCCCAAGGCCACAACTACTACTTTTCCTTTATACTTATATTAGCCAACTACTACTTTTCCTTGAATACTTACAATATAACTCTAAATATATGCCAAAATCCATATCCCAGTAATCTTTGTACAACCAGTTTCCTATTTTTATGCTAAAGCTGAATTACAATAGAACATCTCAATTATTTGTGCTAAAGCTGACATAATCAATACCAAAGCTGGTGATACAAAATGCAGTCATGATGACAGAGCTGATTTTTGACTAAAATAGTGACTCAAAACAGTTTCATTTCAATATCCATAACTCACCAAACAATTTTATCCTCCACTATATAAGGCCATAATCTCAGTGGTTCCATTTTCATCACACATATATTTAACAAAAAACAAAAAAGCTGATCAGTATGTGGTGAACTAGTACATTGTGGATCTGTTGGTATACAGTATAGGAAACACAAACAAATGAGATACTGTTGTAGTTTGGTTAGAGTAACTATATGACCTGTTTATGATGCCTATATTGTGGTTTTAAAAAATGACTTACATGTTCAACAGTATCTTGTTAAAAATGGTTTAAAAACTAAGATAAAAACAAATGACAGTAACAAATCAGACCTCATAAAGTTGGTCAAACTGAAATATGCTTGTTTATTTGTTTTCTACCTTGGTTAATTCCCAGCCTTTCATTAAGGCTTTGCATGTGATTATTTTTTGGATCTTTTTTCATTGATTATGCTATTTAAACATGGATATACATCTATTCATGATTCAAGTTTTGGTTAATATTTGGATCAAAGTAAAAAAAATAAGCCATGGCAGGACAATTTAGGTTGAATGAGTTACGTGAGGCGTCAAATTCTTATCAATGGGAGGATATGTTCATCTTGTACTGTCGGAGGGCATCGGTCGAGTATTGGCAGCTGGCGGCGGATATTAACAGGGTTTGCATGAAGGTGGATCTGATGAATCGTGAAAGGGGTTATTTTGTGGAGGAGTTGCAGACTGCAGCTGCACAGTTTCTACCTAAGAAAATGGCAGAGTTTTTAAATGAACTTCAAAGGAAAGATTACATCAAACTGATGGAGCTGAGGGTTCTGGCTAGCGAGTTCGAACTAAGGGGTCGGGAGATTGACCTTTTCACAGATAAGATTAAGGGTTTGTTGCCATGGTAAGGTCGATGATGCAATGGTGTATGTCAGTGTTGGCTAGTGTGTTTTCCAATAAAAGTGTTGTGGGCTCAGGATGCCTAACACGAGTGTTTAGGTACTAGTTTGTAACTTAAGTAGTTGTCATGTAATCGTATGTTTCATGAAAATTTATGTTTATGTTAATCTTAGTGGTCTGTGTCATGCCTATCTTAATCAAAACACTTGTGGTAAGGCTATGACTGGCAAAACTAGTAATAGCAAATATAATCAGGGTGGCTTACTAACCTGTAAAGAAACATGCAGACAAAGACTCCGCAATCACCAAATAAACCTCCCTGCTTTGGAACATTCTGTGCAAGATGAAACTTGATATGGTAGGTTTTCGGGTCGATTTCTTTTTTGTCAAACACACCTGTCTCCAGTAGAATCAAGGGAAGATTGACCTCCAAACAATTCCTCATATTGAGATACCAATCACGACCTTCATCTTCACAACGATAAGCACTGTCATAAAATATAACATTTCCGGATTGTATGTGAAACTGGGCAAGCGACCAATGCTTCTTAGGTTCATTTATCGGAATGAACACCTGCAAGCAATATAAACAAAAATAACATCAATTCCAAAAGCGAAAAATTAAAGTTATATAAGATGTGTTGGAAATAAATACCCGATCAACATCAGCCCATGCCAACTGGTAAACTTCTTTATTAGCATAAAATAGTGGAACTGAATCTTGAAGTAGAAGTGTCAAGAAATAACTGCTAACGATGGACCAATCTGCAAAAGATGGTCTGAAGTGCCACAAATACATCACCCAAAGCTCAATATGTTGTACACATGTAAGAAAAACATATGTAAGGCACATATCCACACAATACCATCAGCTATATACAGAAATACAAAGCAACAAATCGAAAAAAATGCAACACCGCACTTTATATTAAACAGAACTTTTACAAACATAATTCAAACATAGACCAACACACACCACTCACAAATCAAACACCACAACACCTATGCGAAAGAGTAACTACAGCTAGACTCTAACTTTAAATTATGCTCCGAATACATCACATTTCAATCACACACAGTGAACCATTACAACGCACGAATACTATTGATATAACGCGATGTAGCACGAAGAGCGGCATGTGCCTCGCGTAACATTCCCTATAACGTGACCTGCTTAGAACGCTCATGTGCCCGCACCTCTCTGAGAAACGTAACGGAATTAGCCGATACCGGATCGAGCCGCTCCTGAAGAACCTCATGGATTAAGTCATCCAAATACCTAATACGTGCAGCAATATCAAAACAGCGCACGCGAACCATACTTTCCTACTCACGAGCAGCAATGACTTCCCTCTCAAAAAAAAAGACACATCTGATCCTGAAGAGAATCACTATCGCACGCAAAACCAAGCTCACCTAGACGACCAGGGCGCGGCATAGCTACCAAAGCAAATGTGCAACCGGACCAAACTACAAAGGACTGAACGGAGGACATAACTAACATTTATACAAAATAAAAGGAACAATAGATAGGCCACTACCAACAGTATAAAACCCACTACAAACCCAATCATAAAAAAGGAACATACAAAAGATTGGCTAATTGCAATACTGACAGCACTGTGTGCACCACTACAAACAGTTAACCACAAACAAAAGAGGTAAAGCATTCATACGCGTGCATAATGGAGGCAAGAAAGCATACACAGAATCATAATCATCAACAATGTTTAAAAGGCAACAAAGCGCATATAGACTAAATACCATAAAAGAAAACCATATACTAAAAAAGGCCTATTTTAATTACCTCGTCACGGAACCAGCCTTCACGATTAGCGTCAAGCCCAACAAAACAGTCCCAGAAAAGACGATCAACAACAATATCATTGGACCAAGGAAACTTGCAACGAGGACACCAAGAATTTTGTATAAAATCCTCCAACTCACGATGGACAAAAACTTTATCAATCCTTTTGGATGGCCTTTTTAGATCCTACATGGTATACAAAATATAAGTAAATAAACATGAAACAACAGACACATACACGGATGCTGATACATAAATGACCTTGAGTACAACATCTACATATGCTATTGTATGACATACCTCTTGCCAAGGTTTGAGTTCACTACACAGCTTAATCATATAAGGACTGCGGATATCATTTTTCTTTTTGAGTTGCTCCAGAGGAGGGACTTTCACAGGAGCATCTACTTCCGTAAATTCTGGCCTAGGTACTAGTTGATGATGCCTCTTCTTTGACACACAATTTTGCAAAGCAAGCTTCATGTGAGGGGCTTTCAACATATGGTTTCTACTATTCATAGTTTTTTCTTCTTCCATCAAGACCCGTAGCCTCTCTTCCTTGACTCTTTGCAACCATCGAATCTCAGCCTTTTGCTTTTCAGCTGCTACACGATCTTGGGTAGCCAAAAACGCACAATCATTCTGTGTGCATGGAAATAAAAACAAACTTAGTATTTACTTTAAAAGACCATTGAAATGTAATGTAGCTCAGGCTGTACAAACCTCTTCGACATATTTCTCATCTTCGACACACTCATTCTGCATGAAGTAAAAAAAAAAATTAAAAAAAAAAAGTAATATGTATTAAAAGTAAAAGTTGTAAAAACCTCTTGGAAATCATCAATACTTTTCTCCCGTGATGATTTGATTGCCGAATCAAACAAATTTAGGAAATTATCATTTAAATTTGAGCAATACTCATCACCAAGATCAGTAACCTTATCATCACTATGGTGTAAAATATATTAAATAAAATGTAAGCAATTCATATAACTATCTCCGCCTCTTGTTACATACATGTAAAGAAAAAAAATAATACTAACCAGTGATTTGTACTGCTGAGTATGTCCATCATATTTTTTTCTTATGAAACACTGCCGTATATACAAAATCAGTTAGTAAACTCTTAAATATACAAAATCAGTTAGTAAACTCTTAAATACCTGAATAATGGTTTCAAGTTTCCAAACTCGTGCTCTCAAACTTTTGACCTCTGCAGGTAAAATCAACAAACCATTGAAAATATCCTGCAATGTCTTAACACGATCCTGAAGAGTAACACAAGCCTTCTGCTCAGGTTCTGACATACTATGCATTTTCGAACGAGCTTCTGCTCATCTACGCAGATAATCCTCAAAAAGATCTCCATGGACAACAGGCGGGGGTCTAGGTGCATACCAGTTAAAAAACCTAATGCCTCCTGTGTACCACTCTGAATCAGCCTCAGCTCTCGTCGGATATAGATCATTGTTTGTTTCTTTGTCCTAAACATGAAGTAAGATAAGCATTAACCATAATGATAGTCAACTAGTACATTTAGAAAGATAGTATAAACACTTGCCTCAGGAAAAAGTTACCTGAAATTCTCCAATTTTTGAAATGAAACATTCTTAGACCATGAAAGTGCTCTTGGGATAACACCTGTTTCCTTACTCCACCAAAGCCAGCTCTGTGTAGAAGACTCTAAGATCCATATCTGAAAGAAAAAAAACATATATATATTTATAATATCAGATTTTAGTTAAAACAGATTTTTAGCAATACTTAAAACAAATAATTATAGTTAAAAACAATTTCGTGAAACAATTCTAACCTTGAAACATAAAACAAATCCAGACAACGAATATTCCATCTTCTGAGTTGACTTGATATTTCGAATGGCATCGTACAACTGTCTCCAAATGAGTTCCCCCCAAGGAAATTTATTCCAGTCTTCAAAATTCTCAACCATCCTAAGATATGTATCATCGACCACAGATAACAAGTCACGCCCCATAAATATGACCTCAAGAGATAACAAAAGGCAAACTCGGACTGCGTCTTCATCAGATACTTTGGTAAAAAGCACTTCATCCTCAATCAAACATAGAAGATCTATGCTTTTTAAGTTCTCACCTACCTTATGCGGAAATACCCGGTCACGAAATATGATATCACCAATTCTAAACTTACGGAAACTAGGCATTCCAAATTTAAAAGCAGTAATGAGGTGAAATTGACGCCGTCCAAAATGAAGATCATGTCCATTAACATTATAAAGTAGTGGCAAATCAAAGTGGTCATCATCAGACTTAATTTGCTTTTGAAGCATATAATGTATAAGACTCTCATCGTTCTCAAAAGAATTCAAATCCAACCATGCACCAAAGCATGTTGACCGAAACAGTCTACGAAGGTTTTCATTTAGTCTGTCTTTAACCAATTGAAAGTAACGCAGTTTGCTTCGAACGTGAAGCTTCGCATCAGATTCCTATACATACAAAGCAATTTATAAATATTATGAACATGAAGTGATAACATGAAGTCATATGGAGGCTGACAGTAATGAGATAACAAAGCAAAATAAGCAAATAAGGTACACCAAGCAAATAAGTACTATGGGTGATACTATGCCTGTGCTTATGAAATCTTATAGTTAAGCTAACAATTTTCCTTTTGCCCCTAATTCCAGCTTATATATAGGAGCTTATGACAGCTAGTGGTGAGCTTAAGAAAACGTCTATTAGTACAACGATGCGACCTGTGCCTCAACCCAATAATATTTGTACGACTAGCAGCAATACAAAATGACTTTTTCTGAATTTTTTCCTTTTGTGAAAAGTTAAATAAGCTGGTTAAATTTCTATTTTTATTTTTTAAAAATTTTTGTGACAAATTAATGTTGAATAAAAAACTCACTACTTTTCTGCAACTAGAAGTACATACAATTCTCTAAACAAGATCTTAATTATACACATACACACTCATCCATTCATTATTCATCCTAATTATACACATAATTGCTCACATACACACTCATCCATTCATTCATTGTTAAAAACCACCTTATATACTCTTTTGTATCAAGTGCAGGGATGGGTCATCTGTCACTAGTAACCAAACAGAATCTTTCAGCAACATTCATATTCAGCAACTTTATCAAATTCAGAACTTGCATTTCTTGACTAAATTAAACAGATGATTTTAAAAAGATGAGGCATCTACTTTACAAAATGGCTAACATTCATAACTTAACCAAATGTCAGGACATTATAGACCGTTATAAGATGCTTGCGCATAATGTCTAACCAAAAACCCACAAAAACAGGGGTTACAAACCGGCTAACATTCGTAACTTAAACTAAACAATCAATGTAGATAATGTGCATTATTAGCTAATCCAAAAACCCACAAAATTAACCCATAAAATTAACCACATCTAACAGGGATTATCATTAAGGGGTTATCAAACAGGGGTTATCATTAAGGGGTTATCATCAAGAACCAAAAAATTAACCTAATCCAAAAAACCACAAAAAAAGATACTATGAAAGAAATTAACCTATCCCCAAAACAGGGGTTATCAAAAAAGGGTTAATTAGACAAAAAAGTTACTAAAGTTTGCGAAAAAGTTCACCTAAGTTACTATTGTTTTTTTGTTACAAAGAGGCTACTTAAGTTTGGTCACCGGTTATATAAGTTACTCTGTATGTTTTAACCTTCTACTATAGGTTTTTTTTTCGTTAATTTCAAAAATGGTCCCTCAGACTAACTGTCGTTAATTTTGTCCGTTAGCTAACAGCCATTTGCAAAAAACATTTGCACTTTTAGTCCTTTATCCTAACGACCGTTTATGCTTAACTCAAAATTTGGTTTTCATACATTTTTGTCCGTTTTTCTTACGTTTTTTTACCCTTTTTTTACGGGTTTTCTGTTTTCATACGTTTTCGTTCGTTTTTATACGTTTTCGCCTATTTTCTTACACTTTCATCCGTTTTTCTTGCGTTTTGTTCGTTTTCATACGGTTTTGTCCATTTTCTTACGTTTTTGTCCTTTTTTTCCGCTTTTATATGTTTTTGTCCGTTTTATACCTTTTCGGCCAGTTTATTACATTTTCGTATGTTTTTCTTACGTTTTTATCTGCTTTTCTTACTTTTTTTCGTTTCCAGACATTTTTTTCTGTTTTTCTTACGTTTTTTCCGTTTTCATACGATTTTGTTTATTTTTACACGTTTTCACACAATTTTATACACTTTTTATACACGTTTTTATACACATTTTTACATACGTATAAAACATAACAAGTATAAAACATACAAACGTATAAAACATACAAAGGTGTAGAAAAACATAAAACTAGTATGAAAACGTAAAAAGACGTAAGAAACGTACACAAGCATATAAATGCGCACACAAATGTAATAAAAAAAATTATGAAAACGTATGAAAATAAACGAAAAATGGATGAAAACGTACAAAAATGGACAAAAACGTACGAAACTGGAGAAAAACGTACGACAAGAGAGAAAAACATACATAAACGTAAAACAATGTAAAGAAAGTACGACAAGAGAGAAAAACATTCATAAACGTATAAAAACGGATAGAAATGTACGAAAAAAAAAATTAAAAAAAAATATTAGAAAAAAAAAAAAAAAAAAAAAAAACGCATAGTAACTTCCTTGTAACATTTTAAACTATGGTGCTGACGTGGACAAGGGGAACCGACTATCAGCCGGTAGCCCACCCTCGGAGTAACATTTATGTAACTTTTTAATCTTTGAGTAACCCAATTACTAAACCCGTTTACTTTGGTTACCTCTTTGTAACGAAAAAAACAATAGTAACTTAGGTGAACTTTTTCGCAAACTTTAGTAACTTTTTTGTCTAATAACCATATCAAAAAATTAATGTAATTAAAACATAATCTGAGATTAAACATAAATTAAGGGATAAACATACCATTTGTATCAAAAAATTGAAAGAATTACGGTTTGGATAATGTGTGTGTGATTTTGTGTGTGTAAATTTGATTTACTAATGCACAAATTTGAATTGATGAATTAAAACTAAATTAAAAAAACAAAAAAACAAAAAGGATTTGATTACCAGAAGAAAGATTTTGATAGTTCCCAATTGTACCTTTTTCAGATCCACTTTTTCAATCACACATTAGCCGGAAAATCTCACACCGTCGTTCGCACATCTGCTGCATCGGATATTGTATCTATGGTCCGGTTAGTGGGAAACTAATAATTGAAAGGGTACTTATTGTCTAACATTTTGGTGGACACGTGTCACTATTTTGGTGGAGTCGCACATTCGCACATGACCAAATTGGGAAGAGGCTTTATTTATGTACCTCAAAGTGATCAATACCCAACTTTTTGTCCCCTTTTGGGAATTACCCCTTCGGAAAAAGGTATGTTATTTGCTAATCCTCATGAGGGGTCATAGGAACTACCAAGCTAGGGGGCAAGTATTTTGGCCTCATGACATGCCCGTTTTTCAAAAAACACATATATGCTGTGCTGTTTTTATAAATTTCATGCAACCTTTAACGAATACTGGTATATGTTAACATAGCTATAAAATCGTATTTATAAGGCACTAGCGGATAAGATGTATCTCAAGCACTCGTTGATCCATTTCCTAGAGTGAAGGGAGGTATGGTGCCCCTAATGATACTTAGACTGATATGTATTTTTGTATTATGTTAAGCCGGGTCAATGTTATCCACAACCCAACCAGAATGACCAAAACCATAAAAACGAAAAACTATAGTTATCTCTTAATTTGGATATAAATGGGTTGCATTGTCTGTGACAAGTGCATAACATATTTGGTTCAAAGGATAATTTTTTTTATTGCAGACGGGTAAAAACCAACCCAACTAATTCTTTACCTAATCAACCCATCTAACTCTTTACCTAATAGTGTTCACATATCCCATTTCTTAAAAGGAAGCGTAAACAAGGTGTTACACATAAGAAACCTTTGATAGATGGAAATGATGAAAAACATTATACAAATTTAACAGCATTATGCAATATCCTTGGGAATGACCCTCACGGATAATAATGATTCTGTAGAAGTAGACATACCGTTCACAAAAATACCACCACCATATGTTGCACAGATCAGTTCAACGATAAGAGGACATTG
This sequence comes from Chrysanthemum seticuspe, assembly GCA_019973895.1. Lineage (NCBI taxonomy): Eukaryota > Viridiplantae > Streptophyta > Magnoliopsida > Asterales > Asteraceae > Chrysanthemum > Chrysanthemum seticuspe. Next base: position 33,870,675 of record BPTQ01000009.1, read on the forward strand.
CAAGGTCACAAAAGACGTAATTGGAAGGCATGTCAATGCACCTATTGGAATAAGCATCAACAAGTTTCTTTGTCCAAACACAAGGAACAATGTTGCTCCAAAAGCTATGATCATTGTTGTCGTCGAGAGGAACAACATAATGAGGCCAATAATCAGCTTCGTAGGTAACTTAAAGAGAAAGTCTTGTTCCGCAAAACGTGTCGTAAGGATCGATAAAAACATCAACAACGACGTAACACCTGTGAATAATGATATTGCAACTGATATAGCAAATACCGTGAACGCAATGTTGTTAGTGAAAATCGGTATCCCTGATTCCTGATTATTTCCACCGGGCACTGTTATAGCGGCTGCAAATACAATGGTGATAATGAGTGCAACCGTAATTGTATATGACTCGGCTGCTTTCTTTATCCAATTCTCTCCCTCAATCAGTAGATCTTTATGTTCTCTTGTGAATACCATTTCGGGCGTTTCACCATTTGAGTTCTTTTGTATCCGGTTTATGGGACATACAAATCGTTCAACTTCCTAATAAATATTACGATATATTAACTTTGGAAATATATAATAATACGTCTTAAGAACTTTATATACGGTGAATAAAATTCAAATTTCAAGTCACTGGTTAAAGTACATTACCTTGAACCATTGTAGTTCACGTTGAATTTGCAAAGCTGCCCCCGATATTAGATTTAATTTGCTAGCAGGTGCTAATCTTGCAGCTAAATGCAAAAGGTTATTTCCAGAAGAATCTTTGATTGTTTTATAAATATTCATGTGTTCGCTCATTTCATATAGTAGATTATAAATCTTCTCTGAACGATTGATCACCGAATATTGAATAAAATCATGACCATCTTCATTGGTGCTCCAAATTACATCCGGAAACAATACCATAATTGCTCTAACAAAAGTGGATGAATTTCTTCTGGTGGCTTCGAAAACCGAATTGGCGTAATACTCTTGGTAGGTGTTCAAGTTATCGTTAACAAGTCTCTCGTTACATACATTATATAAGAGAGATTTTGCATCTTCATAAATCTGACGCGTATCTTCAAATAAAAGGCGACGTACTGCAACATAGAGACAAATCAGAATCTCAAATAAATAACTAACATTCTTTCTCTTACATTTCTGGTCATATAAATATGGTAACTTTTGATTTGTCTTACCAAGCACCTTAAGGAATCCGTAAAACATAGTTGCGACCATGCAAACCACTGCAAGATGAGATGATTGTTAAAATTGTGGAGTTACGACGTTACGGTCCAACGAGTAAATTACAATAAAGTCTCAAATGAAGTATATTCTTGAGAAGTCCATCTTCACATTATCATCTTTCTGGGTGTCCGATTTAAAAAACTTATTAAGAATGTATGGTAAAATAATCATATAGTTATCGTTTACTAATGTATGGTAAAAAACTTATTAAGAAGTCCATCTTCACATTGCCACATTGATAGATGGTTAATAACAAGAAGAAGGGAAAGCAAGGTGGGTCTACTATTCCGGGTCAAGGAGGGTTTACTAAACCTGTTGTGGATGCGTTTGGTATGCCTTCTAATGACACCTACATGGATGTGGATTCTGGTCGTACAATGGAAGTTAATGAAGATAAGTCTACTAAGACAGGTATTGCATCACAAGAACCCCTTGTGAGTTATTTGAAAGAGATGGAGTCGGTTGTGGCTCCTAAAACTAATGCATCTTGTAATCCGCCCGCCTCTTCTACTAAGAGAGTTAATCCTTTTTCTAAAGTGGGAGAGATCGTGGTTTCTGATGATTCTGATGATGAGGTGGTTGTTAACCCATTTGATGAGTCTGCTAATCTATTCGGTGGTGGTGGCCAAGAGTTTGAAGATGAGTATGATGACTATGATGATTATGCGAAGCAGGTTTATGATCTTCCAGGGAATTTGGATGCCTTTAATGCCATGTATGGCACAAAGCTTCAATGTCCTAGGAAGTAATTTTCTTTCGTTATGTCCTATGTTATCATTTGAGTAGTGGTTTGTTTTCTTGTTTAGAAAATAGGAAGTACCTTGTTATGTAAGCTTATGCCTAAAGGACACCACTGATCGAACTTAAGGAACAGAAAAACGCACAGGAACTAAACAAACAACAAACACCCAATGTTACTTGGAATAAGCTCTCCAATTAATCAGAAAAATACTTGCTTACAAAAACTGATATTGAATACATAATGACAAACCACAGCTCGGTTTGTATATATAGGGAATAGAACAAGTTTTCCTAATCCTACTACAATTCTAATATAACTAGAATATTAAAACCGACATTCACCCCATGGGCTCGGGTCAATAGCTGCTGCTGCCCCATGGGCTCGGGTCAGACATTAGCCCAACATTCACCCCCCTAATTTCTGACTCGAGATAGGGAGGTCTTCAACTCCGAGTAACTCTTGCATTTCCTTGAACTTAATCCTTGCGAGAGCTTTCGTCAGAATATCAGCACGTTGTAACTCACCTCTTACAAACTCAACTTGTACTTGGTCTCTTTCAACACACTCTCGGATAAAATGATAACGTGTGTTTATATGCTTGCTTCTCCCGTGAATGACTGGATTTTTCATAAGTGCAATAGCCGATTTGTTGTCAACAAATAAGACCACCACTCTTTCTTCCATTCCGGTTATTTCACTCAACAACCCACGTAACCATATCCCTTGACACGCGGCTGAGGTTGCAGCCATGAACTCGGCTTCACAAGACGATAGAGCCACCGTGTTTTGCTTTTGTGAGCACCAAGTGATAGGTGATTTACCTAGATAAAATACGTGCCCAGTTGTGCTTCGACCATCATCTTGATCCATAGCATAACTACTATCACTAAAGCCCACTAACTCCTTGGTCTTCTCTTGGTTGTATCGTATTCCAAAATTCAAACTACCTTGGATATACCTTAGTATTTGTTTCAGAGCTGCCATATGTGATTCTTTTGGTTCTTGCATATAACGACTAACCAAACCAACCGAATAAGATAAATCAGGTCGAGTGTGTAGTAAATACCTTAGACAACCAACTCGTCGCCTATATAATGTTGCATCAACTGGTTTTCCTTCCTTGTCCATGCTTAACTTCATTCCAGGTTCTAATGGACATTGAGTAGGATTTGCTTCATGCATCCCAGCATCTTTCAAGATCTTCTTTGCATAGCTTTCTTGACTTATTGAGATACTCGAATCCTCTTGCTTTACTTCAATACCAAGATAATAGCTCAATTTTCCCAAATCACTCATATCGAACCTTTCTTGCATTTGTCTCTTAAATTCACCAATTTCACTAAGCTTTGAACCGGTTAGTAAGAGATCATCTACATAGACCGCAATAATCAAGATTGACTTGTTTGTCTTCTTCACATACACCGCTTGTTCGTGTTGGCATCTTTTGAAAGATATTTGCTTGAGTTCTCTATCAAGTTTTGTATTCCACGCCCTTGGTGCTTGTTTAAGTCCATAAAGCGCCTTTTTCAACTTGTAGATCTTCCTTTCTTCTCCTTTCTTCACGAACCCCTCCGGTTGTGTAACAAACACTTGCTCTTTTAGTTCTCCATGTAAAAAAGCTGACTTTACATCCAGATGATGTAGCTCCCATGCTTCTTTTGCGGCCAATGAGATCAATAAACGCACCGTTTCAATCCGTGCTACGGGCGCAAATACCTCGTCGTAGTCAATTCCTTCCTTTTGAGCATAACCCTTTGCTACTACCCGAGCTTTAAACTTATTAATTGAACCATCCGGATTTCTCTTAATTTTGAACACCCACTTTAATCCAACGGGATTAATATTAACCGGAGCTTCAACTAATTCCCATGAATCATTCTTCTCGATAGACTCAATCTCTTGCTTCATAGCAACCATCCACTTGCTTGAGACTTTTGCTTCTTGGAACGTTCTTGGTTCATCATCTTCAATCAAAAGTAGATTTTGATCTTCATTAGCAACTGAGGTTCTTGAACTAGACCCCATAATAAAGTCATTAAATCTAGTTGGCTTAGTTGAAACCCTTGAAGAACGCCTCATAATTGGTTGAGTTTCTGTCACAGGAATAGGGTCATTACCCGCCTCGTTTTGAACTTCTTGTTCGGTATTGATCGGTTGATTTTCATCAACATCATGATGATTTTCAGCCTCTTGATCTTCTGCCTCAACTTCATCGGTCACACCTGGGTTAACAAATCCACAACCCGTATCAATAGAACCGTGCCATTCTATGACAAACATACCTGGGTTTAGCTCGTGTGATTCGCTTCCAGCAACATACTTCCAGCCAAGTTCCTCATTAAACTCCGCATCACGACATACCACTATTTTCTTTAGTTTTGGATTGAACAGTCGAAAACCTTTTGTACCTGGCTCGTTTCCGATGTAAATGAGTCGTGTTGACCTGTCGTCTAACTTATGTAAATATGGCCTTGTTCCTGTTGCATAAGCCACACATCCAAATACCCGCAAACCCTCCAAGTTAGGCTTTTTTCCTTTGAAAGCCTCGTATGGAGTTTGATTAACTAGAGCTCGAGTTGAAACTCTATTAATCAAGAATGTGGCGTGTCTAACTCCTTCAGCCCACATGTAGTTTGGTACGTCTCGTGCTTTCAAGATGCTTCTAGTCATTCCCATAAGAGTACGGTTTCGCCTTTCCACGACTCCATTTTGTTGCGGTGTGTAGGGAGCGGTTAGATGTCTTGTTATACCCTCGTTTTCACAAAAGTTGGTAAATTCTTTTGAAGTGAACTCACCTCCTCTATCGGTCCTTAGGGTTATAATCTTCCTTCCCGACTTCTTCTCAACTAAAGCTTTGAACTTTTTGAAGTATTCAAATGCCTCACCTTTTTCCTTCAAGGTAAAAGTCCACATAAACCGTGAGAAGTCATCAATAAGAACAAATATGTACCTGTTTCGTGCTATGGATGGTGGAGAAATTGGTCCACATAGGTCGACATGTATGAGTTGAAGAGGATGTGTTGCCTTAAATTTCGCTGCTTTAGGAAACGACTTCTTGGTTTGTTTTCCTACCAAACAAGATTCACACAACTTGTTCTCTTGATGAATTATTGGCAACTTTTCAACCATGCCCTTCTTTGCCATTAATTCCATCGTCTCGAAATTAATGTGACCCATCCTAGCATGCCATAACCAAGCATCATCTTCCATCTTTGCTTTGAGACACACCGGACTTCCAACTTGGAGCTTAATCTTGTAAAGTCTATTACTTGTTCTAGGAACCTTCATCAGAAGCTTGCCATCTGAGTCACGCATAGTAAGAAGGTTACCTTTCATACGAATGTCACATCCGCCTTCGGTAGCGTGCCCAAGACTAATTATGTTGCTTTTTAGCTCGGGTAGGTAATAGACTCCAGTGATTAACCGTTGCTCACCCGTTTTCCCTTCAATGATTATCGAACCCTTCCCTTTTATCTCGATGTAGGAGTTATCACCAAACTTCACTCTGCCGGAGATATTCTCATTCAACTCCGAAAAGTATTCTCAGATCCCCGTCATGTGATTACTTGCTCCATTATCTAAATACCAAGTGTCTTCCTCGTTTGGATTAGTATTCAATTGGTTTGGGATAATCTTTTCTTCATTCAAGAAAACTACTTCTTGAACGCTTTTCATCATAAAAAGTGTTGGGTCATCATCATCCTCCGTTTTCAAAAGGTTTGATTCATGCTTTTACTTCTGTTCACGTCGTTCAGGGCAGTTAGAAGCAAAGTGACCATATTCATCACATCTGAAGCATTGAATCTTTGAAAGGTCTCGACTTTTGTTCTTCTTTTGCTCTGTATTGCTCCCAGAGTTGTTACGGTTGTGGTTATTAGCTTGACCACTACCACGAGATTTGTTTTGAGAAGAAAAGTTTTGACCTTTACCGTTGCCACCAGAGGAATTCCTTCCTCGACCTTTCTTATCATATCTTTCAGCCCTTCCGAACATCAACTTGCCTTGATCTTCAGAAGTGGTGTCAACACCCTTCATTCTTCCTTCAAAAGCTTTCAACCTTCCAATTGCTTCTTGAAAAGACATAGTATTCAAGTCAGCAAATTGTTCTATTGAGGCAACAATTGCAACATACCTATCCGGAACGGATGCAAGTAGCTTCTTAACAAGTTTCTTGTCTTCATAAACTGTTCCCAAGCTATTGACTTCTGTTACAATTTTGCCCAACCTAGCCGCAAAGTCATCGATTGATTCGTTGACTTTCATCTTTAAAGATTCGAATTCCGTCTCCAAGGTTTGCAACCTTGCGTCTCGAACCCGATCAACACCCACATACCTGGTCTTCAAAGCTCCCCAGATTTCTTTGGCTGTGTTGAATTGTGAAACTTGAAAAACAAGTTCTTCTGGAATCGCCTGGAAAAGTAACGCAACTGCCATGTGATCTTGCTTAGCAACAACTTGTGTTCCTTCCCCTGGTTCCAGTGCATCGAGTATTCCATGGACTCGGAATACCGCTTTAACTCTTATTGCCCATATGTTATAGTTCGTGCTTGTTAACATTGGACATTGAAGAGCCGTCTTAGAATGTTCAATAGGTGGTGGTTGACTCGACTCGCCTTGCACCATCTTTCTTGAACGCCTTTTGTAAGTTACCGGTGTAGTTGGATTGACTTCCAGCCCTAGAGCACGCTTGTTTTACTTCTTGCCTAGGTAAACCAAGTGTAAAGTTTGAAACTTTATCGACTTCTTGGAAACCCTTTAGCTTGTGTTCGACTGACTTGGAACCCTTTAGTCGACTGCTTGGATAACCTTCTGTGATCGACTAATCTTGGAACCCTTTAGTTGACTGCTTGGATAACCTTCTGTGATCGACTAATCTTGGAACCCTTTAGTCGACTGCTTGGAAACCCTTATGTGATCGACCAAGCTTTAACCTTGCTCTTGATACCAAATAAAGGACACCACTGATCGAACTTAAGGAACAGAAAAACGCACAGGAACTAAACAAACAACAAACACCCAATGTTACTTGGAATAAGCTCTCCAATTAATCAGAAAAATACTTGCTTACAAAAACTGATATTGAATACATAATGACAAACCACAGCTCGGTTTGTATATATAGGGAATAGAACAAGCTTTCCTAATCCTACTACAATTCTAATATAACTAGAATATTAAAACCGACTTCGTGCCACGTAGGATATATTTTTGTCGTTTAGTGATGATTCCCCAGCGACACTTGTCGCCGGGGAAAACGGCGATGGGGAAACTGGTAAATGTGGTAGTGACATTAGCCCAACAATGCCTATGTAACGGGCTGAGATATGGGATTCACTCATATCCATTGTACTTAAACGATTTTTTGGTTAATGTATTTATCAGGGTGCATAATTACTCCCCTTTACCAAAAAAAAATATATAATCATATAGTATAACATGATTATTAGAAAAATAAAAAATACATGCAGCTATTATGTGTTTAAATGTGATTTATTTGGAAGAATTATTTTTATACAATTAAGTCATAAATTGTTATAATTCACTAATTACTAAAATCTTGTTTATCATCTCATGACGTACCCATAAGAAGTTTAATACTTATCCACAAAAGCGCGCGACCACATGGCCAAGCAAAATAGTTTTCAAGTCTCTTATAAGTAGGAGCAACAATTATGCTACTAAGCTCATTCCTCCAACCTGAAACACAGATCACAAATTGGCGTACATGAGCTTTGATTAATTGAAATACGTATTAAAGAAACAAATTCATTACCTCTTTCCCAAAAATTGAGTTCACGTGGAAAGTTTTGAGCTAAAGCCGTCAACACAGCATCACTTTCGTCAAGTATGGTATCGGGGTAATCATCGATTATCAGGTTTGCTAACCCTACATATTTCAAAATTTGTCGTATAAAAGATGACAATCTCATATCATTAGTTATCATATAGACTACACTTACTGAAATCTTGATAAGAAATAGCAAGAATAACAAACTCCTCGCCACTTTTGCCTGAAAAAAAAGGATTGTACCCTTTTTCTTTCATTTGTTCAAACAGACACTTAGATGTCTTGAAATGCATATTGGAAACAGATAAGGCAAGCGGAGTGTGACCCTCGGTGTCTTTGGCTAATAACAAATTTGGGTATCTTTCCACCAACATGTTGACAGCTTTAGTGTTGCCACCAGTAGCAGCAACATGAAGAAGACTGCTTCCATCATAATTTATCAAATCTGGTACTTTGTGTTCAGGAGTCATTTCCAACAATTTCTCTAATAATTTATGATTCTTGGTAGAAGAGCCTGCTGCAGCATGGAGTACTGTGTTTCCATTCTTCATGATTTTGTCGGACGGTGTAAGATGAAGTTTTTCTAATAGGTCTGTTACATAATTTGTGTTTCCTGCTAGAACAGAAGTATAAAGTATTCTATTATGACGATCTTTTTCAAGTCTCTCACGTAACTTTTCATATCTGGCTTTTTCTTCTGATGTCGGCTCGTCTTTTGATTTTGCATCTTCAGATTCTGATATCACTTTTATTTCTGAGTCTGCTTGTCTTGGCCTTAATTTTGTTTCTACATGATCAAAATTTTCAATTAGGTTATCAAGGTTAAGAAAGACTAGAACATATGTCTAGCGTCAGATTTAACGCTCAATTGGTAACAGCATCTCAAGAGTATGTATGTACTTCAATTTACACTAAAAAATAACTCATCTATTAAAATAAATTTAAATCATTAGAAAACTAAAAAATCCACATTAAAATGGATATATTAAACTAACATCTAAAAAAAAAACGATGTTTCAGTAATTGCTTCAAAGTTTTATGAAAAAAGTTGTGCTCTAATGATGAAAAACAAAAACTTTTGAGAATAATTTGCTCAATAAAAAATCATTCCTCAAATCACTATTGGAGATGCTCTGAGCGCTACATAATTTTAACTATTTCTAAAAATGACAAACCAAACCAAACAAATAAAACTTTGATTAGCAAAGGAAATATTCTACCTGAAGGACCATAAATAAGTTGCAGTTCATCCCATAAATCTTTTGCAATGAAATCCGTCTTCTTTTGCATGTGTGTGAGATGATTGACAGCCTTCCAGGATACTTCTTCAGAAAGTGAACCAAAAATCCAACCTTTCACAAGTGAATCTGATGCAACCCATGTCTCCATATCTCCCACTTTCCCCTTCCCATTGCCCACAGGACTCGGGAACTGGCCGTCAATGAAACCAACCATATGATGACTCTTTAAGAGGCATAACATTTGTGTTTCCCACAAAGTATACTTATTCTTACCGCTCAGCTTCACGGTAACAAAATTTGGGGCAATAACATGTGAAGGGTATGGATATGCTTCACCAACATTCACTATAACGCTTGGATTGGAAGGTGAAGCTACATTCCTCATCTTGATATTAATTTAAGTTTGTATCTTGTTTACTCTTCGTGTCAAACTAAAAATATAAAGTTGACTATAAATGCTAACATACAAAAGCGACCAGAGGGTTTGGTGGCATGTAAATGTGGTAGATTTGGATATTTACTTCTCAAGATAAAATATGAGCCAACTATTTATGAGCCAGTAAGTCTTTGGTCTCGTTCCAAAAAAGTAAGTCTTTGGTCAACGAATGACCAAGATTTTTATTTAAATCTTCATTTTAAAAGGGTATAAATAAGAGCATAAGGTACCATAAACTTGAGTTATAACTTGCTAGCGTGTCACGTCAACGTTACATTAGTTTTAACATTTCAATCTTAACATAAAAAAAACACCTCTTATCATAACTCTATCATAACATCACATTTTTTGAGCCCCACTTTTTCTTTAAAAAATAAAATTTACAAATTCAACCCCTAAACTAAAACTAATACTTTATTTAATAAATAACGTAACATTCAAACTAAAACTAAGGGTGCGTTTGGTTCAAAATAGGGAATGAGAAAGGGAAAGGCAAAGGGAATGCAAAAAAATGGAATGAAGATTATCATTATTTTTTATAGTGTTTGATTTAAAAAAACACATTAACCTCCAAAGTAGTGGTGGTGGCGGCTGGTGGTGGTGGCTGCAACATAAGGAAATACGAAACACAACAATGCCAATTGAAAAAAAAGTAAAAAAAAAATACGAAATAAAAAAAACACGACATAAAAGAAATTACAACATAAGGAAATTATGAAATACAAATAAATCTACTCATTTGGTTGCAAATTATATTTTTTGATGATTCTTTCCTTTTCCATCTCGATCCAATACGCATTGTTTGCATCCATTTTGGAAGTGTACTACCGAGAAATTTCATCTCTTCCAACCTCATAATCGTTTGATCTTTTTCTTTAGCCGCCATGTACGCCTCTTGGGCCGCTTCTTGTTTGATACGATACTCGGATGTCATAACGTCCTCGAATTGGCTTGACGAGCTCGGCCCCCTGTAACAACTCGAAAAATATCACGTTAATATCTATTTCGAAACATAAATATTTTATCCAAAATCGCGCAATTTTGAACTTTGAATATAACCGTTTAGGTTATCTTGCGCGTAACGAAAATCGATTTTGAACATTTTTATCACGTTAGATAAATTTTTAGTTCTCTTATAATCATTTATTAAAGTTTTAAAATTTAATTTCAAATGTTACCAAATAGACCATGTGATTTACGAGACTAAACCTGCGTTTTAAACATTATTACTTATATGCAAACTTAACCTTTACCTGCACCATATTTTGTAAGACGTTTTGAGAACTCGAGTGGGCCAAACGTATTGTCCTGACTAAACTATTATCAATTTCTATATCTACCTATTATATAAAAGAAGAGCTCAAAATTACTATGAGGCTTTGAGAGGGTGCCACATAAGCACACAAAAAAATGACACATATTATTGTTTTTTTCTTTATTTGCTTTAACCACTTCAAAAGACAAGAGGACAACATGCCCATATCTCAAGCTTCTTACCTCCATACTTTCAACTTAAATATCTTGCTACATATGGCTTTAAACAACCACTAATTTTTTATCAGACTTTTTCATCACTTCATCCTAATTTGCTCTCTTTTTGAATCGCTCGACCAAATATAGCAAGCCGAATCAACCTCACATAATTAGTGATCCTTATTTCTCGTCTCTATTTGGTATGTTTTCTTAGTACTTTTAGATACTCATAATTTTCTTTGCGTTTTATAAACAATTTTGTTTGAGGGACTTGGTAATAAAGTTGGGTTATAGAGTATATATGGAAATACGTGTGTATTATTTTATATATGACTGGAGTTGTCCTTGATCAGCAGCCATGCAGGTGTGCTTATTGTAAAAAAGTAACATTTGTTGGTGATAGTAGAGGAGGAGGTTTATGAGGTTTATAGAGGTATGTTTTGTACTTTTGTGTTTAGATGATACTTGGTTTACTTTTCTATTTATCTATAACTTGATCTTATTTCTAATCAAAAGTAGTTTTGCGCTTCAGTATTTTCAACATAACATTGTCCAAGGTGAGATTATCGTGCATGCAAAAGCATTTTAGCATCAAGAAGTACAAAACACGATCCCGACTTGTACTTTTGCATCAAACCAAGCATTCTCATCTTCTTGTTGTGTGCATTATATATATGGAGGGTGAAGTTTGTGAATGCGTTGGTGGACAAAACCACAAATTAAACAAGTGAGCTCGCCGGACTAAAGTGCATGAAGGTGGTAGTCGACTTGTCGGAAAACTTCTGAAAGTAACTTATTATGTATCTCTATTATGCTCAGTATGATAGATTATGGTTGTATCTATGAAAAACGTTGGTACGTATTATACCATTGAAATTTTTTTCAAGTAGTAACTTTTCTTTTCTTTTTCAAATGCTCATGATGGAAATGCAATAATGAATGAGAAGAAAAGGCTATACTCAGTGTCCTTTAGACATGTCCACATGGGCATGGTAAGTAAAATCAAGAATGGTATGAGACTATGAGTGATAGGAAAATTAAGAATTAATTTGAAGTGTTTGTAAATTTATCTAAATTTAGTCCATCATATATGGCTACTTGATACCCTAACCCCTTTTCTTGCAAGGATCTATGTATATAAAGAATTATATATTTGTAAGTTCTTGCAACTATTGTTTTTAAAAGTGAACATACATGAGTATAACAAATTCACTTCATAATACTATAGATAACGTGGAAACAAATAAGTTACTATATATCCTATATATCATTCTGTCACATGATTATAGAGATTTGTCAAATAGTTGACATGGTATGGGATGAGATCTTGAGAGTATGGACTGGTCAAATTAAATGTAAGCTGGTAGGTAGGACAAGAGATGACGACGAAAAGAAAATATATTGTCAGTGATATTGAAATATTTATGGAAGATTGATGATCAATTATTGGTCTAAAAAAGTTAATTATTTATTTTATGTTTTCATGTTGTCCAAAATTTTTTTTGGCTTTTTACAAACTAAACGAATATGTGTGCAAAACAATTGTATATAACGGAAAATATTATACCTGTAAATTTGTGATCTGGTGTGACTCTTGATGCAACACTTACGGATTTAATTTAAAATTACTTTTTAATTATTAAATTTTCGTGTGATAAAAATACTTTTAGAAAATATTAAGGAGTACTTAGAAAAACCACTTTTAGAAAAACCACTTTTAGAAAAACCATTTTTGCTCATTTTTAAGCCTTTTTAAGTTTTTATATTAAGCATAAGTTTTTATAAGTAGCATCGATAACTAAACGTCCACTATAAGTATTATAGTAAACCAAAATAGAAAAGATATAATTATATAATCAAAGTATTCATTTGTCTTAGGATTACTGATTTTAGTTATGTTAAAAGGATTTCATTTGACTGATTAGTCCACAAACATAAATATTGCTGTTGTTGTAGCAAACGAAGTATCTACACAAATTAGTTCTTTAGGACTTCATAGATTTTATCGTGGTCCGTCATCTATAATATATTATACATCATCTAATCCATATCTGTTAATTTTTGACAGCTACAAATTGTAACTTGATCGCTATATGTTGCATGTATTGCTTTAATACAACTGCTTAATTTTGTAGAAAACAACATGCATGTGTTGGTTGCTCTAATTAAATTGCATCCTTATTACCAATACATTAATTTTGCATATTAGAAAAGTTTAAAACAATACAAATTATGTATCAGGGTTGTGCTTGCACAGCCTAAAAACTTTACTAGTGTATAATACTATTAGAAGCTATTCATGGGTTGACCATAGCAATCCCAAGTCTAATGCGGCTCCGTCCTTGTGCATTTATTATCCCGGACATAAGACATAAGAAGTAGTCTTTGCTAAAAAAAATTGTTGTGCTTTTATCACACCTTGTAGAATCGATAAATGCATCTCAATGTTTCTCACAAAGATGACGCATGTGTTTTCAAAGTTGTAAAGATTATGTCTACAATTTGACAAAATCATGGTTTGCAATTTACTTTTAATTAATTTAACATAAATAATTTTGATTTTATATCTTTTGCTTTCTTTAGAAACAAATATTTGCACACCCAATCAAATTAAATTAACCGGCCTGAATTTGAATATCAAAACTTTGGTTAGTTTGGACGACCTAATAAATATTTGGAATCTTTTATCATTAATAGTTACCTTTTTTAATTCAATTCAAAATCCTATTGTTTCTCCTATTAATGCGCAATATGTTTTTTCTTTAATACCATAGGACAGGCAAGAAGGATTAATTCCTATTTTTGAAGAGATAAAAAAATTGGGCTAGGTCATTTACTGGGCCTCTTACAATATTGGGCAAATCCTTATACAATGTTGCATAGATATCTCAAAGACTCGATTTACAAGATTTAGAAAGAAAACTATAAAAATGGATAGCAAAAAGCCTAATGGATCGAGTATTATTCACTCTTTGAATCTCTCTCGCCATTGACCGCCCAATCGTTTTGTTATTTATCATATAAAATTTAAGCTCGTAGCCTGACTATAGGTAAATAACCTCACAATTTTTAGACGGCAAAAGAATTAGGAGAAACTTAACACCGTTTCATGTACAAGGTTTACATCTAATCATTTTTTTTATTAGTTATTAATGTGTTTTTCTTATCAAAGTTTAAATTTTGTAACACAGATATGTTGGCGTGTGTCGTCATTAGAACCTACCATTTAGTGTTTTAGTTATTTGACTTTGTTAGTTTGAGAAAAGAAAAAATGCAGCCCCTTTATTGCTAATTCCTAGCTCCATCCTTGATTAAAACACGGGAAAGCATGTAACGACTTAAGAATAGCCAAACGTCGTGTATATGGAAATAAGAAAAGAAGGGTTCTTCGTACATAATCTAACTCGATGATCATAATTGTTTTGAATTTTAAACAATATTACTCATATTTTAAGTTTTACATAAATGCGTTTTCACTTTATATGTAGTATATATAAGCTTTACAAAAATAAATACATATAACTTGACTTGATTATGAATTTCTATTTAGATACGTTTTGTATGTATACTTGAATAAACTCATAACATCGTTGACTCGTTTGAGATTTAAACTCGTTAGATTCATCATTCTCTAAATCATGTTGGTATTTATAATGGTTGATTTGTCAAGTCACCAACATGCTAACACGCCTGACCCGTTTACTAAAACAGATTACGCGAGTTACAAACGGGTTACATGTGTTACGCAAGTTTATGTTATATTTAAGATTTATGACACGATTAATAAACGTCCTGTGGTTAAGGTATATCGACCCGCCAACCTGGATATGTCAATACGAACCGCACTCAATTCCCACCCCGTTCTGTTATGTTTTGTTATGTACTTGATATCGATTTAAACTAAACTCATAACATAGTCGACTCATTTGAGATGTAAACTCGTTAGATTCGTCATTCTCTAAATCATTTTGGTATTTATAATGGTTGATTTGTCAAGTCACCAACATGCTAGCACGTTTGACCCGTTTACTAAAACATAACACACGAGTTACAAACATGTTACATGTGTTACGCAAATTCATGTTATGTTTAAGTTTTATGACAATAAACGTATTGTGGTTGGGTTAAGGTATATAAACCCGCCAACCCGCATAGATCGATACGAACCGGACTCGATCCCCCCACCTCCCCACTTGTATTCTTTGGTCATCTCATTCAATCATCAATTGCCTGTAATAACTAGACTCTATTTCCACTGATGACACTAACTGAAATATCTCAATATCCTGGGTCAATATTGAGAATAACCAAGTACAAGCACCATTGAATCTCGCAGCATCTTGTGCAAGCATCTCTGCGCAAACGATTACAATGACTTTTTCAATATAGACCAAACATCATGCTCATTGAATACCCCGCTGAATGGTAAAAATGAAAATAAGAAAAAAAGCATAGAAATTTCACTTGATTTGCGTAACTTTATCAGACTAAATACGTAAAAATTGGAGTAAGTTTAACTTCCCATTTGCACATTGTCTTAATAGCAATGGAACTGGAAGCACAACCCCAGAAACAATATAAGCTTAATTTTCATCGACTACACAATAGCCAAACGCCGTGTATATGGAAAAAATTAAAGAAGGATTCTCTGTACATACTCTAACTCAATGATCATACGTGTGATGGAACCTTAATGTACATCGTACCTTATCTAGGCATGAAACGAACAATTTTTTATAATATTTGGCGTCGTTAGTGGCAGAAGCATTTCGTTGAGAATGATTTCTGGTTCTCTCTAGTGCTGGTGCTGCTGCCAATTGCTGATGACTCGTGGTAAATGACAAAATGATCTTTATCAGCTAATACAGATCTGAGACGATAGGAGAAAAGAGTTAATAATGTCAATTATATATTTTTATAGACAATTAGCAGCTGCATGTATCATAATAGCGTTTCTCGATATAAATTTTTGACTAACGACTGAAAAGTGATGGGCCTGAAAAATACGGTGAAAGTGTAAAGTGAAGCCATTTTACAAAACATTTATATAGCTACCTTGTACGATACCATGTATTAAAGATGGTAACTTCAACCCGTTTACCAATAAATGGATTTATTGGGGTTAAATTTTACATCTAATGGTCTAATGGGTAAATCAAAAGTTAGAATGGAAAGGTTCAAATGGGTCGGATCGAAAAATGACTTGGAAAGTCGTTTAAATGCTTACAGCCTCCACAATTACCTTATTCATAACACGCTATAAGTGTTTTAGAGCATTAAAGGTAACTATTAATATGTACTGAAATTCGAGAAAAAGGGGACAAAAATGTTTATGGGTAAGCCTGACCCAATAATTCGTTCTGACCCAAATCTGTTTTCACTCATCACTCCGCCCATTTTACCACCTCTACCATGTACTATACAGCTTCTTGGCAACTAAAGCGAAAGTGGGGAAAGATACGGCATATGCTATTTACAGAGGGTGATTTATCTTTCAGTTATCAAACCGGTCTTTAATAACTACTGGTCCCTGGCCAAGAGCAAATATAGAGAGAAAAAAAGGATAGTTACTAGGGATGTTCAGCTACCTGTTTCTAGTTTCGCTGCTGTACACAATTGGCCAAAGAGCCCCCATCAAATCTGTCAAAATAACGATTTTGCCCTTGTGCAACTTTCTTCTTTCGAGCACTCAATAACGACTCTGAGCTTCTCCCTGGACTTCCAAACACACCTCCTGGTGTGTTCGGAGCAATTCCTCTTGTAGGACTGTCGGGATTGAATCTGTCAGAAAGTGACTGTTGACTCCCACGAAAAGGTGACCTTGGACTATGAAACGATCCTTCTGTCCTCCACCAAAATTTAGGGCTTAGAAACTCCGTACCCATACAACAAGAGTCCGAGTTTGAAACTCTACCGGTTGATATTGCTAAATCATATGATATTTCATCCAATGCCTTTTCTAAACCGTTTACTCGTGTTTCTAAAGAATTCATTCCACTACGTGAACTTCCAATGAATTTCTAAAATTAACAAAACAAGGAATTAAATATGAAGCAAAATATATAATGATGGAACAAAAAACACAAAAGGGTGTCATGTCAAGGCACCTGCAAAAGATTCAAGAGATTTGACTGCTGATTTTCAATCTGAACGAGCTGATTTTGGATCCGAGATATATTCTCAACCTCTTTCTGGTTCCCATAACCGTGTTCAATTACATGTCCATTTATATTTGTATCCAACTCACACTCATCAATAAATGGAACCACACGAGAACCAAATTTTGAACCACCAAGTTTTCCAAAGCTGCTATTTTTTGTTTTATTAGATATAACTTGTTCTGTAACTCTCTTTTCCGTTTCTAGGATGACTTTTTTGTCAGTATCCACCATATTTTCTCTCATTACTTTTTCCTTACAACTGCTGTCTAAAGATACCGGCTTCGGTATGGAAACATTGATTTTTTGATCAGTTTCTTTGTCAAAATCTACCTTTCTAGCAATTGAACCACTTTGTTTCCTGTAGTTACTCTTTGGAGGACTTCTACTTTGTGGCGTAGTTGGAGATAAACGTTGAACCGGAGAATGCTTGCTATTGGGAATTGTTTCCTTTGGTGGAGCTTCTATAGCCGTAGCAGAAGGAATTCTTGGGCGTATAGCAGGGGATTTCCTTGTGCCATTATCTGGATTTAATTGTTATAAAAATAAATTAAAAATCACTAACTAGAATAAATTTATATTCCTAATACTTAACAAGTACCATAAAAATGACATAAATTAGGTGCTGACTAGGTCCATATATATACATATGATGTTTCACAGCTAACAATTCTAAAAAGAAAATCAGCATGCACTACAAAGAAAGTAGGCAGATTTTATCGAGAATGACACACACCATGTACGCTGAAGATACACCAAGAGTCTGAAAACTCGATTATATATTGTAATTTAGTTTAGTATTTAAAAGACACAATAAGCCAGCTTTTCCTCCCCCTCAAGGTATGACTAATCTTTTTCAAATGGAAGGTATGAATAATCTTAGGGCTAATTCCCAAAAGGGGACAAAAAGGTGGATAGTGATCACTTTGAGGTACAAAAATAAAGTCTGTTCCCAATTTGGTCATGTGCGATTGTGCGAATGTGCGATTCCACTAGAATGTTGACACGTGTACTATATATAGAAGTAACTTGTGTCAATTAGGTCTTCATTTAGAGGTCCAAAAATGAAATGTAACAAAAGTCATAATTATTATAAAATGGAAATCAATGGGGATGCTATCAAGAAAGTGACCAAACAAAATCAAAGCATATAATACACATGACATCCATTTATTCATTTAATTATCATAAAGTGTCGCTATTTCCCACCCAACATATACCAAGAATCCAAAACCACCAAACTGTATAATTAATAAATAACATAAAAAGGAAACAAAACAAAATGTTTCATGTTCCAACTTTAATCATTTGAGTTAGTATGAAACAGTTAAGGCAGCTTTCCATCCAGCTCAAGGAAAAAATAATCTAAGTTTAGGTAACCTAAACATTTTAACCACCCACCATAACTCAATATGTCTTGAGCTGCGTCTGAATCAAACGGGGGACTAGACGGGAAAGTATTGATAGGAAAACAGCTAGTCGTGAACAATTATTAAGTTAGAACATAGAAAATTTGGTGTTGTTCCGTCATTGTTATGGTTTGTTAATATTACTAATGCAACTTTTATGATTAGACCTTTTCGAAGGAATAACTAATCAGTGCCTAAGTTAATTTTATCTACTTTCATTTTCGTTATGTGTACATTTTGTTTGGTCAACTGATCTTAGTTTAGCTCATCTAAACCTTTTACCAGATAAACAACCACCATAACTACTTTCGATTCTCACCAAAACATAATACAAACACATAAGCACAAGACAAACAACTAACTAATATGCCACCAACTTACATTAGTCAATTGGTTAATCGCAATTTACAAAAACGGCTTACCTTTTGGCGACGAATTCCCATTCCCTTGAGGCGAAACAGACAACTCAGCTGAACTTCCCGGAATCGCCCTCCACAACTCTAGTGTTTGATTCATCGATTCTCGAACTACCTTCACCTATTACATTCATTAACCATTAACCATTAGGCCTAACAAATCAACCAAAATTAAAGCATCTCTACATTCATCTTTTATCACATTTTGAGAGTACATCGAGAAACAATCACGTTGCTTCAAAATTGAACAATCTGATTGGCCAATTTATACTTCGTAAGTCCGTATTACTCATATTATACCTTATCAAACCGTTAATGCTCTAAAGCCAAAATACACGTTGACTTAACTACATTACATTATATTCATCTTCTATATAAAGGGTCAATTCCATATTTACCCGGCATAAACATATAATGTCATATTTAGCCATAACACGATTTGACTACATTCTACATCATACATTCAAAATTAAGCCACATTAGCAAAATTAAGTGATTAACCAACTATTATACCTTATCAAATCGCTTATTCTCCAAAGCCAAAACACACCCGGCCTTAAACTCAACCAAACTCCCCCTCCCCATCTCCACACTCGCCAACTTCCCCAACGCCCCAACCGCCCCTTTCCTCACCGACCAATCCTCACTCCCCAAAAACTCCACCAAACTCCCCACCACAACACCCAACAACCCCCCTCCCACCACCCCACACCCACACACACTCCCCACCACACCCAACAACGCCCCCTTCCCCTTCCCCTCCCCTTTCAACATCTTCATCACCCGCGCCAACACCTTCACCAAATAACCCTTCTCCGACTCCCGAACCCCTCTCCCCGCCCTCACCTCATCCACCGCAGCCGACAAACACATGGCGCCCCCTATCACCGAATTCACCTCCCTCCCCCCAACCACCTCAACCAGCTTCCCAACAACCGCGACAAACTCGACTTCACCAACCACTTTCACTACACTCCTGACTGCCTCCACACAGGCCTCCCTCACCCCGTTGCACTCCCCGTCATGCAGCCTCTTCACTACTGCATGCATGATCTTGGTGACGTCATGTGACGTCATGCAGGTGGAATGTGTGAGTGTGAGGAGGGATAAGAGGTGCAGGCATTGTTTTCTCACGGGGGACTTGTCGGAAGGCGAAGTGGAGGAGAGGTGGGAGATGAAGGGGGCGATGGAGGTGGCTGGGAGGGTGGACACTAGGGTTTCGAGTGCGGATGAGGCGGAAAGGAAGGTGTCTCGGTCTGAGAGCTTGGAGATGTGTGTCAGGACTTGGCGTTTTAGGTCTTGATGTTGTGGGTCTGGATTTGTGTTTGACATTTTGTTTTCCGGTGGCCGGAAGTTGGTTTTCCGGCGGTGGTTAGACGGTGGTTTTTGGAAGTGGGAGAGAGAGGGAGGGGAGGGGAACGTGGGGGAGGGATAGAATGGAATGGATATATGTATGGGTTTCTTTTCTTACAATGTTTTTGGAAATATATTTAAATTGTTTATTACATCAACGTTATAAATAGCGTGAGACGTGGCGTGACGGTGAAACCAAACCTCAAGTTTTACGAGTCATAGCGATGCTATGACGTTTTTTAAGACGTGAGTAAATGCGCCATAATTTTTTTTATAAATTTATAAATTTATATCATATTTCACACATACGCATATATATAATACATCAAGTTTACAACAAGCGTTATACATAAGAAATAAACTCAAAATCTAAACTATCCTTGCATTTTTTGTCATTTCTTTAAATAAAACGTGCTTCATCGGAGTAGTCGTCAAAACCTTCTTCAATCAGTATATAAGTGGTAGAACCATATAAATAAGTTAAACACTTGAAATCGATTTATAAAGATACCATGCCTAAGCCCAAATCTCTTATAACAGTAATTCGATAACTCTAGCTCAAATACTAGTAAATTCTTTAAAAGCTTCAAAATAAGGCGCCACGCCTCGCGCTAAAACGCGCCTCACGTGCCACGTCTTAAGAAGACGCCTTAGTCTGTTTCGTAACGCCGAAGCCACGCCTCGCGCGTTAACAACGCCTTAGCAACGCTAAGACGCGCCTTTTAAAACCCAAATTACTAATGTTTAAGAAAAATGAAACCAATTAAATATCAAGCTCATTAAATTTTCTTTTTTGTTTATTGAAATTTGAAATTCTTGAACAATTAATAATAACTTAAATATGTTTTATTAACAACTAAACGCTAAATATAAATTGGAAAAGTCATAGTAATATCTATATCTAGTTATCTATTATTTTAAAATTAGGGCCGATCATGATCCGAAAACTGAATAGGACCGTCTATAATTGAATTGAACAAAAAACCAATTTGGTTTAAAACACCGAATCGAGGATCGGAACGAAATATTCGGTCCATGTCTGGTTCGGTTCGGTCTGATTCGATTCGTCAGTACGGTCAAATAAACATAATAGTCTGTTTTGCATAAGACCGAATCGAACTGAACCGGAACAAAAACCGAATATGAAAAAACCGATGAACCGAAAACTGGAACGAAATATGTTCGATCCAATCCGGTTCTCTTTGGTTTATCGGTTCGATCCGATCCGTGATCTATTATGCTCAGCTCTATTTACAGTTCATTTGAGATCTTAAAATATTAAACTTATACGAGATATTTGCTTTATAAAAAAAATCCAAATTAATGTGCATCTCACATTTTGTAACTAGTAATGTTATTAAAAAATTAAATATTTGTATTTACGCCACTAAAAGCATTTAGTTGTTTAACTCATCTAATAACGCTTAATCGTTACAAATAATTGTTTAGTGACTAAATAAATGCGACTAAAAAATCAAAAAAGTATTAATGCATATGTTTTATTGGATAGAAACATACAAGCCTAGCTGCAAAATTACAACAAAATTCTAACAGAGATATCGTATACTAAAACCTAAATTTTGAGATAAATAAACAAATATTACACTAATGATCTTGACTCAAAAATAACAAATTAGCAAAATTAAACACAATCAAATTCTTGCATAGTTATAATGTTTTAGAATAACATGATCATAAATAGTCTAAAAACATTTCTCAAAATTATTAATTACATGATACCGTTACCGCAAATACGCAAATACTCGGATAATATAAATAACAAAGTCTTAATCATAGCTGATCAAATACGAGTTATTAAATTATGAAGAAGGTATTATTCCCTCTATTTTATAATCGCAAGATGACGAAAATGCCAATTGGCCACGACGCCACTGCAACGAGTATAATAAAATATGAGGGGTCAAAATGTCATTTTGTTACATTGGTTTGTGTTTCTACTTTCTACTTTCTACTATTGTAGATAGATTTTTTAATAAATAATAAAGCCACCATTTATGTTTATTGGTATTTGATTTAGGTCTAATTAAATAATCTAGCTTGTTTAATTAATATGCATACTAACTTGCATCAGGTACTTTTTGAGCCATAGGCTTGTGTTATGAGAAAAAAAATATATCACTTCAGTCATTTTTTTTAAACCATTATAACTTATAACTTAATACAAAATACCTTATCTATAAAAATTAACGTTACATGAGCCCACACATAATCTAATAAAACACAAATATATCAAAGAAAGAAGTAAATCACCTATCGCTCAACTGATAGGTACGGTGCCAAACCTTATAGCACGAGGTCCGGTGTCTTTGTCGAGGTGTAAGCTTGGCTGGTGAGTTGGCGCGAAGGCCAACAACCAATGACACTGTGAGCTCTAACACTAAAATTAAGTATGAAACTAGAAAAGAAAACTTACTCTCTTACGAGTTTTGCACATTAGGAACTAACTAATAATGTCAATTAGTTCACAGTAACCATTAAAAAAAATATGTAAAGCTAATGTTCATATTTTAGCTTATCAGCGTGCTTAGTGTTCGACTGCACTATGAAACGTGACCATTTTATTGATAAATGCATTGTTCGAAACTATCGAAGCTAGAATTATTTGTAGAAGATGTAGCTATATACAAACTATCCTTTTAAATAAACTTATGTACTTTAGGATTTTTTTTAATTATTTTTTATTTTTGTATTTTTTTTTCTTCCTATATTCAAGGTTCATTCAAGATGAAAGATGTCGAGTTGATAGAAGTTGGAAACATGTTATTGTCAATGGGTTGAAAATTCAATTTCAAAATAATAAATCATTTTCTCCTATTTAATGTCATTTTTTAAAGATTTTTATATGGATACGATGTCATTGCTTCTGCAAAAGACAATGAAAAAGACACAAAGACATGTGACTTGCTAATGTTAGCCATGTACAAGCTTTATTACTTCCCCTTGCACGTTGAAAGTGAAAACTAAAGTGTAAAATGGTTATAATTTAATAAAAGTAATTACTAGAAGTATAACTTATAGGTTCAAGATAGTCTTTTTATTTTAGAATAAAGAGTAAACTGGTATTCTTAAAGGTATGTCACCTCTTGTGCTTTATAGAATTTAATTATTGATAACAATAGTTTGGCAAAACGTCCAATAACTAAACATTTTTTTTTACGTCATAAGGCTTTAGTCTTGTTTTTCTAGGAATGTAAGCTCTCATCAAATAATATTCGGAAGGTTTACAAAACTTGCGAAAAATTATTTAAGAAAAAAGCTTCTAAGTCATTAGAATAAACTACAACTTTCAACTTCAACTTTAGCTAATTTTATCAAAACGCCACCTAAACGTACATATTATTATCTAAAAAAAATATCATTTATTTAAAGCACCGGGTACCTTCACGTTATAGGACTGGTGTTATAGGGAAATATATTATCACTTCAGCACTTTTCCCTATAACTTAAACCAAAAGACACCCTCTCTCCGAAGACGTTATAAGACACTCTTTGCCTTACAAAAAAAAAATAATAAAAAAATAAAAAATTGTATGGCATGGCAGGCGGGTACGGTGCCAACCCCTACGGCACGAAGAGAGTTTGGCTTAAGGCTGTTAAGATGGCGTTATAAGGTGGTGCCACCTTCTACAGCCATCGTCACCGTGTTCTCTTATCACAAAAAATCTAATTTATTTACTTATTTGTGTCTTTATAAGTGATTTAACATCGGAAATGATTATTTGAAGGAAATAAATCTAGTACAATGTACCAAACATGGAAATGTCACACCTAATAATAGCCATGGGATCCAATTTTGTAGGGTGGAATAAATAACACAACACGATAACTTGTAACATGAATAAAATGTGGTGCATGTGATCTTGAGTATTGCCTTAAGGTCAACATGGTTTGTTCATTTTTATACCCTACTTAAATACAACTTTTGATAGGTTTCGATGTGATTCTATATATCGAATTGACCTGTAACGAAGCGATATGAAATTTAATACCCATGTTTGAGATGGTTTGGTACCGATAAATGCAGGTGAGGTGAAGATAGGTTCATGTGCCTGAATGTGTTTTGTTATAGGGATTAAGCTGGAAAATAGCAACGAACTTAATGTAATGTACTTTTATGTTTTGTTTCAATTTGACGTGTCATAGCTGAAAATCTGACATGTGTTACCATTTATAAAATAGAAAGAAAATATTATGAAATTCAAAAATTGTGATATAGTTGTTGATCTTTTATTGTGGAGCTCCTTCAACTAGTTTTTAAATACCTCACAATCGTTTCTCTAACTGTGAAAATCTTAATTAAATATGATACACATATGAAAGGATCAACGAGAGAATCTAATAACAGTGACATGAGTTGATTTGTGTGTTTTGTTTGATAATAAAACATTATGTTGTACTAATCTTGTAAGTTTTAGCAAAAATGTTTATTGTTTAGTGATGTGGTATGATGCATTTGTAAAGCTTCTAATATTGTAGGTAGTAAATATTTGTAAGTCAGGCAAGTTCATTTTTATTTAGTTGTATCACTACTTTAGCGAGTCACGCCAACATCTATACTTAATTGGGATGGTGCAATGACCCTGTAATATGTTATGGGTGTCAAAATGACACGTATGGCACCGCCATGCTTGTTATACTGCACTATTACCTCTGTGTTATAGGTGCATTAGCCATGGAGATCGCTCGTTTTTTTTTTTTTTTTGGTGAGCGAGTAAGGCTTTATATAGTGTGTTATAAGAATGTTGTTTGGCTGGTGGTTGTTTATGTTATAAGAGTGTTATATGATATAAGCTGATGTGATTACGCCTATAATAGTTATGACTTATGAGAAATGATTTGCACACATTATATTTTGATTTGCACACTCATGTGTACAACCGGTTAAAGCAATGTATACACAATACAACAGTTTTATACATATGATTGACTATCCTAATCTAACAATAAAGTGCGCAAATCATTTTTCAATAGTTATAAATGCAATTGCACCTTTCACTCTAAAAGAAGTTAGATCATGTTCTAGTCTATATGATGAAGTAAAAAGGATGATGTGATGGTGAAACAATGTGGTTAGAATTCATGTGACATTTCTTGGATTATTAGGCAAACCTTTGGCCACATCGAACGTTGAGATGTTGTTTTCCATTTGATAAGGTCCCAAGATCTCCGATTGTTACAATTTTTTTTGCCTTATTGTTTTAGAGTTTTATTTTCTATTCTCAAAGGATAAATAAGAACATGGGTGAAAGTATCACGTTAGAAACAAGTCATTTTCAAAAAAATTGTAAGGTTTGTATATGGGAGATTTGCCAATTTAGCTAAAAATGAGACGTGTTAAACAACTAATCAAAGTTGCCTCAAATGTATTCAAGAAGGAAAATCGCGTAACAACATGATTAAAAGAACAAGTAGACAAAATTGGAACCCACGACCTCACTGCACGGTACATATGCCCATTTTTTGGTTTGGTTGCTAATAGACTTTTGAAAAAATGAAGTGTGTCAAAATGATTGCGTTTAAATGTTTGCTAAATAGTACGTTTTATCTTGTCACTACCGTTTTTATTACATATGTATTTTAGTTCAGATGTTTCTAAAAATAATAGTAGCAGTGAGCAATGGGCAGTAGCTATATTTAGCTATACAAATGTATGGTAACGTTGTTGTAGTTGTAATTCTAATGTGTAAAACAACTACTAAATGTTTAACGCTCCTAAATGCTATTTCATGGAGCGTTAAAAAAATAAGCATTCAAAAAAATAGATAAAACTACTTACTGCTTGTCAAACAAACATTAAAAATCACAATGTTTAACATTCACCGCTCTTAAAAGCTCTGCGCCAAACACATCTGAATCCACTATTGATATTATCTCTACTATCTTAAATGAAAAAAGGGTCAAAGGTAAATGTGAAAAGTTGAAAATTGAATATTGAAAGTCAATGTTTTGAAAACTCACAAGTTTCTTCCTGTATAATTCATTCTTCTCCAACACGCTCCTATATTTTTGTTAAGCATTAACACCACCTCATTCAATACCTTCTTCCCAAAATACCACCGATTCATCTTAATAAAATTCAAAACACAAAACTTCTCTCACACTCATTCGATCCAAAAACACCTCCATTCCTCTTCTCTATATGATCGAAACTAATAAATTATTGGTTTGTGATAAGTTCATCCTGAAAATCCAAAACTCCCCCATTCCTCTATATCTTCAGCAAAACACATAGACACTAACTTCATCCTGAAAATCGAAAACCTAACCGCCGACAAGAACCCAAACAGAAAACGCACACACCCATAAATGATCGGCTCAACAAGATCTATCAATTTACGGCCTGAGAAAGCAATAACAAGCCCGCAGCGTAAAAAAAGGTGGGATTTTTATTTATGCTGGTTGATTTTGTTTAATTTTATGGTTTTTAATTTTTAGGCTTTTTATTATTTTATTTTTTTTCCCAAATTAGGGTCCCGTTAATTTGGGGGTTTTTTTGCCGTTATTGATTTTTAGGGTTAGCATTTGATTATGTCAGTTTTGGGTAATTTTCAATTTTTATGGTTACAGGGGAGATGTTTAACTTTGGCCACCCAGCTGATGGTTTCTGGAAGACAAGAAGAGGCACACACCCTAATTGTGAAGCACTTTGACTTTGGACTTGAAATATGGCGGAACCAGGGTTAAAAGTGACAGGGTTATTTTTATTTATATATATTTTGATGCTAATGTTTTTACTGTTAAGATTTAATTGTTTCGTTTAAAGGTGTCAAATTATTGGTTGTTTGTTATTCATTTGATTGGTAAATTATGTTGGATTTTGGGGTAGATTGAGGAAAATGATTAACGAGGTGTTTGGATTAGCTTATTTTACCGGCTTACGGGCACATTTGTATTTGGAAAAGCTCATGAGCTGGTTTTTTTTTGTTTATGAGGTAATTAGGTTGAGCTTTTGTACTTGAATAGGTTGCACTCATAACCGAAAAAAAAACCGAGCTTATGAGCTTAGTGGAGTAAATGAAAAAAAAGTACAATTGCAATGGCTTTTTTTTAAGAGATGGTTAGAGTTGTGACCATAGGTGTTGTTGCTGTCATAAGTAATCATATTCAGGATATCTTCACCAAAGCACTAAAAGTTAGTGTGCTAAAAAAGATAATTACAAAAACCTATATGCGAGTACAGGTACTTTAAGAACAAATATTTTATGAACTGACCCTCTTTTCAGTCATTCAGTCACAGCATGAGGATAAATAATAATGACATGGGTATGAACTGACCCTCTTTTCTAACCGGATTGGGGCCAGGAATCAGTTCAACGGTTATGATCCGGATTTGGTTACAACGGGTCAAATGGGTATTGTTTACTTTCAAGCAAGCAAATAGTAGGAATATATCTGACAATATGGGTAAAGAGTGAACTCAGAAA
Source organism: Chrysanthemum seticuspe (assembly GCA_019973895.1). Classification (NCBI taxonomy): domain Eukaryota; kingdom Viridiplantae; phylum Streptophyta; class Magnoliopsida; order Asterales; family Asteraceae; genus Chrysanthemum; species Chrysanthemum seticuspe. The sequence goes on from BPTQ01000009.1 coordinate 33,898,360, forward strand.
TGATGTTGGGAATGACCGAAACCGAAAGCTTTGGATGATCCATTTCTTCTCATTCTGAAAGATTCTCAGATGATCAGGTATTTTCAACTTATATATCTTCATTCTATGCTGCAAATATGAGTACAAGTATAATTCTTGAGTAGTTTGTGTTATCATGTTAGAATCTGACTGGCAGGTGCCAAGTGCCAACTGCCAAGCATCTCTAATTGCATACTTACACTTTTCATGGTATGTGTGAATTTCCAATGGAATTAAAAAAAAATGTTCTGAAATAATTGAATTGAAGATAATTGGATTGCAATGTAAAAAAGGTAAAAGATATCGGAAAATAGAAATAAGAATGTTAAGGGTTTCTGTTTACATATCAGATTTGACTTTATACATCATTGCGTAATTATTTTTTAAACACTTGATAATGTTAAAATGATTACTGCAAATAGATAGAATTGTGGTAGCATCTTAAGTGCATAACATGGGAGTTTTCTTTGCAAATTGGCTTCATGTTACTGTTATATGTGAACCTATATAGTATGTCAATAAATTGGCCTTATGTTATTGTTTTCATGTCATTTTGCTGTTTAACATCACGAAAATATATTGTTGTTTTACAGCGGACACTTGCATCAATAAAGCCAGTCTCGATACCAGTACTAGTCGTAATAGATCGAAAAAAATCCCCATGAATGGAGAGGGGTCATCAAGGATGCCAAAGCCTTTGAATGAACCTAAAGATATATCAAATGCAAAGAGAGACTTGACAACGAGGTGTATCTTTTGTCTTGGTAAATTCTTTCGTGAGCCTGAGATGCAGAAACCCCCTACTCTTCGTCTATACGTCCAGAATGCAAAGAAGTTGATGCGTCTTCAAGATTTAAAATATGTTTCTTCTGAGGTTATTCAGCATGCCAACAAGTGATACGGTTTTTCACCTAATGAAGTACTTAACTTTTGTGGCAACGACCTTTATGCATTTCAGTATTTTCATTAGAAAAGAAAAGAATATTTATCATGGTCATAATATTAACATGTGTTCGTTACGTTTTTTTGACTTATATCAGTTTTTTGTTTATTTGCAGTCTCAGTTCAAGAAGTTATGGAAAATGGAAGATAGCACATGTTGGTCGCATATGAAGTTTATGTATGTAACTTTGCAGTTCAAGATCATACTTCCACTAGACAAAGTTACATAACTATATTTGACTTTTACTTTTTGGTCAGTGGTTTTCCTTTGGATCTTATATTGTTATAATAAACATACATAATAAACTACATCTTGCATCGATCATTGTATGTCTTGTTTTAGTAGCTAGCATGCATCTTTTTTTATATATTTTTCAGTTTACCTGAATGTATAGATGTTCATTAAGTTTTTATGATAAGTATGCTACCGGTTTTCGGCTAACCAATTAAAGCCATCTGAAAACGAACCAGAGAGGACCCGTTAAAACCGATACAAACTGGTGAATCAGGTCTCATCGAGATATTTTCAAGTTCTATTTTGAACGTTATATGAAACACTTACTACAATATCGCATATCGTTAATTGTCTGCCGCTAGAAACCGATGCCGCTAGGCACGGGTACTCGTCTAGTAGTCTGAAATGATAGTGTGGTTTTCATTATTACAAATTCAATCAAGCCAAAAATCCCAACTAGTTAAAAATAAACGAGTCTCCCTCTCTCTCATTCGCTAGATACATTAAATTATGCAAACACAATTTTTTATACATGTTACAGGCTTTTCATAGACCAATAATTAAACAATCAATAGTTCAATGATTAAAAATGCTAATTAATTTATTATATCCAAAGATAAACCATCAACAAATTTATAATCTGTTTTGTTAAACGAATATATACCTTTTGATGAATCACATATAAGTTTGGATAAAAGGAACTCAAGTGTATCTAGTTTATAAGTTTGGATAAAAGGAACTCGAGTGTATCTAGTTTTTCTATAGATTTACAACTTTTACAAGATTATCATCATTGCGATTTAACCAAAGAGCTTTGGCTCCGTTGGTACCAGGGGCGGAGCCAGGAATTTTTATTAGAGGGGGCTTGGATATGTTGGGATACTAATAACGTTTAATATTTTTTTTAACCAACGATCGAATTGATAAACCAATATTTGCACTCAAATGATGATCTTGCACAATTACATATATATGTTTATCTTTATAAAAGTTAATAAAACATGAACAATTTATCCGATCAACTTATTTTCTATAAAAGAGACTAAACTAACTTGTTACTCCACATACCACATAGCTAAAAATTTCGTTTATAAACCAAAGAAAAACGTCAAACACAACATTTAAAATAAAATAAATAATGAATAACCAACAATTGCAAGTATTTGACTTCCCATTCCCTAATAAAAACCAACCACCAGTCCTATTTACTTATCCTCATCCTATTTACTTAACTTTTTTCTTCATCTTCTTCAAAAAAAACCCAACCACCATTAATAATTTTCCTATGCATATGCAAGTAAAACATTGATGGGTATTTATACTTTTGATAGAAATATTCGAAGCACAAGAAAGATTGGCAAACTCGAATATCAATCTTCGAACAATAGATCTGCCCCTCTGATGCCAAACTAAAAACTCGATGAAACATGGGCTGACATTCAAGCTATAAGTTGGACAAGTTAGGCCGGTTGGGGGTGGCTGAGCACCCGCCAGCCACCCTACTGGCTCCGCCTCTGGTTGGTACCCACATTCGAAAAACTCATGCACTCACCGGAGATATTTGATGGACAAATACCCTGAGTCTCGGCTCGTGCTCATTTTAGTTGGTGCCCCAATGAGTTGCCAGAACTATTCCTTATATGGTAGATAATGACTGATGCTAAAAAATACCATGAGTCAAGATGTTTCCGCCAATTCACATTTTTTGATGAATTATCATTGCTATTTAATTATAAAAGAAATTTTGAATATAAAGGTCATTACTTTGCCATAAAGAACACATCATTTTGAAAAATAAGACCTCTTTAAGTTTTTTAGTTAACCATTAATGGCGGCAAGCAAACAAATTTTTTTCTTCTTATATCATGTTTTTCCATTGAACATAGCTTATTGATGTTGAACAAATTAGTCTTAAAGGTTAAGATAATTTATCTATAACGACACACACATATATATACATGTCATATTTGCATATACACTTGTAAAAATCGTTCTAAAAGCAGTCTCTTTAATCTCAGCCTTCAGGGTATACTCTCACTTAATGCCGGTTTGACTGTTTCCATTTTACCTCTTTCATATATCACTTTGGCAGGATTGGTTTTGTTATCGTTACCGTTTTTGTTGTGATAATGTTCCATAACTTGTGATGGGCGACTTCAATGAGGTTCGTTATAAATCTGACAGGTTTGGATCGGCGTTTAATGTTCATGGTGCCAATGAATTTAATGCATTTATTGCAAATGCGGGTCTTGAGGAGGTTTCTTTAGGGGGAAGTATGTATAGTTGGTGTCACAAGTCGGCTACGAAGATGAGTAAGCTTGATAGGTTTTTTATATCCGAAAATTTATTTAGCTTACTTCTCAATATTACTGCTAATACATTGGACCGTTATCTTTCTGATCATTGTCCGCTTCTTCTCCGTGAGTCATCTAATGATTATGGACCAATTCCATTTCAATTTTTTCATCATTGGATTGAATTGGAAGGGTTTGATAAGTTTGTTGATGATATGTGGAATATTGCTCGGGGTGATGTGACTAATGGAATGACTAGTATGATGTGTAAGTTGAGATTTGTTAAATCGAAGATTTGGGAGTGGATTCGAATGAGTGAACATGATCGTAAGGGGCGGTGCGAGATATATAAAAAGGAGCTTAGTATGTTGGATGATGAGATTGATAATGGGAATGGGTCGGAATCGGTGGTTAATAAAAGGTTAGAGGTGCTTAATGAGTTGCAAAGTGTTAACAAACTTTATGCTATGGATATGGCGCAAAAGGCGAAGATCAAATGGGCTGTTGAATGGGACGAGAAATCTCAGTTTTTTCATGGGATGTTGAATAAAAAACGCCATCAACAGAGTGTTCGGGGTGTTTTGGCTGATGGTGTTTGGAAGGATAAGCCGGTTGATGTTAAACATGGATTTCTTCGACATTTTAGTAATCGTTTTGATTAACCGATTGATGCTCGAGCAACTATTGATATGCAGTACCCGAGATCTTTAGATGTCGAACAACAGGAGGATTTAGAGCGTGTGGTGTCTAAAGACGAGATAAAAAGGTTGGTTTGGGAATGTGGTACGGATAAATCACCTGGTCTAGATGGGTTCACTTTTGATTTTTATCGGCATTTTTGGTCGACGATTGAAAATGACGTGTTCGAGGCCGTTATGTATTCTTTTACTTGAATGCGGATATTCTGAAGGGGTGTAATTCTTCATTTATTGCGCTGATTCTGAAAGTCCCCGATGCTAATATGGTTAAAGATTTTCGACCAATATGTCGTATTGGTAGTATTTATAAGATCATTGCGAAAATTTTGAAAAACCGGCTTGTTGGAGTTTTGGGGGATATTGTGAGTGAGGTTCAATAAGCGTTTATTGTGGAGAGGCAAACTTTAGATGGTCCGTTCATTTTAATGAGATTTTACATGTCACACCCCCAAATTACCTGTTTTGCAGCGGAATGGAATTCCTGGGATTGACTGTCATAGCATCACAATCACAGTTATATTGAACGACCTAAAGTGTCGTTTGGAAAATACATCGTTTGATTTAATAAAAACATTCAGAGTTACAAAGATAGGTCCCAAAAGAAAGTTACTATGTGCGGAAAGTAAGTTTAGTACAAGTCAAACGATGTTTTTAAAGTGTATAAATCCCATGTGAGACGCGTCGTCACCACGACTCTATGCTAAGTCCTTATGCATGCCATGAAGTGAATGCCTTAGATACCTGAAAATACATTGCTAAAAGTGTCAACACAATGGTTGAGTGAGTTCATAGAGTTTATGTAAATGTTAATACGACTACCACAAGTATAAATTATGTATGACAATGATGTCACAAAATGATGTTACAATTGCTTAAGCACATGACACCGAAGCTCTGACTGATGTTCGCCCCAACAGAGTGTCTTGCCAAACAACTCAAATAATGTTTATGAAATGAAATGCATCCGTATGACTAGTTGGGATCCACCAACCCGGATGGAGGTGTCACCCTCGATAGATCTATCCACTCACCCACGCTTCTAGGAAATTAACGGTTCATGTTTATGAAATGGGGACATTTAACTGGCAATGAGGTAACTTAAGCAATATAATGAATTTGACATACTTGGTAGCGTAATAAAAATGGTGTGCAATGTATTCTCCCCCGTAGGTTTGAAATAAAGTAAAAACTTGAATAGATCGGGGCTATGAAAACTCACCTGTTGCAATGATTATGATGACAAAAGTGGATACACTGAAATGTAGCGTGAATCTCGAAACGGACCTATTATGAATGATATGATATGTAATAAGTCATGATGTAATGTTATGCATGCAATTCGTATGTTATTTATACCACTTGTGAATTTTTTGAAACTAATACTCTTCGTCGAAAAATACTCCTTTTGACGTCTTGACCATTCTTAAATTACTTTGCAAGTATTTACGTCAAAATGTCATCCTACAATAGTTTCTTAATGATTTATTATGAAATTATAACTTTTCGTCGTGAAATAATGTCGTTGGAAATTTCATGAAAGTGACTAAAATGGCCTCGAAAAGCTAGTCGTAAAATGGTGTACGTCGAACGTTAGGAAACGAACTCAACGGTTTTGGAAAGCTTGTATCATAATCTCAAAGTTTTGGCATTTAAGTTTTTATCCTAGAGGTCTCGTTCATAGAGAAAAATATAGGTTAAGTATGGTGATTTTGTCCAAAATGTAGTTTAAAAGTGAATTTCGGCAAAGTTTAAGCAACCGTAGTTAATTCATTACAACTCCGCTATACAAACGGTTGGTCATTTTGGAAAACATGCTTGGTGATCTCACTTTTATTAGAAGACATCACTTTATAAAAAGTTCTACGTCAATGTTAAAAACAACCTTCAACTTGGTCCTTCGTGGCCGTAATGTTTGTCTAATAGAAATAATATAGTTTTTCTTATATAATAAAGTTACGGCAACTTGTTTAAAATGTGAATAACTTAATCGTTATAAGTCCGTTTTCTACGTTTTATACGTCCTTAGCTTCGTATCAAAGTATACTAATATATTTTTGATAAGTCGAAATAAGTTATAACGCTTAAGACTCGTTTTTGACTCGTACAATTTTGACGTAATTTGCTGAAATTTCAGGATTAATATATTTCGTCGTCAAACTTGAAAAATTCATATCTTCTTCGTTATAGCTCCGTTTTAATCCGTTCAAGCGGCCACGGTTTCGTTTTAAAGTATATTTTCCAAATATCTAGGCCAAAAATTTTTATCTACTGTCGGATTTTCCAGATTTCGAAAATAAGATCAGACCCTTTTATAAACTTATCGAAATGAGTGTTTCTCGTGCCAAACCTATTCTAATCCATTCAAAACAACTCCGAAACTATTCTAATCCTACCATACACCTTCTTAGGGTGTCATGGGTTCCTAGACATCACCAAGAGTGATATATTACAAGGAATAATTATAGGATGACTTATATATATAACTCTTAAAAACAATGTAAAAAGTGGTATAAACATCCATAAGACTTGCATGTTTTGCTCAAATATAATGAAATGAATATGAAACAAATATGAAAGATGATGATGTATATGAAATGCTTACAAGTTAACTTGATGAGGTGACATGAACAAAGGATTAAACTTAAACACCCTAGGTTTTTATTTCAAAACCTAAACAAAGAGTGTATTCTAGATTGTATAAACTTTACTTGAAAATTTTTGATGATCTCCTTCTAGATTCTTGTGATGGCCGGTTTTGGGAGAGGAAGAGAGAAAGAAACATTGACTTTTCACTATGAATTATTTGATGTGTATGTGTAAGAGTTGGAGTGTAGAAATATATAAATGAAAGATCTCTTGCATATCTTGGTGACTCATGTATTTAATAATACATATATATATATATATATATATATATATATATATATATATATATATATATATATATATATATATATATATATATATATATATTTATTATTATGTATGTAAATGTGTAAGTGTAAGTAATGTAAAGTTACTTGAAAGTAAGTAGTAACTTGTAGTATTGTTAAGTAATATTAGTAAGTTGTATACACATTTGAATATTTAAGGTAGCGTTAGCTAAAAATAAATTTTAACGGGTCAAAGTAAAATATATTGTAGTCATAAAAACTGTAAAAACACATTTCTTGTAAAGCTTGAGTAAAATAATAATTATCGAGTAGTTTTTAGTTTTTTTTATAGAAAACCGTCGTAATAATATAAGTTTAACAATTTATATACAAAATAAATTTAAAACACTGGGTAAGCTCAAAATATTATTTTTATGAACTTAATGTAAGTATAAAAATATATCGGGATAATTTTTGGAAGTATCAGATTAAATGTTCAAAATAATAACTTACGCGATAGCGTTTATTTAATATGAATTTTACGCGTTTAATGTGAAATGCAAATTCATGAATGAACTAACATGGTGGAAATGATGTTAATGAAATGTAGACTAAACCTAGTCTATATGAAATGTCCTTGATGATATGATCATGAATTCTGCGCTAAACCATTAAGGTTACGCGAATTTGATGCTCGTAAACCTAGTTCACGATAAATGATAAATAATGAAGCATGAATAATGTTTTGAAATATGACCTGAAAATACGAGTTGTCACATTCGCCCAACCAAAAAGGAATTCAGTCCCTGAATTCAGTTCGTGTTAGTCTATCGAATTTTTGAGTTTGTGATTAATATCGAGGAGAAAAGACATGAGGAAGTGTCGTTATGGTTATCGATGATTGAGAGCGTACAAAACATCATAGTAGAGAGAATATTGGATGAATCTCCCATGAGTAACACTTTGACTTTGGAATATGTGATAATTTTGCTTGCACTAAGATTTATAAATAACTGCTCCCAACATAACATGATCCCTCCAGAATTAGACATAGTTAGCTAGGCTATGTATAATTAAGGAACGATGACGTGACGTTCGGTTTAGTCGTTATAACTCTCAATGTTTACAAAGATTTAAACCGTGTCGTTAAATTGATAGTTAAAGTAAAAAGAATTAATATTCTCGTAAATGATATCGAATCAAAAGAAAATAAAGTACGATAAATGAGAATATTTTACAACGAGTGGTTTAGCAAAAGTAGTACATCTTAAGTCATAAGATCCGAATACGATGAAAGACATAAACTTAGTACAACATAGTACATAAAGAAAAATAAGACTGTTAGTTTCCGAACTTCTTCAGTCTTCCGCGTTGTTGAAATCCTGTTGAGCTTCGCCTCCTTCTAACGTGTATGCATTCCCATGAGCTCCTTCAACTTGTTGCCCTTTGTTTTGGGGACATTGGTTCCGATAGTGTCCTTGTTCCCCACATCCGAAGCATGTGACTACGGCTTTACCTTTACAATCCCTGGCTAGATGTCCCGGTTTTTGGCATTTGTGTCACTTGGCAGGGCAAGGACTCGAGTGATGAAAATTACATCGATTACATAGTGGGTGTGTTCCAGCATAACCTCTGCCTTCTATTGGTGCAGCGACATAAACCATTGCAGCTTCTTGCCTTCTATTCTGTTGTTGATGATGGTTAGTGTTACGGTTTCGGTTGTTGTTATTATAACCTCCTTGGTCATTTTCCCATTTCCTTTTGTTGTTGTTGGTTTGATTGTTGTTGTTGTTATTATTGTCGATAATGTTTTCCCTCTTCACAACTTGAGCCATGAGTATTTGAGTCATACGGGTAGATTCTTCAATTGTTTGTGGATCAAAGGAAGTTACATCTCCTTGGATGCTTTGTGGAAGTCCTCCAATGAAATTTTCCAGTAGTTTCTCATTGTCCGAAACCATAGCTGGACAAAGAACAGCCAACTCTTGAAACCTTTTGATGTAAGCAAGTCTAGCAGTTTCAGCAGCAGTTGCGGCCTCGGTAACAGCAGCTACTGTTGCTCGTTCTTTCCTTAGTGCCTCGGATATACTATCCTCTACGTACTTTTGGATAGCAGCTGGTGTCATTTCTAGTGCAGCTTTCTTCGGCGCCATAACTCTTCAAAATATGAGGAAAGGTGAGACGTAGCAAAGTCCGATGTTAATAATAAGTGCTCTAAAGAGGTGTGATATGAAGTGATAAGTTTGAGGTTATTTTTCAAAATGATCGACGGGTTCCCAAAAGATGGGTTATGAGATGTTGTAAGTGCTTCAAATGTATGATGGTTTAGTGACTTAATGTGTGAATAACGTGTAACTCGACATGTTAGTGGTGAAACAAAGGAGTGAGAGTGACTTTGCCGTACTTAAAGGTTTATCTCGGCATTCGACGTTATCGATGATGAATCAGCTGATATTAAAATTGTGATAGGGAATGATAAGACATTCTCCACATTGGAGTCTAAAGAAAAGATAATGGAATGGGTATTTGAAGGCATCCATGTGACAATCGATTTGAAATGAAAGTAAATAACTCGAAAATGTACGTATAAACCGCATGTAAAGTGAACATGCACTTATGATGAAATGATGAGATGCTATGATGATGTAGTTATAGTCTAGGGTCAATGATGCAACCTAGTTCTCTATAACCGAAGCTCTGATGCCAATCTGTCACACCCCCAAATTACCTGTTTTGCAGCGGAATGGAATTCCTGGGGATTGACTGTCATAGCATCACAATCACAGTTATATTGAACGACCTAAAGTGTCGTTTGGAAAATACATCGTTTGATTTAATAAAAACATTCAGAGTTACAAAGATAGGTCCCAAAAGAAAGTTACTATGTGCGGAAAGTAAGTTTAGTACAAGTCAAACGATGTTTTTAAAGTGTATAAATCCCATGTGAGACGCGTCGTCACCACGACTCTATGCTAAGTCCTTATGCATGCCATGAAGTGAATGCCTTAGATACCTGAAAATACATTGCTAAAAGTGTCAACACAATGGTTGAGTGAGTTCATAGAGTTTATGTAAATGTTAATACGACTACCACAAGTATAAATTATGTATGACAATGATGTCACAAAATGATGTTACAATTGCTTAAGCACATGACACCGAAGCTCTGACTGATGTTCGCCCCAACAGAGTGTCTTGCCAAACAACTCAAATAATGTTTATGAAATGAAATGCATCCGTATGACTAGTTGGGATCCACCAACCCGGATGGAGGTGTCACCCTCGATAGATCTATCCACTCACCCACGCTTCTAGGAAATTAACGGTTCATGTTTATGAAATGGGGACATTTAACTGGCAATGAGGTAACTTAAGCAATATAATGAATTTGACATACTTGGTAGCGTAATAAAAATGGTGTGCAATGTATTCTCCCCCGTAGGTTTGAAATAAAGTAAAAACTTGAATAGATCGGGGCTATGAAAACTCACCTGTTGCAATGATTATGATGACAAAAGTGGATACACTGAAATGTAGCGTGAATCTCGAAACGGACCTATTATGAATGATATGATATATAATAAGTCATGATGTAATGTTATGCATGCAATTCGTATGTTATTTATACCACTTGTGAATTTTTTTGAAACTAATACTCTTCGTCGAAAAATACTCCTTTTGACGTCTTGACCATTCTTAAATTACTTTGCAAGTATTTACGTCAAAATGTCATCCTACAATAGTTTCTTAATGATTTATTATGAAATTATAACTTTTCGTCGTAAAATAATGTCGTTGGAAATTTCATGAAAGTGACTAAAATGGCCTCGAAAAGCTAGTCGTAAAATGGTGTACGTCGAACGTTAGGAAACGAACTCAACGGTTTTGGAAAGCTTGTATCATAATCTCAAAGTTTTGGCATTTAAGTTTTTATCCTAGAGGTCTCGTTCATAGAGAAAAATATAGGTTAAGTATGGTGATTTTGTCCAAAATGTAGTTTAAAAGTGAATTTCGGCAAAGTTTAAGCAACCGTAGTTAATTCATTACAACTCCGCTATACAAACGGTTGGTCATTTTGGAAAACATACTTGGTGATCTCACTTTTATTAGAAGACATCACTTTATAAAAAGTTCTACGTCAATGTTAAAAACAACCTTCAACTTGGTCCTTCGTGGCCGTAATGTTTGTCTAATAGAAATAATATAGTTTTTCTTATATAATAAAGTTACGGCAACTTGTTTAAAATGTGAATAACTTAATCGTTATAAGTCCGTTTTCTACGTTTTATACGTCCTTAGCTTCGTATCAAAGTATACTAATATATTTTTGATAAGTCGAAATAATTTATAACGCTTAAGACTCGTTTTTGACTCGTACAATTTTGACGTAATTTGCTGAAATTTCAGGATTAATATATTTCGTCGTCAAACTTGAAAAATTCATATCTTCTTCGTTATAGCTCCGTTTTAATCCGTTCAAGCGGCCACGGTTTCGTTTTAAAGTATATTTTCCAAATATCTAGGCTAAAAATTTTTATCTACTGTCGGATTTTCCAGATTTCGAAAATAAGATCAGACCCTTTTATAAACTTATCGAAATGAGTGTTTCTCGTGCCAAACCTATTCTAATCCATTCAAAACAACTCCGAAGCTATTCTAATCCTACCATACACCTTCTTAGGGTGTCATGGGTTCCTAGACATCACCAAGAGTGATATATTACAAGGAATAATTATAGGATGACTTATATATATAACTCTTAAAAACAATGTAAAAAGTGGTATAAACATCCATAAGACTTGCATGTTTTGCTCAAATATAATGAAATAAATATGAAACAAATATGAAAGATGATGATGTATATGAAATGCTTACAAGTTAACTTGATGAGGTGACAAGAACAAAGGATTAAACTTAAACACCCTAGGTTTTTATTTCAAAACCTAAACAAAGAGTGTATTCTAGATTGTATAAACTTTACTTGAAAAATTTTGATGATCTCCTTCTAGATTCTTGTGATGGCCGGTTTTGGGAGAGGAAGAGAGAAAGAAACATTGACTTTTCACTATGAATTATTTGATGTGTATGTGTAAGAGTTGGAGTGTAGAAATATATAAATGAAAGATCTCTTGCATATCTTGGTGACTCATGTATTTAATAATACATACATATATATATATATATATATATATATATATATATATATATATATATATATATATATATATATATATATATATATATATATATATATATATATATATATATATATATATATATATATATATATATATTTTATTATTATGTATGTAAATGTGTAAGTGTAAGTAATGTAAAGTTACTTGAAAATAAGTAGTAACTTGTAGTATTGTTAAGTAATATTAGTAAGTTGTATACACATTTGAATATTTAAGGTAGCGTTAGCTAAAAATAAATTTTAACGGGTCAAAGTAAAATATATTGTAGTCATAAAAACTGTAAAAACACATTTCTTGCAAAACTTGAGTGAAATAATAATTATCGAGTAGTTTTTAGTTTTTTTTTTTTTTAGAAAACCGTCGTAATAATATAAGTTTAACAATTTATATACAAAATAAATTTAAAACACTGGGTAAGCTCAAAATATTATTTTTATGAACTTAATGTAAGTATAAAAATATATCGGGATAATTTTTGGAAGTATCGGATTAAATGTTCAAAATAATAACTTACGCGATAGCGTTTATTTAATATGAATTTTACGCGTTTAATGTGAAATGAAAATTCATGAATGAACTAACATGGTGGAAATGATGTTAATGAAATGTAGACTAAACCTAGTCTATATGAAATGTCCTTGATGATATGATCATGAATTCGCCGCTAAACCATTAAGGTTACGCGAATTTGATGCTCGTAAACCTAGTTCACGATAAATGATAAATAATGAAGCATGAATAATGTTTTGAAATATGACCTGAAAATACGAGTTGTCACATTACAATGGTGCAAAAAAAAAGAAGAAACAGTCGATTATCTTCAAAGTGGACTTTGAGAAGGCGTATGATTCTGTTCGATGGGATTTTTTGGATGAGGTGCTAAAAAAATTTGGTTTTGGAAATAAATGGTGTGATTGGATTCAAGCATGCCTTAAGTCTTCGAGAGGGTCTATCCTTCTTAACGGTAGTCCTACCGAAGAGTTCCAATTTTTTAAAGGTTTGAAACAAGGTGACCTGCTATCTCCTTTTTTGTTTATTTTAATTATGAAGAGCTTACACCTATCATTTCAGTGGGTGGTGGATACGGGTTTGTTCACATGTATTAAGTTAATTCAATCGTTGATCCTTTCTCATATGTTCTATGCGGATGATGCGGTATTTGTTGGGCGATGGAGTGACAATAATATTACTACTTTAGTGCATGTGCTGGAGTAATTTTACCGAGCTTCTGGTCTTCATATTAATATGAGCAAAAGCAAGATCTTGGGGGTTAACGTGGAGGGTGAGAAAGTGAAGCAGGCAGCTGCTAAGCTTGGTTGCCTTATTCTTCAATGTCCGTTTTTGTATCTAGGCACTAAAGTGGGGGGCTCGATGACTCGGGTTGATGCTTGGAAAGAGGTTGTTGACAAGGTAAAATCTCGATTGTCGAAGTGGAAAATGAAAGCTTTATCTATTGGTGGCCGCTTAACGTTAATTCAAATCGGTGTTAGGTTCAATTCCTATTTTGCATATGTCCATTTTTCGTGTTCCATCAAGAGTTATTAAAATGTTGGAGTCTATTCGTAGCCAATTTTTCAATGAGAACGAGGTGGGCACTAAGAAAGCTACATGGGTCAAGTGGAACAATGTTTTGATGGACAAAGAACGTGGGGGGGGGGGGGGGGCTCGGTGTGTCTAGCCTCTTTGCTTTGAATAGAGGTTTAATGATCAAGTGGGTTTGGAAGTTTTTTACTCATAGATCGTAGTTGTGGGCGAAAGTTATTAAGGCTATTTATGGGGAGGATGGAGGCGTGAGCTCGATGAATATATCGGGGGTTCGGACTTGCTGGATATCCATTATTAATGAGATAAGGGTCTTGAAAAGTCAAGGTGTGAATGTGTTGGACTTTATGCGTTTAAAGCTAGGTAATGGGAATATAGCGTCTTTTTGGAATGACAACTGGCATGGTGGTGGAACTTTCAAAGAATTTTTTCCGCGGTTGTATGCGCTTGAGAACTGTAAGGAAGTCAATGTTCGCGAGAAGTTGAGGGATGCTAGTATGGACTATTCTTTTCGTCGTAATACTAGGGGTGGTGTGGAACAAGTGCAATATGATGCTCTTTTGGACTTGGTTAGCACGGTTAACTTTCTTCTGATGGAGGATAGGTGGACTTGGTCGTTGGAGAGCTCGGGGGAGTTTTCGGTGGCTTCCATTCGGAGGGTCATTGATGAGAAACGGATTTTGAGTAATTGTTCTCGGACTCGTGGGTGAAGTATGTGCCCATAAAAGTTAATGTTCTTGCCTGGAAAATCAAGATGGATGCTCTTCCAACGCGTCTTAATATATCTCGGAGAGGTATTGATATTCCTTGTATTTTGTGTCCTAGTTGTGATCGTGGGGTTGAGTCTTCGGAACACCTATTTTTTCGATGTGATTTAGCTCGTCATATTGCTCGAAAGATTGTGGTTTGGTGGAATGTTAATTATGTGGATTGTAACTCGTATGATGAATGGGTCTCTTGGATGGTGTCATTGCGTCTTGTGACTAAAGCTAAGTTGATGTTCGAAGGTATTTTCTATGCTTTATGGTGGCATATTTGGACATATTGCAATAAGCTCCTGTTTGAAGACAAAGCTCTCTTGAAGGCGATTCTTTTTGATAATGTGGTGTCTAGTTCATTTTGTTAGTGTAGGTATAGGCATAAAACCTCGTTTAGTCGAGACGAGTGGCTTAAAATTACCTTATTGTGATGTAAGTCTAGCTCCTTGCTAATGTTTTGTTTTTTAATATAATATCGCCGTTTAAAAAAAAATGTTCCATAACTTGTGTGCCAACAGTTTCATATAAACCCTTGTAACATGACAATAAAACAAAATGAAAGGAATTATTAGTAATAAATTTGGTCTTCAAAATGCATGTTGTATCATGAGGTCCTCTCCCCCATTGGGGAACATTACCACATGCAAATTGTATGTTGTTTGGTGCTAGTCCAATATAATGATAAGTGCTCATTTATTTAGGAATGTACAATGATATAAACTCATTTCAGATTTAGATTGGACCAGTTGAAGTCAAATCCGAGTGGAAAATGAAGAAACTTCTCGGCCGAGATAGCTACAGTTCGTTCGGCCTGAACACCGGTTGTGGATCGAGCTTTGACTACTGATATGATTCGAGACACCGATTTAAAGCTAACTTGTTATTTATAGTGTTTTGTTAAAACCAAAAGAATAATAGTTTGGCTAATCACTTGAAAATGCATATAACATGTCATATAATTACACTTTTTTATTGAATAAACAACTAGAACCGCTTAGACTTGTCGGGTAATTGTTATATAATTACAATTTTTATTAAATAAACAACTAGAACCATCTATAGTATGCGCTAATCACTTGGAAATAGGGCTGAGCATTCCGACCGTTCTAACCGGACCGAAGGACTGCCGGTCCAGTCTCGGTCCCGATTTTTACGCTATTTCGGTCTCGGTCCGGTCCGACCAAAAAACCAAAATCTTGCCTATTTGGACCGGACCGGACCGACCGAAGACCGGACCGAACCGACCACATTTGGTCTCGGTCTCGGTCCCGGTTTTTACCTTAATTCGGTCTTCGGTTTTGTCGGTCCTGGTCCGGTCCGTCCGGTCCCGGACCGATGCTCGCCCTTACTTGGAAATGCATATAACTTGTCAACTTTTGTTTTTCTCCGTATAGTAATCTTTTTTCTTTTGCTATGAAAACGCAAAACTTTCAAATTTCGACATTTGCGGGTATTTTATTTATGTAAAATGATCATTTTACCTTTCAAAAATTTGAGAAAAAATAAAGGTAGAATGGACACAAAATACACCCAAAGATCGAATTTTAAAAGGTTTGCGTTTCAATAGCGAAAAAAAAGATGACCATATGAAACAACACAAATTGACAAGTTAAATGTATTTACAAATCATGAACCCTCTATAGTATTTATTGAGACCCAACTCGTAAATATTTATCTATACTACATAAAAAGAGAAAATGATCAAATAGTCAATAATTGAAAAAGTGAAAAGTGGAAAAGTGGAATATGTGAAATCTCATACTATTGAATGCTATGCTGTAATCTTAACTTAAATGCGATGTTATATCTTTGGAAAGTATAGAATGTCTCATACCATGTCAAAGTTGATAACTTTGGAAAGTATGGCTGATTTCTTCAATCTTCAAAGGCGGGATTTAAATATAATCATTCAAATTGAATTCCTTAATCGCCGCTAAAATTTTGTCGAAACTAGACACCGCTGCCGCTAGGCACGGGTACTCGTCTAGTCCAACTAAATACATGTTTAACTAGTAAGTCTCAATTTGTCACTACTATATGAAATGATATATGTGGTTCTAAGTTTTGTAAAAAGCACTGTGAGTTAAAACTAAAATTCAAGGTTTACACAAAACATATCTTGATATCTACTATATGAGCTAAGAAATATTAATATGCAAGTGTGCCTGGACAAAACATTCTCTTCCTCAAGACAGCCCAATGCCCATTTTGAGGACTTGAGGTCTTAATCAATTAGTGGGCAGCCTCCTTTGTTTTAATACCCTTGTACCAATGAATTAGTGGTCATTCATGATGCAAATGATGCGCATTTTTTGGTACTTGAAACCAAAATTTTATATACATTAGTTTCATAAATAACTACTTTCATGGACAAATATAGTTATTGAGTAAGTGATGATAATAAATAGTTTTCAGCTTTGTTACTGAAATTATATGGTTTCCAACGGCATTTTGGGGTTTTTGCCAATAGTTGTAGATTTCCTTCATTTACATGGGAATATCGTGCGTCGGGTTGGTAATGGCATCAAAAAGTTTGGCGCTATATTATTTTTTCGTGATCATCACAAGTATGCATATAAGTTGAAGAAACAAAAAGCATGTCCTATGTGAGATATGTCTTGTATCAACAATATATTATGATGTTTGGCGAACATACCTTATATACGATAAAATGGGTCAATGTATAGAGCTATAATCACAAACTAATTCATTAGCAATGATAATATATATGATGGCTAAACGGGAGCTAATTAGGCCATGTCGCACGTTTAATTAGAGAAATTCAGGTTTCAGCCTAGTGTGGCCGAAACTGATGCCAACATCTTCTAATTTATGCAAATGACATCATGGTTGAGTGACACCAACTCGAATCACATGTGAATTGCTATCTCTGCTAAATAATAATCAAGTTTTATGGACACTCGGGTGAAATTTAGTTTTTACATAGCTGTAAAATTTTGAGTATCTATAAAAATTAATGATAAAGCTTTGGTTAGCAAAATAACACAACTAAAATGGGGTTTATAACAGCCCAACATGAAGAAAGTAGTCAGGAGATTGGTAGCCCAATTTTTTAATAAGTAGATTTTGAAGCCCAATTGTTTAATAATCCAGAGACTGGTAGCCCAATCTTTTGAACTTGACAACTTGTGGTGTCTTGGTTACCAAACTTCATATCTATCATCTCCAATTGTTTTACACCATGAAGTTGAACTTATATATATTTTCCTTTTGGAATTTTGATCAATCATAAATCTATCAAGATGGTATTGTAGTAGATGATCATTAGGTTTATATTGTTTTCTGGGGTTGTGCTTGCATTGCTACTTTGATAATGTGCAAATTGGAAGTGATACTTTATGTGTGCCACACTTTTACATTGCTTATCTAGTTCGGTGAATTTACGCGAATAAAATGAAAATTTCTACGCCTTTTCTTTATATTCATTCGTAATCTTTGCATTAGAAAATTTTGAACATTTTGCAGCATTTGGCTAAACTCGAAGAATGGGAATACTATTCAGTGGGGTTATTAATGAGCATAATATTTGGTTTATATTGGGAAAACCAGGAAATTAAGATATTCCAGTTAGTATCCTCGGTGGAAATAGAAAATAGTTATTACAAGTAATTGATGATTGAATGAGATGATTTTTATGAATGATGACCAAGTAGGAATATAAGTAGGGGTGATAATCGAGTTGGGTTAGTGCTGACGTATTTTGGTTAGTGGTTCGATATAACCTTAACCCAAGCATGATTCATTTATTCATCGTGTCAGAAAGCTCAATCCTAAGATGAACCTGTGTAATACATGTCACTTAACCATAACATGAACTCGTGTAACACACGTAACCTGTGTGGGACTTGCGTAAACTGTAGGTTAGCATGTTGGTGAGTTCATGAATCAATCGTTTCATAAACCAAAATGATAAAATGATTTAAAAAATTGACAAGTTCGTCGAGTTTAAATCCTGAGAAGAGTATACTCTCAATTTAAGTCTATATAAAAATACATAAGAAAACACATTCAAGTTCAAATTCAAAATCAAACCAAGTTACATTTTCTTATTTTTTAGATGCTATATACATAAAAAGGTTTATGGGTTGACCTGTGTTACCCATTAATTGAACGGGTTATATGAGTTGTTCTATTTTTGACCCAACTCGTTTATCCTCGACCCAAATTTGTTTATCTACAAGTCCATTTCATGTCTTTTATTGTATCGCCTCCCCTAACATGAGTAATGAAAACAATGGAGAAAATAATTAAATATTGTGGTTTACATTCACAAGTATGTTTCTTGTATTTTAATCAGTGGTCGATATGCACCATTGTAACAAAACTTTTTGGGATGGGCGGAGCATACTTATCGGGTTACGGGGTAGGTTTCGGGGCCTTAGGGGATTTTATTGGGTTTGGGGCGGGGAGGGGCTCGACATCCCCACCCCGCCCCGAAACATATATATGCATACATATATATCTATGTACAATTATACATATTGTATTGCGTTGGTATTTACCTAATGAAAATATAATTCTTTAATTTTCAGTATTTGTGATATTGAAAATTATGGTCATGGAAGCTTGTGTTGTATCATAACATTCTAAGGAAATTGATTTGCGATGCAAGTTGCTTATCATTTTTTTTATGTTTGATATTGTTGTATAAAACTTATGCTTAATTTATTAATAACGGCCTCTTGATTTTTCAAGTTATTGTATAAAACTATATTGTTTATCGTGTAAAAACAATAATAAAGTGGGAAAGACATGATTTCGGTGTAGCTTCGCCCAAAGAAGACAATCATATAAGATCCCCAACAGGGTACGAGGCGGGTTACGAGGTGCATCTCGCCCCAATGGGGAGCCTCGATAATCGCCAATGGAGATTAGGGTGGGTTTGGGATGATATTTGTAATCTTGTTGAGGGATAGAGATGATCGCCCTGCCCCAAATCCGCTTCATTGTCATTCTTATTCCCAAGTCGACTAACCGCAGTCGACTTGTTACCCGATTTCCTACTCTCCAATTTGCATAGGTTCACGACCCTAGTTCTACCTGTGTAGTACCGGTGGATAGCTGACACAACTCACTTGACAATTCTCCTCAAGAAATCCTATTCATTTGAATCAAGCATAAAAAAGAAGAAGAAAAAGGCAATTCTGTGCAAGATAAGAAGGTTTAGGAGCTTACGTTACTGCAGGATCAAATGAGTAATTCCTAAACACTCTTTATACATGTTAGATTAGGTTATATCCCTGATTAGGAGATATGTCTATCAAAGGATTGGTCTACATGGCCTTATGTGTTTATTTCTCGTTGTGCAAAATTTATAAGCCATGCGGGTGACCATCGATACCCAACATGAAGAGAGTCCTTTCTAGTATACATAATTAATGATATCTTACCCCTAATAAATTACAATGTGTATTAAAAATATGATACACAACAAACTTTTATAATCACAATTTGCAATCTTGTAAGGTTGATAAACTAACAAATATTAGAAAAACATGTTTTTATTACGTAATATTAGTTTAATACTATATGAATATTGATATATGTAGATGAATATACATGTGTCAGGTGGAGCGGGGCGATGAAGTTGTTCCCTGCTTCAACATCTGAACTTGATAAAAATACTAGTTAAAGCCCCCAACCCGCCCGTAGCCCGATAAGCATGCCATGAAATATTCAGGTTTCGGGATAAGGTATTTTTGCCATCTCTACTCTTTGTCCCAGTTAAGGCCCCAATCTCGCTTCGTAACCAGATAAGCATGTCCTGCTCAGCTCCAAAAGGTTCGGATTTTGGGTTTAGGTATTTTTTTCCATCCATACTCATTGTAGCTGACAAAAGTTACTTGTGGAGTAAATTGCAAAAACGTCCTACATCATATGTTCAAATTACAAAAGCATGCCTTACAATTTTAAAAAAGCAGTTCGTGAGAGAAACTTTTAGGATGAACATTGTCCATGTCCCAAAGTAAAATAACTAGAATGTCTACGAGAAATAAAGAATACATTGGCATTTTAGTATTTTTATTTTGTGGGTAGAGACGGTATTCACCCAAAGGTTTCTGATGAGGTGTAATTTTGTATGTTTTTAAGGGGTCATTTAGCCTCTAAACTCGTGCGTATTTGATCATTTATTGCCTAAATAATTTATATTTGCATTATAGGTACTTGGGAAGAAAATACCAGAAATCACAACATTTTGGGCTTAATTGGACGAGAAAACCTAACCTTAGCTCTTGATACCAGAGACGGTATTCACCCACAGAGCATCCGATAAATAATTATACACACACCCAACCTTAGCTCTTAATACCGCTTGTTGAGAAAAGTGACACCGGACTGAAGCAAACCCACTACTTAAATAAGAAAATACTAATAAAAGATGACACACTGATATAACATGGAAAACCCCAATAGGGTAAAAACCACGGGCAAGGAAAGATACGTTTCATTATGATGAAAAATTAGGAGTTACACATTCTCTCTATTACAAGGATAAACACTAATCAGGAGATACCACAAAAAACTCTCAAAGTTTACTCACAACACTAGGAGAACGATTAAAGATACAAATAACACTTGTGTGTGTTATTGTGTTGAAAAGGGATGCGAAAACTGGGAAAGCATCACTGCCTTTAACAGGATTCAA
This sequence comes from Chrysanthemum seticuspe, assembly GCA_019973895.1. NCBI lineage: Eukaryota > Viridiplantae > Streptophyta > Magnoliopsida > Asterales > Asteraceae > Chrysanthemum > Chrysanthemum seticuspe. The sequence continues at coordinate 33,919,585 of BPTQ01000009.1, forward strand.
ATGAACATCTTGACATCATGGATGACCTCCCTATATTAACTTGCAAAGATATTGCACATTCAGATACAATGTATCTTTTAACATAAAAATCAAACCTCTATCAAGAACACACTAAACCCTAAAATGAAAACCAGATATAACCCATAAAAAAATGCAAGTATACATAAAAATCAAAACATTACACAAAAAACACTAAACCCTTATAGCCGGATGTAGTTCCACGATCTAAGTTTTGGATTTATTGGGGGTTTCGATTTAGGGTTTTGAATTTGGGGTTTTGATTTCGCATTCAATCTCAGATATGGAAATGAAAGTGTGTGTGAAGGTGGGATATGGAAATGAGTAATGAAGTAGGGATGTGGAGTAACAAAAAAGCACAAAAACCAGCAACCTGCTAAGTGAGTAAAATACCACCCAAAAAAGTAAAAATTCAAAAAGTTGACATTTAAGTGCACAAATTTTAGTTTGATAATTAAATATGAAAAAGTGACAATATAATGAATTTTCAAGCGATTAGCCCTATTGAAATTTACATGATACATTTGACATGCAGTGTATTCTTCATTCCATCTCTTAAATGATGGAATGAAAAAACATCTAAGCCCTTGTTTACGTATGGTATGTATGGGTGTGATTTGGGTGATGATAATCATACGTTTGATTTTTCACGTTCGGTAAGGACCCCAAGTTATGACCGGAGTCAAGAGTTATGGTAACACTCACATGACGACTACAGAGTGTGTGTTGTGTGCATGGAGATTGATTAGCTTCACTATTTGTGACTTGGTCCATTATGTTGGAATGAGCCTCTATTTACAGGCATGCATTGGAGGTTTTGTGCCACCCATGAATGTGATCCAATATGTTAATACAAATAAACCATAAAATCGTTTATTTATATTTTACGATCTTCCAATGTTTTGTCGATAACAAACGTAAAATCATTTTAATGAAATAAATAAAATACGTAAAAGATTTGAGCCAATAGTTTACTAACACACTTTTACTAAACATATCAAAACCATCAAAACATGTTTAGTTAAATAAGTTATATAAAACAAATGACATTTTTATAAAACACTTACAAGTAATAATGTTTACTTACATCTTATAATAATGTATATGTACTTAGTATATGTTGTAGTGGGTAAGTAATGAGTAAAAACCAAAGTCCATAACCCATGACCCAAGACCCATGATCTATTGACTAGGTACAATGAATCTTGTTGGGTAAGAACTAAAGTCCATAACCCATACCATGGAGCATGATCCATAACCCATGACTCATTGCATGACATCATGCATGAAGTCGTGTTGGATATTATCCATGATCCAGGACCCAAAATCCATGACCCATGACCCAAGATCCATAACCCATTGACTAGGTACATTGCATCTTGTTGGGTATCCATGATCCAAAGTCCATAACCCATAACCAGGTTTGCAACCCACAATACGGACTAAACTGACCCAGTAGCCGGATCCCAAGAATTGCATTGGCCGGATCCCTTGGGTGAGGGATCCGCCGGAACCGTGGGACAGTAGGCTTTTTTTGCCTATAAATAGTGAGCCATTTCTCTCTTGCTCACTACCACTCTTAGATATACTTTCTCTCTATATTCTGACCTCTCTAACCACAGATCCAAAAGATCATTCTATGTAGTTTTATCTTTGTGTGATTCTCTAGGTTCCTCTTAAAGGCGAGATCACCACCTCTTGAAGACGTGCAAGCTCAAGGTCATGAGTTGCTAAGATTCGTCATCATCAAGACAACTGAAGTGCATCTTGTTGATAATTCTTTCCTCCCTCCATAGAGTGTCGTGTTGAGGCATTAGTGAATGGTGCCGAAGGTGTTCATTCGATATGGTGCGTCGATGTACAAGTTGTGTAGTTTGGGTTAAAGGATATTGATATCCTTTCTGGTATTGTAAAAAAGGAGTGTGTCTCCTTTGGGTAGTTATGTTGGCTTGTAGTGTTGTGTAGTAGTTCCTCCTTTGTAATGGAACTCGTTATCTAGCCTTGTATCGGATAAAGTGTAGGCGACGTTGTGATAGGTTTGGTTCTACCTCGTGGAAGAACTCGGTGTCTATCCTTGTACTGGATAAAGAGTAGGCAACGTTGTGAAGGCTTCTCCGCCACATTAAGGAGCTTGTATTGTGTAGTGCTTTGAACCTCTCGAGTTGGGTACTCGGGGAGTGGAGTAGGGCAAGGAAAGTGTCCTTGTAGCCAAACCACTATAAATACTCGTGTTGTGGTTTTGTGTTCCTTGACTCTTTATCTCTTGCATTACTTACTTATATGTTCATCTATCAATATCCAACACACGATCTAAATAGATTGACATAAGTCGATCTAAATACTTTAGAACAAAGTTTTAATCGGCACAACTATTCAACCCCCTTCTAGTTTTCCACAATTGGCATCAAAGCTTCGTTACCAAGTTTCTTAGAGTATATTGTACTTTAAAAAGTTGATACGATCCATGTATGTTTGAAAACTACAAAGAAGGAAATTTCTCAAAGCAAAAATTCATGTTTTAGAATTTTTTATATTTTAACAAATGTTGGATAGTGATAGATTATTCTAACATTTTCTTTTGAGAAATCTTCATGCTAGGATTCTTCTAATGACTTCACTCTATCCGAATAAAAATGAAGTCAACACCCAAAGAAGAATCCGAAGTGATCATAACTTGATTTTACCAAATACGATTAAATATTTTAAAAGCTCATGAAGTATTTCGCGTCTATGATTTTCAATAATTATAAAAAGGATATATAGCAAAGGTATGTTCTCCTAATTACAATTAGTTGATCTAAAAACATGCTAATTGCTTGTAGATAAAATATTGGTATATGCCTATCTATTATGATAAGTATTTCTATAAAGTCCTTGCATATATTTAAAACTATGTGTAATAATTCGTAGATGTGGTGCCTAACTTTAGTGTCACAAATTCTCTAAAAAAGTTATTTTTCATCTCAAACACATCATCGGGAATAGTATTCCTCCTTGATTTCTCTAAACATTATAAGCTAGTCAATATACGTCCTTTTCTTGAAAAGAAATATTGCTAACCAAAAGTCTTGATTCATTGTTCCTCGCATAGAGATATTTTTGTTGCATTAGTAATCTACATCAGTATCTTCTATTTAATCCTCTATATATCATGTTAAAATGGAATTTGACATGATTCTTATTTTTCCTCTCGACTCATGGTTTACTCACAAGAGAACCTCGTCAAATGTGTTTAGTAAACACGAAGACTCGTCAAACTTTGTATCACATCTATAATAGATAAACTCTAAGGAATAGAGCAAAAACCTTTGAAAAAAACTAAAATAAAAAACTCCCGAGTCAAAATTATCAAACCTACTAAAACTGTTTTCTCACTGATAGCCGGATCCCTCGACTATAACGTGATGGATCCCTTTTTCAAGGGATCCTTAGGAACCGACACATCTGCAAAATAGAATAAGTAATTGATAATTCACTGTACACTCCCATCCTCCACTTTACTCTTTCATACATGACCTTAAACTCAACACTACTATTCGTAGGAGCTTTCTCTTCATCAATTCAAGCAATCCAAGCACTTGTGTAAGTTTTATCTTCACTACATTGTGATTTCCATTCTCAAGTTCTTAGTAATACAATTTTAAACATCTTTAGAATTTTGATTCAAGTGGGTTAGTCACAATTTTGTATCACATTGTTTTAATTAGCTATCTAAGATAACTAATCAAAGAACAAACATTGTTAATACAAATTAGAACTCAAAATGAATTAAAAAAGAAGGATGTTTTGAGCAGCATTGTGATGAACAAAAAAAAAACTCTTCTCAAAATTAACACCACATTGTAGTCTTATTGTTTAGGATTAATCATGCCTAGATCCACACAACAAGATTATCAAGACACCGCTTACTATATACCGATGCATTACCATAAGGATGGTCTTAACCCTTAGGACCGAAAAACCTTCAAAATGATTCAAAAACGGTTCTTTCATGAAGGATGTGTCATTGATCAATCTTTTTTCGATGGTACCGATATTCCCGAAGTCTTTTCTAGGATCAAATTTGAGTGTCTACTCCATATCATTGAACAAATATGTCCCGTTTTTGTCCTCGAGTTTTACAAGAGTGTTCACATCATAAGAAATGATGATGGAACTATCTTTATTGTCTTTGTCATCAACAATCACAACTACACCCTAACTCTTGCCGAGCTTGCCCGAATTCTCCGCGTCCCATACCATGGTGTGTGTATGTATTCGAATGATTGGTCACTCGCCAAAATCCATGATATGGTTGATGATCACGATGTCTATTTCACTCCTCTTTATGAACCCGCCACGGTAAGAGATGCCGTATTCATCCAAAGAACCTCTCAAACCCGAGTCACTAGAAATTCCAAAGTCATTCAACAAGATCCATTTCAAATGGATCTTTTTGAGATGTTCCCACTTTACAAAAAATGGGAACAAATTCTTAGAGAAAATGTTCTTTGCTTGGTTGGGAATAAGGATCATCCGAATGCATGTCTTGTCTACATGATTTATTTCCTCATCAACAAAACTCCCTTCAACCTAGCATATTACATGGTCAAAAGGATGGCAAGTGTCTTAGGACAGAGAAAATGGTACTTCTATATGCTATGCTTCTAACCCGTCTAGCAAACTTTGTCTTTGCTTTGGAATCCTTTGACGGATGATCACTTCTTTTGTAATCGGGTCATGGTACCTCTCACCGAGGGAAGAACATCAAGGTTCATGGTTGATGGGAAAAGGCCTTATCCACCTACCGACTCATCCGAGAAAACTGAAGCAGAAGCAAGCAACCCCGTCAACAACTACCATCTCGACCCCGTCTCATACATTGATCAATTTCCCGACATTCCAAGTCCTTCCCAAGAGTTTCAACAAACCAAAGGAATATTCAAATGCATTGCACGTTTCCTTATGGGTAAGAAGAAAAAGGTGAAGATGAGATGGAAGTTTGGAGGTGATTTGTATGATCCTAACTTGAAACATGTCATGTATGTCTTAAACAATGTTATTGTCATTTAGTAGAACTAAGTATTATGTCGTAGTTTGTTGAAAACATGGATAGTTTAACTCGGAACAACTAAATAGGAATTTTACCACTTTTGATCTCATATCAAAAGTTACAAGTCATTCTAGTTACATGCCCATATATTGCTCTTACATGCCATGCTTTCTATGCTTTACTTACATACATGTATGCTTGCTGTAAAAATGATTATTTTCAAAATTCGATACCTAGAGAAAATTTTTGTACGCATTCTATTAAGAAATCTGTCCTAGATGCCGGATCCCTGGTCTATAACTAGCCGGATCACTCATGGATGACTTAGGATGACATTCAAGGTATTTATTATTACTTCAAAACTCACCATCTTTCCGCTCCAATATTTACACATTGTTCCTTTTATCTCAAAACACCTAGTTTGATATTTTTATCGATTTTAGCAAATTGAGTTCAGTCACCTTTACCTTAAAATAATCTAAAAACTAGTTTTTCATTTCTTGTGATTTTTGAGGAATTTTCTAAATTTTATTTTGATCATCATATGGTTTCTATGATCATTTACCATCTTCAAAACTCCTAGTGTCACCTTGATCAGTTATTGGTGTTCACAAAAACTTCATTTCCTTTTATAAAAGTCATCATTGGCTACCCTTACTCATTATGCTTGATCATTTAAGTCTTATAACATTTAACATACCTTAGTAGACTAAGGTGGTGTTTGTTTGTTTTTTAAATTGCCTCTTAACAACCTCTGAATCTGAACCGTTCAGACGCGGTCAGACATTTTGGCCGTTCAGACCGTTTGTTTTTTTTTCCCGTTCAGACGCGGTCAGAGGCAGTAAGATCTTAATGGTCTAGACTTGAGAGGGGTGTCTTAATGCCTCTTTTTGCCTCTTGTTGACACAAAAATAACCAAAAAAAATAATTTAGTACGAGCAAGCAAATGTGCGGTTCAAACATGATTTTTTTTTCCGGTTCAGATTGGGTCAGATTTGGACATTTACGCCTCAAATTCATATTCAGATGTGCGGTTCAGATTCAGAGCCTCTTAAAAAACAACCACCACCTAATTCACTCATGACATATAGGTGCTAGAGCTTGCTAGAACCTAATCACTATTTTTCTTGGCTTCTGAGAGCCGGATCCCTAGCTTTATGCTAGCCGGATCCCTCAAGTGAGGGATCCGTGAGAACCGGCTGCACAAAATGTCTAAGGTGGTGTTTGTTTTTTAATAATTGTCTCTTAACAACATCTTAATCTAACTCATTTAGATGCGGTCAGGCATTTGGGTCATTAAAACTGTTTGTTTTTTCATGTCATTCAGAGGCAGTAAGAAGCAATCTATGTTAAGAGTGTTTGTTTTTTTTTTCTGACCATTAAGAGACAGTAAGAGGCATAAACCTCTTATTGAACTAGATGTTGAGGGGGTGTCTTAACACCTCTCAATGTCTCTTTTTTTAATTATTTTTTTTGTAATGTTTTTCTTTATTTTTTTTTCACCTTTGTTTTTCGTATTAAAAGTATTAAATAGAATCATTGCATATGTTTTCTTAGATAAAGAATGTAGAAGATGATATGTGACAATTCATACTTTTTTCAAGATGAAGGGTTCTGTTTCAGACTCATATTCTCGACTCTAACGCAAGACATATAGTTAATCGCTTTAAAAAGTTCAATTTAAACTCCAATACGTTTATTTTTGTCAAATAAACATGAAATTGCATGTTTTGTTTAAAATACTTTTAACTTTAAATTGATTTATATAATAGAATTTGTTTTCTTATATTTAATAAATTTTATCTATTGTGCGAATGCAATGGTTTATATTTATATTGTAAAAACTGGCCAGACATTTTTACAAAAACAAAAAGTTTTACTTGAGTCAGATTAAGATTTTTCAACCGCTTATTCAGATTAAGATGGGAATCTGATTCAGAATTTTCTACCACATATTCAGATTCAGATGTGCGAATCAGAGCCTTTTAATAAACAAACAACACCTAAATCTCACTTGGTATATTCATTTCAAACTCTTTTTGGTAATCTAAACACTACACTTTGTCTTGAATGATTCCCTAGGACAGAACAACACCATAGTTGACTTTTGTGCATGCATTTTGAAGAACCTTAGTGGTTTAGGCTTTAATTCACTTACCTAGTTTCTTCATTTATAAACCACTTGTGTTTGTGTTTCCAAATAACCTTTATAAACCCTTTGGGTTAAGATCCCGAGTCCAGCCTTTGTGTGGATGTGTTTATCCATGCTTTGGTTTGTTCGCTTTCAAGCATGGGAACTTGTTTCCCAAGCGAAGCGTGATATGTTTTACTCTTGTGGCTCGTCTTGGGTCTGTGTCGAGTGTACGGGCTTTAGCCATTTAGGCTGAAGTCTTTATACACTATCAAATTCCTCCGGTCCATTAGTATATGTAATTCCAGTGAGATATGGTGATGGAGTTTGATGTTTTTTTGTCTTATGTTGAATGTCGTGACTTTACCCAGGTTTTGCGACTGTCACGCCTGGTTTTTTAGTTGTGCAGTTGCGTTTTGTATGTCCAGGCATCAAACGGGAATGATTAAAGAACCCCTGGACCCATAAAACGAAGAAATATAGACCATGAATTTAGGAGGGGAAAAGTTGGCGATACTTACGACTTATGAGCAAGAGAAATAAGTAGATAACCAGATTATTTAAATATTCTTAAAGATATCATAGAGATTCCATAAAAGTACAATTGACATTTCTAACCAAAATTCACGTATCTTTACAGGAATTTTAGGTCTATAATTAGGACCATCAATCATTTCTCTTTGCTGAATTTACAAGGCTAATTTATGTCATGTGCAATGTGTTTATGGTTAGCTAAAGTTGTCATCGAGGCTACTACCATTTTTTTTATATTGATTGAACCCAAGTTTAAAACCCAATAACAAAGAATTAAAGCAACTCGTGTTTATGTCTAAGTGAATATTATACGTAATATTTTTAAATATAGGCTCATTTGTCATAATAGAACACTTGAGGTCCCGAGCTCCCATAATGTGATACTTGAGGGTATCTATACCTTAAGTGAGAAGTTGCGTCCGTTACTAGATCTTCGAGTATCTGTTACTGGTGGTGTTCATTTTGTTCTTTTGAAAAGGGTTGTATAGGGCATACAACGAGTTGGGCTGGAACCTAAAGAAATAACTCACCACATATCTGAGATAATTTGTCCTTGCTCTTCTATTAGTAGATTCTATACTCGAACAATATATGATAAGAAAATGGTCTGATTGGGCAAGTTGGTTAACTTGTCATAATGGCTACTTAATTATGTGGGCTGGGTTGATCAAATTGGGTAACGGGTTAAAATGGGTACTTGATGTGTGTCGCGACCACTGGTTTTAAATTTATAACACGAATTACCGGATAAAGCTAAGAACACACGGGCAAGTATGTTCTTCAAAGTAGTGAAAAAGGTACTCATTGATCATATAAAATTTTAGGGGCACTCTAAAGCGAGAGCATATGACTATGGTCAATGTTTTCCATCGTTACTTTGCAAAGATTGTGGTCTCAGGTTACGCTTGCTGTAGTAATGACATTTTTATAAATTTCTTTGTAAAGAACATTTTTATAGGTATATTTTACCCGTTTGACTACTTTGAAGAACATACTTGCCTATGTGTTTTAGCATTATCCAATAATTCGTGTTATAAATTTAAAATGTGTACTTGATGTGTCTCGCGACCACTAGTTTTAAATTTATAACACGAAATACCGGATAAAGCTAAGAACACACGGGCAAGTACGTTCTTCAAAGTAGTGAAAAAGGTACTCATTGATCATATAAAATTTTAGGGGCACTCTAAAGCGAGAGCATATGGCTATGGTCAATGTTTCCCATCGTTATTTTGAAAAGATTATGGTCTCAGGTTATGCTTGCTGTAGTAATGACATTTTGTTTTATAAATTATATAATTTCTTTTTAAACAACATTTTTATAGATATATTTTAATTACCTGTTTGACGTGTTAGGGATAAAACGTTACTCAAATTAACCAATACCAAAATTTAACTTGCATGGTACCAAATCATAGAGGTTATTGTATATATACATTTGTTATTGACTTTTCTATATAGTTTTTCTGGTCTCAATGGTCAATTACCATTTCAACCTATTCATGAGAAGAGAGTTTCAATGGTGGTGCATTGTACTTGGTTTGATACATATGGTTTGACCTAAACTGGTTGATCCGGATTAAGTTATGAAAGCAATATATTCATTGTAGACTTCATAAATGATTTTGTTGATTCATAGTATATTAAATGATGTAAAGAACAATGAACTAAAAATAGCTATGGCAAGTTGTGAAGAGAAGGTAGGTTGAAGCAAGAATGTGACTATTCAATTGCAAAAGATTTCTTGAAGCACGATTAATATATTTGACATTCATCCATAAAGTAGGACTAAATATTGATGGTATGTAGTATGTACAACGGGACTAATGTATTAATGGTATGTGCTTGTGGTTACCTAGTAGTCAAACTATTTCAATGTGGTTACCTAGTAGTCAAATTATTTAACATGTATTTGTATATACATGTTTCCGGTAGAGCGGGGTGATGATGTTGTTGTTGGTTTGTGGGAGTTGTAAACACACGTAAATGACTAGAAGTGTGTGAGCCGATGGGGGCACACACGATAAACACGAGTATACGTGTCGAACGTTAATATATACTTGAATAACATGACCCGATATGCATGTTACTTGACCCGATCATAGATCACGACCCATGGGTTGTTTAGCTAGTTTAATGGGTCGGTTTGTTTGAGTTGCCAAGGGCCTAGAATACTCATAACTCATCGGGCATAAGGGTGGGTTTTTAGGTTTCAATCTTGTCGATCAAGAAAGAACACAAACAATGAGTTGTTTGTTTAAACTATATAAATAAAACAGACCCACCTCAACATGCACGATGATTTTATATCCTAAACTATCCAATTTGTTTTTCTGTCAAAATTCTAAGTTGACTTGTATAAAGTCGATTTAGTATTTGTTTGATTTTCTAGTTCCTAAACTTGTATTGATTCAAGAGTTTTAGGTGCTAGATTGATTGGAGGTTTTCTTGTTCCATGTTCCTGGTTCGAATTGTTTGGTAGCAAGGTAATCTTTTGGGTCCTGCTCGTGGTGTTTTCTCGGACAAAAGACAAGGGTGGATATCGGATAAACTTTATCCGATATCGGGTATTTGTTATTGTTACTGTTCATCGAGCAGTAAGGGTTTTGGATAAGAAAAAAGTTTTGATATCTTGGTGGTTTTCTTGTTCAAGTAATATTCAAGTAGTTCACTTGTTGAATGGGTTTTAATTACGTTCTCGACTAGCCTCAATATCGAACGTATACGTTAATCGGGTTTGTGTGTGATACTCATTGAGGCATCTATTTTAGGTGCTTAGTATCGTATTGGTTTTATTGTCCGTTACTAAAGATCAATTGCCAAGCAAGGTTAGGGTTTCTTTTATCTCTTTTATTAATTAATTCTTGTATTAATTATTTATTTATTAATTACGTGTTTAACCTAATTGCAATTACTATATCCTTATCCGATGCGTACTCGTAGAGGTTAATAGTTAACTGGTTCTAAAATCCCAACAGTGGCATCACGAGTCAACTCGTTTTTGCGATTATGGGTTACACATTTCTTAATTAATAAACATGTTTTAAAAGGTTGCATGAAACCTAATTTAGTTATTTGTTTTATTTTATTTTGACAATTACATCCAATACTTGTCAATTTTTAATAAATAATAACTAGTCACACAAAAATTAAAATTATATTGATAATTGGAATTAATTTGTTAATTAGAATTTAATTTACATGTTAATTAAAATTACTTGCTAATTAGAATTAAAATTTAATTAGAATTTATTAATTGTTAATTAAAATTATTATGATAATTAGAATTACCTGTTGGTTTACAAATACATAAAATTGCGTTATTACTTGATAATTGAGATTGCCATGCTATTTTATGTGTTTTCCGGCCACAAGACCCACTCAATTGCTTTTGCGATGTATGGGGCGATCTAGGTATTGTATCCTAGTGACGGTCTTATGGTTCTCCGTTTGGAGAAGACTCGCAAGAGAACTCGGAACAATATGTGGTTATATATTGATGTTTATGTTTATATGTTTGTGATTCCATTATGTGCATTATTGTTACTTGCTTTGAAACCTAATTGTATGCAATATGGAATAATACATATCGTAACCATAACATTAATATGGGTCTTTATTTACACACCTAAATATCATGTTCATTGTGACCTGCTATTTGATTCGTGGAAAATCATTTTTTTAAAATAAAGTGACCTAATATATGAAACACGTTTTCAAGAATTTAAAAACTAGACGCTATGGACACTTGGGATGTACGGCTCACCCATTAGAACAAACTCAAAAGGGAGTGCAAAGAGGTGCGCACAGTCGCACCGAAAGGATGTCTAAGGTTATGCTTCAGCGCTTACCTGGTCCTCTGCCTCCCTGTGCGTTTGATTAGAGCTACTGTGAACCATGATGATCACTACAGTGTCATTACCAAAGTTTTTAAAATTAGTGTTACAAAGTTGATATGCATGCTTCTTTGTACACGACTTTTACCACATTTATATGTGCATACCTATTAGTTAATTTTAAGTCTATGCCATCCAACTATGAACACGTGCAGACCTAAGGGCCTTTCCAATCCATGGTAATTATTTCTCACTGGTCAGACCTCTGGTTATTTTTACACGTTCATACTTGGTCGACTTATTTCGAGTTAGCTTGGTCAGACCTTGAACAAGATGCATAAGATGAGAACTAAACATGCTTTTGACATTATTACTTGATACTAATGCCTTAAACAGTCTCATAAATCTAAGAGTTGCATTATGCAATTAACGCTCATCGCTTACCTCTTGTCCTATTTTTTTTATACACTGGTCAGACTTATGGTAATTAAGTGGGGTTGCAAGATGGATCTTAGTCTTAATTAGTAATTAATTGGGTAGTTAATTCTTTTAAGAATGTAATTATTGAAAATACTAGAATTGAACTTTTTATGTTCTAATTAATTGTGTTATTGCAACATAATTCATAAACAAAGTTGTTTTTCTTCGAAAGACAAAACTTAATCTTTTTTCCTAGCAAGAAGAGTGAGACTTATTACTATCTTTTCTCCTTAGTTGACTAACTAAGATAGGATTCCAAAATTGATAAACTCGTTTATGATCTTTCATTACCCTTTCGTGGTCTAGAGTTAATTGAAAGATAGAATATTTTGTGTAACTGGTAACACTGTGTTTAGAGCTACCAAAATAAATAACATCCTGCACTTGTTACGATGTATGAGTTTAAACCGCAAAGAGTAAAGATATTACTAGCATATTTTCTAGGTAATCTTCTTGGACTCTTATTATTCCTAAAGTGCTAAATACCTTTGGGGCCTTGTAGACGATAAAGGAGGAATTGCATGCTAAATATTCAAGTTAATTGAATAAAAGAATGGCTAGTCAATTGTCTACATAAGTAAAACTTCCTATACTTTGTTCAATACCTAAGTACATGCTACTCGTAGGCATTTGAAGAGAATATGAAAGTATATACAACTGCTATATGCTTTCTACTGGAAATGTAACACTTGTAATGTTGACAAATCCAGTGGGAGCAATTGTATTTTATTACTGAAATATCTTCATGTAATGTTGTCAATTTCAGTGGGAGCTATGGGATTTATTTCCTGTTAGTCACCCATATCATTTCAAACTAGCATTGAAATAATTCATTACTTTCCGAATATGAACAACCATTGCTTAAAGGAAAATTGCATTTTTTTTATAAGATAACACGTTGCCTTCCTGCTATCGCTTCCTGAAGTGTTATCTATAGAATAATAATCCACAATTCTTTATTAAAGGTTAAGGTTCTAAAACTACTTATGATATCTATGACATTATCATATCGTTTGAGCAATCAATCACGTGTTATTTGTTTTCATAATATGATGTTGTACCTTTCACAAGTGGGAGAAATCTCAAAGTGTGTGCAAGGAACAACAATATTATTGGTATCTCTTGACCGCAAGGTAAAGGAAACTAATAATTCTACTAGGACTTAAACATGTTAGATGTTTAATGCCCTACTACATGTAAATAAGAATTCTACTAGGACTTAAACACATGAGATGTTTATTGCCCTACTACATTCTAATAATGATTCTACTAGGACTTGAACACGCTAGATGTTTGTTGCCCTACTACATTCAAATGTCATGATATAGTGATAAGATACTTCAACATTTGACTACATGTTTTTAGTCAACATAATTATGGTTATATGATAATGATCATAATTTTGAAGTATAAATTAACTTGAGATCACTATAGAACTCAATAGTTTGCGTTCATGATTACTTTTGTTAGTATAATTATGCTTACATGTTAAGACATAATTATAGAGTCCTTGAATTATTTAATGACTTATAACATAAAGTATATATAGTAAAAGTGTTATGTCTTCTAGTTAACACATAAACATAAGGCCTTTGAATTATTCAAAGACTTATAATGTATTAATTGAAATGTTCTGTTTTCTTGTTAACGCATGAACATATAATCCTTGAACAGTTCTGTCTTCTTGTGAACATGTGAACATAAGTTTCTTGTGTTGTTCAATGAATATACATTATTACATGCACTTGGTTCATAAATACTTTATATGCAATTTGGCTTGACCCAATTGACAAGTATTTGGTCCAAAGAGAATTAAGTTATCTATAGAATTCTGATATAGTTTCACAATTTTAATAACTCATAGGATACCACTTCATTATGGTATGTCTAATGTGTTGATCAAACCTTATTCATATTGTTTGGTTCATGATAGCTTTAATTGCTCTACCTCCAAAACATATCAAGGTTAGAAATTGCGTGTGTCATGGATACACTCAATATAGTTCAAACATAGAAGGTATTCAAGACAACCCATAACTGAAAACCCTAATTCATTAGGGATTTGAGGTTTTATCACTCAAACCAATTGAATCCTAAACCCTTTTGGATTTTTGATTTTTCTACACTTCCTAGCTTGAAGATTGTAGTTTTGGTGTTCTTCCTAGCTTGATGAAACACAAAACTATTGCTAGAACTTTTGGTTAAAGAGTGATATTAAATTAGAGTTTTTCTATAAACCCTAATTTCAGTTGTTGGAATGAATTCCATTATGTCTTGATTTAAGTTCTGAATTTGTTAAAATCTTATGAAGCATTTTATTAACAAATCTTGATATGAGAATTTAAAATGTATTTTGTGGTTCTCAATAAAAAACAATTTATTGTTGCTTAAATACTTAGTATTTAGAGAATTGTATCTACTTACAAAAGTAAAAGGGTGTTTCTTTATTTTTCCTTGTTGTAGAATGGTCCTAGTTCAATAAAGTGTCTTTTTGATAAAAGGATACATTAGAAAATTGCGTTTCTTTTTTTTTGTTAATGAATGTCTTCAAGTGACTTTTTTACCCTTTCATTCTAACAACAACAGCACCTTCACATTAATTTCCAAAATCAAAACCATATTCTTTCTTTTTTTCTTTGAACAAAAATCAAAACCATTCTTCATTTTTTTTTACCAAAAATCAAAACCATATTCAAAAATCAAATCTTTGCTTATGCCGTGGAAATTGACCAGATCTTTGTGAAACATCAAATCAATGAACAAATAAATGCTATAAATTCATAAACAAGAAACCCCCAAATTCAACAACCTAGAGGCATCGACGACACAACAATTGGAAGCGGTGACGACAACGGCAAAAACGTCGCCGGCAAGGAGTGACAACAATAACCTTGCCGGCAAGAAGTGACGGCAATAACGTCGCCGACAAGGAGTGACGACAAGAATGTCGACGAGTGAGAAGGAATGCAACAGAAGGATTAACTTTTGTGGGAGAATGAGTGAATTTGAGGAGATAATTATTGAATATCGGCGCTGGTCATGTGATCCGCAATAGAAGAGCAGATACAAGAGCAGATGGGAGTGATGTTTTTGTTTATAAAGAAACAATGAAGACAATGGGTTATAAAGGGGTATATATGTAGGAATGGCAATGGGGCGGGTTTGGGGCGGGTTTGGCAATCCCCATCCCCAAACCCGATAACAAAAACCATCCCCAAACCCGCCCCAATCCTCATTGGGGATCTTATCGGGGCGCCCCATTGGGGCGAGATACTCCCCCAAACCCGCTCCATTCTCCATTGGGGTCTTATCGGGTTGTCTTTTTTGAGCGCGATACTCTATCATACTCGTGTCGCTCCCCGTTTATTTTTATTTCTACACTATTAACAATGTTATTTTATGGAATAGCTTGAATAATAGAGAAACCATTAGTAATATATTAATCATTGGAATAAATCACAACTTTATAGAATAATATGACACAAAACAAGATAAAAACTAGAGAATAAATCACAAATATAAAAACTAACAAAAATAGAGAATTATATTTAGTACGTAAATACTAACACAATATTTTATGTATATGTATATGTATATATTTCGGGGCGGGGCGGGGCGGGGATGGTGTGCCCCGTCCCCGCCCCAAACCCGATAAGAATCCCCGTTAAGGCTCCAAAACCCGCCCCGAAACCCGATAAGCATGCCCCGCCCCGCCCCAATAAGTTCGGGTTTTGAGTTTTCCCGTCGGGTTCGGGTTTTTTTGCCATCCCTATATATATGTAATGTGTGCCCTAGATGTGGAAGACCCACTTTTTTACTCTCTTTCACAATCAGGATTCATGTCTACAATAAGTTAAAAAGAAACATTCATCTTTCCTGTTTCCATCTTATTTTATTCCTATTCAGGATATTAAGTCAAAAAGAAACAGCCCCTAAGTAGGAGTATATACATCTCTCAAAGTTTTTGAGAACAAAATACTTAACCTTCTAAAATCCACTTATTAATGACATACTAAGGTTAAACATGAAAATGTCGACCGAAGTATAATGATTACTCTCATTCATAAATCCGAAAGGATACCTCATCACTTGAGTGATATTTTATATCAATACTGATGGATATAAGTTAGAAGATTATTGTAAATCAGCTAACTACTCAAATATATTATCACATCTTGAATCTGATAAATGTTTTAGAACTATGAATGATAAGATGCAGTCCTTAAAAGGCAAATCGAGTTTTGAGCTTGATGATTATTTTGCCTAACAGTTAACCTATAAGGTTGGAATGAGTTTCTTTTGAAGAGAGACTCACAAGGACAAAATTGTATACATATTAATGTTTGACATTTAATAAGAAGTTTTTAATCATACTTAAGCAATTGACTGTGATTAAATTTTCTTATATAATTTAATTGTCATACATGTGATTTGTATGTTGAATATGACAATTAGATTTTATAACTCTTTCTTTATGATTACCTTTAGAGAGGACGGTGTGTAATCAAAAGAGTTATGAATCTATATAATCTTTATGTAATATACAAATTTAAACAATCCAAGTTTGGATTGTATCGTGCATCTATGAGCTGAGATCTTGAATTTAATTACAATATGATTCTGATTAAATTAGGACAACTCTTGAGTACATCTGACATTGAGTGGGAGCATTGTGTTTTCCCTTAAAATTTACATGTTGAAGATATCATTCTATTTAAGCTAGATATTGATCATTAAGCTTGGAATGAAACTTCACTTGGAATTTAGGGAATAAAACAAACAACATTGGAATAATTGTTTATATGGAATAAACAAATGTAGAAAATTAAGTCTGACACAAATGCAATATATCATTCAAGCAAGTCTTCAATGATATATTTCACTTGGAATAATTTACATGGATGGAAACCTTGTGTTTTTAAACTAAGGGTTTATCATGTATATATTATATTGTGTATAAGACTAGTTGTTGCTTTTGTACAAGAACAAAATGAGCTGACAATAACAATATCTAATTGAGAGTGTTTAGATTATTTGTTTTTTATAAATGTTTACAAATTATAAAGCATAGTGTTGTATAAGTACAAATGATGCTAGAGGATTATTAATACTAGTTGTAGTAGGATTTTATCATTTATAAAAAATCTGCTAACTAGCTATGCTCAACATAGAGCGTTGTTGCATTACACATTAAGGAATGAGAATACTTTAAACTTTTAGAAACTGTAAAGATGA
Source organism: Chrysanthemum seticuspe (assembly GCA_019973895.1). Classification (NCBI taxonomy): domain Eukaryota; kingdom Viridiplantae; phylum Streptophyta; class Magnoliopsida; order Asterales; family Asteraceae; genus Chrysanthemum; species Chrysanthemum seticuspe. The sequence continues at coordinate 33,936,851 of BPTQ01000009.1, forward strand.
CTGTCAGTATGTCATTGATTTCTAATACCTCATGCAAGGTAAGACGACGTCTCCATACTATAATTCTTGCAATAGTATGAGCATATGAGATAAGACACTCATCTTATATTTCAAATCACTCACTATATGTGATATTTGAAACAAGTATTCGGAAAGTTTACTCAGATAACTATTTAGTTTTTCTTGTAAAAGAAATGTTGATAATGTTGGAAACATTAGGATTCAAATTACTAAATGAGTTTCATGCATATTTGTTTTAGTATTGGGATAATTGGGATTGATAGACAATTTTTACTTTATTATGAATAAAGATATTTGGTATTTGTTATTCATTCATATAATAACTGTTATCCTATATTTGCATGTTTAATCCTTGAGTAATTTTATTATTCTAAATATGTCCATTGTCGGTTAACAATATGAGAATATTGTTATGTAATGCAAATGTGAATGTTGGTTATATTCTAACGAGAATGTGGATTGTTCCCACCAAACTCATATGTATTCACTAGAGATGCATATTGGATTCCCCAACTTTTAAACATTTACTTCTGGATCCTTGTCATAAGCAAAATATTGAAAATGGTTTGTTATCTTCATCCTTAGACTTGAGATACAAGCAAGTTCTGTTATGTGTGGATATCATTTTTTGTAAGTATACGCTAAACGCTATCTGAACAAGGTAGTTATAAAAGCTATTTTTCGGAGTGATGTGAAGCAGCATCCACAACACTTGTAGTCAATAAAGGATTTGTTACTCCACTTGATATGTGCAGAAAGATACCATGGCGACTCTCCAGATTTAATAAGATAATTGTTCGGCCGAACCCAAAGGATAATGCAAGATGATACTTAATTACTTTTGGTATATCTAATTAAATTCTATAACGAGATTCTATATGGTTAAACTATATGGAATGATTTGAGATCCATAATCCATGGTTTAACGGTATCTATAACAAAGGATGATTAGAGCAAGACATTGAATGACCATGCTACTGAGAAACTTTTACGAAACTATTCTCTCAGACACTTTTAGTTAAAAAGCGAGTGAGAGCGTTTGGTAGGTGATGCAGGTTTTACTGACCAGGTTTTAATATTTATAAAGTCTCGTTATACCTATGGTCTACCCTAATGCACTAACGAGCAGTGTACCCGGTCGTGTGTAGTGTAGTATTCGGTAAAATCGAGGTCGTCTCAAGAGCTATGTGTGTTGGATTATTACTAAGTCTAAGTGTCAGTATTTAATAATGATTTCGATAAGGAATTAATTAATTAACTACTAAAGCAAATAAAAGGTAAAGGTTTAATCAATATAGGAGAGTGGTGCTAACCTAGTTATTCCTCCTAGCTAGTAATGTCTACGCCTACTTACTTCCAATTACTTCAGGTGGGGTAAAAGTCGAGAGGACAACATTTGGTCAATTCGCCCTAACCTATCAGCAAAGATGCCACCACAGGAGAAGTCAGGTGTCCCCTAAGCCAAGTCATTAAGTACCGCTACATGCTAGATTTATAATAGCGAGTGCCCGGGCGTTAGCAACTTAAACACTCACCCCCTAATTCTTAAGTTCATCCAAACGGTAGGTGATCAGTTGGTCAAATTGCACTAGTAGAAAGGGTCGTCAGTTGGTCATATCTTACCCTTCCCGTCTCAGTCCACTCACCTGTCAGTTGGTCATATCTCCTAGGCAATTGGCCTCTACCACCATTCAAAACTACCGAAACAAGGATAGCAACCAATAAACTATGCATGCATACACTTAGAAATAATTATACGGAAGTAATGTAAGTGTAAACAAAACAATTAAGGAATCATAACTAGGCCAGCACCAAGAGGTGCTTAGCCGCTCATATTAACCATACAAATCAATTCAATATTTAAAGTTACAAAATACATGAATCGAAAGTAAAGAAAAGATAAAATGCTAATGCTTATCGTAGGGGAGTGATTTCTCCCTTGGAGACAGCTCCGTATGCTCCTCTAGACCTGCCTTTGGCTTCTTCCCATGTTCTTTGGTTGTGATGTGTGGAATGGGATGCTTTGAAATGCTGGAAATCGTGGGATATTTATAGGCCAGATATGGGTTACGGCGTAACTAGAATTAGAGTTACGCCATAATCTTCAATTCCTTCGTTATTTGCACTAGATCTGCTGGTTACGGCATAACCTTATGAGTGGTTACGTCGTATTCTTCAACATTACTTGGTTACGCCGTAGTTGGTGGAATAGTTGCGACGTAGTTATCAGCGGCGTGGAACCTCATTTGACCTAATATAGTTACGTCGTAGTCTTTGGGGAGAGTTACGCCGTAACCTTCTGATGAGTTGGTTTTCTGAGTCACGCTTTAGTTACGGCGTAATGTGAGAGATGAGTTATGCCGTAACTTCTTCAAAGTCAGCATACTAAGATAAGTCTTTGATATTTCTCCAATTTTGCGTCTCTTTAGCTCCAATGCTCGTAATTTACCTGAAAGTGGAAAATAATGGAAAACAAGCGTAAATCCATATAAATGATATAAATTACAAGCATTATTGGGGGAAATTGACACTTAATATTCAGGACTATTTGATGTTATCAAATATCCCCCCGCTTGAACTCTACTTGCCCTCAAGTAGACCTTATTAGAAAGATTCCTAAAAAGATATCTCCCAAAACCTGGAAAATATAAGTTTACAAATCCCTTATGCTAGAATAAAACAAAGCTGAACACCTCACGAAATGGGAACGAAACACTCAAATCTCTCAACTATTCTAAGTGTCAATTTTGGGGTGATCACTCAATCACACAGTCATAGCATGTATTCTATCATAAGCTTGGCGGTTTACACAAATCTCCACAACTAGAGTTAAGGGCTAAACAATTCTCGAAGGCAATATGGGTAGACACGAAAAAGGTTAATGGGTGACTCGTCATTACTAACATGTCACGGCGAAGTGGACAAAATCAATGATACATGACCAAATCCATGGCCAAGACACCAAAGATTGCTCGTTGCATCACCTAGATACGCTTCATGACTAAAGGGTAGGATAAGACATGGGATATATAAATGGTGTAAAATAAAAAACAAGCAGGTAGTCTAAATCTATAACCAAGCCATCACCACTTACCGTCCGCCCAAAGTTCAAGTTTTGGAGTCAAGAAACCGGATCATGAAATACTAGGTAGATGTGTCATTAGAGGACGTCATGATGAGCACACTACCTTTTCTCCAGCTGTTGGCATAATTACCAACTCCAATCTTCAAATGTGACCAAGGTGGCCTCCTCGATACTAAATCTATAAAGCTCATAATTCTTATAACATTGAACTTTACAATAAAATAACAACCTTTTTTTTCAACAAAACATAATATCCCCCCACTTGGATGAACAATGAGAGTTTGGGGGGTCTTCAATGATCTTCGGGAATTTGTCGTCGATGAAAGCGTGACTTCTGAACCTTTCCACTTAAACCTTGAACTTAGGCAAATGACGACTTTCCAATCACAAATAAAGACTACAGGGTAGGCTAAGGTGTATAGGTGTATCGAAACAATATATTGGGTTAACAAATAGAAAGGAATGGCTCAGATGGGTGTATCTAGGGGTATCTTGCACTAAAGGTGAGTGCAACAAAAGGGTTTCACATGGGGGTCGAGAAGTCGAGGTGACTAATCGATAGACACACAATGGTAGGATATTTGGGTGATAATCCTATAATATTGCCTTCTAAAACTGAAAAGTCCAAATACATCGAGCTAACTCAACATACCTCGTCTATGGTCTCGAAATGATGCAAAGGCCAAGTTCTAAAGTTTACAAGCTACCGACACACTCATAATTTGGTGGATTTGCGGTAAAATATTGGAAACGGATAAGGCTAATCTCACCATATAATATCAAGGGTTGTATGTGCTCGGCTAAGGTCTAATCTAGTTAGGTTAAGAAAAACATGTCAAAATTTTAAAAATGACATAATTTTTCAAAATAAACTAGAAAAACGAGGGCAAAATAATGTTCAAGAGATAATTCTACTCCCGTCCCCCCACTTGAATTGTACAAAGTCTCTTTTGTACTAAGCATTAAATAAAGGTGAAGAGAAAAGTAGAATTAGAGCGAGAACTTCCCTGAAATTTGCTCCACAAAGAAAGAAGGCCCACGAAAAAGAGACGTACCTTCGTATAAGCATCATGAATAAACTTCAATCCCTGAAATCACACTATCTGACAAGCATAGTTTTAAAAAATAGAAAAATGAAAAACAAACCTAACTCACTTTCGTAGGAATCACGGTTGCATTTAGCATATGCAACAAGCCTTTTAAACCACTTGGTGTCTCAAGTGGACGAGTGAAGTCTCGTGAGGGTTTACAGGGAACATGTTGATCCCAGTTGAGCAAACGATCTAATATAGAAACTGACTTAGAACAAAAGCTTATTAAGTATCACGCGGAATTTAATACTTAATCTTAAGAAGAAGAACAATAAACATTCAACACCTCAATATTATTAATAATACGAATACTCTAACTAGTATTAGGGTTTTACAACCTTGAAGTGTATCGACCTTAGATATAAAACATACGTATATCTAATCTAACCTAGGACCTCCTTTTATAGGCTAAGGAGTCCTATACATTATACAATACGTAACCTACAAGATAAATATCTTTTCCATATTTATCTAATACAAAATACTAAACCGACTATACAAGACTAGCAGTGATTAAAATACAATATCCGTGATTACACAATACTACTAGCCGCGGTTTGTCTTCATCAGCGGTTACATTCTTCTGTCCGTGGTTATATCAACCCTGTCCATGGTTTCAACACTTAAAGTAATTCTTGATCCAAGGAACCAAAAACCCAACAATCCTCCCCTAAACTTGATACATTCCAACAGAATTCTCAAGTTTCCTTTAAGCTCAAAACATCTGAATTGGAGGATGTAGCCAAACACTTACTAGCCTTAAGAATATTCTCATACTTCAGCAACAAATTGTAAGCTTGACCATCATAGGGCAACAACATCTTAATACAACCAGGGGTTAACATCTGAGCAATAATTCCTGGATACTTATTCAGTTGAGGATAATCACCTTCTATAAGCATGTGAATAACTTCTCCAGAAATTGTTAAAACATGAAATCCACAAGTTTGATATAAAAACCATCTTGTAACATGACCATTGCAGAGTCCTTTCCATTCAGGTTCATCATGAGTAGGTTCAAATAAAATCTTCAAATGATGATAAACCAGTCTCTCATGATAATCAGTTGGATGTACTTCACCAAACTTATTCTTGTAAAGTATCCAAAGATTCATCAAATCATCTCTATCAAAATACTGGAGCATCTGTGAAAATTTATTATACTCATAAACTTCATTGTTGAGTCTTTGAATTTTCCAAACTCCTTCACTTCCAACTTTAAGCTTAAACTCATAAGAAATAATTTGATTAACATCTTCAACTACTTTCAATCTTTTAGAATCAGATGTCTCCTGAAGCTCAAATTTTCTCTTTTGTCTACTTTGAATCCACTTTTCTTCCATCTTAGAAATCATTGGACATAAATCATCATTATTAATCTTCATACACCTCTCATAAAGCTCAAAAATTCTTTCAAAAGTACATTTATTAAGATTATCAGGAACATGGATGCCTGAATTCTTAATAATCTTCATCAATACATTCCTCATTTGTGCAATTGAAGGAGGTTTCTTTCTTATAACTTGCTTTCTTTCTTTACCAATCCTCCTTGCCCATAGACCCAAAAGTCTAGCTCTTTCCTCATCATCCAACAGAGCCCATTCTTGTTGAGTATACTCATCATGTATTTGATTAGAAGCATGAAGATAGTTTTGTGATTCATACCATATAGCTAACCATCTCTGACTAGCTTCCTCTTCTTTTTGTTTTGTTTTCTCTAAAGCTGCTTGTTCTTCAGCTAACATGTTTTTAACATACTCTGCATCATAAGCAATCTGTTCTTCTTTACTTTTAAACTTCACCTCTGGTTCTGCAATCCCTTTACCTTTACCAATATCTTGTTGAACCACTTTATTCTTTAATGGATCACCAATAATCAAACTTTTACTTCTAGATTTAGGTGCAGCAGATTCAATAGATAAAACAGGTGCAATCATAGGTGTAGAAATAGATGAAGTTTTGCTTAGATTTATCAAGGTACTTGCAGCTTCTTTCTCAACTTTTTTAGTTTTAGGTGGTGATACAGAGAAGGTTGTGACAACAGTGGAAGTGGTTATGATAGCAGTGGGTGTGATAGTAGTAGGTACAATTGCCATGTCTGAAACTGCAGCAGTGGTTACAAGAGTACTAACCGTGGTTGCAGACATACTATCAGTGGTTGTGGCCTGCACTACTTCATCTTCAACAACAGTCTTCAAATATTCAAGAACTGCCTCATTCCCATCTTTATCAGATACCAAAAATTCTTGATCTCCACTATCAACATCTTCTTCCATAGGTACATCAACAGATACATCAACAGCCTCCCCTGAATTAATGCCTTCACTCCTCCCATGTTTGGATACATTCTCCATAGTCAGAGTTGTAGAGGAGTCCACCTTCTTTTTCTTCTTTCTCATAGTTCTCAAAATAGCAACCCCAGGTCTTCTTACTTTTTCCAAAACCAACACCCTGTGCTTCAATCTCCTAATAGCTTTACCCTGAAACACAGCCAACTCCTGAAGACATGAGATTGTATCCTCCATTTTGGTACATTTAGCCGTAAATTCATTAAAACGTTCAAGAATATCCTCCCCACTTCGACCTGTGTGAACTGGTCCGAGAGGTGGTTCATTGGAAAAGTCATCATGTACCAGCTTAGTATCCGTCAATTCATGTTCATGTTCCAAACTATCCTCATCACTTCGAGCTATGTTAACTGCTCCGAGAGGTGAATCCTTGGATAAAGTAAACATAGCATCAGACCTTGCCTGATCATCTATGCACCCTGTAGCAGCCAGTTGGCTAGGGATTCCTCCACCGGTATTAAGTTCCAAGGAACTCTCCACATTAGGAGTTGCCAAAGGTTGGGTCTTATTTATGTTTCCACTATCCTCACCAGCATCTAAGCATGAATCAGTAGTGGAAGCCCTTCCAATCATGTCACCTCCACTCCATGTGACAGCCTCAGGAACAACACCACAAACACCAGCTTGAGGTAGCTTGGTGCCCTTCAGTCTCCTAGTCCATACAATTGGTTTAATAGTGGTTTGGGTTTGACTAGAAGTAGGTTGAGTTGCATTAACAGTGGTTGCAATGGTACTGTCAGTGGTTTGAGGTGTACTAGCAGTGGGTTCAGTGACTATTGGTTGAGTTTCAAGACCTTCATCAAATTCAGAATCAGCAGGCAATGTAAGCATATGGGGAAATAAAGGAACATCTCGAATTTGAACATTCTGTGGCTGATTCCTCATATGTGCAAAAACCTTATGAAGCATATGATGTACTTCATACTCCCTAGTATGCTCAACAGGTTCCTCTAATTGACTCTCCATAATTAGTTGAACAAACCTATGATATAAATAGTATTTACCCTTCTTCCTAATGTTTTGTACTAGCCCCTCATAAATCATCCTAGACCAATTGAACTTCCTTCCATCAGACAAACAAATAATGGCAGTAGCAATTTTTGAAGGAAAGTCATTAAACCCAGTGGTCTTATTGCTCATACACATCAACAAGGTGTGAATCAAAAACTTTCATTGTGTTGAAAACAAACTCTTAAAAAATTGTACCTTTTCACCCTTGTGTGTATATCCTATTCTTTCTAAACCAGCAACTATCTCAGCATCTGAAAGATTATCAATACCATCAGCATCATTAAACTTCAAAACCTCCCTAATGATCTCCTCATTAACAGAAATAGCATTCTCATCCACAACAGTGCTAAACACTTCCACTCCATCAACCTCTTCAAGCTTAGCATTCCTCCAGAAATGATGTATGTAGGCTTTAAGGATGGTGGGTTCAACTGTTAAGGCATAGTGAATAGGACTGTGAATAAAAAAATCAATCATTTGATGAAAACCTTCATATCGATTGTTTTTGGTGAGGTTAGCAACAAGATTATGGGTGGTAGAGTACGTGGTCGCCATGGTGATTGATGATGGGTATGATGTGGGTATGTGAATTATGCAAAGAAAAGTGATTAGGGTTAATGTTGAGCGCCAACTGGAAGTGATTTGAAGATCAAATAAATGATCCATCCGTGATTTGGGGAGATAAATATACTTTCACCAAAGTTACCAAACAGCCCCTGTAGTATCCAAAATGAAGCAGCAGACTATCAGTGGTTTCGAAACTGCTATCCGTGGTTTGAAACACACCATCAGTGGATACAATTTTACACTTCAATCAGTTGATCAAGAGATACAACAAGCAAATCTGTGCCAAAGTAAAAGAGATCTTACAAATATATGAAGGATTTATATATATATATATATATATATATATATATATATATATATATATATATATATATATATATATATATAGGGGCTCATTCTTGTGAGAAGCCTAAATTTGGTGAGAACGCGAGAACAGATCCTAGCCTTTCATCTAATCCCTCTCATTTTTAGATTTAATGGCTTAGATTGTGTCACACCCTCGCCGGAGGCGGAAACACGAGGTGTAACGGAAGGGAACATAAGCACAAGATAATAGAACATACCAACATTAAGATTAAAAAGAAATAATACTCCATTACAATACTAGTTTAGCCGTCATCGGCAAATATATTACAAAGTTTAGATTCCAAAATATTGAGTTTTATTACATACGACTTGTAGCGACCAGTGAAAACTTCTTTATGCAAGACTTGATAGAAAAGCTTACTAACGATCACCTGAAATGCATGAGAGAAAAACGGGTCAACTATGAAAATAGTTGGTGAGTAAACACGTTTAGTGAAATAAGAAAACTCGTAAGAAAAAAATACAAAGCTTTCGGTCAACGAAAAAAAATAGTTCTCAAAGCAAAGGCATTGTGTATCCACTCAGTTCCAAATTCCGCCCATACAAAACTTGCAACCTGTGTGTACACAACCCATTGCACAAAAATTATAGCGCGTCAAGTAATCAAGTGTAAGTGGTCATAATAGTTCCCAATATAGTACCACGAATATAATAATTCAGGAATGCTACCGATGAAACCAAATTAAGCTGGGTGCCACTACCCAAAGTTATACTGGGTACCTCTTCCCAAAGATATACTGGGTACCTCTTCCCAAAGATATACTGGGTGCCTCTTCCCAAAGATATACTGGGTACCTCTTCCCAAAGATATACTGGGTACCTCTTCCCAAAGATATACTGGGTACCTCTTCCCAAAGATATACTGGGTACCTCTTCCCAAAGATATACTGGGTACCTCTTCCCAAAGATATACTGGGTACCTCTTCCCAAAGATATACTACGAACAAAGGTGTCTATATAGTGATGCTCCGAACATGGGAGACTTTATAGTGATGCTCCGAACATTGGAGACTTTAGGACAAGGTCATAACACGTACGGTTCAATAAGTTCAAATATTCAAGTCAAAAGAGTTCACAATTGTAAGGATCAATTTAATTCAAGTATGGTTCATGCATTCAGCCCCAAAATATAGTAAAACGGTAAAAAGGGGATGTGATTACTCACTTGATAAACTGAGGCGATGACAAAAGTGAGTACACCGAGGTATAATGTGATGTGTTAACCGGGACCTATCACGAATGATATGATATGCAATGAGTTGCAATGTAATGTTATGCATGCACTTCGTATGTTATTTATACCATTAGCGAGTTTTGAAAATATTACTAATCGTCGAAAAATACTCTTTTGACGTCTAGATCCTTCAAAAATGACTTTACCAGTTTTTACGTCAAAATGTCATCCTACAATGGTTTTATAATGATTTTTGGTGAAATTACCACTTTTCGTCGCAAAACAATGTCGTCGGAATTTTTATAAAAGTAACAAAAATGGCTTCGGAAAAGTAGTCGTAAAATGGTGTACGTCGATCGTTAGAGAACGAACTCGACGGTTTTGGAAAGTTTGTATCGATATCTAGAAGTTTCAGTTCAGGAGTTTTCGTCCAAAAGGTCTCGATCATAAAGATATCAAGGGTTAAAGATAGTGATTTTGGCTAATTGTGTGCAGAAAATAAGTTTCGGCCAAGTTTGAACATCCGTAAATAATTTACCATAACTCCGCTTGACAAACAGCTTTTTGTTTTGAAAAATATGGTCGGTGAACTTGATTTTACTAGAAGACATTTTGTTCCAAAAAGTTTCACATCATGGTTAAAAACAGCCGCAAACATGGACGTTACAGCTACTAAAATACTTGTATCGTAAAAAATAATATAGTTTTTCAGAAAATAATAGTTACGGCAAGTTTATAAAAACGTGCATATATTTGTCGTTTCAAATCCGTTTTCTACGTATAATATGTCCTTAGCTTCGTATCGAAGTAAACTAATATATTTTTGATAAGTCGAAATAATTTGTGAAGCTTAAGGCTCGTTTTTGACCCAAACAATGTAAAAACTGCATGCTGAATTTTCAGAAAAATAAACATTTCGTCGTCAAACTTTAAAAATTCACCACGGCTTCGTTATAAGTCCGTTTTAATCCGTTCAAGCGGCCACGGATTCGTTTTAAAGTATATTTTCTAAATATCAAGGCCAAAGTTTCGTACCAACAGTAGGTTTTTCCAGAAATTCGAAACAAGGACAGAACCTATTTATATAGTTATCGAAAATAGTTTTTCTCGGACAAAACCTATTCTAATCCCTTCAAATCAACTCCAAAACTAATCTAATCCTACCATACACCTTCTTAGGGTGTCATGGGTTCCTAATCACCATCAAGACCAAAGAATACCATGGGAATATTTATAGGATGACCAATATGTATATATAACTCAATAAATCATGAAAAATGGTATAAATCACATATCATGCATATAAGCTCCAAAAATGAAAAGAAACATATGAAAATGACAAGGAAACATGAAAATGATAAAAACATGCTTACAAGTGATAGTGATGAGGTGAAAGTAACAAGGTTTAACTTAAATACCCTTGGTTTTTATTTCAAAACCAAATAAAGAGTATATACTAGGTTGTTTTGCTTGAACTTGATAAAAAAATCTTTGATCCCTTCTTGACATCCTCATAAGGCCGGTTTATAGAGAGAAGAAAAAAAAGAAGAGCAAAATCTTGAATAAATGAAAGTGAAATGAATGAAGTAACTAATATGAGTGTAAATCTAGTTATGTAGGAAAAGTCTACCAAATTTTGACTACCTCCTCCCATAGGCCGGATTTTAGGGGATTGGTTCCCAAAAAATTTTTTTTTTTTTTTTTTTTTTTTTTTTTTTTTATAGTGTATATATATATTTACTTGTACAAGTATAAGAAAGTGTAAGTAAAATAAAGTTAAGTTAAGGTAAATGGAAGTTTTTGGTACAAGTAAGTTTTTAATAGGTCAAAATAGGATGTAATGAGATGATAAAAATTTTAAAAATACTTTCCTTGTGAAAATTGAGTGATAAAATAATTATCGTACAATTTTTAAGAAAAACGACGTAATAATTAAACTTTAACGATTAATGTACCAAATAAATTAGAAACACTAGGAAAACTAAAAATATAGTTTTTATAGACTAAATGTAAGTTTAAAAATACCTCGGGATCATTTTTGAAAGTAACGGGTTAAATATTTAAAATAATAACTCACGCGATAAAAATTATTAAATATAAAAATTACGCGTTAAATGTGAAATGAAATGCCATGAATGAATTAATATGATGCATATATAATTTAAGAAATGACCGGAATTTGAGAATTGTGACATTCTTCCCATGTCAGCGGAATCACGTCCCCGTGATTCGATTAACGATACTATGGTCCGAACCTCGACAAGAGTTCTAAAAGTTCATGCTCGTACGAACAGTCTAAACGATCATATCAATGCCCATGCGTACAGGTTCCCCATTCAACTAAATACGTGCCCGTGATTAGATTGGATAGGGTAAACTTGTCCAATATCGAACGTAGCTCTCAAAAGACCTTTAGGTAGTCGATTCTAATTTAATCTCACAACTCATCAAACAAGAACTGTCATGAGATTAAACTAAACCGACTTGAGTAAACTTGTCTCTTAGCTTGATTTTCGCAACTCATCAAACAAGAACTGTCACTAGATCAAGCTAGGAAACAAGTTGTTAGAAAGGTAGGATGCCACATCCTTGAATGAAGTCTTTTGAAAGATTCGCTCGATATTCGATTTGCTTACACAATCAAATCCAATCAACAAAATATATAACAACTAAGGTCGATATCAATAGGTCTCAAATTAATCAATGTCGTGAACGTGGTAAGAATTGGAAGGAAGTTATGCACTCAAAATCATGTCGTACAGAAATAAGGTAGTTGTTCAAAGGAATGTACCCGTTACGCGTTGCGGGCTTCCTCGATACCCAGATAGAATGCTCGACCACGTGCGGGAGGAATTTCAATGTTCTGATCTTGTGGGCCTTCTATTGCCAACGCCAGGTTTGGACGATTTCCTCCTTGATTGGGAGTTCTTTTCAACTTTGGACAGGTATTGCGAAGGTGATCTAGACTTCCACACTCGTAACATGCTTTTCTCTGTCCTTGATTTCCAGTTCTGTTTGAGCAATTTCGCGCGAAGTGGCCCGTCTGTCCACATTTGTTGCACCTTGGGCAGTCTCCTGAGTGATGATAATTGCATCGAGTACACAAAGGATGTGGACCTGCATATCCTTTGCGCTCCTGGGTGGTCGCCCCATAGTTCTGATTTATTCGCTGCCTCTTGTTTTGCTGATTCTGGTCTCGGCTTCCCTGGTGATCCTCCTGTCGCTTTCGTCCATTGTTTGAAGTACCTTCTCGGTTGTTGGTTCGTCTAGCATCGAGATGTATTATAATTTGGGTGAGTAGATTCGCTATTCCAGCAGCGTTGTTGTCTGGATTGTCATTGTTGTTTGGGTTGCCGTTGTTGTTACCTCCTGAACGTGTGTTTCTTGCAGCCATGATCCTACAGAGGACCAAAACATCGGGTTGAGTAAACGACATTCTAACGAAGTCAGATGAGGTGCAGAACGGTGGTAATGTGTTATAGTGATCGAAACATGACAGGAACAGAGACATGCTATGTCTAACAAGTCGAAAGATGGAAAAGAGAAGACATGAACAAGGTACGGTAATGTAGACGTGAACGTAAAAACATGCCATGCATACCCACCCGACCAATGCAACTTCAGGTGACCAGACTCTAAAGACTCGACTAAACATGATTTAAAACTACCACTCTTATCATTGCATGGTTCTTCATAAATTAGACATAGTTGATCAGGCTATGTATAATTTATGAGTAACAATGCAACGATAGGACTAGTTGACTCGAATGGTGTTCAATGTTTAATAAAATAATATACAAAAAAAAAATTTTCCGGTTATAGCTGTGATTTTTATTTTTGAAAAATCGGCATTCTCTATAACCTTTGGCTCTGATACCAATCTGTCACACCCTCGCCGGAGGCGGAAACACGAGGTGTAACGGAAGGGAACATAAGCACAAGATAATAGAACATACCAACATTAAGATTAAAAAGAAATAATACTCCATTACAATACTAGTTTAGCCGTCATCGGCAAATATATTACAAAGTTTAGATTCCAAAATATTGAGTTTTATTACATACGACTTGTAGCGACCAGTGAAAACTTCTTTATGCAAGACTTGATAGAAAAGCTTACTAACGATCACCTGAAATGCATGAGAGAAAAACGGGTCAACTATGAAAATAGTTGGTGAGTAAACACGTTTAGTGAAATAAGAAAACTCGTAAGAAAAAATACAAAGCTTTCGGTCAACGAAAAAAAATAGTTCTCAAAGCAAAGGCATTGTGTATCCACTCAGTTCCAAATTCCGCCCATACAAAACTTGCAACCTGTGTGTACACAACCCATTGCACAAAAATTATAGCGCGTCAAGTAATCAAGTGTAAGTGGTCATAATAGTTCCCAATATAGTACCACGAATATAATAATTCAGGAATGCTACCGATGAAACCAAATTAAGCTGGGTGCCACTACCCAAAGTTATACTGGGTACCTCTTCCCAAAGATATACTGGGTACCTCTTCCCAAAGATATACTGGGTGCCTCTTCCCAAAGATATACTGGGTACCTCTTCCCAAAGATATACTGGGTACCTCTTCCCAAAGATATACTGGGTACCTCTTCCCAAAGATATACTGGGTACCTCTTCCCAAAGATATACTGGGTACCTCTTCCCAAAGATATACTGGGTACCTCTTCCCAAAGATATACTACGAACAAAGGTGTCTATATAGTGATGCTCCGAACATGGGAGACTTTATAGTGATGCTCCGAACATTGGAGACTTTAGGACAAGGTCATAACACGTACGGTTCAATAAGTTCAAATATTCAAGTCAAAAGAGTTCACAATTGTAAGGATCAATTTAATTCAAGTATGGTTCATGCATTCAGCCCCAAAATATAGTAAAACGGTAAAAAGGGGATGTGATTACTCACTTGATAAACTGAGGCGATGACAAAAGTGAGTACACCGAGGTATAATGTGATGTGTTAACCGGGACCTATCACGAATGATATGATATGCAATGAGTTGCAATGTAATGTTATGCATGCACTTCGTATGTTATTTATACCATTAGCGAGTTTTGAAAATATTACTAATCGTCGAAAAATACTCTTTTGACGTCTAGATCCTTCAAAAATGACTTTACCAGTTTTTACGTCAAAATGTCATCCTACAATGGTTTTATAATGATTTTTGGTGAAATTACCACTTTTCGTCGCAAAACAATGTCGTCGGAATTTTTATAAAAGTAACAAAAATGGCTTCGGAAAAGTAGTCGTAAAATGGTGTACGTCGATCGTTAGAGAACGAACTCGACGGTTTTGGAAAGTTTGTATCGATATCTAGAAGTTTCAGTTCAGGAGTTTTCGTCCAAAAGGTCTCGATCATAAAGATATCAAGGGTTAAAGATAGTGATTTTGGCTAATTGTGTGCAGAAAATAAGTTTCGGCCAAGTTTGAACATCCGTAAATAATTTACCATAACTCCGCTTGACAAACAGCTTTTTGTTTTGAAAAATATGGTCGGTGAACTTGATTTTACTAGAAGACATTTTGTTCCAAAAAGTTTCACATCATGGTTAAAAACAGCCGCAAACATGGACGTTACAGCTACTAAAATACTTGTATCGTAAAAAATAATATAGTTTTTCAGAAAATAATAGTTACGGCAAGTTTATAAAAACGTGCATATATTTGTCGTTTCAAATCCGTTTTCTACGTATAATATGTCCTTAGCTTCGTATCGAAGTAAACTAATATATTTTTGATAAGTCGAAATAATTTGTGAAGCTTAAGGCTCGTTTTTGACCCAAACAATGTAAAAACTGCATGCTGAATTTTCAGAAAAATAAACATTTCGTCGTCAAACTTTAAAAATTCACCACGGCTTCGTTATAAGTCCGTTTTAATCCGTTCAAGCGGCCACGGATTCGTTTTAAAGTATATTTTCTAAATATCAAGGCCAAAGTTTCGTACCAACAGTAGGTTTTTCCAGAAATTCGAAACAAGGACAGAACCTATTTATATAGTTATCGAAAATAGTTTTTCTCGGACAAAACCTATTCTAATCCCTTCAAATCAACTCCAAAACTAATCTAATCCTACCATACACCTTCTTAGGGTGTCATGGGTTCCTAATCACCATCAAGACCAAAGAATACCATGGGAATATTTATAGGATGACCAATATGTATATATAACTCAATAAATCATGAAAAATGGTATAAATCACATATCATGCATATAAGCTCCAAAAATGAAAAGAAACATATGAAAATGACAAGGAAACATGAAAATGATAAAAACATGCTTACAAGTGATAGTGATGAGGTGAAAGTAACAAGGTTTAACTTAAATACCCTTGGTTTTTATTTCAAAACCAAATAAAGAGTATATACTAGGTTGTTTTGCTTGAACTTGATAAAAAAATCTTTGATCCCTTCTTGACATCCTCATAAGGCCGGTTTATAGAGAGAAGAAAAAAAAGAAGAGCAAAATCTTGAATAAATGAAAGTGAAATGAATGAAGTAACTAATATGAGTGTAAATCTAGTTATGTAGGAAAAGTCTACCAAATTTTGACTACCTCCTCCCATAGGCCGGATTTTAGGGGATTGGTTCCCAAAAAATTTTTTTTTTTTTTTTTTTTTTTTTTTTTTTTTTTATAGTGTATATATATATTTACTTGTACAAGTATAAGAAAGTGTAAGTAAAATAAAGTTAAGTTAAGGTAAATGGAAGTTTTTGGTACAAGTAAGTTTTTAATAGGTCAAAATAGGATGTAATGAGATGATAAAAATTTTAAAAATACTTTCCTTGTGAAAATTGAGTGATAAAATAATTATCGTACAATTTTTAAGAAAAACGACGTAATAATTAAACTTTAACGATTAATGTACCAAATAAATTAGAAACACTAGGAAAACTAAAAATATAGTTTTTATAGACTAAATGTAAGTTTAAAAATACCTCGGGATCATTTTTGAAAGTAACGGGTTAAATATTTAAAATAATAACTCACGCGATAAAAATTATTAAATATAAAAATTACGCGTTAAATGTGAAATGAAATGCCATGAATGAATTAATATGATGCATATATAATTTAAGAAATGACCGGAATTTGAGAATTGTGACAGATTGAAGCATCATTTGCACTATCTATATTATTTTAAAGCTAAAAGTCACATATATAATATATAATTTAAAAAAAAACACACATATCACAAGCTTTGAAGGTGAAAATCAATAGATCCTCTCGATCTAATTAGTCAATTACCTTCAACAATATCCGGGTAATATCATGTTCCAACCACCACCGGTCAAACCACCACCGCCGTTCAAACCATCGCTTCACCGCCAAATCGAACCACCACCACTCCTCCACAATTATCGCTTCACCTCTTCACCTTCTACAACCTTCTTCCACCTTCGTTCACCGGAATATTAATCATCACCTAGAATATTAATCATCACCGTCGTTAAACCGCCGATCAACCGCCGTTCAACCGCTGTGTCGTTCAACCACAGTAATCAACGGAATATTAATGAAGAAGATATGGATCTCGATGACTCTGCCAGAAGAAACTGAAATCAGTGATATCATCGGAATATCACCGGAATACACAGGGATATCAAGTAATTATCATAATTTATTATTATTTAATTAATGTTTATAAATAATTGTTTTGAATTGTGAAAATTATTAGCAGAATTAAGTTTAGTGTGAACTGATTTTAATTCTATTACTGTATTAGTGTAATTAATTTTAATTAGAGCTTCTTCGCATGTGAAGATTATCAGTTAGGAAGTTAGGAATGAAGTTTTGATGCAATTAGCGGATTTTAAGTTTGGATTGCATTATCTTCACGTGTGAAAAATATTAGTAAGTAATGATTTTTAAGCTTATAAGTGCATATAAGTTTAGTTATATTATCTTCACATGTGAAGATTATCAGTTAGATTACGTTATCTTCGCGTGTGAAAAATATTAGTAAGTAATGGATTTTTAAGCTTATAAGTGCATATAAGTTTAGTTATATTATCTTCACATGTGAAGATTATCAGTTAGATTACGTTATTTTCACGTGTGAAGAATATTAGTAAGTAATGGATTTTTGAGCTTATAAGCGCATATAAGTTTAGTTATATTATCTTCACATGTGAAGATTATCAGTTAGGAATGAAGTAAAAACCTGATGTCAGGGGTGGGCTTTGTGTGGTCGTTTCTAACTGATTCAAGGTTGTCTGTGCTACATGACAATAATTTAAAAAGTAATTAAGTTATTACCAAACAGCCTGACCCGCTAATCTTGCCGTCTCTAACAAGACCCAACTTACATGACTAAACTCTTTTATAGTGTTCCTACCTTTATCTTCATTGTTCCTTCCTATATAAACTCTCCTCCAAATTACTGCTAAGATCATATTCCAGCTATAGCGCCTGCAGAAAATTTACCCATGTGCCCACATTAAAGTCTGTAAAAAGGAAGTTTAAACAGTATATACTCGCTCTATAAAGTGGCAACTTAAAAAATTAGACAATAAGATTAATGTAATTGAAACTAACTTGTAAGGTATTGTGATAGCTGATATAAGTGGTCCATATACATCTAGAACTGGAATCACAGTAGTCCCCGGCAGAACCTGCTTTAATGATGGTAAAGTCTTTCAATATTCGAACCCACTATGTAAAAACCATTGAAATAAGCAAATTGCATTTAAGGTGCTGAACTAGCTTCATTTGAATTTGCAAAAAGGCTCAAACTGTTAAAACATTTTTATTGAAGTAACAAAAGGAATTTCTTAATTCTTGGAGATTAATGAGAACAACACTAATGATGTTAAAATGGGGATGATTCAATACTCATGCTATGAATTTCTAATGCAGGTTGGCTTGAAGTTGCTTCTTTGCCCACTTGGTTCCAACATCATCTTGAAAACAACATGGTAGCGTCTGAAATGAGTCCTATAACCAAATTTGATATGAAATAAATTATATGAGCTCTGTTACTCGTGCTGTAACATTTCATGCTCTTTTTGCAGTTGTTCTGTGGGAGTTAGTTTACCTGTTTATTCTACTTATAAAGTGATTGAGACGAATAACAGAACTGATCAACAAAAGATGCTTTTATACTGGGCAGGTTAGTGATGCTATGACCTATGCATCGGATATGCTGTTTATTTTGCTTATTCTTTTGATCTCAAAGTGAAATTGTTGGTTGCAGCACATGGGACTTTTAGCATTGCAGAAACGTATGCCGACAAAGTTATATCATGGTATCATCTATAAAACCAATTTGGTTTATAGCTTAACTGAACATTCGAATTAGCTTACATTTAAATTACTGGTTTCTCAGGGTTCTACTTTACCATCATATGAAGTTTGGGTTTCTTGTTTGGCTTCAGCTTCCCACAACTAATGTAAGCATATGTTTTTAATTTGTAAACTACGAGAGCCCAGCAGAAATTAAGTTTTTGTGTACTAATCATGTTCAAGTCTTTTGTTGTTATACAGGGTGCTAAATAGATATACGAATCATATACGTCCTTTTCTTTTGAGGCATCAAGGTAACCTTAATCATATTGTGGCCTTTTTGTACACTGAAACGGTAATTTCTCTTTCCTCGTTATAATGTCTTGAACCTTGGTGTATGCCTTTTACATCTTATAAAAGAGTTTGAGACATTATTTCTTAAAACAAAAAAAAAGTACTGCCACCTTGCTTAATGAATGTCAAGAATCAAGGATATTACGTTTCAGTTATGCTTCTTCCGAGTTCTTACTTTGGTCTTTCACATGTGATTCATGAGTTTGGTTCAAGGTTTATCAACTAATGTTTTGTTTCAGTGAATTGGAATCAATACTTGTTAATAACTTTTATATTTGAATCAAGAAGACTAAACTTCACATTTAAAATTCACTAATTTGTATGATCTACAAAAATGTAATGTTCTCTTTCATCTGTAAGTTATTAACTTCTTTTAAAATGCACATTTTTCTAATTGGCAGCAGACTTGTCGGAAGTGACAAGTCACAAACTTGCATCTTGATGAAAATTGTTGTCAATTATTGTGGTGAATTCGGTTTTGTGTAATTTAGTTGATGAAATCGGTTGTTTACTTGATGAGATTGAGTCCTGTTTTAAGATTTACACAGGAGAGAGCCGGCCCTTTAACAAAGATTTGGGATGTAACTCCCGTTAACCCAGAGCTTCTGGATTACTTCCCGAATTTTGCAGCAGTCAAAGGCACGTCATTCTTATAGGCCTAAAGGCCATAGAGGAATGAGTTTGCTGATATTCGAGTCCTCAGTTGTAGGATACACAGAGGCTGAGCGTCTAAGCAAACACTTTGAATAGCAAGGCGCACACCAAGATGTGTGGGATTATCGCCCTGCTCTATTTCTCCCTGAAGGTAAACGTCGAATATATGGCTACATGGCTACAAAAGAAGACATGGATATCTTTAATCAACATTGTCAAGGTCTGCATTCTTTCTTTCTTTTTTGTTGTAAAATTCTTTTTGTTCTTACTTCTTAAGCTCTGGTATTAAGCTTCATTTGTTCTATATTTGTTAAGGGAAATCGAAGGTGAAGTTTGAGATGGTTTCATACCTAGAAAACTATGTCAACCAGTTGAAACAAATGAAAGAAGATAATCAGCTACTGTATTTCTATAAAGACAAATCTGCTAAAGACGCAAGGCATGCAAAAGCAATGGAAGAGTCCAATGTGTTGCTGTCTTAAAAGTTAAGGGAAAGTGAAGTACAATATCGTGATTCGCAAGCATTGCCTGGTTATATTTCTGTTTATTTGCAAATTATGGACCCTAGGGGCACTTCTTCTAGTAAATGGGATTGTTTCGCTAGTTATCGATTAAGCGTTGTGAATTTAGTAGATGATACGAAATCTGTTCATCATGATTCTTGGCATAGGTTTTCCACTAAGAAGAAGTCTCATGGTTGGTGTGACTTTACGCCTAGTGCCGGTATTTTAGATGCCAAGGCGGGGTTTTTGTTTGGTGAGGATAGTTGCGTTGTTGTTACTGCCGATATTTTGATTTTGAGCGAGAATGTTGGGTTTGTGAGGGATAGTAATGAGGTGAGTACGGGTGTGGTGACGAATGGGATTGGAGCCGTTGGGGATGTTTTGAGTGGGAAGTTTACGTGAAGGTTTTTAATTTTAGTTTGTTTAGGGAAATGTTTAAGACGCAGAAGATAATGAGTCCGGTTTTTCCGGCGGGTGAGTGTAATTTGCGGATTAGTATTTACCAGAGTTCCATTAACGGGGTGGATTATTTGTCTATGTGTTTAGAGAGTAAAGATACGGAGAAAATGGTGGGGGGTAATGTGTCGGATAGGAGTTGTTGGTGTTTGTTTAGGATGTCGGTTTTGAATCAAAAGGCGGGGATGAATCATATGCATATGGATACGTATGGGCGATTTGCTGCAGATAATAAGAGCGGTGATAATACTAGTTTAGGATGGAATGATTATATGAAAATGAGCGAATTTTCGAAATGTGAGTCGGGGTTGATTGGCGGTAGAATTGGGAATGGTGCTCGTAAGTCGGATGGACATATGGGAAAATTTACGTGGAGGATTGAGAATTTCAAGAGGTTGAAGGATCTTCTTAAAAAGAGGAAGATTACAGGCCTTTGCATTAAAAGCAGGAGGTTTCAAATTGGAAACCGTGATTGTCGTCTTATTGTTTACCCCCGAGGTATGCAATGTTATTGTCCTCTTCGTCAACAGTTTTGTTCCTGATACTTAAATGATACTGCACTGACAATGTAATAAGCTGTAGAAAAGTAGAAATGAAATGCGTGCACATTTGTATAAGCTGAATGTTCATTTTCTTGTTAGTTTGTAAAGATCTAAAACTAACTTAAAGAACTTGTGTCACCTGTATTAGTATAAAATTACAGTTATACTTGTCAAAACTAAGTCGGAATGGGTTATGTATGCATTGAAAGTGATTATTTGAGAATGCCATTTCAAGTGGAGATAATTACTTTTTAAGTTTCTAGTATTTGATTAACCTATTTAAGCTGGGGTAAAATAATTAGGTTTGAACAATACAAGCTACAACAGAACTGATTATAGATCTTAGAATAATAATACTTAGTGTCCCTTACTTTCCCTTAACTTTTTATAACATATTACTGCGGTCTTGCCACTAGATTTTTTCTTGTAAATGTTTTTATA
Source organism: Chrysanthemum seticuspe (assembly GCA_019973895.1). Classification (NCBI taxonomy): domain Eukaryota; kingdom Viridiplantae; phylum Streptophyta; class Magnoliopsida; order Asterales; family Asteraceae; genus Chrysanthemum; species Chrysanthemum seticuspe. Next base: position 33,958,710 of record BPTQ01000009.1, read on the forward strand.
AATTATGGTTACTTTTATGTGCATTTGTGTAATTTACATCTTTTCATGTAATAGATGGACTCCCAAGAGCAGCATTACAATGACCTGTTGAAGGGTTTCCAAGAGGCCAGGAATAGAGACGAAGACCATTTTGATAAGCTTATGCAGGAAAAGCGCAGGAGGGTTGACCAAACGTTTTCCGATGCGGATCCTCAGAAGAGGTATTTTGGCCCATGACTGATCTTTTTAGTAAAACAACATATTATTATAACTCATGATTTTTGCAAAAGACGTAGTAACTTCTTGGGCTAGAACATGTCAACTATCTGTTGGACATATTTGGTCCCCCATCGCAACAAGATGTACTAAATCGAGATTGAGAATAAACCGATGCTTGAGAATAAAAAGTACGTTTTCAGTAATATATAGGAGGTTTATGTTATAAAATATATACTTAGGGCGACTTTGAACCCTGTTTGGCCTGTTTCTTGTTAAGTTGACTTTCCAATAGTTTAACTATTTAACCTGTTTGAGATAACAACTTATACCAACATCAACCCATTAATAAGTATATGCATCAAAATTGCCACCTCAACACACTGATGAACCTATTGCAGTTCAGTAAGTCGATACTTGTTAGGGGCCTTAGGGAGTCAAAATAATGTTTCTTTTGCCAACTCTTAATGTAGCGTGCTTGGGATCGTTGTTTTTTTAATTGTATATATACGGAAGTTAAAGGAAAAAATAAGGGGTTCCACTGTGAGGAGGTCATTAGTTGGTTCTATCAAAGAATCATTGTTATCTGGTGACCTTCTATCAGGAGACATTAAAAGGTTAGTGTAATTTTTTTTGTTTTTTTGTTTTTTCAGATTAAGTTCCGTGTGTGTATGCAATTAAGGTCTGCGATGTCTAATACACTGCACATTTATGTGCAGAAAATTGATGGTTTTCTTTTGCCACTAAAAGTTTTGCTCAAACGTCTACTTAATCTCGTCGCTTAGGTGATTACGTTGCTAGAAGGTTACTCAAATGGGTAGCTCTGCATAACAATGATGATGGCCTATTTCAGTATTTTGTTTTATTCAATTTTTTTCTAGTCTTGCGAGCACTGTCACTGAAGCGACTCAATGAATAGGGCTGGTATGGCAAGTGTTACTTAATGAAGTGTATTTAAGTAGTAAGGCCTGTTGATCAAGCATTGTCAACTAGTATCTATGTGACTGATAGGATTTATCCAGCTAAACCTAAAATTCACCATATTCTAGTGTTTACTTCATTAATGGATTGACAATCAGTATATCTCTTTATTTGGTTCTTGTATCTTTGAGCGTGCCACTAAACACCATTTCTGCACATATAGTGTTTGTAACTTTGTATTATACAACTAGTAAGATGACTATTCTTAGGAGCATAAGTGGCATTTTTAAGCTAATATATCATGTCTTTGCGGTTTAACGTTTTCTTATCATGGTTCTGCTACCACACATATTTTGTAGGTTTTCTATGTATGGTTTGATGCACCTATCGGATAGGACTTCAATATTGATTAAAAGGATGCTTGGAGTTTTCTTTATGAGCATTTGTGTGGGAAAACATCGTGAAGGCTCAAGCAACCCGATAGCTTTGTTAAACATGGTTGGCCATCTGTTAAGGATTTCAAAACCATTTTCTTTTTCACATTTTAGTTAATTGTATTTCAGTGTGAACTTAATTTGTTGTATAGTACATATTGTTTCACCGGTAAATACACATAACTTTAAACTTGAGTATATGCTTTTTTGTTTATATGCAAATAAACTTTCAGCAATTATTAGTTTTAAGTTGTTCCTTTGAATAGTAATTGTATTACCTATTACATTTCAATTAATTTTAACATGTTATATTTTACATATACGTTTTTCTTCACGTGTTAATAAACTTCCAGTCACTAGTAAATAAATGTACATTTATAAATGAGCATGTACTTTTTTTTCACGTGTGAATAAACACTAGTAACTTTCACGTGCGAAGACATTCTTACAAAATATAAATAATCGTAATATCTCGCATTTTTTGCACCTCTAATATAAAAAATACACTAGTAATATTAAAATTTTGAACCTTGCTCATAATCTTCACGCGTGAAGATATTCTTACAAAACGTAAATAATCGTCTATTAAACATCAACATCTCCTATTTTTGCACTTCAAGTATAAAAAGTACGCTAGTAATATCAAAACTTCAATCCTTACTAATAGTTTTCACACGCGAAGATATTCTTGCAAAACTTAAATAATCGTAAACTTAAATAATTGTCGATTAAACATTAATATCTCCTACTTTTACACTTCTAGTACAAATAGTAAGTTAGTAAGATCAAAGCTTCAATCCTTGCTCATAATTTTTCACGCGTGAAGATAGTCTTAAAAAACATAAATAATCGTCCAGTAAACATCAATATCCCCTATTTTTTTTCACTTCTAGTATAAAAACTACGATAATAAGATCAAAGCTTCAATCTTTGCACATAATTTTCACGCGTGAAAATATTCTTATAAAACTTAAATTATCATCTATTAAACATCAATATCTTGTATTTTTGCACTTCTAGCATAAAAAATGCGCAAGTAAGATCAAAGCTTCAATCTTTGCTCATAATTTTCACACGCGATTCTTACGAAACTTAAATAGTCGTTTGTTACACATCAAAATCTCCTATTTTCACACTTATTGTATAAAAGGTACGCTAGTAAGACCAAAGCTTCAATCCTTGCTCATAATTTTCACATGCGAAGATATACAAAACTTAAATAATCGTTTATTAAACATCAATATTTCCTATTTTTCCATTTCTAGTATAGAAAATATGCTAGTAAGATTAAAACTTCAATTCTTTCTCATAATTTTCACGTGTGAAGACATTCTAGCAAAACTTAAATAATCTTCTATTAAACATCAATATCTCCTATTTTGCACTTCTAGTATAAAAAGTACGCTAGTAAAATCAAAGATTCAATCTTTACTCATAATTTTCACGCGCGAAAATATTTATTACAAAATTTAATAATCGACTATTAAACATCATTCTCCTATTGCGCTTTTAGTGTAAAAATATGCTAGTAAAATCAAAACTTCGATCCTTGCTCATATTGCACTTTTAAATAACCGTCTATTAAACACATTCTCCTATTGCACTTTTAGTATAAAAATATGCTAGTAAGATCAAAACTTCAATCCTTGCTCATATTTTTCACATGTGAAGATATTCTTACAAAAACTTAAATAATCGTTTATTAAACATAAATATCTCATATTTTTCCACTTCTAGTATAAAAAATATACTAGTAAGATCAATGTTTCAATCTTTGCTCATAATTTTCATGCGCGAAGATATTCTTACAAAACTTAAATGATCGTCTATTAAACATCAATATTTCCGACTTTTGCACTTCTAGTATAAAAAATATGTTAGTAAGAACAAAGCTTCAATCCTTACTCATAATTTTCACATGTGAAGACATTTATTAGAAAACTTAAATAATCGTCTATTAAACATCAATATATCATATTTTTGCACTTCTAGTATAAAAAATATGCTAGTAAGATCAAATCTTCAATCCTTGCTCATTATTTTCACGTGTGAAGATATTCTTACAAAACTTAAATAATTGTCTATTAAACATCAATACATCATATTTTTGCACCTCTAGTATAAAAAATATGTTAGTAAGAACAAAACTTCAATCCTTACTCATAATTTTCACATGTGAGGACATTTATTAGAAAACTTAAATAATCGTCTATTAAACATCAATACATCATATTTTTGCACTTCTAGTATAAAAAATATGCTAGTAAGATCAAAGCTTTAATTATTGCTTATAATTTTCACGTGTGAAGATATTCTTAAATTTATAGTATCAGTTTTTAAAGTGAGCTAAAAATCAATACTAGATACATGGATTAGTATAAAAGTTAACAATTTTTAAGGTGGGCTAAAAATCAATACTAGATACAATTTAGTATATTGGGCTTTATTGCATGATACATATGTAAAATTATTAACTTTTGTGGGTGGGTCATGGCCCACCTTACCCTTCACATAGCTACGCCACTGCGTGTGTATTTACTGGTGAAGAAAGTTTATGCACATGCGAAGATAAATGTATTCGCTCAATTATAAATGTTCATGTATTTACTAGTGTATTTACTAGTGAATAAAGTTTATTCACATGCGAAAAGAAATGTATATGCTCATTTATAAATGTATATATATTTACTAGTGAAGAAGGTTTATTCACATGCGAAGATAAATGTATATGCTCATTTATAAATGTACAAGTGTTTACTAGTGAAGAAAATTTATTTTACACGCGAAGAAAAAAGTACATGCTCGTGTATAAATATAAGTGTATTCAGTAGTGAGAAGATTTATTCACACACGAAAGAAAAAAATATATGCTCGTGTATGAATGTGTGTGTATTTACATCTTTTGTTGCCACTCCCTTTATCGAGCTTTCTTCACGAGCATTTGCCTCCGGTTCTAGTTGTTACAAGCGCCTCCCTCCTTCCCTCCCTCGAGCTCTCCAATTCCAGTGATCTCCGTTTTGTGTTCTCCTCTTGCAATGTTCTTATTGCTTCTTCGGTTGTCTGTACCTGCATTGTATCGAGTCCCATAAAAAAGAATAAAACCACAAGAAACATGGAATAGTATACGTACACCAGCAACCGCCATTCAACTACACTACTATATGACTACAATGTACCATTCACCATCTTAGCCGTATATTTCCTATTAACCCACTGGTCCTACTGTATGCACTCACTGATCCTAATGTATGCTCCCGTGTTTTAAATTTATTTTACCAACTTTCTGTGAAGTTGCATACTCTGTTCACTTACATCAGGTGATCATTTGAGATCACTACTATTGTCATAAACATGTATCTATCTTATTTTTTTGAAGGCTGAATGATTTATTAGAAAACGGCTCTAAGAAAGAGTCCAATAGAAACTTTACAAGAGAGGAAAAGGAATCATACGACAACACAAATTTCACCAAAAACATAAATTAGAGATTTGACATACCTGTTCGCTAGACGTTGAATCTTTGTGATGAACATCCAACAAACTAGTACTTGGTGTTACTGATGTACCTTTCACGAGTGGTTTCATTGCTGGGATAGTATAACTTCCTGTTTACCAAAATAAGATAAGTACCCAAAGTCCTCCGTAATAAATATCTAATTAATATGACTAGTAATTGTAACAATCAACAGTTTTCCATTGAATTACATGACACCTAATTAATATCTATAATGCCTACTAAAGTACGTTAATCTAAGGGTCTAACTTTTACAGCTTAACGACTAATAACAGCAAAATGGGGCTTAAAATACAAACACAACATAAATTAAAGACACACAATACTAAATATACAAGAGTTGAATTGTAAAATGAACAAATTAATATCTCCAGGTCTCTGCAATTCATCATCGCTTTCTATACTCCCAACCTATTCTCTTCTCATTCTTTTTCTTTTTGGTTATTTTTCTGCCACCATTTTTTTTCCTACTAGAACTGGCTCGTTCATCAGTTCAGAATTTAAAAATGATAGGCAGCAAAAGTAGAGAACGAGACTCCGATTATAACATTCAATACTGTTGAAAGTAACTTGCCTGGGCTCATCTAGTCTAAGAGCGCAACACTCGTGCGACAACTCCGGATCTTAGCAGTAGCCGAAAAAGCTTTTCCTCCAGCCATGTAGCAGACATCCTATTAGAAAGGTAACCATTGGTTGCACAATAGATGGTTCGACAAAAATGGCTGCTGCTACAACCATAAGTTAGTGGTAAACAATCTTTTCCAATGGTTTTATTTTTAGTGCTTCTAAACCATTGATCATACCAGGCCACAGGATAGTAACCATTGATCATACCAGGCTACAAGCTAGTCGTTGATACATCTTGACAGTCGAAGTGCTTGTACAATTGATCGATTAAAACTGACAAATTGGTTATACACTATAGAAGCAGATCCAAAGCTTCTATACTAGAAGTAACTTGATTGTACTAAAAAACTGAACCTTTTTCTAAATTAAGATGGTAAGCAGAATAACTAGAAAAAACTGTAGCCTCGAGTTGGCTCCTGTATGTAACTTTAGCTATGTAATCTGCCTATTTCTTTAAGTAACTCAGATACCGTTGCCATAAATTAATATGTACCTCTGAGAAGATTTAAACGTCTCGGATCCCCAACTGTTGGAAGGAATCTGGCCCAACAAGAAATACTCTTTTGGATGTTTGATGCCGGAAAACAACAACTCCCTTATATGAAAACCTTGGTATGCCATCCTAATGAAATTTTAAAACATAAGTTATTATTATAATTTTAGATCTTAATTTTAATAATATCTAGTAAGGGAATTTGATACCTTCCATTCCTCAAAAATGCCGAAATGTCTGGCAATGTTTTCAAAATGTGATTGATCGCTATATTGTATACGCACGTCGCCATCTACATTAATTGTATTTAACAAAAGATCACTTCCATAGAGAGGCTTTGCACTTTTCACCAGCTCTGCAAAATGGTTCACAAACTTATCCTGCAACAAAACAAACCATAAGTCTAGCATAGTCCACATGTAGTCACTACAACGATCATAATCACCCGGAAAAAACTCTAATCCTGAAGATGATTACACTTGTTTGCATTGTAAACAATTTGAATAAAATTAACGGTAACACAATTACCATTTGAATATGTTCCTGAACACAAACAATTTTCAAATGAAATGTAATTTAACCTGATGACAGAGAGAGTGAGTTGAGTGATTCTTTTTAAAGAAGCAGTCCACATTATCGGAAACAGATCTGCCAGGGACCTGAGGCACATTTTTAACCAGGACCTGCAATACAATTCATTCAAATACAAAAGCTTAAAAGGAATTCATTTGACTTTCTTTGGTAAGTAGAGCGTACTAAAATGAAAATGAAGTAAGCATACACATAGCATAAATTGCTCAAGTCGCCTACTTTTTGAAGCCAAAAAGTTCAATCTCATTGAAGCTACCACATCATATTCCTTGTAGAGCATTTAGCATGACCAAAAACAAATACATCACCAGAATGTGTGCAAAAGGTATGAAATTCAAAAGATGCTATGAGGCCTGAATATAATTTGTAACTAAAATGTTGATTTCATTCCCTTAAGCCATTCTTTAATGAGCTGGTTAAATGGTTGGGATATTCCCTTGAGCCATTCTTTAATGAGCGGGTTAAATGGTTGGGAAGGGATAAAAACTAGTTAACGCCAAAATAGGTTTGTTATCTCAAGTGTTAACCAACTCGGTCCGCTCTAAAAAATTACCTGCTACCCAACCTGCACATTTTGCAACCTCCAATTATAATCTAATGTAATGCTCATTTTGGGTAAATGTGTTGGTCAATCTATTTAGATTTTCTAGTGGAAAAGGAGGCTCAACATGGAAAGAGTGGATATGTAAAAGTTACAGTGGCTATCTAAAGACATTTATATGTCATGGGGGCACAAAAATATTATACTCAACTGAATATGGGCTGTAATTACTCATCTGGGACATACATTTGCCATTCCTACGGGAACAATGAAAAACATAAACTTACTTTGGAGAGTCTGATCGAACGTTTGATATGGAAAGCTTATCAATGTCCCTAGTGACCAACTCTCTGCTGAAGAAAAAAAAAAACATTCCGCCCGAAGCATTAATTGGAATAAGAACCAAGAACGCCATGATAAGTTTCAGAGGTGATGGGTATTGGATACCATTTGTTCACATGTTAATTGTATTGGATAAATCTGGAAGCTCTTATGCTTTATCAATAATAAAACCACCTTGGGAGCATCTAGTTCATTTTGCGCTCAGATTCTCATAAGCAAATGAGATGTTGTCACGTCTCCAAGTTCTTTGAATATTACAAATAGTAAATCACACGAGGTGAAGAATAGAAGACTTTATTTTCTCACAAGTTATCAAGACTATATGACCACATATCAAGATGATAACATCATAAAGGATATTACTGGTTAACTAAGCTTCTATATTTTCAATGATCTGGTGATTGAGGTGTCTTTTCTAGTTTTGCTTCTACATCGCTTTTTAACTAATATAAGTCTCTCTTCTAGGATCTCCTTTATAACTAATATCCTTTTAAATAAGAACTTTGACAGCTCACGCCACAAGCTTCAATCAATATCTGACTACAATGAAAGAACATGAAAACAAGACACATTTCTAGTTATATATTGCTGCATCATTGTCTTCTCTATAATAAAAGTGCAAATTAGACGAACAAGTAAACCTTATGTTAATCAAAATTAACATAAGCTATTATTGGATACCCAGAACTTCTGGCAAACAAGTAAATGTGGATTCACATTATCCAAGTTTGGATTCATATTTTGACATATAAGTGAGACATATTTTGATTCATAATGCAGGGTATCAAAGTTCTGGATAAAGGTGATCTTGTTGTTTCAAAAATGGTAGGCGAGACTGAAGCACCAACCACGTGGGCACTATTAGGTGTAGGTGATTGCAGTCCATCATTTCCACTAGGACCTCTATGTGAGCCAGCTTGTCCCCTGGTCCAACCAGTAGTGCCTTTGTTTGGTGTAGGTGAAGGAAAATTAGCGAAGTCACGTCTACTATAGGAGCGGGATTAATATCGGAAATATGAGCTCCATGACTTACTGTTCTAGGGTTAATAACTGTAAATTTACCCTCCAATGCATCATTTAAAACAATGGCGTCATCTTCCTTGTCACTCTTTCTCTATATTTTTAAACCGGCTGGAAACTATCCGTTTTTGTTCCAGTTACGCAACTGCGCCATAAAAAAAGGTCCTTGAATTTTTTCAGATGGATCCTTGTAATGCCACATTTTCTGTGTTCGTTTACTTTGGGAGTAGATTCTGGTGAAACATGAGTTTATCTTGTTGAAGCTACAGTTGGATTTTCTAATACGGGTTGCTGCAGAAATGGGTCACGTCCTTGATCCCATGAGGAATTGTTAGTATGTAAGCATCTGGAAACTTAAGGTAGTAGCATCTTCTAATTTGGGAGAGAAACTTTTATTTGACAAGTTTCTATTGATTCATAATTTTTGGATGAAGGAAGGATAGATAACTTAGAATTTGAGTCGCCCGGGCTGCCTATTATAGCAGATTCAACACTCATTATCCACATATCTCTCGTATGAAGTTGTCATCAATTGAAAAAACAACAAATTACGTCTAAAAAATTACTGATTATCATGTAACTTTAAGATGACCTGTTATTCAGCCCACCCGACCCATCTATCACACCACTTATAACTATAGTAATCAAAACAAGTATCTAATGTCAAAACTCCAAAACAAGACGATGATATTAGTAAAGGTTCTTACATGCTCAATATGTGGTAAATAAGCATGTGATTGAATCTCAGAGGCACTCTTAACACTTGGTAGATGCAAGTCCATGGCCTGATCAATACATCTTTGTATGACCCTTTTGCATGCATATCTAACCATAATTCGAATAATTCAATTATCTACAATTTGTGCTACTAGAGTACTCACAAAAGAGCATAAAGCTTCATTTTCTCGAACCAATCTTTATATTTGCCACAAACCACATCCCACAAGTGGATGTTAGCAATTTATAAAGGATAATCAATTTTTATACACATGTGAAAGACAATATTTTCACAAGTGAAAGTTAGTGCCAGAATTTTATAAATTTTTAAACGCATGTGAAAATTTCTTTAATCTGTATATTGATTTTTATGAGCATTTCACCCAACATATATAAATTTTTAGTCGCATGTGAAAATTTCGGTAATTTGTATATTGTATCTTATGAGCATTTCACCCAACATTTATAAATTTTTATTCACATGTGAAAATTTTGTAAATTTACTAGTGAAGTAAGTTTATTGTCAGGTAAACATGTGAAGAAAAAAGTCTAGACATTTCATCAAACACCTAATGGGCATCCATTTATACAACGCTTTCTAGTCAAAACTTGTACCAAATTAACAGGTAAAATTCTTAAATCAACATAAAACTTACTATCACCATCATATTTCTTCATCAAATTCTTCCACAAATTTTAAACAAAAATATCTAATGAATTGAAAAAGAAACATAACTAGCTCTGAAACACTTACTATTCATCATTTTTAGCTCCAAATTGATTTTATCAAGTTTATTAAAACACCAATTATAAGTTGTTACCATTGAAGATTGGTCGCCAACCAATTAAAATCAGCTTCAATCGGAGAAGAATCGATTGGTGGAATACAGTTGTGATTTAAACTGTAATTATGGAGGTGTAGCGGTGGTTTGAATGACGGCGTAATAGTGGTGGTTGGAACTGATTTACGGTGGTTTGAATGGGTGAATTGCGGTGGATTGGGTGGTTTTTATGATCAGAGCAGATGGGATTATTTGTGCGTGTTTTTGTGTGTTTTTTGTTTGTCGGGATATTTTTTTTTGTTTGGGAGGCAAATGAGAATAATACACCCAGACCCCTTTAATTTTTAACAGAAAATTACAAAATTGCCATTCCGCCCAAATTGATATTTAGATGAGATTTGCTTGATCTAACGGTCCAGATCTCTTCTCGCGTTCTCACAAAAAAATCCCTTCTCATTTGAACGCTTGTCTGCATATATATATATATATATATATATATATATATATATATATATATATATATATATATATATATATATATATATATATATATAGAGTTAGGATCAAATAAGAAGAAAAATTAAAATGAGAAGGATAAGAAGAAACCACAACCACACATTTCAGATGCACCTATTAAAATAGATGCATCTCCCCTTAAAAATCTCCCCCTTATTTGAAATATGTGGCTAGAAATTCTTCTTATTCTTCTTATTTTAGTTTTTCTTCTTACCGGATCCCTTCCCTATATATATATATATATTTTAACAAACACTAGCAGCTAACATATCACCAGCTCCAATGTACACTAATCCTTCATACCTGCAAGAGAAGAAAGTTATTGTTATCAGTGGTTAGAAAAAGCCAGAAGTGGTTCCAAATGACCTATCCGTGGTTTGGCACAGGTAAGTCAATATGGTCAACTTCTAGGATTAATATTAGTCCAAAGCCCAATGAACTCATTAACTCCTCAACCACATTTAACCTGCCCCTCATTTACTTACGTAAACCATATCTCTGCTTATAAAAAGAACCCAAATCTCATAACACACACATCAATTAAAACCAAAACCCTAATTTCTCCAAAATCCACAATCAACCTCAATCACCATGTGGAACCTTAGTTGGAATAAACCAGAATTTGTTGATCTAACATCCTCCTTATCCTCATCATCATCAAGTGAAGAGTCTGACCCATGGCATCTTTACATCCCTCCACAAGAACCACGACCAAGAAAATCCCCCTTTCTTCCATCATCGGAAGCTGATAGTGTGGTGAATCCAAGTGAGTCTTCTAATGACTCTGATGACTCTACTAAGAAGAGAACTTCAAACCCCCAACCTTCATCATCCCAACCCCAACCAAGACCACGAGCAAGAAATCCACCACTCCCAAAGGACAGAGAGGTGGTTCTTGGTCTTCCTGCACCAAGTTGTGGTGCTTCTTCACATATCGTAAAGGGGAAGGGTAAAAGGAAGATGGAGTGATTGCTTTTTGGTGAAACCAGTAGATGAAGCACAAAGGACAATGTCAAATCACAAATTCATCTACTGTATTCATCTTCATCATCTTCGTTTTCATCAATCCATCCTTCCCATTTTGATCCTTAGCTCGTCATGCATATCTAACAGCTGGAATAGATGATATGAGCTAGGATAGTAGTAGGAAATCATGTATAGAACTAGTCTTTTAATTTGCACTTGAAGTTTCATTGTAAGCTGTAAGCTGTAAACTGTTTCTTGAATGAATGAACAATGTAACTTCAGTACTTCTTTTGCTTCTATAGTGAACTGTCTTTTATCTGCAAAATGGTTAGTGGAAACACAGAGCAACAAACAGTGGTTTGAACAAAACTACCAGTGGTTAGAAACAAAAATAGCAATACTAAGATTACATAATTACAGTCCAATACTTATACAAACTGGTACAAAAAAATTTGAGAGTTAGAGATTAATCATTCCAATACTAACAACAAGGTACTGAAACCTCCCCACATCAAAAGCTTTGGTGAGAAGATCAGCAACATTGAAATCAGTATGGATTTTTACTATTTGAATCAACCTTTTCTCATTACAATCTCTAATAAAGTGATGCCTTATCTCAATATGTTTAGTTCGAGAATGTAAAACATGATTTTTGATGATGCAAATTGTACTGTTATTATCAATGTAAATCTTAGTATGCATAAAATTGTACCCAAAATCCAGCAATTGATTCTGAATCCAAAGAACTTGACCACAGCAACTAGCAGCAGCCACATATTCAGCTTCAGTTGTAGAATTTGCCACAATAGTTTGCTTTTTACACTGCCATGAAATTAGTCTGCTTCCCAAAAATTGACATCCTCCAGTAGTAGACTTCCTATCCAAACTAGCACCAGCATAGTCACTATCTGTGTAAGCCACCAAATCAAAAGGGGAATCCTTATAGTACCAAAGGCACAATTTAGGATGACCTTTAAGATATCTAAAGATCCTCTTAACAGCATTCATGTGTGAGGTATTTGGTGTGACTTGAAATCTTGCACACACACATACTGAGAACATAATATCTGGCCTAGATTCAGTGAGATAGATCAAAGATCCAATCATGGACCTGTACAACTTCAAATCAACTTTGGGACTCCCATCATCTGGTAGCAGTGGTTTCTGAGTCTCCATAGGTGTACTTGCACTTTTTACATCTTTTAACCCAAACTTCTTCAAAACATCTGCTACATACTTGTCTTGACTAATGAAGATACCATCAGTCCTTTGTTGAACATGTAGCCCCAAAAAGAAAGTGAGTTCTCCCATAGAACTCATCTGAAACTTATCATGCATAAGTTTCTCAAAATCCTTGCATAGCTCCTTGTTTGTAGAGCCAAAGATGATGTCATCAACATAAACCTGAACCAATAGAATATCATCTTTGTGCTTTCTAATGAACAAAGTTTTATCAATCAACCCTCTTTTAAACCCACTGTCCATCAAATAAGTAGACAGGCACTCATACCATGCCCTAGGAGCTTGATGCAACCCATACATAGCCTTTCTCACCCTATAAACCTTGTCAGGATGATCAGGATCTTCAAAACCAGGAGGTTGACAGACATAAACCTCCTCATCAATTGTGCCATACAAAAATGCACTTTTAACATCCATCTGATACACAACAAAATTATTGAAGGAAGCATAAGCCAAAAATAATCTAATAGCCTCTATTCTTGCAACTGGAGCAAACACTTCATCATAGTCCAAACCTTCAGTTTGTGTGTATCCTTGATCAACCAACCTTGATTTGTTTCTTACCACAATTCCTCTTTCATCCCTCTTGTTTTTGAACACCCATTTAGTCCCAATTGCCCTCTTACCATTTGGAAGATCAACTAATGTCCAAACCTCTTGAAGCTTAAACTGTAGAAGCTCCTCTTGCATTGTATCTACCCAGCCTTCTTCCGATAAAGCTTCTTCCACTCTTTTGGGCTCCTTTTGAGACAGAAAACAAGCAAATAGGCATATTTGCAGATCTTTATGACTGTTTCTTTTGTGAAGATCTTGCAAAGAACCCATGTTCAGGAAAGGGTTCAGAGTTCTTAACCCTGCTTCTTTTTTGAACTGGAGTATTCAAGTTTCCAAGTATTTGTTCCTGGGGATGAATCTTGTGAATCCTGGTGGTGGTGATTGGACTTTCATTAATGACAGTTTCCAAGTTAGTCAAATCAGCATTGAAGAAATCATCCATGTCTTCATCATCAGTAGGAGTATCAATTTCTATTAAAGCAGGCATGTCAGGATCATGTGGATACTCCTCATCATCAAATAATGGCTTTGCATGTGGTCCAAAGTAAGTATTATCACCAGTACTTGCAACCGGGGTTTCACTTGGATTATCAGTGGTAGAAGATGGCTTATCAGAGGTTTCAGTTGGCTTAGCAGTGCTTTCAGTTGGCTTAGCAGTGCTTGCAGAATGCCTTTTCTTCTTTTCAATTTCTTCTACCGACACTGAGTTATCTTTCAACAACTCATCCTTATCTTGATGATGATCAACATTGCCTCCATCTTTCAGTACATCATCATCAGTGGGACCTTGCTTATTAATGATGGAAGGAACAGAACCAGCTTTCCACTTTTCAATCAAATAGAACTCCTTTGGAGAATCAGCTTCCTTAGAAGTTGTTTCAGCATCAGAATCCTTTTGTGTACCTGCATTAACATTAGTGGAAGTTCCTACAATGATAGGCTCATAATTCATAAATTTTGTTAGCATATCAATGTTAAACAGCCAGTCTGGTCCTTTGGTCTCAACACTAGGAGTCTTTTCACTGAATTAAACATGTATGTTCTCTTCAACAATTCTAGTCCTCCTATTGTATACTCTAAAGGCTTTACTATTAAAAGAATAGCCTAAAAAGTATCCATCATCAGCTTTTTCTTGAAACTTGCCTAGGTAGTCTATGGTATTCAAGATAGTAACAGGATACCCAAAAGGTTTTAGAAATGCAATCATTGGCTTCCTATCATGTAACAGCTCATAGGGGGTCTTTTTATGAGGCTTCACTACCTTACTTCTATTCTGCACATAACAAGCAGTTCCTACAGCATCAGCCCAAAAGGTAGTTGGTAACTTAGACTCTGACAACATTGTCCTAGCAGCCTCAATTAGTGTTCTATTTTTCCTTTCAGCTACACCATTTTGTTGTGGTGTCCTAGCAACACTAAACTGTCTCTCTATACCCTTAGCTACACAGAACTGATTCATCACATCATTCTTAAACTCAGTTCCATTATCACATCTGATTACCTTGACCTTATGGTTTACTAGATTCTCTATCTTAGTAATGAAACTTTTGAGGATCTCACTAGTCTCACTCTTAGCAGCCAAAAAGTATACCCAAGAAAATCTACTATAATCATCAGTGATAACTAGGCAATACTGTTTATGGTTCAAACTCTTAACAAAAGTAGGTCCAAATAAGTCCATATGAAGCATAAACAGTGGTTGTGTGATGGTGTTTATAGATTTGGTCTTACAAGAAGCTCTATGTTGTTTTCCTTTTTGACAGGCCATACACAGTTCCTTACACTCAAAAACCTTAGAAGGTAACCCTCTCACTAAGTTTCCTCTTACCAGTTTATTGATTGATTTGTAATTGAGGTGACCTAGCCTTCTATGCCACAATATAGACTCATCTATAGATGCTTTAGCAAACAAACGTGTTAAGGACCTATTTGGAAGAACATCTTTAAGATCAAAACAATATATATTTTCCTTCCTAGGTACCCTAAGTTGTATAAACTTCTCATCAGGCATCTTAAACTCAGGAGACAACACCACACACTCAATTTCACCAAAAAGTACCCAGTTTTTCTTATCACACATTTGAGAAACACTGAATAGATTATACTTAAGTCCCTGTACCAAATAGACCTTTTCAAAGTCTAAATTCCCTGTTCTGATTGTGCCTCTACCAAGTATCTTTCCTCCCTTTGGATCATTGCCAAATGCCACATATCCTCCATCAAAAGCTTCGAAATCTTCCAGGTTGCTCCCATCCCAAGTCATGTGCCCAGAGCAACCACTATCAAAAACTCCTTTATCTTTTAGCTCGTCTTGTAGATTGCCCTGCACATGAAATTAAAGAAGTTAGTTCCTTTTGTGGACCCAAGCCAATACTGACTTGGGTCTGCCCTGTACGTCAAAATATTCAAATTTCTTTAGGTCCATTGATGCACAGTTGACATGATGTAAAACCTTGGTCTTAGGCTTCCATTGCCAACTTGCTGAGGCCTTAACAGCATAAAAATGATTTCCAACTACTGTTTCAGTTATCACCTTTGGAATTTTTAAACTTCTTTTGTTTCAATGGTGATATTTTGCTTATCAGTGGTTTGACTTTGCTTAGCCGTGTTTACAATTTGCTTAGCAGTGATTGGAACCCATTTAGGTGCAGTAGTGACAATTGATTTTGTATTCCCATTCCTTATCAACACTGCCCTAGGAATCATGTTACTGTTAGGATGAGGGTTTGTTTTCTTTGAAAAGTTTTGATGATTTACCCTCCTCCAATGATTCCAAACTTGTGTTCTGTTTTTATAACAATTTCTCTATAAGTGCTTAAAACTACCACACTTATAACAAGCTTTCTTGACACATTGAAACTCATCACCTAATCTGTTAGAAATTAGGCCATTTAAGCTTCTCTGATTGCCCCTAGGTGTATATTTTCTCATCTCTTCCCTAGGTATTTCCTTGTACTAAACCACTTTCTTAGTAATCTGAGCTCCAAATCTAGGTACAAGGTTGGCTTGTTTAGAATCAACTTTCTTAACATGTTCTATCTTTTCAGGTTGAGTTGATTCAGATCTATCTTCCTCAGAATCTGATTCCCAATCTTCAATTGTGGGAGCATCAGATGACTTGTCAGAACCTATCTTAGGTGTTTCAGTCTTACTTATCCCTTCTGCAGGTTTGTTAAAACTGAATTCACTACTAAATGACAGTTCTTTAGCAGGTGGTGCATGTTGCATAAGAGTGGGTGGTGGTGCATTATTGTAACCTATCCCAGAACCCTTTTTCATTAGATGACTCTCTATAGATTTATGAACCATATCAGAAGCAAATTGTGTTTTAGCAACCCTAACAACATGTTGTTCTTTTTCTTTTAGGGCCTCTTCTTTTACACTCTCTGCCAGTTCAAGTTTCTCCTTAAGCATTTTAATCTCTCTATCCTTAAGATCAATTTCACCACCTAGTATATTGATCTTATCTACATACTCAAACTCACATTTAATACAGTATTTTAGCTTCTCTTCCACACTCTCTAGACCAACTTTATAACCTAAGTTGTCCATAGACAGTCTTTCTACTTTTTTTCTTAAACTCTCAACGACAGCTTTTTGAGATTCTAAGTTATCATAACATGATTTAAAAGAAAAAGTAGATGTTGTAGAATCATTAGATACCTCAGAATCTCAACCAGAAGATGAAGCATAGGCCATTAGAGCAAAGTTATGCTCTTTTGAAGCTTCACTAGCAAGAAAAGCTGCATTGGGACCTTCTTCAATCTGATCACTTCAATCATAATCACCAATCCCATTTTGAGCAACCAAAGCTGAAGAAGCAGCAGGCTCTTCTGTGGTCTTCTTAGTGCCTTCAATTCTCTTAGGAGCTCGACATTCCCTAGCAAAGTGACCTTTCTTCTTGCAGTTAAAGCACTCCATCTTGCTTTTGTCGAATCCAGCTCTCCTTTGACCATCATAATTAACCTGTCTTCCAGTCCTTCTCAGAAACTTCCTTGCTTGAAGAGTCAACATTTCCATATGCCATTGAAGATTAATCTCCTCAAGATCATCAGGATCAATTTGATCTAGATCTTGATTTAGAACAGTAACACTGGTAGTTAAATCAGCCAGAAAAGCACAAATTGCACCATCACTGACATTATCACTAACAGTGGTATTGTTTGCAATAGCCGTGGTTATACCATAGGTAGCAGTGGATACATCATGTGGACTTTTTTGATTAGTTGAAACAAAAGCAAGGTTTTGATTAGCAGAAGATGCACCATCAATGTTATTCTCAGACTCATAAACTTTCAAGTTGTTGTAGAGATTGTCCAGAGTCATCTTATCAAAGTCCACCTTATTTCTCCACACAATAGTATGAAAAGCCCATTCAGGAGATAAACTTCAAATGAACTTCAAATTTATATCTTCTTGAATAACATTGTAGTCCACTGACTTCAATTGGCTGATAAGTTTTTGAAGCCTGTTATAAGTGCCATCAAGTTTTTCTCCACTAAGAGCAGTGAAGTTTTCAAGTTGATGCTTAAGCATATTCTTCCTTGATTTTTTAGTAGCTTCATTACCAGCAAACCTTGTCTCAAGAGCATCTAGTAACTCTTTAGCAGACTCATATCTTTCAAAGTCCAAAGCATACTGTGACAACCCGTACTTTCAGGTCATTTCTCGACACCGTTCATGTCTCATTATTTCAACATTTTTAGTAAACTTGGTTTACTTGTTTCAAATTCGCGTAACCTTGAAGGTTTAGCGGCGAATTCATGATCATGACATCACGTACATTTCATATGGACTATGATTAGTCTACATTTCATTGACATCATGTGCATTTCATTAGTACATTCACGACATTTCATTTCACCCTTCAACGCGTAATTTTTATTTAATAATTTTTATCGCGTGAGTTTCTATTTTGATTATTCAATCCGTTACTTTCAAAAATGATCCCGAGGTATTTTTAGACTTATATTTAGTTCATAAAAACTATATTTTTAGTTTTCCTAGTGTTTCAAATTTATTTGGTACTTAAATCGTTAAAGTTTAATTATTACGACGTTTTTCTTAAAAATTATACGATAATTATTTTATCACTCAATTTTCACAAGGAATGTATTTTTACAATTTTTATTATCTCAATACATTCTATTTTGACCTATAAAAAACTTACTTGTACCAAAAATTCCCAATTACCTATACTTGTACATTTTCTTACACATTTACTACACTTTCTCACAAATTATATACAAGTAAATGTTACATTATACATTTGAAAAAAAAAAAAATATATCTAGGGGAACAAGAAGCCCCAAAATCCGGTCCAAGGGAGGGTACCCATTTAATGATGTAAGGTTTGTGTTTTTCTAATAATTCACTTGTACAAAAGTCCTACATATCTCATATTTCACATTCATTTCATTCTCATTCACATAGTTAAAAAAAAAAAGTTATTTCTCTCTTCCTTTTGGGTCTCCAAAACCGGCCACATCAAGAACAACCAAGGGATCAAGAGTTTTGCAAAATCAAGAGTGTTTACAATCTAGTTTATATCCTTTTTATGGTTTTGAAATAAAAACCAAGGATATTTAAGTGAATCCTTGTTACTTACACCTCTTCATAATCACTAGTAAGCATGTTTTTATCATTTTCAAGTTTCCTTATCATTTTCATAAGTTTCTTATCATTTTTGGAGCTTATATGCATGTTATGTGATTTATACCATTTATTTCATGATTTTAGAGGTTTTATATACTTATGGTCATCCTATAATTATTCCCATGGTATTCTTTGGTCTTGATGGTGATTAGGAACCCATGACACCCTAAGAAGGTGTATGGTAGGATTAGATTAGTTTTGGAGTTGATTTGAAGGGTTTAGAATAGGTTTTGTCCGAGAAAAACTATTTTCGTAAACTATATTTTGTGATCTGTCCTTAAATCGAATTTCTGGAAAAACCCACTGTTGGTACGACATTTTGGCCTTGAGATTTAGAAAATATACTTTAAAACGAATCCGTGGCCTTTTGAACGGATAAAAACGGAGTTATAACGAAGCCGTGGTGAATTTTTAAAGTTTGACGACGAAACGTATTATTTTCAGGATTTTCAGCTTGCTGTTTTTAGTATTTTCGGGTCAAAAACGAGCCTTAAGCTTCACAAATTATTTCGACTTATCAAAAATATATTAGTTTACTTCGATACGAAGCTAAGGACATATTTTACGTAGAAAACGGACTTGAAACGACAAATATATGCACGTTTTTATAAAGTTGCCGTAACTATTATTTTCTGAAAAATTATATTATTTCTACGATTCAAGTAATTCATTAGCTGTAAGGGCTATGTTTGCGGCAGTTTTTAACTATGATGCAAAACTTTTTGGAACAAATTGTCTTCTAGTAAAATCAAGTTCACCGGCCATATTTTTCAAAACAAAAAGCCGTTTGTCAAGCGGAGTCATAGTAAATTATTTACGGATGTTCAAACTTGGCCGAAACTCATTTTCTGCACACAATTAGCAAAAACCACCATCTTTAGCCCTTGATATCTTTATGATCGAGACCTTTTGAACGAAAATTCCTGAACTGAAACTTTTAGATATCGATACAAACTTTCCAAAACCGTCGAGTTCGTTCTCTAACGATCGACGTACACCGTTTTACGGCTAGTTTTCCAAAGCCATTTTTGTTAATTTCAAGAAAATTCCGACGACATTGTTTTGCGACGAAAAGTAGTAATTTCACCAAAAATCGTTATAAAACCATTGTAGGATGACATTTTGACGTAAAAACTTGTAAAGTCATTTTTGAAGGGTCAAGACGTCAAAAGAGTATTTTTCGTCAACGAGTAATATTTTCAAAACTCGTAAATGGTATAAATAACATACGAAATGCATGCATAACATTACATTGCAACTCATTACATATCATATCATTCGTAATAGGTCAAGATTAACGTATCACATTACATCTCGGTGTACTCACTTTTGGCTTCGCATCATTCCACCAAGTGAGTTTTCATAGCCCCTGCTTTTACTTGTTTACATAACTGTTTTGGGGGAGATACATGCTCAAATTGTTTTCATTTACTTTCACAAGTACATTAACTTTTATGGATTACCGTGAGTTCCATAGCCCCACTTTTCTTGTTTTAATGCTGTTATTAAACTCTTTGGGGGAGATACATGCTCAAACTGTTTTCATTTACTTTCACAAGTACTTTACATTTAAGGATTACTGTGAGTTTTCATAGCCCCACTTTTACTTGCTTTCATAACTGTTTTGGGGGAGATACATGCTCATCATCTTTTATGACATTCATATCTATTTGCAAACTACATGCTTCACCAAACTTAATGTTTAGTCATATCCTGTATCATTATCATTGTGCTGAATGTCTTGGGATTATCATTGGACTGAATGTCTTGGGATTATCATTGTGCTGAATGTCTTGGGATTATCATTGTGCTGAATGTCTTGGGATTATCATTGTGCTGAATGTCTTGGGATTATCATTGTGCTGAATGTCTTGGGATTATCATTGTGCTGAATGTCTTGGGATTATCATTGACAGTACATATCTTGGCAATGGGTTGTGAACACACAGGTTACAAGTTTTGTATGGGCGGGACTTGGAACTGAGTGGATTCACAATGCCTTTGCTGCATAAACGATTTCTAAAGACTTTACATTTCAAAACAAACTCTATGAACTCACTCAACCTTTGTGTTGACACTTTTTAGCATGTTTTATCTCAGGTATCTAAGGCTTTCACGTCATGGCATGCATTTGGACACATCATGGAGTCGCGATGACGACGCGTCACACTTGGGTTTTACATACTTTAAAACATCGTTTGAATTGTACAAACTTATTTCCGCACAAGTTAATTTACATTTGGGACCTACTTTGTAAACTCTGATTGTTTTATTAAATCAAACGATGTATTTTCCAAACGACACTTTAGGTCGTTCAATATAACTGTGATTGTGATGCTATGACAGTCAATCCCCAGGAATTCCATTCCGCTGCAAAACAGGTAATTTGGGGGTGTGACAGATTGGCATCAGAGCTTCAGTTATAGAGAACTAGGTTGCATCATTGACCCTAGACTATAACTACATTATCATAGCATCTCATCATTTCATCACAAGTGCATGTTCACTTTGCGTGCGATTTATACGTACATTTTTCGAGTTATTTACTTTCATTTCAAAACGATTGTCACATGGATGCCCATTCCATTATTCTTTCTTCATACTCTAACGTGGAGAATTCCTTGTCATTCCCTATCACAATTTTCACATCAATCGACTCATCACCGATAACGTCGAATGCCGAGATGAACCTTTAAGCACGGCACAGTCACTCTCACTCCTTTGTTTCACCATTAACGTGTCGAGTTACACTTTATTCACACATTAAGTCACTAAACCATCATACATTTGAAGCACTTACGACACATCATAACCCATCTTTTTGGAACCCGTCGATCATTTTGAAAAATAACCTCAAACTTATCATTCTTATCACATTTCTTTGGAGCGTTTATTATTAACATCGGACTTTGCTACGTCTCACATTTCCTATTGTTTTGAAGAAGATATGGCACCGAAGAAAGCTACACCTGAAATGACTCAAGCGGCTATTCAAAAGTTGGTAAGGGATAGTGTAGCAGAGGCATTAAGGATTGAAAAAGAACGAACGACAATAGCTACTATTATCGAGGCCGCAACTGCTGCTGAAACTGCGAGACTTGCTTACATCAAAAGGTTTCAAGAGTTGACTGTTCTTTGTCCAGCTATGGTTTCGGACAAGGAGAAACTATTGAAAAAATTCATTGGAGGACTTTCACAAAATATCCAAGGAGATGAAACTTCTTTCGATCCACAAACCATTGAAGAATCTACCCGTATTACTCAAATACTCATGGCCCAAGTTGTGAAAAGGGAAAACATTATCAACAATAACCACCACAACAATAACAACAATCACACCATCAACAACAATCACAACCGCACCAACTACCACAATAACCAAAACAACAACTACAACGACGATAACCAAATCAACCCCAACAAAAGAAAATGGGAAGACGACCAAGGAGGTTATAACAACAACAACCAAAACCGTAACACTAACCATCACCAACAACAGAATAGAAGACAAGAAGCCGCCAGGGTTTATGTTGCTGCACAAACAAAGGAAAGAACTTACACTGGAAACTTACCACGATGTCATCAATGCACACTACATCATGATGGTCCATGTGGTATATGCTTTATCTGTCAAAAAGTGGGACACCTTGCTAAGGACTGCAAAGGAAAAGGATATGCTGGAACACACCCACTATGTACTAGATGTAACTTTCATCACTCAGGTCTTTGCCCTGCCAAGTGCCACAAATGCCAAACACCGGGACATCTAGCAAGGGATTGTAAAGGTAAAGCCGTAGTCACATGCTTCGGATGTGGGGAGCAAGGACACTATCGAAGTCAATGTCCTCAAAACCAAGGTCAACAAGTCGAAGGTGCTCATGGGAATGTATATATGCTAGAAGGAGGAGGAGGAGCTCGTCAAGGTATCAACGACGCGGAAGACTGAAGAAGTTCGGAAACTAACAGTCTTGTTTTTCTTTATGTACCATGTTGTACTAAGTTTATGTTTTCCATCGCATCCGAATCTTTATAACCTAAGATGTACTACTTTTGCTGAACCACTCGTTGTAAAATATTCTTATCTATCGTACTTTATTTTCTTTCCGATTTGTTATCATTTACGAGGATTTTAATTCTTTTTACTTTAACTATCATTTTAACGACACTTCTCCATGTCTTCTCTCCTCGATGTTCATCACAATCTTAACAACAGTTGACCCAACACCAAACAAACATATGAGTCGATTAGTCCAAGCATTGCATAGTTACTCCTAAATTATACATAGCCTGATCACCTATGTCTAATTCAGGAAGAATCATGCAATGAAGGGAGTAGTAGTCTTATATGAGTAAGCAATTCCGTAATCGAGCCAAATTTTCAAAAGATTTTCTTCAAACCACTTGTTTCCAGTTTGATCCGCGTGACAGTTCTTGTTTGATGAGTTGCAAAGATCGAGCTAGAAACAAGTTGTTACCTAAACCGATTTAGCCTAATCTCATGACAGTTCTTGTTTGATGAGTTGTGAGATTAAGTGAAAATCGGTTACCACAAAGTCTTTTGAGGGTTTTGCTCGGGAATGGGAAAGTTTGCTACCTCAAACCCTAAACCCGTTAGACCTAACAACGATTGAATTCAGGGACTGAATTCCTTTTTGGATGGGCGAATGTGACAACCCGTACTTTCAGGTCATTTCTCGACACCGTTCATGTCTCATTATTTCAACATTTTTAGTAAACTTGGTTTACTTGTTTCAAATTCGCGTAACCTTGAAGGTTTAGCGGCGAATTCATGATCATGACATCACGTACATTTCATATGGACTATGATTAGTCTACATTTCATTGACATCATGTGCATTTCATTAGTACATTCACGACATTTCATTTCACCCTTCAACGCGTAATTTTTATTTAATAATTTTTATCGCGTGAGTTTCTATTTTGATTATTCAATCCGTTACTTTCAAAAATGATCCCGAGGTATTTTTAGACTTATATTTAGTTCATAAAAACTATATTTTTAGTTTTCCTAGTGTTTCAAATTTATTTGGTACTTAAATCGTTAAAGTTTAATTATTACGACGTTTTTCTTAAAAATTATACGATAATTATTTTATCACTCAATTTTCACAAGGAATGTATTTTTACAATTTTTATTATCTCAATACATTCTATTTTGACCTATAAAAAACTTACTTGTACCAAAAATTCCCAATTACCTATACTTGTACATTTTCTTACACATTTACTACACTTTCTCACAAATTATATACAAGTAAATGTTACATTATACATTTGAAAAAAAAAATATATATCTAGGGGAACAAGAAGCCCCAAAATCCGGTCCAAGGGAGGGTACCCATTTAATGATGTAAGGTTTGTGTTTTTCTAATAATTCACTTGTACAAAAGTCCTACATATCTCATATTTCACATTCATTTCATTCTCATTCACATAGTTAAAAAAAAAAAAAGTTATTTCTCTCTTCCTTTTGGGTCTCCAAAACCGGCCACATCAAGAACAACCAAGGGATCAAGAGTTTTGCAAAATCAAGAGTGTTTACAATCTAGTTTATATCCTTTTTATGGTTTTGAAATAAAAACCAAGGATATTTAAGTGAATCCTTGTTACTTACACCTCTTCATAATCACTAGTAAGCATGTTTTTATCATTTTCAAGTTTCCTTATCATTTTCATAAGTTTCTTATCATTTTTGGAGCTTATATGCATGTTATGTGATTTATACCATTTATTTCATGATTTTAGAGGTTTTATATACTTATGGTCATCCTATAATTATTCCCATGGTATTCTTTGGTCTTGATGGTGATTAGGAACCCATGACACCCTAAGAAGGTGTATGGTAGGATTAGATTAGTTTTGGAGTTGATTTGAAGGGTTTAGAATAGGTTTTGTCCGAGAAAAACTATTTTCGTAAACTATATTTTGTGATCTGTCCTTAAATCGAATTTCTGGAAAAACCCACTGTTGGTACGACATTTTGGCCTTGAGATTTAGAAAATATACTTTAAAACGAATCCGTGGCCTTTTGAACGGATAAAAACGGAGTTATAACGAAGCCGTGGTGAATTTTTAAAGTTTGACGACGAAACGTATTATTTTCAGGATTTTCAGCTTGCTGTTTTTAGTATTTTCGGGTCAAAAACGAGCCTTAAGCTTCACAAATTATTTCGACTTATCAAAAATATATTAGTTTACTTCGATACGAAGCTAAGGACATATTTTACGTAGAAAACGGACTTGAAACGACAAATATATGCACGTTTTTATAAAGTTGCCGTAACTATTATTTTCTGAAAAATTATATTATTTCTACGATTCAAGTAATTCATTAGCTGTAAGGGCTATGTTTGCGGCAGTTTTTAACTATGATGCAAAACTTTTTGGAACAAATTGTCTTCTAGTAAAATCAAGTTCACCGGCCATATTTTTCAAAACAAAAAGCCGTTTGTCAAGCGGAGTCATAGTAAATTATTTACGGATGTTCAAACTTGGCCGAAACTCATTTTCTGCACACAATTAGCAAAAACCACCATCTTTAGCCCTTGATATCTTTATGATCGAGACCTTTTGAACGAAAATTCCTGAACTGAAACTTTTAGATATCGATACAAACTTTCCAAAACCGTCGAGTTCGTTCTCTAACGATCGACGTACACCGTTTTACGGCTAGTTTTCCAAAGCCATTTTTGTTAATTTCAAGAAAATTCCGACGACATTGTTTTGCGACGAAAAGTAGTAATTTCACCAAAAATCGTTATAAAACCATTGTAGGATGACATTTTGACGTAAAAACTTGTAAAGTCATTTTTGAAGGGTCAAGACGTCAAAAGAGTATTTTTCGTCAACGAGTAATATTTTCAAAACTCGTAAATGGTATAAATAACATACGAAGTGCATGCATAACATTACATTGCAACTCATTACATATCATATCATTCGTAATAGGTCAAGATTAACGTATCACATTACATCTCGGTGTACTCACTTTTGGCTTCGCATCATTCCACCAAGTGAGTTTTCATAGCCCCTGCTTTTACTTGTTTACATAACTGTTTTGGGGGAGATACATGCTCAAATTGTTTTCATTTACTTTCACAAGTACATTAACTTTTATGGATTACCGTGAGTTCCATAGCCCCACTTTTCTTGTTTTAATGCTGTTATTAAACTCTTTGGGGGAGATACATGCTCAAACTGTTTTCATTTACTTTCACAAGTACTTTGCATTTAAGGATTACTGTGAGTTTTCATAGCCTCACTTTTACTTGCTTTCATAACTGTTTTGGGGGAGATACATGCTCATCATCTTTTATGACATTCATATCTATTTGCAAACTACATGCTTCACCAAACTTAATGTTTAGTCATATCCTGTATCATTATCATTGTGCTGAATGTCTTGGGATTATCATTGGACTGAATGTCTTGGGATTATCATTGTGCTGAATGTCTTGGGATTATCATTGTGCTGAATGTCTTGGGATTATCATTGTGCTGAATGTCTTGGGATTATCATTGTGCTGAATGTCTTGGGATTATCATTGTGCTGAATGTCTTGGGATTATCATTGACAGTACATATCTTGGCAATGGGTTGTGAACACACAGGTTACAAGTTTTGTATGGGCGGGACTTGGAACTGAGTGGATTCACAATGCCTTTGCTGCATAAACGATTTCTAAAGACTTTACATTTCAAAACAAACTCTATGAACTCACTCAACCTTTGTGTTGACACTTTTTAGCATGTTTTATCTCAGGTATCTAAGGCTTTCACGTCATGGCATGCATTTGGACACATCATGGAGTCGCGATGACGACGCGTCACACTTGGGTTTTACATACTTTAAAACATCGTTTGAATTGTACAAACTTATTTCCGCACAAGTTAATTTACATTTGGGACCTACTTTGTAAACTCTGATTGTTTTATTAAATCAAACGATGTATTTTCCAAACGACACTTTAGGTCGTTCAATATAACTGTGATTGTGATGCTATGACAGTCAATCCCCAGGAATTCCATTCCGCTGCAAAACAGGTAATTTGGGGGTGTGACACATACTCATTAGGTATTCCTATAGAAAGAATACTATGAGCTTTAATCTCCAGTTTTCTTCTAGCCTTGTCAACTTCACTAACAATCTCTATCACTTTACCATCAGCACCCTTTTTAGGAAGAGTATCACCTTTTTCAACTACATCCCAGATGGCATAGTCAATCATACAAATGTATTGCCTCATTCGCATTCTCCAGATTTGATACTCACCATGCTTGAGCATGGGTACCTTGACGCAGTCACCATGTGAGTTTCGTCAGACATCTTAGCTTTCTTTGAGTAGAACTTAAAAGAACTTCTTCTTGGTTACAGTTTCTAGATCACAAGCTCTGATGCCACTTGTTGATCGCAGTTGAGCAAACAATCTAATATAGAAACTGACTTAGAACAAAAGCTTATTAAGTATCACGCGGAATTTAATACTTAATCTTAAGAAGAAGAACAATGAACATTCAACACCTCAATATTATTAATAATACGAATACTCTAACTAGTATTAGGGTTTTACAACCTTGAAGTGTATCGACCTTAGATATAAAACATACGTATATCTAATCTAACCTAGGACCTCCTTTTATAGGCTAAGGAGTCCTATACATTATACAATACGTAACCTACAAGATAAATATCTTTTCCATATTTATCTAATACAAAATACTAAACCGACTATACAAGACTAGCAGTGATTACAATACAATATCCGTGATTACTCAATACTACTAGCCGCAGTTTGTCTTCATCAGCGGTTACATTCTTCTGTCCGTAGTTATATCAACCTTGTCCATGGTTCCAACACTTAAAGTAATTCTTGATCCAAGGAACCAAAAACCCAACAGAACACACCCACAAAGTTCATTAAAAATACTAATACAAGGTTATTGTGTTTTAAAATGAAAGAAGACAAGCTGAGGAAGGTTACGTCGTAACTCTTTGAGGGAGTTACGCCGTAACTGGCAAAACCTGACATAAGCTGCAAAGCGAGTGGTTACGGCGTAACCACTGAGATGATATTACGCCGTAATTTGTAACGCGTCTAAATTCTACTGCAAAAGGTTGGTTACGGCGTAATCATATAGATGAGTTACGCCGTAACTATGGTCAGATCAGCAAACTACATCAGCAATTACTTCCTTGTTTACTGCAAAAATGGTTAAAAACACAAAACCCTACAAAAATGGAAACAAAATAAAAGAAAGGAATAATTCGGGTTGTCTCCCGAAAGAGCACTTTTCTTTTTTTACGAGTCTTTAATTTAGGCTCAGAGCCGCAGGGATTAATGGGGGCCTATGGACTTGCCCAACTTCCTCCATGTCGTTCATCAAGTTACGCCTGACCCAACCGACATTTGTGGCAGTGCGGAGGTATTCTTTAGTTTCAATCTTCCGAATTTTGCAAAATTTTTGCTCTGGTCCTAAATGGTATCGAGTGAACTCATATTTTTCGGCTATAATTGGTGGCGGTCTTTTAAACGGGATGCCAAGAAGTTTGCATCTTGTTTTCTCGTGTACTTCATCATCATGGTCAATGAAACCGTCTTCACCTTGTAACTCGAGGTAATCGAAATCATCGTCGTCGGAATCGGTATCTTTAAGTTGGTCATTGTTAGGTGAATTTTCTACGAGTATTTGCTTGCATTCTTCTTTTTCTTTCTTTGATAAGTCCTTGGTGTCATCTTCTGATTTTCCATTTGGAATTTCGTTGTTATGTTGATCTTTACTCATACATCCATTCTAGATTTTCTCCTTAGTTATCGCGTCAATTTTTTCGTATTTCATTCTGACCCAATCGTTGAATCCGAGATCATCTGGCCAAGGCAATTCTGTTTTTTTCGAATCATTATTCGAGGTCCATAGGAAATCGTCTTCCCCAGCTCTCTCAATGCTGCTTCCCCCGTCACATTCATACTCAAAAGGGTTGCAGGAAGCCCAAAAATTTCCGTCAGCGGTTTTAATTTGTTCACACCAATGATTTTGAGTCCCTTCGTCATTGTCATCTTCAGAAGGAATATCGTCGAGGGGCTTAATGGTTTTTCCTTGAAGGATATGTTTTTCATATTTGAGTTCCAGATTTCTAAACAAGACCGAAATAATTATTGCGTCCCCGAACCTTACTGAGTACCAATCTCTGAATGACAGATCTCCAAAACCAACGTCATACCTCCCTTATTCATGTGGGCATATCCAAACTTTTTTCTTCACATTACCACCTCCGTTGCAATACTCACGAAAGGGGTTGCAAGTTGGCCAAGCTTGAGTAATCTCATCTTCCGTGATGAGTAAGGGTCTGCAGTAATGCTTGATAGGTGGTCCTTCCGCTTCGTTAATCGAAAATTTGGCTAACCTTTCTTCGTCGTTAAGTGTAGTCCACATGCATCTGTCATCATTTACCCTTTCTTTATCAACTCCTCCATCGCAGGTTTTTCGAGGGTCACAAGAGGCCCATAGATCATACCAATCTCCCTTAGCTACGGGTATCTTTTTGCACTAGTGATATTTCCTCTTGGATGGGGACAGAGGGCATAAGTTAATATCATGGGACCATTCGTTAATCTCCGGTGGTCCTGATTTGTCCACTTCGAGGAATTCATCTGCCCATGTATCCCAGTTACGCCGTAACTCAGATCTTTGGTTACGGCGTAACTCGCTAGAGTCGTCCTTATCAACATTCTTCATAACCCCATGATCACTGTCAAAAACATAGTTACGTCGTAACTCCTTAGACAGGTTACGGCGTAACTCAGATCTGTCGATGGAATTTCTACCTGAATCCGTATCTTTGAGTCATTATCAGCAAAAATCACTTTACATTCCATAGTGGGTTTTGATCCTTCAGGCTTATTGTTATTCATTCTTACTTTCTCACTAAGCTTTTCCACCATAGATTCAAGTTTTTTAGGGTTGTGTCGTGCTTGGAAAGGCTTCTGTCAGTGTTTTCCTGGAATTCCTTTAACCACTCATCTTGCTCCTTTTGTCTTTGGGCTGAACTTTCCAAGAATTTGTTAATTGTTTCTTCAAGACTGGGCTTTCTTTCTCCATGAGGCCCATGGTTGTAATTTCCACGGTACCCTTTATTATTTCGGTTATCTCCGTAAAACGGTCGATTTTCTCCATATTTTGCTTCTTCAATTATATTTTCTTTGTCAACGTGAGGACAATTTTTCATGAGATGTCCTCCCCCACAACTTTCACAACCTACTTGGATGGCATGAACAGTTTCTCTGATTTTCAGCATATCTCGACTTAGATTTTCAATTTTACTAGAGATTGCTGCAATTCCGTCAAAACTTCCGCTTTGGTTTCTTTTGCTTCCTCCGTCGTGCCATTTTTGAGAATGATCAGCCATTTTTTGATGGCTTCAATAGCAAGGGTAGGTGTCATGTTCGGAATAGGTCCTTGATAGTCCAACATCTGTCTCGTAGTTACGTTGATTCCTTTGTAGAAGATGTTGACCTTTTGCTGGTTGTTCAGATCACGTGTAGAACATTTGTAAAGGAGATCGCTGTATCTATCCCAAGCTTAATACCATGTTTCATCATTTTCTTGTTTAAAATTATGGATTTCCAAAAGCTGGTTAGAAATCTTCGACGGAGGACAATACCTTTGAATGAAATGCTTCTTAAGTAGAGCCCAAGTGTTAATTGTCCCGACGGGCAATCTTTCAATCCATCTTCTAGCAGCTCCAGTAAGAGTCATGGGGAATACCCTTAGCATAACAGCATCATGAGACACGCCTGGAATGTTGAAAAGGCTTGCGATGTATAGGACATTTTCGACGTGCTCATATGCATCCTCGTCCCTATTTCCTGAAAAAGGGTTAGCTCGAAGCTCCCTCAAAAATTTGTCTTTGAATTCGAAAAGGACATCCGCTCCAATCGCCGGTCTTACGAGACCTGACCCTTGTTCTGCTCTTGTCAATGCCAAATATTCCTCTAGAGTGAGGTCATCGATGTTAACAACTTCCATGGTACCTGAAAACTCGAATAATGATCATGAGAATTATAGAAAAGTTTAAAACAAAACGAAAATGAAAGACTTAATAGCAATCCTAATAAAGCTCCCCAGCAGTGGCGCCAAAAACTTGATGCAGGTTTTATTGACCAGGTTTTAATATTTATAAAGTCTCATTATACCTATGGTCTACCCTAATGCACTAACGGGCAGTGTACCCGGTCGCGTGTAGTGTAGTATTCGGTAAAACAGAGGTCATCCCAAGAGCTATGTGTGTTGGATTATTACTAAGTCTAAGTGTCACAGTATTTATTAATGATTTCGATAAGGAATTAATTAATTAACTATTAAAGCAAATAAAAGGTAAAGGTTTAATCAATAGAGGAGAGTGGTGCTAACCTAGTTATTCTTCCTAGCTAGTAATGTCTACGTCTACTTACTTTCAATTACTTCAGGTGATCAAAGTCGAGAGGACATCATTTGGTCAATTCGCCCTAACCTATCAGCAAAGATGCCACCACAGGAGAAGTCAGGTGTCCCCTCATAAGTCCTGTTGTTCCTGGTCCCCTAAGCCAAGTCATTAAATACCGCTACATGCTAGATTTATAATAGTGAGTGCCCGGGCGTTAGCAACTTAAACAATCACCCCATAATTCTTAAGTTCATCCAAACGGTAGGTGATCAGTTGGTCAAATCGCACAAGTAGAAAAGGTCGTCAGTTGGTCATATCTTACCCTTCCCGTCTCAGTCCGCTCACCTAGGGTCAGTTGGTCATATCTCCTACGCAATTGGCCTCTACCGCCATTCAAAACTTACGAAACAAGGGAAGCTACCAATAAACTATGCATGCATACACTTAGAAATAATTATATGGAAGTAATGTAAACGCAAACAAAACAATCAAGGAATCATAACTAGGCCAGCACCAAGAGGTGCTTAGCCGGTCATATTAACCATACAAATCAATGTAATATTCAATGTTACGAAATACATGAATCGAAAGTAAAGAAAAGATAAAATGCTAATGCTTATCGTAGGGGAGTGATTTCTCCCTTGGAGACAGCTCCGTTTGCTCCTCTAGACCTGCCTTTGGCTTCTTCCCACGTTCTTTGGTTGTGATGTGTGGAATGAGATGCCTTAAAATGCTGGAAATCGTGGGGTATTTATAGGCCAGATCTGGGTTACGGCGTAACTAGAATAAGAGTAAGCCGTAATCTTCAATTCCTTCGTTATTTGCACTAGATCTGCTGGTTACGGCGTAACCTTATGAGTGGTTACGCCGTATTTTTCAATATTACTTGGTTACGCCGTAGTTGGTGGAATAGTTGCGACGTAGTTATCAGCGGCGTGGAACCTCATTTGACCTAATATAGTTACGTCGTAGTCTTTGGGGAGAGTTACGCCGTAACCTTCTGATGAGTTGGTTTTCTGAGTCACGCTTTAGTTACGGCGTAATGTGAGAGATGAGTTACGCCGTAACTTCTTCAAAGTCAGCATACTAAGATAAGTCTTTGATATTTCTCCAATTCCGCGTCTCTTTAGCTCCAATGCTCGTAATTTACCTGAAAGTGGAAAACAATGAAAAACAAGCGTAAATCCATATAAATGATACAAATTAAAAGCATTATTGGGGGAAATTGACACTTAATATTCAGGACTATTTGATGTTATCACTAGGCGTTTCCGTCGTTAGTTTTGTGTGCCATTCGACACTCCAACTCCCAAGTGGGAGATGTTGGTTTGTGGGAGTTATAAACACACGTAAACGACTAGAAGTGTGTACGTGTCGAACGATGGGGGCACACACGATAAACACGAGTATACGTGTCGAACGTTAATATATACTTGAATAAGATTACCCGATATGCATGTTACTTGACCCGATCATAGCTCAAGACCCATGGGCTGTTTAGCTAGTTTAATGGGTCGGTTTGTTTGAGTTGCCATGGGCCAAGAATACTCATAACTGATCGGGCATAAGGGTGGGTTTTTGGGTTTCAATCTTGTCGATCAAGAAAGAACACAAATAATGAGTTGTTTGTTTAAACTATATAAATAAAACAGACCCACCTCAACATGCACGATGATTTTATATCCTAAACTATCCAATTTGTTTTTCTGTCAAAATTCCAAGTTGACTTGCATAAAGTCGATTTAGTATTTGTTTGATTTTCTAGTTCCTAACTTGTATTGATTTAAGAGTTTTAGGTGCTAGATTGATTGGAGGTTTTCTTGTTCCATGTTCCTGGTTCGAATTGTTTGGTAGCAAGGTGATCTTTTGGGTCCTGGTCGGGGTGTTTTCTCGGACAAAAGACAAGGGTGGATATCGGATAAACTTTATCCGATATCGGGTATTTGTTATTGTTACTCTTCATCGAGCAGTAAGGGTTTTGGAAAAGAAACAAGTTTTGATATCTTGGTGGTTTTCTTGTTCAAGTAATATTCAAGTAGTTCACTTGTTGAATGGGTTTTAATTACGTTCTCGACTAGCCTCAATATCGAACGTATACGTTAATCGGGTTTGTGTGTGATACTCATTGAGGCCTCTATTTTAGGTGCTTAGTATCGTATTGGTTTTATTGTCCGTTACTAATTGCAATTACTAGATTCTTATCCGATGCGTACTCGTAGAGGTTAATGGTTAACTGGTTCTAAAATCCCAACAGTTGTCCACTGCTTCCACCCTCATACCTGGCAAAAATCCTAGTTTAGGCCTCAAACGTGCCTGTAACCCGATAAGCATGCCCCGCCCTACCCCAAAACGTTCGGGTATCAGGATTGTTTTTGCCACTTCTACTCATTTTCCCAGCTAAGGCCCCAAACCCGCTCCGTAACCCGATAAGCATGCCCCACCAAGCCCCAAAACGTTCAGGTTTTGGGTTTAGGTATTTTCCCATTCCTACTCATTGTAGCCGAAAAACATTACTTATAGAGTAAATTGCACGATCATCCCATGTCTCAAAGTAAAATGACTAGAATGCCCATGAGAAAAATAGGAATACATTCGAATTTTAGTCATTTTATTTTGCGGCTACGACAATATTCACCCAAAGATTTCTAATATAGGGACTGTGTCTACACTTTTGAAAATATAAAGAATGCGCATACAATTTGAACAAAACGGTTTTTGTAGTTTACTCTTACTTATACCCTTGTAAAATACTCCATCTGCCCCAAAATAATTATTCACAGACAAAAACTCACAATTTAAGAAAAAAATCATCATTACAACTTTATATTTTTTAGTTTTTGCAGAATGACAATTTTACACTTAACTAATTAATTTAAAACTTTTTTAATGTTTGTAATAATAACTTCAAGTGAGAGTTATATGGTAACTCGAACTAAATTTTCTATTTATTTTTTGAAGTAGACAACTAGTTTAAGACAAACCAAAATAAAAATATAGACAATAAATATGAAACGGAATGAGAGAGTTTAAAGTTTAAATAAATCTTGACCATAAAATGACGTTAGACTTATGATAAATAGTCTACTCATATTTTATCTTATGTTGAGACATGAATATCCAAATCCACCACTTATATATGCCTCCATATCTTATTGTCGCTTTTGTTTAGCGTTATTAAAAGCCAACTTCATCTTTTGTACGTTAGCATTATAGTCAACTTCACATTTATATGCCACCATACAAGTTTGAAATTGTTGTCCGTGAGGGAAATTTTAGGGTGAATATCGTCCGTATCACAAAGTAAAATGACTAGAATGCCTATGAGAAAAAAGAATAATACATTGGCATTTTAGTTAGTTTATTTTGCGGCAAAGACGATATTCACTCAAAGGTTTCTCATATGAACTGTCTCTACACTTTCAAAAAAATAAAGACAATGAAGATTGCGCATAAAATTTGAACAAAACGGTTTATGTTTTTTTTTTGTTTTTTTTTTTTGTTTTTTTTTTTTTTTTGACAAGTGACTTTCCAACTTAGGCTCACTACCCTCTCGTAAGAGGGCCCTAACCCCACATCGACTAGACTATGTTGTCTTAACCGGGTCCACGCTGGTACAATGTTTGGCTTCGGTGTCGCTAGGAAACCGTTCCGCCTCCACACAAGTTTCCTTGCTGGAGTGACGCCCGGATGAAAACCCCGACCTTGCTCGGATTCGAACCCACAACGACATATATCTAATGGGTCTTATCTTCATTGCAAATGCCAACTGAGCCAAAGGCCCAATGGCAACAAAAGGTTTATGTAGTTTTACTCTTATTTATACCCTTTTAAAATGTAAGATTTAAATGAAAATCTTGGCCATTCGTTGGCTCATAAATAGCTGGCTCAATTATTATTTTGAGAAGTAAATATCCTAATCTACCACATTTATATGCCAGCAAACCCTGGTCCCAATCAAGCTTCATGATGTAAGCAATCCTAACGTGGATTTTGTCAGCATGAAGTTACTTCATTTATTTATTTATTTATTTTACTTTTTTTTTTCTTTTTTAGAAAGTAATTCTGTTATTATTTTTAAAAATGGATTACAATAAGATGGCAGACAAACGGGCAACAAGCTGTGCCGCAACCCCCTTTTGAATAGCAAAACCAATTCTACTAAAGATGAAATTTTGTGACTTAGGGATCGCAAAACCAATTCATCTTTTAGTTTAAATATATAAGACTATCTTTATTAACAACCCAACCCAACCTCATCTTTTATTAAAATATTATTTTATCTTCCTTCCACTTACACAAAATACATACAACCAATCCATACCATTTATCAACAACACAACCTAAAATAATATAAGTATTAAAAATAAAAAATAAATAAAGAAATACGGAGTAGCCATTAAAATAAAAACATGTGTCAGAGTGGGGTTGTGATCTTGAGTTGCCATGTGACTTAGGTTGGAAGGAAATGTTGGAAGAGGGTATTAAAAAATTATTAATTTATATCAATAGTATACTATTTGGGTTGACAACCTAATTGATAAACATAGCTTAAGAAGATGGAAGGAGATCAGAAACCAATTAGTCTATTACAGTATATATTTTAAAAATCTCATACTTTGTGCTT
Source organism: Chrysanthemum seticuspe (assembly GCA_019973895.1). NCBI lineage: Eukaryota > Viridiplantae > Streptophyta > Magnoliopsida > Asterales > Asteraceae > Chrysanthemum > Chrysanthemum seticuspe. The sequence goes on from BPTQ01000009.1 coordinate 33,994,886, forward strand.
AGCTTCCTCTATAACTTAACATGTGGAAGATGAAGTTACCAATTGCTGGAGTTCTAAAATAGCAAGCGCAGTGCTATCATTGATCCAGCGAATCACAACATCGTGATAGTTGAACTTCTCAAACATATTCTCAAGCCCACTTGTAGTCATACTTGGTTGGAAGTCTTCCATAACAAGAGCATGCCGTGTGCCATATTTTACTGTTTTAGAAACGAATAAGAGTCACATGACATTATCGATGGTAAAAAAAGCTTCTAATACATACAAAATACTATAAGAATCTCTTAAATGTCAACCTCTAGGGTGTTTAGGCATCTGATGGCATAATCACATGATCAGCTGCTTTATTATAGATACTCATTAAGATTAGAGTTAATTACATAAATCGTCTTTGTGGTTTGGTCAAAGTTACGGATCTTGTCCCTATAAGTTTTTTAGCGCGTTTTATCTCCGTGGTTTACAAATCTTACGGATCTTGTCCCTGATCCGACTAGGTCCCAAAAAAGACCTCCCTTGCAAATCTCTCTAACGTGAGAGCTAACGATCGTTATACAAACCACATGGACGATTTATGTAATTTACTCTTTAAAAAAAAGTTTTTTTCTTTTTAGTTTTATGATTCAATTTTTTTATTAATTTCATTACGATTCAATTTTTTAATAATTTTTTTTAAAATTTAATTTTAATTTTATTATAATAAATTAAAAAAAACAAAATTTAATTTTATTATAATAAATTAAAAAACTATTTTTAATTTTTTTTTTAATTTTAAAGAAAAAATCAAAAAAATTATAATAAAATTAAAAAAAATTATTTTAATTTTATTATAAATATATATTTTTTTAAAAACTGTTTTTTCTTTAAAAAAATTAATTTTATTAAAAAAATAGAGTAAAATTAAAAAAATAATAATAATAATAATAACTTTTTGATGGCTTTTTGATTACTGCTCGGTTTTCTCATGGTTTGGCGTCTTAGAGTGACGGATTTGAAGGCTTTTTGATGTTCTTCCTCTTGGTTGATTTCTTTTGTTTTGTGTTTCTTGCAATTTCCAGTTTTGTTTTGGAACTTTTTTGTTAATAAAATCTTAGTCTTTCGAAAAAATAATAATAACATTACCAAAGTACTTGTAAAATTTACGAGAACATTTGTTTCATGAGAAAACCTAAAAAAAACCTTGATTAAAGTCCAAACTGAAAACATTCTCACCACTAAAGGGAAAGCGAGCTTATTTCTTCAGTTTCAAGTATGCCATGACGTCTTAAGATATGTACAATATCAAAAGAGAAATAAAATAAAATGAGAATGTCGAAAAAATACCACAGTTTTTAATAAAATTAATTTTTTTACAGAAAAAACAGTTTTTTTTTAAATATAATAAAATTAAAGTTTGTTTTTTTTTTTAATTTATTATAATAAAATTAAAATTAAATTTAAAAAAAAAAAATTTTTATTAAAAAATTTAATCGTAATAAAATTAAAATTTTTTTGAATAATAGAACTAAAAAGAAAAAACTTTTTTTTAAAGAGCAAATTACATAAATCGTTCCTGTGGTTTGTATAACGATCGTTAGCCCTCACGTTAAAGAGATTTGCAAGGGAGGTCCTTTTTTGGGACCGGGTAGGATCAGGGACAAGATCCGTAAGATTTGTAAACCACAGGAATGAAACGCGCTAAAAAAAGTATAGGGACAAGATCCGTAACTTTGACCAAACCACAAGGACGATTTATGTAATTAACTATTAAGATTATATCGACATGATATTCTTCATACAACACTCTCTACCAGCAGGTGACTTTTTCAGTCTCATTTGCTACATGTGCTTCCAACCAAAATTTGATCAAGTGCATCATCATACCACATTGTTTACCTTCTACAGTTCCAGTATTAGGTCTACACAAAAGGTTAGCAGTAACGAGTCACATGTAGATATAATAGCGATTTTATGGTTCAAGATAGACTCCAAAATACAAAGCACTATGTTGGTGCTCGCTGATGCTTTTGACACAGGGCATATATATGTTAGTATCTTTTTTTTCTTTCTATTGTAAAACGCGTGTTGCTCATGGAGAGCTCTAGTAACTTTTCATTACAGCCAATACTTCAGTCCTCTACACCTTGATAATCAGAATTAGCCAACCTCTATAACAGCTTATTATCTTACTACTCTAAGTTCTAACAGCATAACCATATTACAATTGATCGATTTTTCGATTATGATATTATCTATACTATATTATAGTGCATGGTTAAACCAACCCTAACCCCAAGCCTAACTCCTAACCAAAAATTAAGATGAAGAGCTCCAATCATGGGGTGACATGTGTCACTCTTAACAAACTACAAACCTAACTCCTAACCAAACATTAAGATAATAAGCTCCGAGCATTAGGTGACATGTGTCACTTCTTAACAAAAATTCACCTTTATTTTCAAATTGAAATATCTTTTTATCTATTTTTTTAATAATCTAATTTCACCATATTTTTTAAAAGGGAAATGATTTGGAGACCTAATTATGTGTCTAAAGACATGTCTAAACATACGTGGCATGATTTGATGGTTTGTGAAAAAATGGGTACCCTGACTGCAGCCATCAGGATGATGCCACGCAGGTTTAGGCATGAGTTTAGGCATATCTTTTAGGCCTCTCAATCACTACTTCTTCTTTTTTTTTTTTTTTTTTTTTTTTTTTTTTTTTTTTTTTTTTAAATTGTGCTAATTAATTCAACATCCATTTTGATATATTTTTATGGGTTTTTAGATTTTACACTTTTAGTGGGTTTATTTTATTTTAATTCAAATTTTTACAACTTTAATGTTTATTTCAATCAGTACAATCTTTATTCATCAGAATCATATACTTTTGGGGAGAGTGTTTGAGGGGTAAGAGATTACAAGGGTTTTTCTATGTGCGGGAATAATGATGTCAAGGGAAAGCTACGGGAAACCGAACAAACACATATAACTAACACATATACATTCGGAGTGTTGTGAAATGAATTTACTAAGTGGGTAAGCAAACGCATGTAACTATACTTATCGTCGCCGATGTACGAGGGGTATCCAACTAGTCTTATATAAACTATAAATAACACATAAAAGAATGCAATTACATATAAAAATCAAACCTCTATCAAGAACACACTAAACCCTAAAACAAAAACCACATATAACCCATAAAAAATGCAAGTACACAAAAAAATCAAACCTTTACACAAAAAATATTGAACCCTTATAACCGGATGTAGTTCCACGATCTACGTTCTGGCTTTATTGGGGGTTTCGATTTAGGGTTTTGAATTTGGGGTTTTGATTTCACATTCAATCTTAGATTTGGAAATAAAATATGGAAATGAGTAATGAAGTAGGGATGTGGAGTCAAAAAAAACACAAAAACCATCAACTTGCTAAGTGAGTAAAATACCACCCAAAAAAGTAAAAATTCAAAAATTTGACATTTAAGTGCACAAATTTTAGTTCGATAACTAAATATGAGAAAGTAACAGTATAATGAATTTTCAAGTGATTAGCCCTATGAAAATTTACATGATACATTTGAATTTCCGTGTAGTCTTCATTCCATCTTCATTCCATCTCTTAAATGATGGAATGAAAAAACATCTAAGCCATTGTTTACGTATGGTATGTAAGGGTGTGGTGTGATTTGGGTGATGATAATCATACGTTTGGTTTTTTACGTTCGGTAACGACCCCCGAGTTATTACCGGGGTCAAGAGTTATGGTAACAATCACATGACGACTACATAGTGTGTGTTGTGTGCGTGAAGATTGATTAGCTTCACTATTTGTAACTTGGTCCATTCCGTGGGAATGAGCCTCTATTTACAGGGATGCATTTGAGGTTTTGTGCTACCCATGAACGCGATCCAATAGTTAAGAATAGTCTGTGTGATGGACATCCAAGGGAGAGACAAGAATGACACGTGGCGTGATATTCTTAGCTCTGTCAGGTGCATGAACTGTTCCATGCATGATTGTGCGTATCGGCAGGATATTCACAGCATTACCATTATATCAATAAGGTAGTGACACGTGTTTTTTTTAGGGGCCCTTTGGGTTAAGATCACTGGTCCAGCCTTTGTGTGGATGTGTTTATCCATGCTTTGGTTTCCTGGGAACTTGTTTCCCAAGCGAAGCGTGATGTGTTTTATTCGTGTGGCTCGTCTTGGGTCTGTTTCGAGTGTATGGGCTTTAGCCATTTAGGCTGAAGTCTCTATACGCTATCAAGTTCCTCTTATCCATTAGTATATGGAATTCCAGTGAGATATAGACATGGAGTTTGACTTTTTTGTCTTATTTTGAATGTCGTGACTTTACCCAGGTTTTGTGACTATCACGCCTTGTTTGTTAGTTGAGGAGTTGCATTTTTTATGTCCAGGCATCAAACATATAAAGATTAAAGAACCCTTGGACCAGTAAAACGAAGAAATATAGACGATGAATTTAGAAGGGGAAAAGCCGGTAATACTTACGACTTACGAGAAAGAGAAATAAGTAGATAACCAGATTGTTTAAGTATTCTTAAGGGTATCACAGAGATTCCATAAAAGTATAGTTGACATTTCTAACCAAATTCACGTATCTTTACAAGAATTTTAGGTGTATAATTACGTCCAATCATTAGGTCCATCAATCATTTCTCTTTCCTGAATCTACTGGGTTAATTTATATCATGTGCAATGTGTTTATGGTTAGCAAAAGTTGTCACCGAGGCTACTACCAATTTTTATATTGATTGAACCCAAGTTTACAACCCAATAACAAAGAATTAAAGTAGTCTGTGTTTATGTCTAAGTGAATATTATACGTAATATTTATTAATATAGGCTCATTTGTCATAATAGAACACTTGAGGTCCCGAGATCCCATAATGTGATACTTGAGGGTATCTACACCTTAAGTGAGAAGTTGCGGCCGTTACTAGATCTTCGAGTATCTGTTATAGGTGGTGTTCACTTTGATCTTATGAAAAGGGTTGTGCACGACATACAACGAGTTGGGCAGGAACCCTAAGAAATAACTCACCACATATCTGATACAGTTTGTCCTTGCTCTTCTATAAGTAGATTCTATACTCGAATGATGTATTATAATAAAATGGTCTGATTGGGCAAGTTGGTTAACTTATCATAATGGATAGTTAATAATGTGGGTTGGGTTGATCAAACTAGGTAACGGGTTAAAATGGGTATTTGATGTGTCTCGCAACCACTATTTTTTAATTTATAACACGAATTATCGGTAAAGCTAAGAACACACGGGCAAGTATGTTTTTCAAAGTAGTGAAAAAGGTACTCATTGATCATATAAAATTATAGGGGCGAGCATATAGCTATGGTCAATGTTTCCCATCGTTATTTTTCAAAGATTGTGGTCTCAGGTTATGCTTGCTGTAGTAATGACATTTTTCATGTATTTATATAATTTCTTTTTAAACAACGTTTTTTATAGATATATTTTACCCGTGTGACGTGTTAGAGATAAAACATTACTCAAATTAACTCGTGCCAAAATTTAACTTGCATGGTACCAAAATCATAGAGGTTATTGTATATTTACATTTGTTATCGACTTTGCAAGATAATGTATCTGGTCTCAATGGTCAATTACCATTTCAACCTATTCATGGGAAGAGAGTTTCAATGGTGGTGCATTGTACTTGGTTTGATACATATGGTTTGACCTAAACTGGTTGATCCGGATTAAGTTATGAAAGCAATATATTCATTTTAGACTTCATAATTGACATAATTTTGTTGATTCATAGTATATTAAATGATGTAAAGAACAATGAACTAAAAATAGCTATGGCAAGTTGTGAAGAGAAGGTAGGTTGAAGCAAGAATGTGACTATTCAATTGCAAAAGATTTTTTGAAGCAGGACTAATATATTTGACGGGTTGGGTTATTTTGACCCTCCCTACTTTTTTAGATTGACCTCCCTTATTAATTTTGTAATTTTTTTTATTTTTTTTATTTTTTTTATTTTTATAATTTTATTTATATCAAAAAACTATAAACCTGAAAATGCGGAACAGTAAATATAAAGTTTAATAAGTCAAACGCTTAAAACTGTCAGAAATACGGAACAAAAACTGACAAAAAACTGTGTTGTACTGGAAAAAGTGGGAGACAAAAGGAATATTCCCCTATGATGTGACATCATAGGGGGGGTTCCAATAGTGTATCCCATATTTGACATTCATCCATAAAGTAAGACTACATATTGATGGTATGTAGTATGTACAACGGGAATTATATATTAATGGTATGTGCTTGTGCAATGTGGTTATCTAATAGTCAAACTATTTAACATGTACTGAAAATACAAATCAAAGTCATACCCGCTCCATTAACTTGGTTTAAATAAAGATTGCTAGATTGTATAGGGTTTAAACTTTACAGGTGATGCATCATTACATTCTTTTCAATACCATATAAAAAAGAAAAATGTTTTCAATGAATTTTTGCCACTTATGTTTTTAATTAAGGATTTCTTTTGTAATTATTTTCAAAACTTTATAACACTTAGAGCACTCGGTATCATAACTTAGAGTAGGGCGTTATGCCCACGTAGCCCGCGTTACCATCCAAGTTATGACACTGTCTAGCCAACTTAAGGTTGCGCGTTAACCTCAACGTTACTCAGGCAACGTGCGTTGGGGATGAATAAAAAATATACACTTTTGGCCCAAAAACGGCTAGTTTTTCAAACGGGCAAAATTTTTTTTACACTGAATGTTTAAAAAAAATCAAAACCTTTTTTTCACTATTATAAATACACAACTTTATTTTCACACTTACACATCTCAAAATCGTATACATAAACTTCAATTTGCTCAAAAAAATGTTGGGATTTAACAATAACGAGAGTTTCTTGAACCTCATAGGTTTAATAACCCGAACGCGGGGTCCTCATCGTCAAACCGCAACACGGGTTCTTCTTCCACACAAATCCCTATGCCTAACCCACTCGGCTTGTCAGCCGAGGATCTTTACTCACAACAACAAGCATTTCTATTTTGGCAACAAAACCAAAGCAACCTAAACACCAATTTCCAAAATCTACAGTTCGAAAACCATTCACAACCACCATCCCAATCATCACATACAAAAATCGAAACAATTTATGAATCCAAAGAACCTTTGTCTCCTGTCAAGTTCACAAGTCATGGTAAACGAGAGGCAAAAAAACCAAACAACCCGAACCAATTTCCGAAACAAATCCCGACGTGACCGATACGACATTACGTTGGCAAGGAAGTAAGGAAAAACGACTTGCAGAATGTTACGTTGCCGTTACCGAGGACCCTAAAGTCGGTCTTTCACAACCGGGCGAAGCGTTTTGGAGACGGGTTATGAAAGAGTTTAATAAACTCAATTTTCAACTACGTGTTGGAATCACTCCTAAACAGTATTTCAAGTATTTATATTTCATATGTAATAGGTAGCTTTATTATGGCCTTTATGTTTGTTTAAGGTCCAGCTTATGTAGAAGGCCCATAAGCTGAGGCCCAAGCCCAATAAGGAATAGGGAAGGAGAGGGAGTGTTGCCCTAGCTCCTTGCCTATATAAACTATTGTAAACCCTCATTTGAGGGTTGGTTGTTCAAGTTATTCTTTCACTCACTCTCTACGCCTAACCGGTTTTACTTATACGTGTGTGTGTGTGTGTGTTTAGCTTGTTCAATCGCCTTATCTCTTTTTCTATAAGCTTGTGTTGTAAAACTAGTGACCTAACAGTGGTATCAATCGCCAAATAGTTGGGTGTACTCGTTTGTTTTTGAAGTTTTGGTTTGGGTCTTACGCGTAAAGATAACACAATCTTTGGTTCGCTTAAAAACTGATTTTTTACACTTTTGAATCCAAGATTCTTGTACTTTCAACGTTATTAGGTGTTAAACTATTGGTTTTTGGCAAAAAGTTTGGAACTTTACGTGTTTTTCCTTGTTTTTAAGCTTGTTTTTGTACGCAAGTGTTATCCTACGCGTAACTGTTTTAAGTGCTTTGGATCATCAAGTTTCACACTTTTGTGTTATTTTGGTGTTATTGAAGCTATTTCAACACACAAAAACTGGTTTAGAAACACATTTGGATAGAATCAAAGTTACGAGTAATCTTACGCGTAACAAAACCCTAAAATTACGCGTAAGGCTTTCCTTGGTTTGATCTTCAATTTTCTGGTTTATTCCGTGTTTTCTTACTTGGATAAGTCTGAAAATACGTCGACTTTGGATTTCTTTTGCACTGTGAAGTGTAAAAGATCACTTGGGATAAAACCCTAATCTTACGCTTAAGCATAAGCTTACGCGTAGAAAATATTACGCTTAAGATTCATCTTACGCGTAGACTTAGTCCTACGCATAAGGTAATCCTACGCCTAACTTTCTACACCTAACTTACTGTTTACGCATAACATTAGTCTTTTTTCCTGCTTACGCGTAAGCTAAATCCTACGCGTAACTATTCTTGTTACGCGTAACTTTTGGTGTTTTTACGCATAAGTGCTACTTGGTTCTTGTCATTTCTACGCCTAAGGATACTTCATCAACAAAGGTTCATTCGACTACAAAGATCCATTATTACTACACAAGTTTATCATCATGTCTCAACCACCATACTCTAACTACTTCCCTCACACTTATAATCATCAACAACAACAACAATTAACTCCACAACATCAACAATGGAATCAACAACAAGCCATTTATCAACAACAATTTAATCAGCAACATACTCCACAACTTGGTGCAATTCCACAACCACAAATGGTTCAACCACCACCAAGTCTTCAAACTCTACCCTACACAAACGATTTCAATCAACATCCATCACGAAGCACTATGAAGGAACCCACTTGGTTTGCAAAGATGTGTGAAGCTTTAAGCAGCCAACAATCAATTCATGAAGCTGGATCACTTGATAGACCTCCAATGCTCACTCCAGGAAACTACGATCAATGGGTGATAAGGTTCTTTAGGTTCTGTGATCTGAAGAAGCCACATGGAAAGTTCTTAAAGAAGGTTATCTTGGAAGTTCCATTTGAGATGCCTACTGTCATTGTACCCGGAGATCCAAACGCAGTTCCACCAAGAGATGAACAAACCAACATTGCTACTGTTGCAGATTTAAATCCTACAGAACTTCTACACTATGAAGCTGATGAACTTGCAATGGAATACATCCTTTTAGGATTACCAAACCCAATTCTTCGTAGTGTTGATGCTCAAAAGACTGCACAAAAAATGTGGGATCATATTCGTCTTCTTATGGAAGGATCTGTACTCAATCAGGAGGATTTGGAATCCAAAATTTACTTGGCTTATGAACACTTCATGATTGAACCTGGAGAGACACTTGAGTCATATCATCACCGATTTTCAGACATCATCAATGATTTGGATAAACACAACATCATCATGCCAAGAATTGCAGTGAATACTAAGTTCCTGAGTAGTCTTGGTCCAGAATGGGAGAAGTATGTCATTTTTCTCCGTCAAGCGAAGAATATGCATCATTCTACTTATGGATTGTTGTACGATTACTTGAAGCCTCATGAAAAGGAAGTTGATCGGGAAAGGATTCTCCGTGCTCAAATTACTAAACAGTCACAACCGGACAATCAACAACTTGCCTTGTATGCTCAACAGAATTATCCCTCTCAACCAGCAACTCAACCAACTGCTTCCAACACACCTTCACAGCAACAACCTCAACCTCAACAAAATCAATTGGTCCCATACAGCAACAATGCTCAAGCATATGTCAGTGAAGCTACTGAGGAAATCGATCCATTCGAAGCATTGCAACAAGGATTTGTGATGATTGCTAATGCTTTTGGCCGTTACACCAACAAATCCAACAATCGTATTCGTTCCTCATCTAACACACGGACTCAAGCTGTTGTGAACAATGGTCGTGTTGAAGTTCAAAATCATGATTATGGTCGTCAGATGGGCGGTGGTCAAGGGTTTAATGTTGTGGGTAGGAATAACAACAGAGCTCAAGTGGTGGAACAGGGAAATGCTCAGAATCGGTTAAATGGTCTTAGATGCTACAACTGCAATGAGAAGGGACACCTGGCTAATGCATGCCCAAAGCCAAGGACTCGGGGCAGTGCTTATTTCAAAGAGGCATTACTTTTGGCTCTTAAGGATGAAGCCGGTGGATCTCTCACAAACAAAGAACAGAGCTTTATGGCAGATGCAGACTCAGATGATGATATGGAGGACTTGCAGGCTAATGCAGCTGTTATGTTGATGGCTAATATGCATGAGCTGCACATGAGTGATACAGGCCCAGTGTATGACACTGATGGCTTGTCTCAGGTACCCGAACAAACCATCATCATATCTGAACTAATATCTCCGCCAATATCTGAATCCGGCACGGATCAAACTGTTCAAAATGAGTCTTCTACATCCTCGTCTGATGATTTTCAAATTAACCCTGTAGTTACATTTGACGATCAAGATGACCTTATGGTCCCCTTTGATAATCAAATTGACTCCGTGGTCGTACTTGAGGATCTAAAGAATGATCATGTTGAGACTCAAGTTGAACAAGATGATCTGTTGCCTCATCCGGATTTTGCTCGGTTAATTCAAGACCATAAAATCAAAATGGAGGAATGTTATGCATTAAATCAATCCTTAAAAAGTAAAAATGCACTGTTAACCAAGGATTTTGAATGTTTACAAATGCAACTCAACTTTTTCAAAACTCAAGAAAACCGTGAAAAAGGTTTTGAAGCCGCTTTTGCAAAATCTCATCAAAACGAAAAATATTTAGAGAGACAGATGCGTGATCTAGCCGCCTCGAAGAATGCTTTGTTGTCCGAATTAGAACAACTGAAACATGAACATAAAAAGCAAATTAACGCTCTCACCTTGGAAAATCAAAATGCTAAGGCTGAGTTGTTAATTTGTCAAAAACAGTTCTCCGCATACAAAAAGCATTCAACGAATCGGGTAGATGACCTTCTTGCAGAAATTCTCGGTTTGCAAAACAAACTTAAAGAGTTTAAAACGGTTGTTTACAAACATGGTGAATCAGTAACAGCTATTGAAAAGTTTACCTTAAAACCCAATCCAAATGGATATGGAAAAAATCTAGCTGATTACAAACCTAAGCTTTCACTAAAAACATTCAAACCAACTCCTGAAGTTTCCAGTGCACAATACAAAATTGATAATACTGTCATGAGTGTTGTTGAATACCATCGTCAAGAGGAATTAGATGCAGAAGACGAGAGTCGATCTAAATTAAAAAATGTTGTTTACAACAAACCTTTTAATTATAAAAACTCGGTCACTTTCGTCACACCAACGGATTCTTCTAACACACCAAGGGTTATCATCAAAACACTCGAGTCTTCTATTGTTAATCCCAAAACAGTCTTTGCACAAACTTACGGTCCTTTACCTTCCATTAGCGAAGTAAACTCACAACCTGAAAATCGAAAAATTCTTCGATATTTTGACATTTTCATGGCTGACCTCAAAATTTTACAACATGAGATAGAATATCGATCTGAAATCAAAGTTGAACATTTTCAATCGCCTCTGGCGCGAGAAAAAAGAGACATTTTTCAGAAAAATCTTTTACCTAATGTTAAAAACTTGAAAAGTTGTGCAATTGCCTGGGAAAAGGATTTTCATAAGGAACTTGGGGTAATGAAAAACGTTTTCGAGAAAACAGAAACATCTATTACTAACACAAAACGGAAAAAGAAACTGTTGAGAAAAGATGTTGATCGACTCTTGGAAGATGTTATCTGTGCTGATATCCATAATGGTGTGCTATTCTATTCGTTGCCATATGCATCTGATCATATCTCTGCTGATATTGTTGAAACTGTTGCAACTGTTGAGAACACCGATAATGTGCTTCAGATCGAGTCTTTAAAAGCTGAAAATAACCGATTACACACGGAAATTTACAATGCAAAACGACGTCTACATTGGTGTGAAAAAGATATTCACAACCATCAACTTAGTTTTCAAAAGAAAATCGCTCAATTGAGTGCAAAATCTTCTGATACTAAAATTGAGCATCTGGATGATCAAAACGTGTCTTTGAAAAGTCAAATCTCAAAATATGAACAAGAACTTTTAAAAGTTAAACAGGAATATGGTGTCATATTTGATTTACTCAAAAAGACTCGAGATGAAGCATCTAATGAACTTGATCACTATCTGGCTCACACTAGAGATGTCATGAATTTTGCTGGTAATATTCGTTCTGAAAATCAAGATCTGATTCACACCATCTCTAAGTTACGGGAAATGTTAGGAAAGTATGAACAACTCCCGCCTACTGTGATTAAGAGATTAGCACCAGTCACACTTAGTAATCGTGAACCTAGAATTCCCACTGCCAAATCACAAGTTGCTAATGTGTTTCCCTCTACTGAAACAGGAATAGTTACATCTTTTCCAAACGTCCGCACTTCACAGCCTAGGAGCACTCAAACAAAGAATAGGAAGTTGCGACCTAAGAAAAGATCAATAAGGAATGCTAAAGTAGAAGAACACCCTAGGAATCTGAATAAAACTCAAGTTACTTCCACTATAGATGTTGCGTCTGGCAAATGTAATAGAAATAGTGATGTAACGAATGCTAAACCGTTGAGTACCTTTGATATTCAGTCTGCTGCACCTTGTGATATTTTTCAAAAGAGTATGAATTCTGATTGTCATGACAAATGTGTTGCTAAAGCTATAATCTCTAGATTACGGAATCCTAAGAATCGGAATACCTCTAGGCCCACTAATCATTCTAAGTCTGTGCTTGGTAAACCACCATCTTTAGATTCTAAGGCAACCATTGCTATCACAGTAGCTCCCGCTTCACCTCCTAAGAATGTAGTACCACCTAGTGCTTTCACTAAGACTAAAGCAAAGAGTAGTTATAGATGGCAGAAATGGATATATAACACACTAGGATTTAAATGGATGCCTAAAATTACAAATGTGTGTATGTCTAACATATCTGCTTCGGAACCCTCTCACATTTCGGGTTCCACATCTACTTCTATTCCATCTGTGTCGTCTGTGTGTAATGCAGGTGATACAGATCATTCTCTGGATTGTTGATAGCGGATGTTCCCGACACATGACAGGCAATCTCAAACTGTTATCAAACTTTATTTCAAAGTTCATTGGCACTGTCAGATTCGGGAACGATCACTTCGCAGCCATCATGGGCTACGGAGATTATGTTAATGGGAACATCGAAATCAGCAGGGTTTACTATGTGGAAGGCCTCGGTCACAATCTGTTTTCAGTAGGTCAATTTTGTGATGGAGATTTGGAGGTTGCTTTCAGGGAGAAAACTTGTTTCATTCGTGATCTACAAGGAAACGACCTTATGTCTGGCTCGCGTAATTCTAGTCTCTACACTATCTCTATGAAAGACATGGTTGCTTCATCTCCCATCTGCTTACTTTCCAAGGCAACATCAACAAAATCTTGGCTATGGCACCGTCGTCTCTCACATCTAAACTTTCAAACCATCACCAACCTTGCTCGACACAAACTAGTTGAAGGACTCCCACGATTCCGGTATTCAAAAGATCACCTTTGCTCAGCATGTGAACAAGGGAAAAGCACTCGTGCTCATTTTCCTTCAAAGGTGGAACACAGCTCTCAGCATGTGCTTCATCTTCTTCACATGGATTTGTGTGGCCCGATGCGTGTACAAACGATCAACGGCAAACGCTACATCTTAGTAATTGTTGATGACTACTCACGATGGACTTGGGTCTATTTTCTTCGTAGCAAAGACCAAGCTCCACAAATAATCATCACCTTTCTCACAAAAATACAGGTTCAGCTCCGCAACACCGTCAGGATTATTCGGACAGACAAAGGAACTGAATTTGTTAACAAAACCCTTCGTGAATTTTATGAGAAAGTGGGAATTCAGCATCAAACATCTATTGCACGGACACCTGAACAAAACGGAGTTGTTGAAAGACGAAACCGAACGTTAGTGGAAGCTGCAAGAACAATGTTAATCAATGCTAAACTTCCAGATTACTTATGGGCAGAAGCTGTATCTACTGCATGCTATACTCAAAACCGTTCTATGATCACAAAACGCCACAACAAAACACCTTTTGAGCTTGTCCACAACTACAAACCGAACCTCAAACACTTTCATGTATTTGGATCCCTTTGCTATCCGAATAATGATCGTGATGATTTTGGAAAGCTCAAAGCAAAAGCTGATATTGGAGTCTTTATTGGATACTGTGACAATTCTAAAGGTTTCCGAATCTGGAATCGTCGAACTAAGGAGGTAATGGAAACGATTCATGCTCATTTCGATGAACTCACGGAAATGGCTTCTGAGTATAACAGCTTAGAACCCGGTCACAACCGTTTAAACTTCCCTCAACCCCCATCATCAGCTGAAGAAAGCCCTCAGCTAACTCGTCAACAAATGGAAAGGTTATTTGCTCCTCTGTTCTGTGACGACATTGATGAACGTGCTCCTGGTGTATCCGCTGTTTCCGCTGCACAACCTGATAATATTCCTATACCTGATACACCTGCTACAACAACTACTGTTGAAGATGCACCTACACCAATTGACTCCAACACAACAGTTGAACACACCGCTTCCAACAATGATGAACCAGCTGATGATATTCTGAATGAAGTACCCCCACCTGCAGATTTTGATCCAAATGCGTTCTTCAACCCGTTTGCCAATGAGACTGCTGCACCAGATGTTGCGGAATCTTCAACAAACCACTTGAATCCTCAGAATCTGCACAATGTATATCAACATCAACCCTCTACACATAGATGGACAAAAGACCATCCTCTGGCTAACATTATTGGCAACCCGAATCAACCAGTCGTTACGAGACAACGTCTTCACTCAGATGGTGAACACTGCATTTATGCACTCACTGTCTGCCAATCTGAACCTAAAAACATTAAGGATGCAATGACAAAAGACAACTGGATTGAATCCATGCAAGAAGAACTCAATCAATTCAAACGTCTTGAAGTATGGGAACTGGTTGAAAGACCAACAGGGGTCTACGTCATTGGTCTAAAATGGATTTGGAAAAACAAATTGGATGCTGAAGGGAATGTCATCCGAAACAAGTCACGGCTAGTTGCTAAGGGTTATCGTCAGGAAGAAGGGATAGACTTTGAAGAATCTTTTGCTCCGGTTGCTCGTCTTGAGGCTGTTCGGATATTTCTCGCGTTCGCGGCTCATATGAACATGACAGTCTATCATATGGATGTCAAAACGGCGTTTCTCAATGGGCAACTTAAAGAAACGGTCTATGTCAGCCAACCAGATGGATTCGTTGATCCTGAGTTCCCGAACCATGTCTACAAACTGAACAAAGCTCTTTATGGTCTCAAACAAGCCCCTCGGGCATGGTACGATAAGCTATCATCTTTCCTCATTGCCAATAATTTCACCAAAGGCTCGGTTGACCCAACTCTTTTTATACAATATCACGGGGCACACATCTTAATTGTTCAAATTTACGTGGATGACATCATTTTTGGGTCAACACATAAAAAGTTTTCAATCGCTTTTGCAAAACTCATGAAGAAAAATTTTGAAATGTCCATGATGGGTGAACTTACGTTCTTTCTAGGACTGCAAGTTCATCAATCACCCCGTGGTATTTTCTTGAGTCAGTCCAAATATGCCCTTGAACTGTTAAACAAATTTGGAATGATTACCTGTGATACTTATGCCACACCAATGGCTCATACCAAGAAATTAGATGCTGATTTACATGGGAAATTGGTTGACCCTACCAAATACAGAAGTATTATTGGGTCTCTTATGTATCTAACAGCTAGCAGACCTGATATTGTCTTTGCCGTTTATCTATGCTCCCGTTATCAGTCGCGACCAACTGAAACCCACCTCTCTGAGGCTAAAAGAATCCTCCGATACATCAAGGGAACCATTAATTTGGGGATCTGGTATCCGAAGGATTCTGGTTTTGAACTAATAGCTTTTTCAGACGCTGATCACGCAGGATGCTTAGACTCAAGGAAAAGTACTTCAGGAGCTCTACAATTTCTCGGTGATAAACTGGTGTCTTGGCAATCAAAGAAGCAGGATTGTACATCGCTGTCATCAACTGAAGCAGAATATGTAGCCATGTCCGCGTGTTGTGCTCAAGTCATTTGGATGAGAACACAACTCAAAGACTATGGTTACGTATTTGACAGAATCCCGATGTACTGCGACAATCGGAGTGCCATTGCAATCTCGTGCAATTCAGTTCAGCACTCGAAATCAAAGCACATCGATCTACGCTATCATTTCATCAAGGACCATGTGGAACAGGGTACAGTTGAATTATACTTTGTGGGTACTGAATACCAATTGGCAGATCTTCTCACAAAAGCCTTGCCTCCCGCTAGGTTTAATGAATTGGTCCACCGGATTGGTATGAGGTGTTTGACTCAAGAGGAACTGGATGACCTCTTAAAACAGTCTTAAAAACCTGTCAAACACCAAAACATCTTTCGTAAATAAATTTTCAAAAACAAAATACAAAAATATAAAACCTGATAAAACAACAAAAATATTCTCCCAATCTACATTTCTTTAAACATGGCAAGTACATTTCTTCCGTCAACACTTTTATCTTTCAAAATTCAGTATTTTTCCGATCAAGTGTTGAGGGGGAGAAAATAATCCATTAACTGCTTCAAAACATCTGTGTACTTGCATGTTATCACATCTCGGTTGATTCTTTTACAAACGGTGGTTAATTTCCTGGTACATGTGACACTCCTCGGATTAAAATTAATAACCTTTCAATATTTTATCAAGTCGAGGGGGAGTGTCGTCAAGTTTCCTAAAAATCTTCATTTGGTAACCAAAATTGGAAGTTAAAAGGCTTTGGATGAAAATGGAAAAGGTGGAGGGACCAAAACTGTCAAAAACTTAAAGTTACTTTTAATAAAACTCTCCACCTAACACTTATCCATCACATTTAATATACAAAACCAAACTAGATCCTACGCGTATAATTCGTTCTTCATATCCGTGAATTTGATCATCATTCTGTAAGTAGATTAATGTTTCTAACGTATTTTCAAACATGGGTCTTGAATTTTAAATGGATCCAACGGCCAAATCTATGGATATGAGTGATCTTGTGTTCTTCGCTTATGCGTAAGAACACTTGATCATGTGTTTAGTGTTTGTGGTGAAAATGTTAATGTCAAAATGCTTCAAAAACATCCTTGATATGTTTTCTATCACCAAAACAAACCCAGAAACACTATTGATGAAAATTGCGAATTAGGGTTTATATGTCAAATTGGGCGTTTTTGAATGTGATGTGTATTGGTTAAAAAGATTGTTGTTTTATGCTCTTGAGTTGTTAAATTGATGATTTCCAAGGTCTATAGCCACCCAGAAACACGAATTGATCATCAATTCGAAACTAGGGTTTAAAGTTCATAAACTTTGGGTGTTTTTGATTCACTGCATAAAAAGTGTTAAGACTTGGTCTACATGTTCTCACAACATCTATGATATACCAGAAAAAGTTTGGTGCTTAATCTATGGCTAGAATCCATACGCGTAGATCTAGGGTTTAGTCTACGCGTATGCAATTCTACGCATAACTGTGTAACATATGATCTATTGATAAAATGAATGTATGTGTTAATATTGATAATTTGATGGATTTATTTCAGGCCTTTGCTACACGTAACATTCAGAATCAAGGTGGATACTAATCTACGCATAAGGATCACCTTACGCGTAGATTGTTATGCGTAAGACTTGTCTTACGCGTAGCTTCTACGCTTAAGGTTCTACAATGGACTACGCGTATCCTGTGAAGGATATGCGTAAACAGTGAACCCTACGCTTAAGGTCAACTCTTACGAGTAGCCTTACGCGTAAGGTAAATATATGCCTACGCATAAGGACTCCTTTTCCTACGCGTAACATTTCTTACGCGTAAGATAGGATTCTACGCGTAAGTCTACGCCCAAGCATATATCATACCTGTCTACGCATAACTTTGCCAAAACTACGCTTAACCCTGGATTGACCTTCATGATGAATTGTTACTTGTACAAACTTGTAAATAAACTAATCATATCATCACGAATCCAAAAATGTCACTAATAAACTTAAATCGTTTGATATGTTGTGAACAATAAGTGATAAAATAAACTTTAAAACTTAAAGTTAACTAACTCACGAAACATTTCACAATATCATTGATTGAACATACAAGTGACTTAGGACTCGTAACAATCATTATCACTATACATTCAATAACTAGACAATAAGACCTTCTGTTGACTAACATTATGTCTTTCGATATGTTGGTTCTTTTGGCTAATGTTATTTCAGATCACGACATGGCTGAACAAATGAATGTGGATGCACCTGAAGTTCTCTCCATTGCTGATATCTATCCTCATGGCTATCCAATGAAGATAGGAAAGAATAACCTCCGTGTTGACTTTGACACCCTTACTTGCTCTGAATCTTCATGTCTTATTGCTATCGATATTCTGAGGACTCATCCATATCAGAACATGCTTACTCACTCTGCAACCATTCCTGAGATCTACATCCAACAGTTCTGGAACACTATGGAACGGGTCAAAGGAAGGACTGCTGTGACGGTGACTCTGAACCACAAACAAGTCACCATTACACCTGCAGACTTAAGGGCTGCTCTCCTTATTCCTGAAGTCAATCCAACCAAACTTTATGCCACACCTGCTGAAGAGTTAACTCTCCAATTCTTAATCAATATCGGTTATGATGAGGCTACAGGAGTAATCACCAAGCACTCTCACGTGGAGCTTAAGAGTATTCCTCAACCATGGAGAACACTCTACATGATCATCACCAAGTCTGTTTCTGGTCGTGATAGCGGCTATGAGCATCCTAAGCTCATAGAACTGCAAATATTTTGGGCATTCGTCAACATGAAACACATCGCTATTGAAGCTCTGATTTGGGATGACATGATGTCATTTCTCAGCAAACTTGGCTCAAAGATTCCCTACATCAGATATACCAAACTGCTGATACAGATAGCACTTGGACTTCATTCTGATATTCCCAAGAGGCTCAATGACCCTGACAATCACGACATGTTGACGGAACCTATTCTCTCTGTCAGAATAAAGGAAACGTCCACAAAGAAACAAGGTGCTGTATTGCCAGATTTCCTTCTGACTGAAGATGTCAGAAAGCTCGAAACGTACAAGAGATATCTGGAAGCAGTCAGACAAGGCAAAGTTGGTCATCTTGACGAAAAATCTTCTGGAACACCTGTCAGGAGAACCAGAAGAGGAAGTGCAGGAAGCACAACAAGTTCTGCGAGTCAAAGGAAGGTTCCTAAAAGGAAAGCTCCTTCTATAAGGATTGTTCCCGTAAAGGAAGCCGAACCTATTCCCACACTTGAACCTCAAAGACAACTTAGGGATGAGAGCTCTGAAGATACTGAGACAGATGAAGAGGTTCATTACTCTGCTACTGCAACCGAAACACCTGCCTCAGTAACAAAACCTCCAAGTCCTCCAGCTGTCCAGGAAAAAGGGAAGACTCAAGCTATTGTACCTTATGATGAGAGCTCTGAAGAAGAAGAAGAAGAGCAATTGGATAAATCATACAGGAAAAAGTTTCACAACGTCCGACATATTCAAAAGGCCGCTGAATTTGCTAAAGATCAAATGGGTGGCCCCGGAGGATCAAGTGGTGCTGCCCACTCCTCTCCAGATCCTGATGCGGTTAATCACCCCGATAAGGGATCTGGTGCCACCACTCTTCTGCAACAACAACCGCCTGTTGAAGACACTATTGAGTATGATTTTGAGAAACAGGAAACTGAGAAAGAAAAGTCTAAGGATGACGAGGATGATTATACAAAGTTTCTTCTAGACAGTCCAACTCACTCAAAGGAGAAAACTTCAGAAACTCCTAAGGACATGGAGTCTCCTCATGTCTCCTCATCATCAGACTCTTCATCACATTCATCACCACCACCATCAACTAAGTCAACCAGATCATCATCCAAATCCGTGAAGAAACCACCAAAGTCTTGGATTTCTCAAACACATGCAAGAATTGTGAAAGCTGTCAAACAAGTTAGAAAGAAGGACATGCTTCAAAGAAAACTTAATTGGTATGCTGAACAAATGCAGTACTTACATGATGAGAATGATGAGATGCGGAAAGATAGGAAAGCCATTCAGGAGTTCATGAGAAGTCATCGTCAGGGGGAACTAAATGAAATGATTGAAGGCTACACTCAAAAGTACCTTCAGGATATCGTTCCAAAAGTCCAAAAGGAACTGGAAAAGTCAGCAAGAGAACAAACCCACAAGTTTCTTCTCGACACTGTCCCCAGTGTGACAAAAGAGGTATTTTCCAGACAACTCACCCCTAACATCGTAGCATTGGTCAAACATACAATGGCAAAAGAAGCTGATCTCTCTGAATCTGAGCTAATCGCTAAACTTGTGATGCAAATGTCAAAGAGATCTGGAACGTTTACTTCAGATGAAGCTAAATTCTTCGAAATACTACTTGACTATCAACTCAGATCATCATGCAAGGAGTCAGCCACTCAACCCAAAAGACCAAGAGATGACGATGATAAGGATAAGGACTCTGCACCTAAACGTCAGAAGCAGTCTGGTCAATCTACATCTATGCCACCTCCTCCACATCGAACTTCTTCACAACAAAAGTCTTCTCCACCATGGTCTTCCACTGATAAACCTCGGGACGATTCCGAGTTACCACCCTTGACTCAGAAAACTGGTGATCACTTTGAGTATACGGGTGGTGACGATGAAGAGGTCCTTGAGCCCCAACAACAACCCTCCTCTCCCAAACAAGTGAAGAAACCCGTATCATCATCAAGGCCTTCTAACACTCCCAAACAAGTGAAGACGACTCAGCCAGATGTCGTATCATGGCTAGATGACGATACAACTGCAGAATTTGAATGGTTCTCCACACTTGTTAATAACACTCCCTACCCTGATGAAGGTCAAGAATTGGTAGACGGTAGTACACTGGAGCATGCAAAAATCTTGCAAGAAACCGCTTATTACTAACCGTTTGAAATGTTTTCTTCTTATGGAAGCTCCGGAGCGGGATGATCGTGCTGATTCTTCTCATGCTCACGCCAACATCATCACTAATGAAAGTTCTATTCAAAAGCAACACAACCGTCAGAATGATTCTGAGTCAAACCAAAGAATCTACAAAGTTAAAGACTTAGAGAACTTCATCAGTATTGAATTCCAACGTCATAGAGCGTGTGAGCATGTTGAAGAATGATGTGGAGACACTGGAGCAGCGAAGCAGACCTGAGGCAGACTGATGCAGACAACAACATACTATCACTTTCACCACAAAGAACAATGATCAAAGAACAAAGTTAAAGATGACGTCGAAGCATAACTGCTCAAATATAACGATCTCTCTACACTGGAGAGATTGTTCGAATCAAGACAATTCCTCTCACAAGAAAGAAGAATGTCAGAAGACGTCACAGCTACTATTACATCAACGCCTTCACCGTTTACATTCATATATACTTAAGGGGGAGATTGTTGGAATCACTCCTAAACAGTATTTCAAGTATTTATATTTCATATGTAATAGGTAGCTTTATTATGGCCTTTATGTTTGTTTAAGGTCCAGCTTATGTAGAAGGCCCATAAGCTGAGGCCCAAGCCCAATAAGGAATAGGGAAGGAGAGGGAGTGTTGCCCTAGCTCCTTGCCTATATAAACTATTGTAAACCCTCATTTGAGGGTTGGTTGTTCAAGTTATTCTTTCACTCACTCTCTACGCCTAACCGGTTTTACTTATACGTGTGTGTGTGTGTGTTTAGCTTGTTCAATCGCCTTATCTCTTTCTCTATAAGCTTGTGTTGTAAAACTAGTGACCTAACACTACGCAACAAAGATATGCTAACAAGCAAATGGAAAACATTGAACCGTGATTGCCAAAAGTTTAAGTCGGTCTACGAACGTTAAAAACGTTTGGAAAATTGAGGAAAGTGAGTTGGATATCATGAAACGGGCTAGGGAAAAACACCGTATAGAGCATAGAGGAGCGTCGTTTCCTCACGAGGAGGCGTGGGAAGTTTTCTGCAAGCATAAAAATAGGACGCGCCACAACTGATTGATATAACCGGTGATGTCCCAAGCCAAACAAACGAGGCGTTATTTGGTCATGATGCTCAACCATGTCCGATGGGAAAAAAAACTTGCTTCGAAGAAATCCAAATATGAGACCACCACGAGTACTGGGGGAGCGAGTACCGGGGGAGCGAGCTTGGGGAGCCAACTCGGGGATGTTATAACATCCGAGTATCGCGTGAGTGAAGAAGGGCAATGCCGCTTGCAAAGCTTTTTCGTCGAGTGCGCGATCATGACAAGACTCGAGGAAGAAGCCCTGACTAACTCCGTGCCAGCAGTCGCGGTAAGACGGGGGAGGCAAGTGTTCTTCGGAATGACTGGGCATAAAGGGCACGAAGGCAGTGAATCGGGTTGAAAGTGAAAGTCGCCAAAAAGTGGCGGAATGCTCTCGAAACCCAAACGGTAGCGGCCCAAGAGGCGTACAGGGCGGCTAAAGAAAAATATCAAACGATCATGAGGTTGGAAGAGATAAAATTTCTCGGTACTGAAATTTCCACAAGGACTGACAGAAATGTTGCATATTGGATCGAGATGGAGAAGGCGAGAATCATCAAAAAATATAATTTGAAACCACAAGATTATACTTATTTGTATTTTCGTAATTTCCTTATGTTGTATTTTCGTTTATGTCTTTTTTTTCGTCGTATTTTTTGGTAACTTTTTAATTATTTAAATTGTATTGTAACATTTAAGTTTGAATGTTATATTTTAGTTAAATTTTGAATGTTATGTTATTTATTAAATGAAGTATTTGTTTTAGATTTGTAAATTTTATTTTTTAAAGAAAAGTGGGGCCCAAAATGTTGAATTTTGATATAGGGTGTTTTTTTTTTTGTTAAGGTTGAAATGTTAAAGCTGATGTGCGCTAACGTGATGTTGATTTATGGTTTAACTTAAGCTATCATACCTAGTGCTCTTATGTCTAATCAATTAAGAAAATAATACAAGATCAAAATAAATAAACTAAAAGTTATTTTAAAAATATAACATGTTTAGACCATGTGCGCACACGAGTATTATAACTAGTTTAATACTATAATAATATAAATATATGTATATGTACACATGTTTCTGGTAGAGCGGGGTGAGGATGTTGTCCCCTGCTTCCACCCTCAAACCCGACAAAAATCCTAGTTTAGGCCCCCAAACCTGCCCGTAACCCGATAAGCATGCCCTGCCCTGCCCAAAACATTCGGAGGCTTGGGATTAGGTATTTTTGCCATCTCTACTCATTGTCCCAACTAAGGCCCCAAACCCGTCCTGTAACTCGATAAGCATGCGCTGCCCTGCCCCAAAACGTTTGGGTTTTGGATTTAGGTATTTTGCCATCCCTACTCGTTGTAGCCGACAAACATTACTTATAAAGTAAATTGCAAAATTGTCCAATTTCTTCTGTTAAAATTGCAAATGCAGTCAATACATTTTTGAAAGCGTAGTCCATGAAAAAAACTTTTTTGGTGGATATCGTCCATGTCTCAAAGTAAAATGATTAGACTACCAATGAGAAATATAAGAATACATTGACATTTTAGTCATTTTATTTTGTGGTTGAGACAATATTTACCCAAACATCTCTTGTAGAGGACTGTGTCTACACTTTTGAAAATATAAAGACTGCACATACAATTTGAAGAAACCCATTTTTGTAGTTTACTCTTATTTATACCCTTGTAAAATATTCCTTCTATCCCAAAATAATTTTAATGAACAAAAAATACACAGTTTAAGAAAAATATCATTATTACAACTTTCTCTTTCTTATTTTTTTTTAAAATGACAATTTTACCTTTTAACTGATTAATTTAAAACGTATTTATTGTTTGTAATAATAAATTCAAGTGAGGGTAATATAGTAAATTCAAACTAAATTCTTTATCTATTTTTTAAAATGAATAATTAATTTGTAACAACTTGAAATGAAAATATGAACAATAAATATAAAACATAAAGAGTTTAAATTTAAAATACAAATAAATCTTGACCATAAAATGACCAAAGACTTATGAAAAAAAGTCTTGGACCCACCTCAAATACCATTAACCAAATGGGCCCTCATATCTTACCTTGAGACATGAATATCTACATCCACCACTTATATATGCCAGCATATCCTATTGTCGCTTTTGTTAGCGTTATTAAAAGCTAAGGGCCCGTTTGGTTTGTTGCTAGGAATGACAATGGTTATCGGATTTGGAATGAGGTGGAATGATAATGGGTATGAAAAAGTGTATCATTACGATTGTTTATGTTTGGTTGATAAAATATGGTATGAAAAAGTGTATAGATATTTGAATTTTGTAGTGGAAAAAAGAGGGGCCCATGGGAATGGATTTCATAGACACCAAATTGGTGTGTAATGAATCTATTACTATGATATACTCATTTCATTACCGGGCCCACAAAACAAAACAAAACAAACACAGACTATGACTTTGAAAGTCATAGTCTCATTCCCATTCAACCAAACCAAACGGACCCTAACTTCAATTTGAACTTAATGGTTTTTTTAGTTTACTCTTTATTTAAATGAAAATCTTGGCCATTCGTTCACCAAACTTATAGGCTCATAAATAGCTGGCTCAGTTATTATTTTGAGACGAAAATATCCTAATCTACAACATTTATATGCCAGCAAACCCTGGTCCCAATCAGGCTTCATCATGTAAGCAATCCTAACGTGGCTTTTGTCAGCATGAAGTTACTTCATCTTTTAGTTTAAATATGTAAGAAGATGGAAGAAGGATTGACACAAAGAAAATAAAAAAGATACAACTTTGATCAAGAGCAAGATGATGAATGTAGCTTCAACTTCGAATCCAAGTTTCATAGTGAATGTTGGTGAAGCATATCCATACCCTTCACTTATTACCCCAAATATTGTTACCGTGAAGCTCAGAAGCGGATCTAGGCATGTTTAGGTGGTGCCCGAGAACCACTTGGACGGAAAAACCCTTATTTTTTTTATAGGACCTACCTTGTAAATTACGTGGGAACCACCTTAGAACTAATTACTACGTATTACATAAATAAAGAAGGAATAAAAAATAAAAAAGAAGGAGACTGATCGGACATTATTGTGGAGAAGAAGAATATGAAAGAAGAAGATGAAATTGGTGATGAAGAAACTCGGTTAGATTCTAGAAAGCACAAATGACAAATTTTTTGTAAAAGGTAGCTGTTTTTGTCTTGACTTAGCAATTTTTGACTAGCAATTTTAGTTTTGAAGTAGCCTGTTTTTGGATCTAGTAAATTTTAAATGGCCCAAAGTCTTTTTTGTTTCTTGCTTTTTCATCGTGGTTGGGTAGCTGTGTGTCCCACAAGATTTTTACTATAAATTTTTATGTGTTTCTTCATTTTATTTTCATCTTTTTAATATTTGAAATATGTTTATAAGAGGAATTTTCAAATGCTTATCCTTATTTTGGTGTTTACCAAAGAATAAATCCTCATCATTCATTTAGTTTGATCTAATAGTGGGAATAAACCTAAGATTTAATATGGAAACCTAAGTCCATGTTTTTTTTTTCTCTTTTTTCTTTGTCTTTTTGTCTTTCTTATTTATTATTTTTCTTTCTTTCGAATTCACGTTTTTATTTTAATTGTTTTCTTTTTTCTTTTTTTTTTCTCTTTTTTTTTCACGTTTTTTTATTATTATTTTTTTTTTAAATTCACGTTTTTTTTATTCAAGTTTTTTTTTCCGCTTTCATACGTTTTCATCTGTATTCATACGTTTTCGTTCGATTTTATACGTTTTCATCCGTTTTTTTACGTTTTCGTCTGATTTCAAACATTTTCGTCTGTTTTCATCCGTTTTCGTACGTTTACATCCGTTTTCTGACGTTTTCATACGTTTATATACGTTTCCGTCTGTTTTCAGACGTTTTTGTCCGTTTTCATACGTTTTAATCCGTTTTTACGTTTTCGTCCATTTTTAGACATTTTGGTATGTTTTTATACGTTTTCGCCCGTTTTCATACGTTTTCGTCTGTTTTCTTACGTTTTCATTTGCTTTCATACGTTTTTGTCCATTTTCGTTCGTTTTCGTTCGTTTTCATCCGTTTTCTATCGTTTTCGTCCATTTTTCATACGTTTTCAGACGTATTTTTACACTTTCATACATTTTCGTCTATTTTCGTCCGCTTTCTTACATTTTCGGCCATTTTCATACGTTTCTGTCTGTTTTTTAGGTTTTCATGTATTCTCGTCCGTTTTTAGACGTTTTCGTCTGTATTTTTAGGTTTTCATGTATTTTTGTCCGTTTTTATACGTTTCCGTTTTCAGACGTTTTCATACGTTGTCATCCGTTTTTTACGTTTTCGTCTGTTTTCAGACGTTTTCATCTATTTTTATACGTTTTCGTCCGTTTTTCATACGTTTTCATCCGTTTTTATACGTTTTTGTCCGTTTTTATATGTTTTTTCTGTTTTCGTCCGTTTTTCAAACGTTTTCATCCGTTTTTATACGTTTTTGTCTGTTTTTATATGTTTTTGCCATTTTCAGACGTTTTTGTCCGTTTTTCATTCGATTTTATACGTTTTTGTCCGTTTTCAGACGTTTTCATCTTGATATTTGTAAGTGACACTTATTTATCTCTTGTGATATAACACTGTAAGGAAGATGAAAAGTATTACATTCTTCATCATGTATGTGTTATTTGTTGTGATACTCAACTAAGAATGTGATGTTTGTGTTTTTGAAAATATTTAGGAATTTTTGTTTTGTTTTATGATATTATGAAATATTAGAAAAGTTGTTCAACTGAAAACAAGAGATGTTATGATACTTTTGTTATACTTGTGGTAGATTTTTCTATTTAATGGATACATTGTGCATGTTTCGATAGGTTTTATAGCGGGATTTGAAAATATCTATGGTTGAATAATCAAACTAAATAAGCTATGGTCGAAGATAGCACACACATTTATAAACAAACAGAGAAAGCTCAAACACCTGTGATATCACAGGTGATATCACCTCACTTGTGATATCACATGTGATATCGTGTCTGATATCACTGGCGATATCATGTGTGATATTACCGGTGATAGCATGTGTGATATCATAGTTTATATCACTTGTGATATCATGTGATATCACAAGTGAGGTGATATTACCTGTGATATCATATGTGATATTACTTGTGATATCATGTGTGATATCACAAGTGTTTGAGCTTACTCAGTTTGTTTATAAAGATGGATGCTTAATTCAACCATAACTTCTTTACTTTGCTGATTCAACCATAGATATTTTTAAATCCCGCTATAGAAACTATCGAAACATGCACAGTGTATCCATTAAATAGAAAAATCCACCACAAGTCTAACAAAAGTTTCATCACATCTCTTGTTTTCAGTTAAACACCTTTTCTAATATTTCATACTATCATAAAACACAAAAATCTTCCTAAATATTCTCAAAAACACAAATAAGAAAAATGAACAGAACCGTCACAATAATATAATAAGTGACGTTTATTATCATTTCTTTCATATATACTTGGTAAAATACTAAATTCTTATCACATTTAGTATGAATTTAATATTTCACATTCTTAGTTGAGTATCACAACTGATAACACATACATGATGAAGAGTGTAATACTCTTCATATTTCTTACAGTGTTATATCATAAGAGATAAATAAGTATCATTTAAAAATATCAAAATGAATAAAAAGGATGCAAACTATGAAAATAAGAGTATAATATTATTAATGATAGATAACATTGGTTGCATTAAAAAAAATATGCGCTTGTCAATTGTGATGAAAGACACAAACTATCTTGTAACTGAAAATTATAAAAATATTAGAAAACATATAGGTGATAATATATAAAAATATAAAGAGCAATGAAATATCTCACGTGATATTAAAGGTTAAAAAAACATACTTGTTTTTTTATGAAATATCACAAGTGATATTAGACATTAACTTTTTTTTTAATAAAATATCACAATTGATATTAGACATGTAATATAATAAATTTTAATAATAAGCATGAAAACGTATGAAAATAGACGAAAACATATAAAAACTGCAAAAAACGGACGAAAACGTATGAAAACGGACAAAAACATATAAAAATGAATGAAAAGCGTATAAAAATGTATGAAAAAGGAAAAAAGCGTCTGAAAACAGACGAAAACGTATAAAAACGGATGAAAATGGACGAAAATGTATGAAAACGGACGAAAACGTCTGAAAACAGATGAAAGCGTCTAAAAATGGACGAAAACGTAAAAATACGGATGAAAGCTTATATAGACCTATGAGAACCGATGAAAACGTAAAAAAAGGAACAAAAACATAAGAAAACAGACAAAAACGTATTAAAACAAATGAAAACGTAAGAAAACAGACGAAAAGTTGTGAAAGCGGACAAAAACGTAAGAAAACGGACGAAAACGTAAGAAAACATAGGAAAACAAACGAAAATGTAAGTAAACAGGCGAAAACGTAAGAATACGGACGCAAACATATGAAAACGGGCAAAAACGTAAGAAAACGGACAAAAACTGACGAAAACGAACGAAAACGTAAGAAAACAGACAAAAACGTACGAAAA
This sequence comes from Chrysanthemum seticuspe, assembly GCA_019973895.1. NCBI lineage: Eukaryota > Viridiplantae > Streptophyta > Magnoliopsida > Asterales > Asteraceae > Chrysanthemum > Chrysanthemum seticuspe. The sequence continues at coordinate 34,023,680 of BPTQ01000009.1, forward strand.
CGGACGAAAATGTAAGAAAACGGACGAAAACGTATGAAAATGAACGAAAACGTAAGAAAACGGATGAAAACGTAAGAAAACGTATGAAAACAGAAAAAAGTGAAAGAAAACGGACGAAAACGTAAGAAAACAGACGAAAACGTAACAAGACTGACGAAAACGTAACAAAACGGACGAAAATGTATGAAAACCGACAAAAACGTAAGAAAACTAACGAAAATGTAAGAAAATGGACGAAAATGTATGAAAACGGACGAAAACGTATGAAAATAGACGAAAACGTATAAAAGCGGAAAAACAGACAAAAACGTAAGAAAACATATGAAAACTGACGAAAACGAAAAGAAAAAAAACATGAAATTAAAAAAAGTGAAAAAAAAGGACAAATAATTAGAAAATAAATAAAAAAGATAAAAAGAAAAGAAAAAGACAAGAAAAAAACATGGACTTAGGTCTAGACATATTAAATCTTATGTTAATCACCACCATTAGATCAAAATAGATGAAAGGTGGAGATTTATCCCTTAGCATGCAAGGATCTTTGAGTATGCAAAATAAAGTGCCTCATGTTTCTTATTTAAAGTTTTTAAGCTTAAATATCAAACATTTAAAAAGGTATAATATCAAAGCAAACTCCTAACTATTTTAACTTCTATATGAATTATTTGACTAGGAACCCAGCGCAACTTAAAGGTACTCCTCCTTGTTGTAATTATTAAATATGCATTATAATCAACGTGATTTTGCATGCAAAATTTGTGATTAAGTTGCTTGTGTTATACAGTAACCCGATAAGACATAATTAAACACGACCCATTGACCTGTTGTCTGTTGATTTGTTTATCTTGTCGTTTCGACTAGGTAAAGGAACCACCTTAGATTTTCTTCTGAATCCGCCACTGAACTGAAGCTGAGCGGTAAGAATAAGTATAATATGTGGAAAACACAGATGTTATGCCTCTTAAAGAGTCATCAAATGTATGGTTTCATCGACGGTCAGTTCCCACATCCTGCGGGGAATGGGGAGGGGAAAGTGGGAGACCAGGAGGCATGGATTATATCAGTCGTCTAGAGGAATGGGACTAAAGCCCTTGAAAGAACGAGTATGAAGGAAAACCTAACCCAGTTGACTGGAGATCCCAAGATCTGGGCTCAATAGGACAACCTAATCATAGAAATGTGGGGGAGTTACTAAATATTGTAACTTTCCTAGTCCATTCCTATAACAAATGTGACTTGTTGAGAGGTTAAGCATATGGCTTTAATGATTCAGGATGAAATCATAAAGCATAATGATTCAAGATGAAATCACAAAACATATGTTTTTAATGATTCAAGATGAAATCACCTATGTGAGAGAGAAGTGGGGTCGCTTCGAAGGGAAATGTGGGGGCTCAATTCCTAAGAGCTCTTGCAGAACCAGGCTAGTGTTCATGACCATAACGAACATGACTATGAGGATTTGACAATGTCAGGGAGAGTCTTGTGTGAAGTGTAATGTCGTCTACGTAAATGGATAATGAGTTCAAGGACATCGCGTCTACTCAGATCTAGGAGACTAAGTGCATCTCACAAGGGAAGGTTCAAAGGGTTACACCTACCTATCCTATGCAAGACTTAACCGCAGAAATTTCACCGAAACTTTCGTGTGTTTTCGACCGATTTCCATTCATGTGGGGGATTGTTGGAAAAGTAGTTTTGCAAAATGAGTTTTTGCAAATTTTGGACACTATTTAATATATGTATATGTTATATATATTTATATTTCTTGATAGCTTTGCGTTCTCCTCGACGAGAGCTTCGCAACGAGCTAAAGTATGTCCAAAATGGAGTTACTATGAATGAGATATCGTGTCTCAAAGTGAGGCACGTGAAACACAAAATATGAAAAAGTGGGAGTATCCCACATCGCCCAAAACAAGAAGTGAAACCTTGTTTATATAGAAATCTTGATATGAACCTTCAAATTGATTTGTTGGTTTTACTCCAACACCTACGTGCACGCGCGCAGGGGGGGTGCAGATTTCAGGATTTCTGGGCCAAAATGGGTTCGAAGCTTCTGAACTCGCGCGACCTGCGGACACGAATGCAGCTCCGAAACCTCGCATACCTGCGTATCTTTTTGCTGCAGATTCGGGCTTGTAGTTTTCCAAATTCTGTATCAATCTATTTTAGGAATAGATTTAAACTTAGTGAATAAGTTTTACAGAATAATGTTGTGTTAATATATTATATGCAAATCACGTTTTATTATAACAGATTTGTATATTTTCGGAACTTATTTATCTTGGAAAACAAGTTAGATTTTCAATATAAATACAGGCGTCTCTCATTCAGTTTTCACAGATTCAGAAAACACAGCTCCAACATAGAAACGTTCCAGCCATCTTTTCGATAAAAAACACTCAGTCTTTCCGTGATCTTTCAGGCAAGTAGTCTAGTTCGGCTGTGCAACAGCTACGTACGTTGTACCCTGGGAAACAGACGGCGAATCTGTTTTAAGGGAATCGTATTCAATACGAGCCTCGTACAAGTCTCTTTACTGCTTTCGTTTATTACAGTTCTATAGTGTATGTCTTCTGCTTCTACCCCGTTCTGTCTGTTTAATTTACTGTTTTGTCTCTGTTAATTTATATACTGTTATTGTAATATGATTTTATTAATTAAAAGTGTACACCGTTTCCCACAGTCTTAAAACAGATTCGGTTAAACCGAATTTATATCACTTTGTTAAAAAAAATCGGATTAATTATTAACAGGTTTTTATAAACTGTTTTCTGTCGAAACCTTGTTGAGTTTCTTTGGAAATCAGTTTCTTTTAAACAGTTTTATACATACAAATTTGGCTTTCAGATCTATAACGTTTTTTTAAGCAGTTTATCTTATCAGTTTATAACGAAACCAAGATTGAGTTTCTAATAAACTGATTTACGTGATCCATCGAAACCAAGATAGAGTTTTGTTGAATCAGATCTGGTACTAGTAGATACCAATTTACAACAGCTTGTTTGACTGTTTCTGTTTGTTTTTCAGGATGACAAACACCAATACCCCTCATGTGAATACTCCTGTGAACGTAACTGGTGCGCCAGTTACCAACACGGTTGCTAATCATGTTGAGAAACCAGAGAAATTCAATGGGTAGAATTTCAAGAGGTGGCAACAGAAGATGTTTTTCTATCTGACTACTTTGAACCTTGCGCGGTTCTTAAAAGAAAACCCACCTAACGTGGAACCTCCTGCAGAAGGTCAATCCTCTAATCAACAGGCTGTTCAAGCCTTGGAAGCATGGAAACATTCAGATTTTTTGTGTCACAATTATGTTCTGAATGGTTTGGTTGATTCTTTGTACAACGTGTACTGCAAGACCAAGACTGCCAAAGAATTATGGGAGTCATTGGAACGCAAGTACAAAACTGAGGATGCTGGTACAAAGAAGTTCGTGGTAGCTCGTTTTTTGGATTACATGATGGTTGATTCAAAGAATGTGATAAGTCAGGTTCAAGATCTGCAGGTTCTGCTACACGACATTCATGCTGAGGGAATGACTTTGAGTGAAACTTTTCAAGTTGCTGTTATTATTGAAAAGTTACCTCCAAGCTGGGTAGAATTCAAGAACTACCTGAAGCATAAGCGAAAGGAGATGAGTGTTGAAGACTTGGTTGTTCGTCTTCGTATTGAAGAGGACAACAAGATGGCTCAGAAAAACACGTATACGCCTGATTCTGCAAAGGCAAATATGGTTGAGCATGTTTCGTCATCTTCAAAGTCCAATGTCAAAGCTAAAGGCAAAGGAAAAGGAAAGAATGACAAGAAGGGCAAAGGGAAGTCTGATTACCTTGCTCCTAAAGCTGCAATTGTGAAACAGAAGTTCCAAGGGGTGTGTTTCAATTGTGACCAGCCAGGTCACCGTGCTGCTAATTGTAAGATGCCAAAGCGGGTGACTCCACGCCAGGCTAATATGGTGAATGAAGATGTGGACATGATTGCTATAGTGTCTGACGTCATTGCCATGATCTCTGAAGTTAACCTGGTAGGTTCCAACAACAGGGAATGGTGGGTGGATACTGGGGCTACTCGTCATGTGTGTGCTGACAAGAGTATGTTTCACTCTTTCAGAGCGGTTGATAGTGGAGAGAAGCTGTACATGGGTAACTCTGCAACTGCTGAAATCAAGGGCGAAGGAGATGTAATCCTGAAGATGACATCCGAGAAAGAGCTCAAGTTGACTAATGTCTTGTATGTTCCAGAGATTCGCAAGAATCTTGTGTCTGGTTGGCTGTTGAACAAGTTTGGTTTTCGTCTTGTTTTTTAGTCTGATAAGTTTGTTCTTTCTAAGAATCAAGTGTATGTTGGTAAAGGATATGCCCTGAATGGTATGTTTAAGCTCGATGTAATGGTTGTTAAGAATGATATCAATAAAATGAATTCTTCTGCTTACTTGATTGAGTCTTCTAATATGTGGCATGGCCGTCTTGGACATGTAAATTTTAATTCGATGTGTCGTTTGATTAAATTTAATTGCATACCTAATTTCCATATTGACTCAAAATATAAATGTGAAACTTGTGTTGAAGCCAAAATTACAAGAGCATCTTTCAAATCGGTTGAACGAAAAACCGAACCACTTGATATGATACACACTGACATATGTGATTTGAAATCACTACCCACAAAAGGTGGCAATAAGTACTTTATCACATTTATTGATGATTGTACAAAGTATTGCTATGTTTATTTACTGAAAAGTAAAGATGAAGCTATAGACAAGTTTGTTCTATACAAAAACGAAGTTGAGAATCAACTTAGTAAGAAAATCAAGGTGGTCCGAAGTGATAGAGGAGGTAAATATGTGTCTCCATTCGCTGACCTATGTGCAAAACATGGAATTAGACACGAGTTCACTGCTCCTTAGTCACCTCAGCAGAACGGTATTGCCGAAAGGAAGAACCGTACCTTGAAAGAAATGGTTAATGCCATGTTGATAAGTTCTGGTCTAAGCCAGGACATGTGGGAGGGGAAGCCATTCTGACGGCTACTTATCTTTTAAATAAGATGTCACACCCTCGCCGGAGGCAGAAACACGAGGTGTAACGGAAGGGAACATAAGCACAAGATAATAGAACATACCAACGTTAATATTTAAAAGAAAGAGTACACCATTACAATACCAGTTTAGCCGTCATCGGCAAATATATTACAAAGTTTAGTTCCCAAAATATTGCGTTCTATTACATAATGATTTATAGTGACAAGTGAAAACTTCATTATGCAAGACCTGGTAGAAAAAGCTTACTAACGATCACCTGAAATGCATGAGAGAAAAACGGGTCAACTATGAAAATAGTTGGTGAGTAAACATGTTTAGCAAAATAAGAAAAACTTGTAAGAAATATTCAAAGCTTTCGGTCAATGAAAATGGTCCACAAAGCAAAGGCATTGTAAATCCACTCAGTTCCAAGTTCCGCCCATACAAAACTTGCAACCTGTGTATTCACAACCCATTGCACAAAAGATAGCGTATGAAGTAGTCAAGTATAAGCGGTCATAATAGTTCACAATATAGTACTACGAATATAATAATTCAGGGATGCTACTGATGAAACCAAATTAAGCTGGGTGCCACTACCCAAAGTTATGTTGGGTGCCTCTTCCCAAAGATATACTGGGTGCCTCTTCCCAAAGATATACTGGGTGCCTCTTCCCAAAGATACGCTCCGAACACGGGAGACTTTATAGTGATGCTCCGAACATGGGAGACTTTATAGTGATGCTCCGAACATGGGAGACTTTGGGACAAGGTCATAACATGTACGGTCCAATAAATTCCAACAAGTCATAAATTCATAATTAAGTTCAAGGATTTGATTCGAGTTCATAAGTTCTAGTCAAAAGAGTTCACAAAAGCAAGAATCAATTTAATTCAAGTATGGCTCATGCATTCAGCCCCAAAATATAGTAAAACGGTAAAAAGGGGATGTGATTACTCACTTGATGAATAGATGCGATGACAAAAGTGGTTACACCAAAATGTAGCGTGAATCTCGAAACTGACCTATTATGAATGATATGATATGTAATGAGTTGCAATGTAATGTTATGCATGCATTTCGTATGTTATTTATACCATTTGCGAGTTTGAAAAATAATACTTTTCGTTGAAAAATACCCTTTTGACGTCTTGACCCTTCAAAAATCACTTTACAAGTATTTACGTCAAAATGTCATCCTACAATGGTTTCGTAATGATTTATGGTGAAATTTTCACTTTTCGTCGTAAAACAATGTCGTCGGAATTTTCATGAAAGTGACAAAAATAGCTTCGAAAAACTAGTCGTAAAATGGTGTACGTCGAACGTTAGGAAACGAAATCGACGGTTTTGGAAAGTTTGTATCGAAATCTAGAAGTTTCAGTTCATTTGTTTTCGTCATAAAGGTCTCGAACATAAAGATAATAAGGGTTAAAGATGGTGATTTTGTCTAAAATGTTGTTTAAAAATGAGTTTCGGCCAAGTTTAAGCATCCATAATTATTTTATTACAACTCCGCTATACAAACGGTTGGTCGTTTTGAAAAATATGCTTGGTGATCTCGATTTTATTAGAAGACATCTCGTTACAAAAAGTTCCACATCATAGTTAAAAACAGCCTTCAACATGGTCGTTTTAGTTACCGTAACACTTGTCTCGTAAAAATAATATAGTTTTTCAGAAAATAATAGTTACGGCAATTTTGTAAAAACGTGTATATTTTAGTCGTTACAAATCCGTTTTCTACGTATTATACGTCCTTAGCTTCGTATCAAAGTATACTAATATATTTTTGATAAGTCGAAATAATTTATAAAGCTTAAGACTCGTTTTTGAATCGTACAAAACGAAAACTGTTTGCTGAAATTTCAGAAAATATATATATCGTCGTCAAACTTGAAAAATTCATAACTTCTTCGTTATAACTCCGTTTTAATCCGTTCAAGCGGCCACGGATTCGTTTTAAAGTATATTTTCTAAATATCAAGGCCAAAATTTCGTGCCTACTGTCGGATTTTCCAGAAAAACAAAACAAGGACAGAACACATTTTATACTTATCGAAAATAGTTTTTCTCGTACTAAACCTATTCCAATCCCTTCAAATCAACTCCAAAGCTAATCTAATCCTACCATACACCTTCTTAGGGTGTCATGGGTTCCTAAACATCATCAAGACCAACATATACCAAGGGGATAATTATAGGATGACTTTATATATATATAACTCTAAAAATCATGTAAAAATGGTATAAATCAACATAAGTCTTGCATGTTTGCTCCAAAAATGAAGAGATAAATATGAAATGAAAGTAAAAGAGGTAAAATGAAATGATATGCTTACAAGCTACTATGATGAGGTGATTAGAACAAGGATTAACCTAAACACCCTAGGTTTTTATTTCAAAACCTTAAATAAGAGTGTAATCTAGATTGTTTTTAACTTGAGCTAGAAAATTTTGATGAGCTCTTCTTGCTCCTTAATGGTGACCGGATTTTGGAAGAGGAAGAAAAGAGAGAAAACCTTCTTGACTTGAACTTGAATGATTGTGAATGAGTTATGAATGTGAGGTTGAGTAAAATTTTCAATATGTAAGAAAGACTTTTTACAAATCAATTAATGCATTTACCCTCTCCCCCCCCCCCCATGACCGGTTTTGGGGGGGATGTATCTTCAAAAATACATTTTTTTTTTTTTTACTTATTGTGTACAAATGGTGTAAGTAAATTGACATAAATAAAGGTAACTTTGTAACTTGTATATAGTTGTGAACTTTGAGTAGTGTGGACTAAAAATAAGTTTTAATGAATCAAAGTGAAGTATAATGAGATCATAAAAATTGTAAAAATACATTTCTTGTTCAATTTGAGTGATATAATAATTATCGTGTACTTTTTAGGAAAAGCGTCGTAATAATATAAATTTAACGATTTATATACAAAATAAATTTAAAACACTAGGTAAACTCAAAATATTATTTTTATAAACTAAATGTAAGTATAAAAATATATCGGGATCATTTTTGGAAGTATCGGATTAAATGTTCAAAATAATAACTTACGCGATAACGTTTATTTAATATGAAAATAACGTGTACTGAAAAATGCAAAACCATGCACGAACCGTTATGAAATGATGAATATGGAGTATGAGGAATGACCGGAAATTGAGAATTGTGACATAAGATACCTCGTAAGGAAAAAGAAGAGACCCCTTATTAATTATAGATGGGACGAAAACCATCATATCATTACTTACGAGTGTGGGGGTGTCTAGCAAAGGTAGCTATACCGACTCCCAAGGCCCAAAAGATTGGACCTAAATCTGTAGATTGTATATTCATCGGATATGCTAAGAATAGCAGTGCTTATCGCTTCACTGTACATGATTCGAAAAATTCGGATATACAAAAGGGTACATTAATGGAATCAAGGAATGCTTCATTCTTTGAAACTATATTTCCTTGTTTAACGAAGGAAACTGGAAGTTCATCTAGAATAGATGACGTAGTTGTCCAAGATAAGAGACAACAAGACAATAATGATCTCCAAGATGAGAGACAAGATCAAACTGAGGAAGAAGAGGTTGAACCTAGAAGAAGCAAAAGGGCAAGAACCGAGAAATCATTTGGACCCGATTTTGTTTCTTTTATGGTTGAAAACGAACCTACTTCATACCGAGAAGCGGTTACTTCCTCAGAAGGGCCTCAATGGAAAGAAGCCATTAAAAGTGAAATAGATTCTATTTTACAAAACCATACTTGGGAGCTCGTGGATTTACCTCCTGGTTGTAAACCACTAGGCTATAAATGGATCTTCAAGAAGAAGATGAAAGTCGATGGCACCATTGACAAGTACAAAGCAAGATTGGTTATCAAAGGATTTAGACAACGATAAGGTCTTGATTACTTTGATACATATTCGCCTGTTACGCGAATAACCTCGATTAGGATGATACTTGCTATTGCCGCTTTAAGAAATTTGGAAGTTCACCAAATGGATGTGAAAACGGCATTTCTAAACAGAGATTTAGAAGAAGAAATCTACATGAACCAACATGAGGGTTTCATGGCTCATGGACAAGAGAATAAAGTTTGTAGGCTTGTTAAGTCATGATATGGCTTAAAGCAAGCTCCCAAACAATGGCATCAAAAATTTGACCACGCCATGCTAGAGAGTGGATTCAAAATTAATGAATGCGACAAGTGTGTTTATGTCAAAGACACAAATAGTGGATATGTAATCTTGTGTTTATATGTTGATGATATGCTTATCATTGGCAGTAACGACAAGATGATCAAATCTACTAAAGACATGTTGAAATCAAAGTTTGGCATGAAGGATATGGGTTTGGCTGACGTGATCCTTGGAATAAAGATCATACGAACTCAGAATGGACTCGTGTTAAGTCAAGCACATTATGTGGACAAAATTCTTAATACTCATAATGCGGGGGATTCCGGCCTAGCTAGAACTCCAATTGACACTTGTAAGCATCTATCTAAAAATAGAGGCTTAGGTGTTTCCCAATTAGAGTATTCAAGAATTATTGGCATGTTAATGTACTTAATGACAGGTACCCGACCTGACTTAGCATATGCTATTAGCAGGCTAAGTAGGTATACTAGTAACCCAAGCTATGCACATTGGGCAGCTATGACTAGGGTACTTCACTATTTGAGATACAGTCGCGATTATGGACTGCATTATGATCGATATCCAGCTGTTATCGAAGGATACAGTGATGCAAATTGGATATCTGACATAAAGGATTCTAGATCGACTAGTGGATATGTGTTTACACTAGGAGGAGCGGCTATATTTTGGAAGTCTTTCAAGCAAACTGTTATAGCTAAGTTCACGATGGAATCAGAATTTATTGCGTTAGATAAATGCGGACAAGAGGCGGAATGGCTACGTCAATTCGTAGAGGACATACCAAGGTGGCCTAAACCGGTAACGGCCATTAGTATACATTGTGATAGTCAATCGGCAATTGGCAGAGCTCATAGCATAATGTATAATGGAAAGTCCAGACATATCCGTCGTCGACATAATTCGATACGACAACTACTCTCAACAGGAGTTATCTCAATTGACTATGCTTAGGAAAGGCTTAAGCAGAGAGTTAGTAAGTAAGTCGTCTAGAGGAATGGGACTAAATCCCTTGAAGGAATGAGTTTCTATGAAGGAAAACCTAACCCAGTTGACTGGAGATCCCAAGATCTGGGTTCAATAGGACAACCTAATCATAGAAATGTGGGGGAAGTCACGTCAATGTGGGGGAGTTACTAAATATTGTAACTTTCCTAGTCTATTCCTATAACAAATGTGACTTGTTGAGAGGTTAAACATATGGCTTTAATGATTCAGGATGAAATCATAAAGCATAATGATTCAAGATGAAATCACAAAACATATGTTTTTAATGATTCAAGATGAAATCACCTATGTGAGAGAGAAGTGGGGTCGCTTCGAAGGGAAATGTGGGGGCGCAATTCCTAAGAGCTCTTGCAGAACCAGGCTAGTTTTCATGACCATAACGAACACGACTATGAGGATTTGACAATGTCAGGGAGAGTCTTGTGTGAAGTGTAATGTCGTCTACGTAAATGGATAATGAGTTCAAGGACATCGCGTCTACTCAGATCTAGGAGACTAAGTGCATCTCACAAGGGAAGGTTCAAAGGGTTACACCTACCTATCCTATGCAAGACTTAACCGCAGAAATTTCACCGAAACTTTCGTGTGTTTTCGACCGATTTCCATTCATGTGGGGGATTGTTGGAAAAGTAGTTTTGCAAAATGAGTTTTTGCAAATTTTGGACACTATTTAATATATGTATATGTTATATATATTTATATTTCTTGATAGCTTTGCGTTCTCCTCGACGAGAGCTTCGCAACGAGCTAAAGTATGTCCAAAATGGAGTTAATATGAATGAGATATCGTGTCTCAAAGTGAGGCACGTGAAACACAAAATATGGAAAAGTGGGAGTATCCCACATCGCCCAAAACAAGAAGTGAAACCTTGTTTATATAGAAATCTTGATATGAACCTTCAAATTGATTTGTTGGTTTTACTCCAACACCTAGGTGCGCGCGCATTGGGGGGAGGGGGGGGGGGGGGTGCAGATTTCAGGATTTCTGGGCCAAAATGGGTTCGAAGCTTCTGAACTCATGCGAGCCCGCGCGACCTGCGGACAAGAATGCAGCTCCGAAACCTCGCATACCTGCGTATCTTTTTGCTGCAGATTCGGGCTTGTAGTTTTCCAAATTATGTATCAATCTATTTTAGGAATAGATTTAAACTTAGTGAATAAGTTTTATAGAATAATGTTGTGTTAATATATTATATGCAAATCACGTTTTATTATAACAGATTTGTATATTTTCGGAACTTATTTATCTTGGAAAACAAGTTAGGTTTTCAATATAAATACAGGTGTCTCTCATTCAGTTTTCACAGATTCAGAAAACACAGCTCCAGCACAGAAACATTCCAGCCATCTTTTCGATCAGAAACACTCAGTCTTTCCGTGATCTTTCAGGCAAGTAGTCTAGTCCGGCTGTGCAACAGCTACGTACGTTGTACCCTGGGAAACAGACGGCGAATCTGTTTTAAGGGAATCGTATTCAATACGAGCCTCGTACAAGTCTCTTTACTGCTTTCGTTTATTACAGTTCTATAGTGTCTGTCTTCTGCTTATACCCCGTTCTGTCTGTTTAATTTACTGTTTTGTCTCTGTTAATTTATGTACTGTTATTGTAATCTGATTTTATTAATTAAAAGTGTACACCGTTTCCCACACAAAAGTCTTCTACAACAACCAGCTTCCTTTTAATTTCATACTAACGGTTTTTGGAGATGTGCTTTTTATTTTTACACTTTCATCATAATTGTCACTCTACACCGCTTGGCCCTAAAGTAACCTCTTGATATTAGTTTAAGATAGTGATTGACATACCTAATTGGCATGGTTAATTTTAGTAAGGTGGGTTTCTTACTTTTCTAATTATTTTTATTTAGTTTAAGACATGCATGAGTTATTGTTTAGGGGAACCAACTTGGTGTAAATTCAAGTACATGCCCTTGAGATGCTGTTACCAATTGAGCGTTAAATCTAAAGCAATATATATGTGCGTCTTTGTTTTAGTTCGATGTTTGAAATCCTTGGTGATTTAAATAACCCATACCTTCTATGTTCTTGTTTTTCTTAACCTTGAAAACCAAATTGGAAATTTGATCATGTAGAAACAAAATTATCGACAAGACAAGCAGAATCAGAAATAGAAGTGATATCGGTATCTGAAGATGCAAAATCGAAAGACAAAAGTCTTAACCCCTGGGAGAAGACCTTGAAAGCAATGGAGAAGCAATGGCTTTATGATCTTATTATAGAAGGATATACAGATACGGTAATAGAAAAATTAGCAGCATTTTGTCTTAACCCCTTGGACAAACTCACGAATAATGGAAACACAGTATTCCATGTAGCAGTGGGTTCTTCTACCAAGAATCATGAATTATTAGAGAAATTGTTGGAAATGACACCGAAAGAGAACACATCAAATAATTTGAAAAATTCCAATGGAAGTACTCTTCTTCATGTTGCTGCTATTGGTGGCAACATGGAAGTTGTCGACATGTTGGTGGAAAGAAACACATAATTGTTATTAGCCACCAACAACGAGGGTCACATTCCACTTGCCTTATCTGTTTCCAATATGCATACCAAGACATCTCAGTGTTTGTTTGAGCACATGAAACCACATTTGTATAGGAATCCTATTTCGGGTCAAAGTGGTGAGGATCTTGTCGTTCTTGCTATCTCTTGTCAAGATTTTAGTAAGTGTCGTATATTGTCTTCAAAAGCATTTTTAGCATATTTATTTCGGGTTTTGCTAATTCGTCTTGCACAACCAAGTTTATGACGTGTGTAACACATCGACTATGATAAAAAAATGGCGTCCGGAGGTGGACGGTATTTTAGCATTAGTTTTTGACGGCGTTTGTATTATTACTTGCGTTATCAAATGAGATTGAAAAATCTATTCTTCTAAGTTATACTCTTTTATTACATCTCGTAACATACGAAATAAAGTTTGACCCGTGTGAGGATACTCAAAGTTGTCCAAAGCAATCGTACGCTTCATAATCTGCCAAGTATCGGGATCAACCTACTGCGCGGTAAAACAAAGGTATAAATCAGTAAAACTATGAGGAGCAGACCAAATGTCGGTTATTAAGTTTACACTTGTATTTAAATTTTCAAAACCTTTTTTAGTTCAATCTTAGCCTTTTTTCAAGCTTTAATACAATCGCGTTTAAGAGTAGCACGACTTACATGAGTATATCGCGGTTTAATAGTATTTTGAATCACCTTAGTTAAACGAGGGTTTTCGAAGTGGTTGAACGACAAACCTTCTTGAATCACAAAGCCCGCAAATTGCTGTCGAACCTGATCCGCCTCGTATGCAAAAATACCCCTCTCTCGTGACATAGATGCTTGATCCCGTTCCAGATTGGATTTGAGTGCTTCGCAATAATTCTTGATATGCCCCTTCAACATCGAGTTGGAATCTGGTTTCAAAAACTTAAACCAATGTTTACAATGAGCCTTCAGCAAACCATAATTAGAAATAATAATAATGATATAATGCAACACCACTATAACTAGATAAAACAAAATTTGTAAACGATATTATGAATCGAAGAATTATATAGAAAGATAAAAACCTGCGAATTAGATATAACCGAATTCAAGAGCATGATTGAGGCACGTATTTGACATGCTTCCTTAAAACAGATTCGGCGCCTATTTCTCAAGGTACAACAATTAAAGTAGTTGTATTGCCGGACTTGACGTTATGCCTGAAATTATCATCGAAAAAACTTGTAATTCGCATAGAAAAATAGAAAACCCACAAGCTAACATTTGTATGGGTTATCTTAATGTGGTGCTCCTTTCTCTTGTGTTTTCAGTAAACGCATATGCTGGATTATATATTCGATCCAAAAAACGGTCATATATATTATGTTATTACTAGAAGGGTATCCGCGCAATGCGGCGGCGGGTACCCGATAACTATTTTTGTGACGAACAAATGTTTTTTAGAAGATCTATGATTGTGGTAGCGGAGAAGGCGTCGGAGGCGGTTGTGGCAGTTGAGGTGATGATGCGTGTTCTTTTATAGATAATGAGAGAGAGGGGATGATTTTGGTAGTGTGTGTTTTCTGAGTGAGAATGAAACTGAGATTTCTTTGTGTGTTTGTGGGGTACTTATATCCCGTAGGTTATAGTATAAATTAAAAGTATGAATTTAATGAGTTAAAAAAAATATTTATGATGAAGTTTTGTAGTTTGCTGTTACATCTTAAATGAGCATAATGAATATTGGAATTGTTACAAAAATGTCATAACTTTTAATTTATGTGTGCAAGGCATTGAATTTTTCCAAAAGTCAAATATATTTATGATTAAGTTTTGTAACGTATTGACCATTTTTATTACAGGGCTTTAAAAGTTTGGTCATAAAGTTTGAATTTTTTCAGAGCCCTAAAGTTTTGTCATAAAGCCTTTGTATAACTATTGACTAAATGAATTGTTATTTCTTAATAAGGAAATATTTTTGGTCTTACAATTTTAAGACTACCTCTTTTAGCAAGTCCCAAATCTATTATAAAGTAGTATAGATGTTATTAACAACCATAAGACTAGTCATTAATCGAAAAATTAATCGGTAATTAACCAACCATTAATATGTTGTTACAACTTTGACACATTCAAAGTTTACAGACATTTCGTTCCATACATTACAATTTGAGATTGATATCCCATTCACACTATAATTGGTGAGAATGCAATTTTGACCAAAGTTTTCCTATAAATCGTTGGTTCATTTGAAGAACCAACACTGGTGGAAGTTGAAGAATCACGAGTTTTCATTAGTGAGCGTTTTTAATGTTTCAAAAGTGTATTTTGAGAGTGTTTGTAACTAAACCAAAGCACAACATACCTATTTAAACTAAAAATACAATGACAAAATGGTGATTAGAAGGTAAAAAAAACTAAAAAATGGTAAAAAAACAGGACCAAACGGCTACTTTTTTTTGCAGCTGCTGCTGTCTCGTTTTCAAACCAGAAAAAACGGTAAGGAAAAAAAACCGGTTTGGAATTGGTGATTAGAAGGTTAAAAAAAACTAAAAAAAAGGGTAAAAAAAAAGGGTCCAAAGCTACTTTTTTTTTTTTTGCAGTTGCTGCTGCCTTCTTTCCAAACCAGAAAAAACGGTTAGAAAAAAACCGGTTTGAAACCGGCTTTTCCAAACAGGTATAACATATAGATATAAAAACCGGTCCCAAACCGACGATTTTCATATCGACGGTTTTAATTTCAAGTTTTTTTTCTTTTCGGTTTCGGTTTTTTTACACGACTACTCTGTAGTACATTGGGTGTTGTAAAGGAATTGTTTCACTTTGATAGTTTGTGAAGATAACATTAACTTCCAACTTTTTTCATAAATAAGTCATTTTATATTGGCTCTTTATACGTAATTTGCTATTTATTTCTTATTGCTTATCTTAACCAATTAATGACTATAATTTAGTGTGTTGTATTTCTTTTCTAAATAAAAACATAGCAAGATGTTGCTTGGTTTTATTTTGTTTTGACATTTAATTACTACAAAAAATACCTCTATTCTCTACACTTATTTTGTCAAGTGTGGACATTTTTTTTATATAGATAATAATTTTGCTATATTAATTGTGTCACAAATATCTAAAAAAAATCCACATATATAAGTGTGTACAATTATAATAAAGCTACATTTATATGTGTAGCAAATGTTTCCACACTTTTTATTATAAACACTTTTTACAATTTTGCCACACTTTTAGGTGTGAACATTCAAAATTTTTTTCCACATTTTCAACTATAAAAATTTGGATAATATCTCCACACTTATATGTATAGAAGAATTTGTCACATCCATTATTACTACACATGAGAAAGTGTGACATCAATAAATTTATATATATTCTTAACTGTGGCCATTTAGCCTTCAAAATATGGAGAATTCAACTAACTTTTTGTAAACACTAGTTAAGTCGAAAGAATGAAGGGTAAAAGCCATAAAATAACAACGTACTTTCTAAAATTTACCGACTTGAAACACTTACTTTTTTATTAACATATACACCCACGTACTTTCAAATTTTGTTCTGACTTTACCAATTGTAATAAAATAATATTATTTATTATGACATTATATTAATATAAATCGGTCATATGGGTGAAGGCGGAACAAAATTTGAAAGTACGTGGGTGTATATGTTAATAAAAAAGTAAGTGTTTTAACTCGGTATATTTTAGAAAGTACGTTGTTATTTTATGCCTTTTACCCAAGAATGAATCAGTATATGCAACTTTAAACACTAAGGGCACGTTTGGTAGAGAGAATTTTAGAGAAATGAAATAAGTAAAAGAAAAGGAATTCAGAGAAATGAAATTAGTTGAAGAAATTTGATAAATTCCTTTGTTTGGTAACATTTGAGAAATTGATGTGAGAAATGAGTAAAAAATTAAAATAAATTTGAAAATCTAATTTTTGTGAATGAAAATAAATTGAATTATACAGATAATGGATCGAACACAGTTCTACGACAATACCGAATATCAATCATTAAGTTAAACTAATTAAAACATATTTGAAGCAATCCTCCCAACTGACATTATCGAATCAATTTTATTATCAAATGGTCAACATAAGGAAACTATTTAATTGCCAAGAAATGAGATAAAAATCAAACCAATACAAATCAAAATAAGAA
Organism: Chrysanthemum seticuspe; assembly: GCA_019973895.1. NCBI lineage: Eukaryota > Viridiplantae > Streptophyta > Magnoliopsida > Asterales > Asteraceae > Chrysanthemum > Chrysanthemum seticuspe. The sequence goes on from BPTQ01000009.1 coordinate 34,040,543, forward strand.
CCTGCAACTCACTCCATACCCACAAATGACAGCTCATCCTATTTTGATTGAAATGACAAAATGAAAAACTTTACCGATCTCATAAAGTTAGAAACCCACAAAACGAAAATCAAACAAGGATGATTTCATAAAAATGCAAATCCAAGAAAAAACCAACAACCATGAAGATGGTGTAGAAGTAATTAAATGTCTGATTGAGTGGGATGAAAATCTGGAACAACAGATGAACAATTGGGCTAGGGTTTGGAGTACTTTCTAAAAATTTTGTTAAAATGTGCAAGTCACGTGACTTTTTTGCTTTTATACTTTTGATTTTGACTTAAAAAAAAACGGAGAATTGCTTTTCCATTCAAAAAGGGTTGGAAACGAGAGAATTTTTTTTACGCATAGATGGTTTTCTCAAGAATTTGTATTTCTCCGTGTGTGCTTTTCTCTACACAACCAAACGGTGGAAATGAGACCATTTCAATTTCTTTTGCCTTAACTCTCTCTACCAAACATGCCCTAAGGGTGTGTTTGGTAGAGAGAAATGGCATAAGAGAAATGGAAATGAATTGAATTTCATTGTTTGGTTGCTTAGAGAAATTAAAAGGTGGAGAATTGTGGAGAATTTGGAAGAATTGGTAGTGTAAATTTGAGAGTTTCATTTTCATCCTTTTTGGTTGGGAAATTGGAGAAATGAGAATTATTAGTATTTGTAATATCTTTTCATGATTTTTTTTTTTTTTTTTTTTTTTTTTTTTTTTAGTTCCAAACATAAGTTTTATTTAAAAAAATAATTTTTTTAAATAAATTCATTTAAAAAAAAAATAAATTAAAAAAAATATTTAAAAAAAAATAAGTTTTTTTTTCTTAAATAAATATATTTTCAAAAAATATTTAAAAAAAACAATTTTTTTTAAATACATTTTTAAAAATAAAAATTTCAAAAAATATATTTTTTTTAAATATTTAATTTTTTTATAAATAAATACATTTTAAAAAAATATATCTTTAAACAAAACAAGTTTTTTTTTAAAATAAATTCATTTTTAAAAAATAATTTTTTTACTAAAGAGAGTACATAAATTTTTAAAAATTAAATTAAAAAAAAAAGATATATTCACCCAAAGGTTTCTCATATGGACTGTGTCTACACTTTCAAAAATATAAAGATTGCGCATAAAATTTGAACAAAACGGTTTATGTGGTTTTACTCTTATCTATATCCTTTTTTAAAATGTAAGATTTAAATAAAAATCTTGGTCACTCGTTGACTAAAGATTTACTTTTTTCGAACGAGACCAAAGACTTAATGGCTCATATTTTATCTTGAGAAGTAATTATTCAAATGGAAAATGATTTGGAGACTTAATTATGTGGTCTAAAAACATACCGAAATATATGTGCCATCATCCTGATGGTTTGTGAAAAAGTGAGTCTCTTGACTGCAGCCATTAAGATGATGCCGCGCAAGTTTAGGCATGAGTTTAAACATATCTTTTAGGCCTCCCAATCACTACTTTATCCAAATCTACCAAATCTACCACATTTATGTGTCACCAAACCCTATGTTCCCTTTTGTACGTTAGTATTTATAGTCAGCTTCATATTTTAGTTTGACACAAAGAGTAAACAGCATACACATTATATCTATTAACTAAAAGGCGGGGATCGCATGTGGTCATGCCATGTGTCCCCGCATTTATTGCAAAGTTTTGCGACTTGGCAAGAATGGCCCTTCAGGTTTAGGTGTCGCTGCAAACTAAGTCCAAACATTAAATGCAAAGTTTCACAACTTGGCAAAAACAGTCCCTGAGGTTTAAGTATCGTTGCAAAGTAAGTCCGAACATTAAATGCAAAGTTTCACAAGCTCCTGAAGTTTAAGTGTCGCTACAAAATAAGTCCTTAGAAGCCAATCCCGCTGCATCGCGCGAGTTTCTACACTCGTTTTAATTAAGATCAAGATGACGCATGAAGCTTCAGCTTCCAATCCAAGCTGTGTAGTTGATGTTGGTCCACATGTTATTGGCCCAAATATCGTTACCGTGAAGATGAGTGGTAAGAATAAGTATAATCTATGGAGACTACAGATGGAATGTCTCTTAAAGAGTCAACATATGGTTGGTTTCATCAATGGTCAGTCTCCAAGTCCTGCGGAGAATGGGAAGGGGAAAGGGAAAGAGGGAGATATGAAGGCATGGGTTGCTTCTGATTCACTTGTGAAAGGTTGGATTCTTGGTTCACTTTCTGAAGAAGTGGCCAAGAAGGCTGTCAATCATCTCACACACATGAAAAAGAGCACAGATTTCAGTGCAAAAGATTTATGGGAAGAACTGCAACGTAGTTGTGGTCCTTCAGTTCGTGAACAAGCAGCAGGTACATTATTTCCTTTGCTAATCAAAGTTTTATTTGGTTGGTTTGTCATTTAGAGAAATAGTTAAAAGTATGTAGTGTTTCGAGTATCTCCAATATATATATATGTACGTCTTTGCTGTAGCTTGTTGTTTGAAATCCCTGGTGATTTAAATTAAAACGCATACCTTCTATGTTCTTGTTTTTCTTAACCTTGATAACCAAATTGAAATTTTTTGATCATGTAGAAACAAAATCACCCACAAGACAAACAGAATCAGTAATAGAAGTGAGTTCGATATCTGAAGATGCAAAATCAAAAGATGGCGAACAGTTAAGGAGGAGGAGATGGCTTTATGAAGATATTCTACAAGGAAAAACAGGAGATGTAATAAAAGAATTAGAAATATATGGTCTCACACCCTGGGACAAAATCACAAATAATGGAAACACAGTACTCCATGTAGCAGTGGGTTCTTCTACCAAGAATCATGAATTATTAGAGAAATTGTTGGAAAAGACTCCAGAGGAGTACACACTACTAGATTTGATAAACTCTGATGGAAGCACTGTTCTTCATGTTGCTGCTATTGGTGGCAACACTGAAGCTGTCAACATGTTGGTGGGAAGAAACCCAGAATTGTTATTAGCCAAAGACAAGGAGGGTCATACCCCACTTGCGTTATCTATTTCCAATATGCATACCAAGACATCGAAATGTCTGTTTGAGCACATGAAAGTACATAGGTATCTGCTTGAACAAAAAGAAAAAGAGTACGATGCTCTTTTAAGTGGCGAGCCTATCATGACATGTAAGAGTCAGCTTGAACAAAAATACGATGCTCTTTTAGATGGCGAGGATATCAAGACATCTATGTGTTTGCTTGAACAAAAAGAAAAAGAGTACGATGCTCTTTTTACTGGCAAAAGTGGCGAGGGTCTTGTCATTCTTGCTATTTCTTGTCAAGATTTTCGTGAGTGTCGTCTATTGTCTTCAAAAGTTGTGCTGAACTTGTCATTTTATATACCACTAATTTTCTAAAATATGTAGGCTTAGCAAGACAGATAATCAAAGATTGCCCCGATGCCATACTTTCCGGTAGTGATGCTTTGTTGACTGCTTTAGCTCAAAACTTTCCACGTGAACTTAATATTGGGGAAAGAGGTAATGAATTTGTTTCATTAATATTTCAATTAACCAAAGCTCATGTACGCCAATTTGTGATCTATGTTTCAGGTTGGAGGCAAGAGCTAAATAATTCCTACGACGGTATTTCTAAGAGACTTGAAAACTATTTTGATTGGCCATGTGGTCGCCAGCTTTTGTGGATATATCTGGGTATTCTTTATATAGGTACGTCATGAGATGATAAACATTAACTAAGACTACCCACAATGGTCACACTTACTCACCTTTCACCTCATGACCAACTCATCTTTCTTTCTTCATTTACATCCCTTTACTCTAGGGGTGAGCGCGGTTCCGGAAGGACCTGGAACCGCAAGAACAGAACTGAAATTCTCATAATTTAGGAACCGAGAACCGGACCGCATAAGATGTTATGGTTCCGGTTCGGTTCTCGGGTCCGGTTCGGGTATTTCGGTTCTACCCGATTAGAACCACAATTTTTTAATTACCGCCCAAAATTCGATATTTTAGTTAAAAGATGTTGTGTTAAAAAGCACATTTCCAGCTCCTTTCGCTCTAGTTAGTTACACTTCTGATATACTAGCACCATTCACATAAATGCGACTGTGTTTTTCATAGTCCTTGCATGATTCATTGATTAGCTAATTATTGTACTTTTTATGAAAATTAAAAAATATGAGCAGCGCATGGAATGTTTTGAATACGAGCTACTCATTTACCCAACTAAAGTTGAACATTAATATGTTAAACTATCTTTTTATTTTTCATTCAAGCAGTTAAGTACTAAACTAATGCATAACCATTGCCTTTAAAAGTTTTATTATAAAAACATGTAACTCTTTTTGTAGACAGTTAGATACTTGAAAAGTCTTTGTATAAAATCATAATAACGAGGAAGTCATCTTCTTCATACTCAGTTTCTTCCATATGTAGTATACGAAAAAGAATTTTTCCCATATAGCAAGAACACACAAGCAACTCATTTATAGTAATATGTTATCTTGTTTAGATAAGTTAGTTTCGTAAGTACCATGTAACTGTATATAGGACTCGGACATGTTGATTCTTACACATATTTGCATACGTGATATCATATATATGGCCATATAATCTTATCCTAAAAATGGCTACCTATCAAATAATAATGCCTTGTCCATTTATATGCACACTGTTATCTATATTCTCTTATGGGAGTGTTTAACTAGTGCCCTCAGGGCATAGGTTATGATGCATTAAATAATCATAAACTTTCTTTCTAAATTAAAAATTGTATTTGATAAGCATTTATTAAACTTGTAAATTACCTAAATTAATGGCGATTTTTAATTTAATAAACTTAAAATTTCTTACATGATAATTCTAAACAATGCTTTGAGGGCACTCATTAGACACCCCATCTCTTATACGGACTAATAAGGAGTTAAAATAAGAAGATACCTTTAAGAGATTCGAGAGAGGTTGAGACCGAAATCGAACATGAGTACGAACACCGAATCGAACAAAAACACTATCAAAACCCACAACCCACACGTATACGTATAGATGAAGCCAAGTTTTTTGAATGGCCACTTTTTGGATACGTGAAAATTAATTTTTATTAATAATCTTAAAACACAACCTTTATTCGACCAGCTAAGAGTAAGACTATAACATTTGAAAAGTCATGCGGTTCTTCTGTTACAGAACCAATACCCACGGTTTCGGACCGAACCGAATGAGAACCGCAATTTGCAATTTCTAAGAACCGAGAACCGGACTGCGGTTCTAAAATGCGGTTCGAGTTGGGTCGGTTCCGGTTCGGTTCTCGGTTCTGGTTCAGTTATCGATCATTTTGCTCACCCCAACTTTACTCCATCAGTCCCTCTCATTTTTCACCCACGGTGATTACACCACCTCACCTTTTTTTTTTTTTTTTTTTTTTTTTTTTTTTTTTTTTTTTTTTTTTTTTTTTTAAACTAAAACTTGTATTCATAAATTAAAAATGTTACATAGATAATTAAAAACATAAATGTATGAAATAAAAAACGTACACATTATATAGATAATGAAAAATGTAAACTAATGTAGTAAATTCCACCTTGCTTGCCTTGCCGCCTCGACCCGTTTGAGTTGTACTGTAATCAAATGATCAGTAGGCCGCAGATAGGACATTTCGTCTTTTTGACGTGGCTTCATTTCTCGGATTCTCAGCTCTTGTTCGTTTAGTTCCAGCTCATTCTTTCTGATCTCCAAAAATGCTTCAACTTTCTGTTACTTCTTGGCATTGTATGGCTCACTGAGACTTGCATATTCGTTGCCCATGAACCTAGCCAACGCTTCCTCATTGCCAAATCCTGAAGATGCCGAGGATGCCACCCCTTTCTTCTTTGATATGTCCCTGCCCATTGGACGTCGAACTTCTTGCACATCCTCTTCCTCGTTGTCTCAAACTTGCATATTAAAATTAAAATTACCCTCCGCTGACTGCGTCATGTTGAATGAACTAGAGCCCGAAGACTTGTATCTTTTGTTCTTTGCCTGAACATTTGCTTCAAAGACTCGAAGTTTCACCTCCCTCCATTTCTGAAAATCTTTTAAGCCCAGCAATGCATAAGTGTAAACGAGACTCCATATTCAACTTGTTATTCCAAAAGTGCCTGTTATGGTATATACCACAAAATTGAGTAACTTTAGGACGCACAATATTCCATTTTTCGTTTACCATATCGTAGGTTCGGCGACTGGTTATATAGGACAATTTTTCTGCATGAGTTCTAAAATCATAATCCAAAACCCAACCTGCTTTCTCTTATTACCAGCAATGCTATCTTCGAGTACACGAAGCCAATCTTTGCACAATGCAATTTCTTCTTGAGTGGTCCATGGAGTACACCGTTGTTCCTCATCATTTCGAACCGTCTTATTTTGGCGTCTTTTTGTCGTCTTCTTCATTGGAAGTGATGGGGCTTCTTCGACGGGAGAGTCCTCACGAACGGTAGAAATGGACTCCGAAAGTTAAGGTTCGTTCATTTCTTCTACATTAAATGGATGAATGAGAGAAATAGGTTGGTTCGTATTTGGTTCTGATGATGAACCACCAATACAGGATTCTGAGTTGTAGGTGATGGTGTCAAATGGGTTAAACATGCTTTGTTGCGGGTATTGGTTAAACATGTTTTGTTGTGGAGATATGAATTGTGGATTTTGTTATGGCTTGTTTTGGTTATGTTGGTTTCCGTGAAAAGGGATTGTGGTCGGAAGCTGATTTGCTGGTTTGAAGGCGAAGTATTTCTGAGATGAAATGTTTCTTCGGGTGCTGGGGGAGTGTTTCAAGTAGTCTTTCATTGTTGACGTTTTGTGTTTCGAGGAGTGTTTTGTTGAGACATTTTGTTAATCAAATAATAATGAGAGTTTGAGAGAAATGAGAAGTTGTATTTAAAAATGTTGAGGTTTGGGGGTATTTATAGGTAATAAAATGGCAGTGGGTATTTTTTTAAATGTATACCATCCGTTGGAATGAGAGGGGGCTTACTTTTGCACACAAAACGAATAGTTACCTGCTCACCATTAGACCTTTTTTTTATGTCCTTCACGCATGAGCCACCCATACACAATGGGGTGGCGCGTGACTTTGTCCTTTCACTCCTTCTCACACTGCACCATTATGGGCAGTCTAAGAACAACATGAAAAAAAGATTAAAAGAGAAGAATTTTATAACTTTTTCAACTTTATTATTTAAGATTCTTTAAAAAAAAAGAAGGGGGTGAATACGGTATTTTTGGTTTCTTCGAAGTTTATTGACTTCAAGCCTCAAATATCTAGAGGGCGGGAGGGAGGGGGGGAGGGGGGGGGGGGGAGAGGGAGAGGGAGAAAGTGAGTGAGTGAGTGAGTGGTTTGGGATGGGGGTTTATACCATCTGTACACCCAGTTGCGAACACGACACCGATACTATTACTAAGTATAATCCTTTCGGTAGACTATAAACCGTTACAACTTCATTCTACCGATATGCACAAAGATCGGTGCTCACTAAGAAGACTTACTCAAAACTATATTTTACCCTAATAAACCAACCAAAAAAATCTTGTGATTCAACTTAACCACTAAGACCACTAAGAACTTCCCCCGAAAATATCAAACCCCAACTAGATCTACACCGATCTAGGCTTGGTTACCAAGACATAAGACTTCTCTTGCAACCAGATTGAATGAATAAGTGTTGTATGTTCAAACCAAGTTTTAACCTAACCTAGAGACTCAATTTAAATAGAAAGGGTATAAAGAAGAAGAGCTTCGACACAATTCACAAGAGTAGATTAGGTTCTAGTGAATCATCCCTTGGGAAGATGTATTCTTTCAAGAATGATAAGAGAGAAAGATTAAGAACACAAGATAGTAGACTTAGAGGGTAGAGATAAAAGAAATCAGAGAGAAAGAATGAATGGCAAAGGGTGAGGAATACACTAGCCAAAAGGGGGTATATATAAGCCAAAAACCAAGGCCCATGATCAATTTTTATTAGTGTGATGGCGCTTCGGCGTGTATGCATCGCGCCAAGGCTACTGTCCCCAGTTCTTGGATTTTAAATACCCGTCTTGCTAAACCCCCAAGTGTACTTCATATTTAACCTTTCCATTATCATTCCAACACTCGTAGTGTGATAAGGTCAACCAACTCAAATAGCCATTTTAGAAAAGATTTATTTGTGAAGTGATTAAAAGAGTATTTGGGGTACATAAAGAAGGGATTATTGGACAAGGGGTATAATAGGGAATTCCTCATGTGGCATAGATATAAGAGAAGAATATGCCAAAAAAATATTCTTTTGCCTGGAAAGGAAGTGTGTATTTTGAGAGAGGGAAGATTTGAATTCAAATTAAAATTGTTTGAGAGGGAAGTGTATGTAATGTGATAGGTTAGGATCTAACCATGGTTGAGTAGAGTGAGTTGGCATGAGTTAAGAAGAAAGAATATGTCAAACTTGTAGAGAAAGTGTGAATGTTAGAGGGAGGATTTGAAATTCAAATTTCAAATGTGTAGAATGAGTTATGTGTGAGGTGTATCATATATGTGAGTTGGCGTAGATGTGATGGATATGAGCCTTAGGATGAAGAAGGTGATATGTGAGGAAGGTCGATTTGATTTCAAAATACACATGTGATGGATTAGAGAGGTGAGTTATCAGAGTGTGTATGAGAAGATTTGTGACAAATGTGTGTGTGTGTGTGTGTGTAATTTGAATTTCAAATTGAGAGTGTGCGAGTAGGAAGTGTATAGAGGAAGATTAAGTGTGTATGTGTGTGTGAGAAATTCTAACTCAAATCCAATACACATGTGCTTGAGATAGAGAAGAGGTGAGTTGTAAGGATAAGGTTTGATGTGATGGGGATCATATATGTGAATTCAAATTTCAAATTTGAATGTTAGAGATAAGGAAGAGGTGAGGAAGGTTGTATGTAGGAGAGGTTTATTTATTTAAAAATCAATGGTGAGGATGAAGAAGAAGGTGATGTGGTTGAAATATTAGTGGTTGGATGAGAATATAGAAAAGAGAATGTTTGAAAAGATTGTGTGGGAATGTGAGAGACAAAAACTTCAATGAAGTACACAATGTGTAAAGGAATATAACAGAATGTTGGTGATGTGAGTTAGCATTTGTGAGGATAAGATTGGGGAAGGTTTAAGTGAGGAAGGTTTTATATTTGAGTTGTGAAAAAGGTGAGAATAATCAAAGGATTGATTATGTGGCTTAGTCATATTCTGATTAAGGAAGGAAATAATTAGACAAGTATGATTAGCGAATGTATTTGGGAAATGAGAAGAATATTTGTAGGAATGTTGGGATTGTGTGGAAAGATGAGAATAATCATTTGTTTGAGAAGTGGGGATTAACAAATGATTCAAGGAAGTAAATGAGAGAAGTGTGAGAGTTTTTAAAACATTTATTATTGGTGATATGGAAACATACAAAGGATATTCACACTTAGGAATGGCAATGGGGCGGGTTTGGGGCGGGGCAGCTATCCCCATCCCCAAACCCGATTACAAAAGTCATACCCAAATCTGCCCCATTCCCTATTTGGGTCTTATCGGGTTGTCTTTATTGAGCGTGATGCTCCATCATACTCGTGTCGTTCCCCGTTTACTCTTATTTTTACGCTATTAACAAAAGAATTTTATGAAATAGCTTGAAGAATCGAGATCCTATTAATAATAAATTAAGTATTGGAATAATTCGAAACTTTTTTAGAATATTATGATACAAAACAAGCTTCTATCATCACAATTTAAAATATTACAAGATAAAAACTAGCAAAAATTAGTGAATCACACTTCCGAATAACACAAATCAAATATTGATTAAGGCATAATCCATGATTAACCAACACTTGATGTGATCAATAATCATCTTGATGCAAACAAGCTAAGTGTTTTGCATCACAACTAAAAAATATCCCATAACGGGAAATGATGCGTTCACGTACATAGAGCTTTGACTTTGTTTGAGCAATAAGAGACTAAACACGTTACGTGATTAGAGAAGAGGTACGTACGATGGTTATATGAATACTTTCGTTTGATATTATATTGAAGGTATGAATCTTCTAGGTTTGGAGAAGCTTTGGCTAGAGGCGTTTAGTAAAATACTTGAGTTGGCGTGTTTGTCAAAAACGGGAGGTCATGATTTTGTATCCCTCTAAGTCTAAAAATCTTTTCGAGTGTTCCTAATAATTCAATTATCATATTCATACATGTAATCAAAGATCCACATTTTTCAGGTATGTGGAAAACTGACTTTCAAAATCCTAGCCGTTCCTTAATAGAAGGCTGGTGCGTTGCTGTCGCATCACCAGCGCGCCAGTTCCAGTTAAGGAACCGTTACCCCAAATATAAACCCTTTTAAATAGTTTGAATCATCACAAACATAAACCCTTTTTAATAGTTTGAAGTTAAAGAAAGTTTGAAAAGAAAAAGTTTTATGAGATTCGTTAAAGTTTTTATGTCAAAGAGAGGTTGGGGAAAGAAAATTGATCGAATTTCAAAATTTTATTTTTTTGTACCATCTTTAAATAATGGATAACAAAAGATATGTAACTAACTTGTCACGTTTCATAATTCTATGTACCCTAATAACTTTTTGACTTTTATATAACTCACACTTTTAAATTTTGACATTTGTGTGTATTACTTAAATTTTTGTGACAATATATTTACCTCTCCGTTATTGATAAACAAAAGGGTAAAATTGTTACAAATTCTCAGAAAAGTTTAAATTTAAAGTGAGTTATATAAAGGTAAAAGAAAATTAGTAGGCTACATAGATTCGTGACAAGTTAGTTACAATTTTTTTTTTAATCTTATTTATTTATTTATTTATTTTAATCATTTCTTTTTAAATTATGTACAAAAATACCATGTAATGAAATTCAAGGAGTTTTAATCCCAAACCTCCAATTTATTGTGGATTTTTTTGGATAAATTTGAGTTAATTTTCCTTTCTTTCTCACGATGAAAGTTGTTATTTATTATTATTTTTTTTTTCAATTTTTCTATATTAATAAATGTTCAAGTTTATATAAGAATGTCTATTCTAGTGAGAAACGTTATTTTCTTTTTAAATTTGTCTTTCGTGTTTTCAAATACTTTTTTCATGAAAGCTTTTTGACAACTAAATAATTCTGCTAATACAATCATATAATGCAACCAAATAATCACATATATTTTTATGTGATTATCTTTTTATATATATTTGGATTATCTCCTAAATTTAATGATTATACAAGTACAATAATTACGGCAAGAATTATGACTTAAGTGTAAAAAAATAATTCTTCCAAATGAATCACATTTCATCACAAAATAGTTGCATGGATTTTTTATTTATCATGTCATGGAGACACTTTATTTTGCATACTCAAAAATCCTAACATACTAAGGGATAAATCTCCACCTTCCATCTAGTTTGATCTAATGGTGGGGATTAACCTAAGATTTAATATGTCTAAACCTAAGTCCATGTTTTTTCTTGTCTTTTTATCTTTCTTATTTATTTTTTCATTATTTGTAATTTTTTTAATCACTTTTTTTAATTTCACGTTTTTTGTTTTTTTTGTTTTTTTTCCGTTTTCGTTTTCATCAGTTTTCATACGTTTTTGTCCGGTTTTTCCGCTTTTTATACGTTTTCGTCTGTTTTCATACGTTTTCTTACGTTTTCGTCTGTTTTCTTACGTTTTCGTCCGTTTTCATTCGTTTTCGTCCGTTTTGTTACGTTTTCGTCAGTCTTGTTACGTTTTCGTCCGTTTTCTTACGTTTTCGTCCGTTTTCTTACGTTTTTTTCCGTTTTCATACGTTTTCGTCCGTTTACATACGTTTTTGTCCGTTTTCATATGTTTTAGTCCGTTTTCATCATTTTTCTTACGTTTTAGTCTGTTTTCTTACATTTTTGTCCGTTTTCATACGTTTTTGTCTGTTTTCTTACGTTTTCGTTCGTTTTCTTATGTTTTCTTACCTTTTCTTGTGATTTCTTACGTTTTTGTCCGTTTTCTTATGTTTTCGTCCGTTTTCTTACGTTTTCGTCCGTCTTCATATGTTTCAGTCCGTTTTCATACGTTTTCGTCCGTTTTCTTACGTTTTTGTCCGTTTTCATACGTTTTCTTACGTTTTCGCCTGTTTTCTTACATTTTCGTCCGTTTTCCTATGTTTTCGTTCGTTTTCTTACGTTTTCGTCCGTTTTCTTACGTTTTTGTCCGTTTTCATACCTTTTCGTCTGTTTTCTTACGTTTTCGTCCGTTTTAATATGTATTCGTCTGTTTTCTTACGTTTTTGTTCGTTTTCTTACATTTTCATCGTTTTTCATAGGTTTATATACGCTTTCGTTCGTTTTTTTACGTTTTCGTCCATTTTTAGACGCTTTCATCTGTTTTTAGACATTTTCGTCCGTTTTCGTCCATTTTCATCCGTTTTTATACGTTTTCGTCCGTTGTCAGACGCTTTTTTCCGTTTTCATACGTTTTTATATGCTTTTCATTCGTTTTTATACGTTTTTGTTCGTTTTCATACGTTTTCGTTCGTTTTTTGCAGTTTTTATACGTTTTCGTCTATTTTCATATGTTTTCAAGCTTATTATTAAACTTTATTATCATATGTTTTCAAGCTTATTATTAAACTTTATATGCTTTTCATTCGTTTTTATACGTTTTTGTGATATTTTATTATAAAAAAGTTAATGTCTAATATCACTTGTGATATTTAATAAACAAACAAGTATGTTTTTAACCTTTAATATCACCTGAGATATTTCATTGCTCTGTATATTTTTATATATTATTACCTATGTGTTTTCTAATATTTTTATAATTTTCAGTTACAAGATAGTTTTTGTGCCTTTCATCGCAATTGACAAGCGCATATTTTGTTAATGCAATCAATGTATTATACTCTCAATAGAAATAAAATGGTTAAAGTCTCTTTAGGTGAATTCTTATTTTGTTAAAAAAATGCTAATTTAATGCAACACTTGTTTGATTTTGAGAATATGTCAAGTCTCTATTTTCATAGTTTGCTTCATTTTTATTCATTTTGATATTTTTAAGTGACACTTATTTATCTCTTGTGATATAACACTGTAAGAAAGATAAAGAGTATTACACTATTCATCATATATGTGTTATCAGTTGTGATACTCAACTAATAATGTGAAATATTAAATTCATACCAAATGTGATAAGAATTTAGTATTTTACCAAGTATATATGAAAGAAATGATAATAAACATCACTTATTATATTACTATGATGATTCTGTTCATTTTTTTATTTCTGTTTTTGAAAATATTTAGGAAGATTTTTGTGTTTTATGATAATATAAAATATTAGAAAATGTGTTTAACTGAAAACAAAAGATGTTATGAAACTTTTGTTAGACTTGTGATGGATTTTTCTATTTAATGGATACATTGTGCATGTTTCGATAGGTTTTATAGCGGAATTTAAAAATATCTATGGTTGAAGAAAGCACACATCTTTATAAACAATTTGAGTAAGCTCAAACACCTGTGATATCACACATGATATCACAGGTGATATCACCTCACAGGTGATATCACATGATATCACAGGTGATAGTGTGATATCATTGGTGATATCACAAGTGATATAAACTATGATATCACACATGCTATCACCGGTAATATCACAGGTGATATCAACGGTGTTATCACACATGATATCACGTGTGATATCACAAGTGAGGTGATATCACAAGTGTTTGAGCTTCCTCAATTTGTTTATAAAGATGTGTGCTATCTTCAATCATAGCTTATTTAGTTTGCTTATTCAACCATAGATATTTTTAAATCCCGCTATAAAACCTTTCGAAACATGCACAATGTATCCATTAAATAGAAAAATCCACCACAAGTATCCTAACAACTCTTGTTTTCAGTTGAACAACTTTTATAATATTTCATAATATCATAAAACACAAAAATCTTCCTAAATATTTTCAAAAACACAACTATCACATTCTTAGTTGAGTATCACAACTGATAACACATACATGATGAAGAATGTAATACTTTTCATCTTCCTTACAGTGTTATAGCACAAAAGATAAATAAGTGTCACTTACAAATATCAAAATGAAACCATCAGAAAACGGACAAAAACGTATAAAATTGAATGAAAAACGTATGAAAATGGACAAAAACGTCTGAAAACGAACAAAACGTATAAAAATAGACAAAAAAGAATAAAAACGGAAGAAAACGTATGAAAACGGACGAAAACGTATAAAAACAGATGAAAACGTCTGAAAACAGACGAAAACGTCTAAAAATGGATGAAAACGTAAAAAAACGGATGACAACGTATGAAAACGTCTGAAAATGGACGAAAACGTATAAAAACGGACGAAAATACATGAAAACGTAAAAATACAGACAAAAACGTCTAAAAACGGACGAAAATACATGAAAACCTAAAAAACAGACAAAAACGTATGAAAATGGCCGAAAATAGACGAAAACGTATGAAAGCGTAAAAACAAGTCTAAAAACGTATGAAAAATGGACGAAAACGAAAGAAAACGGACGAAAACGTAAGAAAATGGACGAAAACGTAAGAAAACAAACGAAAACGTATGAAAACGAACGTAAACGGGCGAAAATGTAAGAAAACATACGAAAACGTATGAAAACAGACGAAAACGTCTGAAAACAGACGAAAATGTCTAAAAATGGACGAAACTTATGAAAACGGAAAAAAACGTCTAAAAACATACGAAAACGTATATAAACGTATGAAAACGTACAAAAACGTATGAAAACGTCAGAAAACGGATGTAAACGTACGAAAACGTCTGAAATCAGACGAAAACGTAAAAAAAATGACGAAAACATATGAACACGAACGAAAACGTATAAAAACGAACGAAAAAATATGAATACAGATGAAAACGTATGAAAGCGGAAAAAAAAACTTGAATAAAAAAAACGTGAGTTTAAAATTAAAAAAAAATAATGAAAAAAACGTGAACTAAAAAAAAGTCAATTCCACAAAAAAAATAAAAAATAAAAATGAATACGTGAATTCCAAAAAAAAATACATGAATACGTGAATTCCAAAAAAAAATAAAAAAATAAAATAAAATTTAAATTAGTAACGTGAATTCCGAAAAAAAAAAAAAAAAAAAAAAAAAGTGAGTAACAAAAAGACAAAGAAAAAGGATAAAAAAACATGGATTTAGGTTTCCATATTAAATCTTAGGTTTATCTCCACCATTAGATCAAAATAGATGGTTGGTGGGGATTTGTCCTTTGGTAAGCACCAAAATAAGAGTAAGCATTTGAAAATTCCTCTCATGTTATATTATATAATTGTTTTGCCCAATCTTATAAACTTATTTAAACGGACACTAATGAAAACCAGCGTTCTTATTATAATTCAACCTCGTGTAAAGTTGAATATATTTACTTTTTTTTGAGACACTAATAATCTTATTGTATTTGTTAAAAAAATAATAATAATGTTATTGTAACCTACTGGTTAGAGTCGTAACTCCACTATATATTCTAACAATCATCCCATCTTAAGCAGTCTTTTGCTTGCTGGCAGCAGCGCCACCAGTGGCAAGTGTGTTCAACCAATACCAAAAGAATCTTGGTAAGACGAATTAAAAGTTACAGTAATTATATGACCAAAAATCAAAGAGAAAAATATTATTTGAGATTCTAATTTGTCTCTATGTTGCAGTACAACTTTTCTTTGAAGATACGCTTCAGATTCATAAAGATGCAACAATACTTTTATCTGATGTATGTGACCTGATAGCGACTAAATTTGACCCGAGCACCTACCACCAATATTACACCACTTCGACTTTTGAAGCCACTAGAAGAAATGCAACCACTTTTATTAGATGTCTTATGAATCGGTTTCCAGATGCAATTTGGAGTACCAATGAAGATGGTCACAATTTTATTCAATATTCGGTGATCAATCGTTCAGAGAAGATTTACAACCTACTATATGAAATGAGCGAACACAAGAATATTTATAAGACCATTAAAGACTCTTCGGGGAATAATCTTTTGCATTTGGTTGCAAGATTAGCACCTACTAACAAATTGAATCTAATATTGGGGGCTGCTTTGCGAATTCAGCGCGAACTACAATGGTTCAAGGTAATGTACTTTAACCAATGACTCAAAGTTTGAATTTTATTCAGCATAAGTAAAGTTCTTAAGACATATTATTATATATTTGATAAGGTTAATATATCCTAATATTATAGGAAGTCGAAAGATTTGTATGTCCTCTTAACCAGATACAAAAGAACTTAGATGAGGAAACACCTCAAGAGGTATTTACAAGAGAGCATAAAGACTTGGTGATCGAAGGAGAGAACTGGATAAAGAAAGCTGCCGAGTCATATACGATTACAGCTGCACTCATCATCACCATTGTATTTGCAGCAGCTGTAACTGTGCCCGGTGGACATAATCAGGAAGGAATACCGATTTTCACCAACAACATTGCATTCACAGTATTTGCTATATCAGATGCGATGTCATTATTCACAGCTGTTACGTCCTTGTTGATGTTTTTATCGATCCTTACCGCACGTTTTGCGGAACAAGACTTTCTCTTTAAGTTACCTACGAAGCTGATTATTGGCCTCAGTATGTTGTTCCTCTCGACGACATCAATGATCATAGCTTTTGGAGCAACATTGTTCCTTGAGTTTGGACAAAGTAACACGTCGATGCTTATTCCAATAGGTGCATTGACATGCCTTCCAATTACGTGTTTCGTGACCCTACAGTTTCCTCTTATTGTGGAATTGATACGTGCCACATATTGTGGTGGTATTTTTGTTAAGGAAGACTATAGGTACTTCTACTGAATCAATTGTAACCGTGGGTGTCGTTCCCTAAGGATACTGTGTGATGTTAAATTTATGATGTTCTGCATCATTTCCATCTATCAATGGTTATCATTTCCATCATTTCCATCTATCAATGGTTTCTTATGTGTAACGAGCTTATTTTCAACATATGGTACCTTCAGGAAATTCATTTAAAAAACTTAGTCACACCATAATCAATAAGCATAAAGATGAATGATTTTGTTCATGCATTGTAAAGAAAAGATTTTGTGTTTATCTATTATATAATACAATAATACAAATTTAATATAAACTGAAGAGTCATAGCTCAATTAATTTGGTCATCGTCTACCAGAACCCAGTTATATTTAGATATTGTTCCGTTCATGAATTCATGTTAATGCTCATCAATCAGTAAGTTTTTCTTCTGTGTGAACCGAGATATCGTTTCTGTAGTTCTATCATTCATTTGGCCGAAGATTCGTTAAGGTAATTTGCCGAACAATGGGTGGACGCTAATTTTGAACTGCTTCCGATTTCTAAAAAACAGAGGTTTTTGTTAATCTGTAATGGGGTTGATCACTTTTTGTCAATGTTTGAAAAACATATATTGTTGTACCTATAATCTTAGTTTTTGGATTCGAGGGTGTATGGATTGCTTACTCAAGCGCTTGTCTTATCTTTTAAAAACATCAGCAGTTTTGATGAACGTATGTAATTGCTTATTTTAGTGTAAATAAGCATTTAAAATACACTTGTTTTATAACCAGATAAGCACTTTCAATCGACAATCCCAAACACCCCCTAAAAGCAATTTAGGTGGTTTTATGGAACTTGCAGCCTGTTTGGCTTGTTTGAGACTATGCGAGCACATCGGCCCATTTATAAGTATCTGAGTCGAAATCACTATGTAAGTCATTGGAATCTATTACTGATTTGGGTTTTTGTATGCATGCAGTCACACATAAATTTCCGTGAAGATCAAATGAATGTTTTTGTTTGCAATATTGCTGAAGATAATCTGTGACCATATTGCTACATTGGTAAGCATTGACAACACAACTTAATGGTTCTGATTAGGGGCTGTCAACATACAGAAATTGTAGATGAAGTGCGAATAAAATGGTGCAGGTTTTTACATTACCTTCAGTTTGACCTGTGAAGATTCCCATTGTGCTACAAAACTTAGGGCATGTATTAAAGGTTTCTTCCGATGAACTTTGGTGTAATTTATCTTAATGGTAATCATCTTATATTGCCTGTAAAAAGCATCAGTCCCTGTAGACGCTAACCATTTCGACAGTTTTTTTACCTACCCAAGAATGCCGAAAATTCAGAAATTCAAAAGTTGGTTACCGAATATGAAGGTTTAACTAAAGTCAGTTACCTTGTATAATTTGCCCTTCTTTGAAATTCCAATTTTGGATCTTTCTTTCTTTACGTTTCTTCCGTCGACTGCATATACCATACAGAATTTGTAGCCTAATGGTTACGTTCTTACGGGATTAAGCTATTGGGGACTACGCTCAAGTGAGTCTCCAAACTTCTTATGGTAACGTTATTATAATGTAGATTGCGGCAATAAACCAAAAGATTTTACCATAATTTTGTGTCCATTTTGCAGGCAATGCTAATGAGCAATGCTAATGAGCAAGAATCAGGTTATCTGTGAAATTCCAATTTTGGATCTTTCTTTCTTCACATTTCTTATGTCTGCATATACCATACAGGATTTGCAGCCTCATGGTTACGTTCTCTTACACTATTGGGGACTATGCTCAAGTGAGTCTCCAAAATTCTTATGGTAATGTTATTATAATGTAGATTAATTTGCTGCAATAAACCAAAAGATTTTACCATAATTTTGTGGCCATTTTGCAGGCAATGCTAATGAGCAAGAATCAGGTTATCTGTGAGAACTTCTATTTCCATGGAGATGCCACTGTAATGATCCAGCGGACTTTTGGTCTTCATTGTATATGCTTACATGTTTCACGTTCTGTTTATGTTATTATCAAAAATTTCTGCAGTGTTTGTTCTATTTTTCAAAAAATTTGATGCGAGAGTTGTTTGTAAGAGCTGGATCTACTGTAGTGGATGTGAATATGTACAACAGAGATATCGAAAGTCAAGCTAGAAATGTCAACATGCGGTGGTATAATTCAATCCTTCAGCCTATGAAATTAATATTTTTTACCAAAGTCCATGACTCTATGAGCGAGTCAAATGGGTAAAAATAAAAATAGAAAAAGTCAAATGGTTCAAACGGGTTGAAGGTTGTCCAAATTGTAAATTATTAGTGTGCAAAACCTCTTTTATCATTTTATTAAAAAAAGAAAAACTTTATTATTTGCCACACTATTGTTTTTAACAGAGTTGGAAGGTTCCGTGAAAAAGTTCTCAGGTCTACTAACCCATACTAAAATGACACGTTTAGCCCGTTTAGCCAACTCTATGGTATGCCGCATGACATTCCCTATTCTAAGTCAATCTTTCTTCTATTTTAGGCATTGGATACGAGCAGTTTTCAGACGATCGTGACCATAATATAATTCCACTGTCAGAAACCACAAATCACCAATTCTGGCTTGTGGGTCGAATGTCCTACTGCAACATCTTTCACGTTGAATTATGTGGCACCTGACTTGATCCATCTGATTCCCGTCATGTAAATGATGAATGAATAGATATCTTGAATGATATTATATTCTGAAACATAGATATAAAGGCTAAGTTTATAAAATTACAATGTGTATTTAGAATTTATTGCGGTTACAGGTTTCATTAGTGTTTCCTAAATAGTTCTTGTTGCGTGTAAGAATCAAAACTAAATGAAACAGTATTTATCTAAACTCTCTTCATACATATTGCTAAATAGACTCAACATGGTAAATCATTGGTTGGAGCAAAGTAGCCTCATAATGAAATACAAACTTCAGCACAGAAAATGACTTTCATACTGCATATCCAGTTCCAGAGATGGTTGACATTCAACATGACTTTTTAATTTTGACTTTCAAAACCATTCATTATAAGCCAGAAACCTCTTATTAAGCATTATAATGATCCATCAATTCTGCACATTAAATTCCACTGTTTAAGGATCATTGATCCAATCTTCCTTATTTTCCTCATGGTTTATGTCCAGTCATTTGGTCAACATGCCAGCTTTGAGCTATTTGGTCAACTTGAGGTGAATTCTTCGCAGTCAAGCTTGCTAATTTTAGCTTCAAAATACCATAGACAAACGTAACCTTATAAGCAGCAGTAAACCATAGCGATAGCACGAGCTCAAGTGAGTGTCCAAACTTCTTATGTCTGCATACCATATAGAATTTGCAGCCTAATGGTTACGTTCTCTTACGCGATTAAGCTATTGGGGACCATGCTCAAGTGAGTGTCCAAACTTCTTATGTTAACATTATTATAATGTAAATAGCAGCAATAAACCAAAAGACTTTACCATAATTTTTGTGGACATTTTGCAAGCAATGCTAATGAGCAAGAATCGGGTTACCAGTGAGAACTTCTATTAGCGTGGAGATGGCACTGTAATGATTCTGCAGACTTTTGGTCTTTATTGTATATGCTTACATGTTTCACGTTATGTGTATGTTATTATCAAAATATTTCTGCAGTGGGTGTGAATACGTACAACAGAGAGAACGAAAATCGAGCTAGAAATATTACCATGCGGCGTTATAATTCAATCTTCCAACCTATGAAATTGATAACTTTTACCAAAGTACATATGACTCTATGAGCGAGTCAAATGGGTAAAAATAAAAATAGAAAAAGTCAAATGGTTTTATTAGTGCGTAAAAATAGAAAAAGTCAGCTGGGCGTTGAAGCATGTATCGACATAAACAATATATCAAATGTCAAATTAAGACTAATTGGAACTAATCCATAACTTCTTTATTTTTTGCAAATGAATATCTAACACCCTTGAGAAAACACATCAGATTCTGGGTCTTATCTAAATTAATTTTCTACAGAACACAAAGTCGAAATTAATGTAGAAAAAAGCACCATCAAGTTAACATATATTACATAATAACTAGGAACCTTTATTACTAGAAAAAGAACAAGAAATAGTAAAGTTTTATTGTAAGCCTAATTATAAAGGTCATCATCATCAGCTCCACCAGTTGGGGCACGGCCACTCAGCTCTGAGAACCTGAACTCGGAACCAATCCCCCTAGACTGTTGCAGTGTTTGAGCAAAGGCTTGGTATTTGCGAATGTCAGCGTCACTCACACTCCTCCGTGCAAATTTCATCGACTCTTCAAACCTGTGCTGCAATAGAGTCGAGTTCATCGAACACGTAGTGAAATTACTACACCCGAAACATCTTTCAATCAGTTTGACCCATTTGACCTGTTTCCACTTTTAGCTAATTTCCTTTAGTTTGGCATGTTTGAGATAAAACACAACTCAACAAAATGATCCGATGACAAGTTAATGGGCTGAAATTGCCACCTCTAGAAATCATACAAATCATTCAGTGTTATCTACTATGCAAGTATCTTGCTATGGACAGTGGAAACTATATGAATGAGAATGTAGTCATGTTACCTCTTTCTAGGATAGAGCTTACGAGTACATCATTCTCTTCAAGTACACGTACTGTAAATGGACACTTAATTGATTGACATGCCTTGAGAGCTGTAAAAAGATATAGGAAACTTGTTAACAACAAGCCGTAACCTGGTTCAACCTAATCAATACAATTAAGAATGCACATATCATCAAGATTAAAGTTAATAAAATCATCCACCATTATGATTTTTCAGCATTAAAGAAAATTATTTAACTTCAGAAATGAAACATTATACATACTAAAAACAATCACACACACAGTATGACATGGACTTACCGAGTGAAAGGGGATCAGAAACCAATTAGTCTATTACAGTATATATTTTAAAAATCTCATACTTTCTTCTTAGCTTCCTCTAATATGACAATTAGTTCAAACCTTTAAGTCTATAACTTAACATGTGGAAGATGAAGTTACCAATTGCTGGAGTTCTAAAATAGCAAGCGCAGTGGTATCATTGATCCAGCGAATTACAACATCGTGATAGTTGAACTTCTCAAACATATTCTCAAGCCCACTTGTAGTCATACTTGGTTGGAAGTCTTCCATAACAAGAGCATGCCGTGTGCCATATTTTACTGTAATACAAACGAATAAGAGTCACATGACATTATCGATGTTAAAAAGTTTGTGATACATACAAAATACTATAAGAATCTCTTAAATGTCAAACTGTAGGGTATTTAGGCATTTGATGTCATAATCACATGATCAGCTGCTTGATTATAGATACTCATTAAGATTATATCGACATGATATTCTTCATACACAACACTCTCTACCAGCAGGTGAATTTTTTCAGTCACATTTGCTACATGTGCTTCCAACCAAAATTTGATCAAGTGCATCATCATTCATCATATATACCACATTGTTTACCTTCTACAGTTCCAGTATTAGCTCTACACAAAAGGTTAGCAGTAATGAGTCACATGTAGATATAATAGCGATTTTATGGTTCAAGATAGACTCCAAAATACAAAGCACCATGTTGGTGCTCGCTGATGCTTTTGACACAGGGCATATATATGTTACACTCTGTTCTCGAGTTTTTTTTAAAGGAATGGAAGGGGATGAGAAAGGAAATAAAAAATATGAGTGTTCTTAAGTTTTTTTTTAGAAGGAACAATAGGGGACGGGAAGTGGTGAGGGAGGGAAGTTATGGGTTTTTTTTGTAAATTTGTTCCTCCCAACATTGGGAGGATTAGGAAGGAAAGTGTTTTACTAACATCATGGCTTGTGTAAATATACAATTATGCCCTCATTTTTCTCATATAGTCACGTCAGTGGTTCTTGACAAAAGTGATCGTCTGATCGATCAATAGCAAAAATAATGATCAAGTGACAATTTACAAATAAACAATGATATTCAAGGTAGCAGATAAACATTATTAAACGTTTCTTACAGTCTCGTATATATTTTCAATTGCTAACATTGATATTATACTTTCTTTGTGATTATAAATATTACTTTTCCTTGTAAAAAAAGACAAATATGTTGTTTTTTTAGTTGTTTGGTGGGTTACTATAAAAAAAAAGACAAATATGTTGTTTTTTTAGTTGTTTGGGCTACTAAAAAATTAATATTCATATATTGTTGCCTTGTCTATATAGTTTCAAGGGTATATATGTAATTTGCTAGTCTCCATGTCTTTTCCTTTCTATTTAAAAATAAAACTTAAGAACACAAATTTAAATAACCACTTTATTCACAATGTCATCTCTTACTTTGCCTTTCTCATCCTATCCTCTTCCATTCTTTAAAATTTAGACTCGAGAACACACGTGTACTCCCTCCGTCCCAAATTATAAGTCCATTTTTCTCTTTTTGGTTGTCCCAAAATTCATGTTCATTTTTTTATTTCAACCAATCAAAAAACACTTTAGTGAAGATAGAAGATACTTGATTGGTTAATAGATTAGTTAGTGGGATTTTATTAAAGTTTGTGCAAATTGAAAATAGACCTATAATTTAGGACGGAGAGAGTATTTTATTATTATTATTTTTTTCTTTCTATTGTAAAATGCATGTTGCTCATGGAGAGCTCTAGTAACTTTTCATTACAGCCAATACTTCAGTCCTCTACACCTTGATAATCAGAATTAGCCAACATCTATAACAGCAAAACCATATTACAATTGATTGATTTTTCGATTATGATATTATCTATACTATATTATAATGTATGGATAACCCAACCCTAACTCCAAGCCTAACTCCTAACCAAAAATTAAGATAAGGAACTCCAATCATAGGGTGACATGTGTCACTCTTAACAAACTCTAAACCTATCTCCTAACCAAACATTAAGATAATGAGCTCCGATCATTAGGTGACATATGTCACTTTTTAACAAAAATTCACATTTATTTTCAAATTGAAATATCTTTTTATCTATTTTTTTGATAATCTAATTTCACCATATTTAAAAAAAAAAAAATTGTGCTCATTAATTCAACATTCATTTTGATATATTTTTATAAGTTTTTAGATTTTACATTTTTAGTGAATTTATTTTATTTTAATTCAAATTTTTACAACTTTAATGTTTATTTCAATCAATATTCATTATTCGTCAAAATCATATATTTTTGAGGAGAGTGTTTGAGGGGTAAGAGATTACGAGGGTCTTTCTATATGCGGGAATAATGATGTCAAGGGAAAGCTACGGGAAACCAAAGCAAACACATACAACTAACACATATACATTCGGAGGTGAAACGAATTCACTAAGCGGGCAAGCAAACGCATGTAACTATACTTATCGCCGCCGCTGTGCTCGGATATCCAACTAGTCATATATAACCTATAAAATAACACATAAAAGAATGCTATTACATATAAAAATCAAACCTCTATCAAGAACACACTAAACCCTAAAACAAAACCACATATAACCCATAAAAAATGCAAGTATACATAAAAATCAAACCTTTACACAAAAAACAATAAACCCTTATAGCCGGATGTAGTTCCACGATCTACGTTATGGCTTTATTAGGGGTTTCGATTTAGGTTTTTGAATTTGGGGTTTTGATTTCACATCAATCTCAGATATGGAAATGAAAGTGTGTGTGTGAAAGTGGGATATGGAAATAAGTAATGAAGTAGGGATGTGGAGTAACAAAAAAGAACAAAAACCATCAACCTGCTAAGTGAGTAAAATACCACCCAAAAAAAGTAAAAATTCAAAAATTTGACATTTAAGTGCACAGATTTTAGTTCGATAACTAAATATGAGAAAGTGACAGTATAATGAATTTTCAATTGATTTGCCCTATTAAAATTTACATGATACATTTGACTTGCCGTGTATTCTTCACTCCTTCTTCATTCCATCTCTTAAATGATGGAATGAAAAACCATCTAAGCCATTGTTTATGTATGGTATGTAAGCGTGTGGTGTGATTTGGGTGATGATAATCGTACGTTTGGTTTTTCACGTTCGGTAAGGACCCCCAAGTTATTACCGGAGTCAAGAGTTATGGTAACAATCACATGACGACTACAGAGTGTGTGTTGTGTGCGTGAAGATTGATTAGCTTCACTATTTGTAACTTGGTCCATTCCGTGGGAATGAGCCTCTATTTACAGGGATGCATTTGAGGTTTTGTGCTACCCATGAATGCGATCCAATAGTTAAGAATAGTTCGTGTGATGGACATAGAAGGGAGAGACAAGAATGACATGTGGCATGATATTCTTAGCTTTGTCAGGTGCATGAATTGTTCCATGCATGATTGTGTGTATCGATGGGATATTCACATCATTACCATTATGTCAATAAGGTAGTGACACGTGTTTTTTTTGTAGGGGCCCTTTGGGTTAAGATCCCCGGTCCAACCTTTGTGTGTATGTGTTTATCCATGCTTTGGTTTGTTCACTTTTAAGCCTGGGAACTTGTTTACTAAGCGAAGCGTGATGTGTTTTAATCTTGTGGCTCGTCTTGGGTCTGTGTCGAGTGTATGGGCTTTAGCCATTTAGGCTGAAGTCTCTATACGCTATCAAGTTCCTCCAGTCCATTAGTATATGGAATTCCAGTGAGATATGGTGATGGAGTTTGATGTTTTTTTTTTCTTATGTTGAATGTCGTGACTTTACCCATGTTTTGCGACTGTCATGCCTGGTTTGTTAGTTGTGGAGTTGCGTTTTTTATGTCCAGGCATTAAACGTATAAAGATTAAAGAACCCTTGGACCAGTAAAATGAAGAAATATAGACGATGAATTTACATGGGGAAAAGCCGGTGATACTTCCGACTTACGAGCAAGAGAAATAAGTAGATAACCAGATTGTTTAAGTATTCTTAAGGGTAGCACCGAGATTCCATAAAAGTATAGTTGACATTTCTAACCAAATTCACGTATCTTTACAAGAATGTTAGGTGTATAATTATGTCTAATCATTAGGTCCATCAATCATTTCTCTTTCTTGAATCTACAGGGTTAATTTATATCATGTGCAATGTGTTTATGGTTAGCAAAAGTTGTCATCGAGGCTACTACCAATTTTTATACTGATTGAACCCAAGTTTACAACCCAATAACAAAGAATTAAAGTAGTTCGTGTTTATGTCTAAGTGAAAATTATATGTAATATTTATTAATATAGGCTCATTTGTCATAATAGAATACTTGAGGTCCCGAGCTCCCATAATGTGATACTTGAGGGTATCTACACCTTAAGTGAGAAGTTGCGTCCGTTACTAGATCTTCGAGTACTGTTATAGGTGGTGTTCACTTTGATCTTATGAAAAGGGTTGTGCAGAACATACAACGAGTTGGGCAGGAACCCAAAGAAATAACTCACCACATATCTGATACGATTATTCCTTGCTCTTCTATAAGTAGATTTTATACTCGAACGATATATTATAATAAAATGGTCTGATTGGGCAAGTTGGTTAACTTGTCATAATGGATACTTAATTATGTGGGCTGGGTTGATCAAACTGGGTAACGAATTAAAATGGGTATTTGATGTGTCTCGCGACCACTATTTTTTAATTTATAACACGAATTACCGGTAAAGCTAAGAACACACGGGCAAGTATGTTTTTCAAAGTAGTGAAAAAAGTACTCATTGATCATATAAAATTTTAGGGGCACTCTAAAGCGAAAGCATATAGCTATGGTCAATGTTTCCCATCGTTATTTTGCAAAGATTGTGGTCTCAAGTTACACTTGCTGTAGTAATGATATTTTTTATGAATTTATATAATTTCTTTTTAAACAACATTTTTTATAGATATATTTTACCCATGTGACGTGTTAGAGATAAAACATTACTTAAATTAACTCGTGCCAAAATTTAACTTGCATGGTACCAAAATCATAGAGGTTATTTGTTATCGACTTTGCAAGATAGTGTGTCTGGTCTCAATGGTCAATTACCATTTCAACCTATTCATGAGAAAAGAGTTTCAATGGTGGTGCATTGTACTTGGTTTGATACATATGGTTTGACCTAAACTGGTTGAACGAGATTAAGTTATTAAAGCAAAATTTTCATTGTAGACTTCATAATTGACATAATTTTGTTGAGTCATAGTATATTAAATGATGTAAAGAACAATGAATTAAAAATAGCTATGGCAAGTTGTGAAGAGAAGGTAGGTTGAAGCAAGAATGTGACTATTCAATTGTAAAAGATTTCTTGAAGCACGCTAATATATTTGACATTCATCCATAAAGTAGGACTACATATTGATGGTATGTAGTATGTACAACGGGAATAGTATATTAATGGTATGTGCTTCTGCAATGTGGTTATCTAATAGTCAAACTATTCAACATGTATTGAAAATACAAATCAAAGTCACACCCGCTCCATTAACTTGGTTTAAATAAAGATTGCTAGATTGTATAGGGTTTAAACCTTACAAGTGGTACATCATTACATTCTTTTCAATACCGTATGAAAAAGAAGAATGTTTTCAATGAATTTTTGCCACATGTGTTTTTAATTAAGAATTTCTTTTGTAATTATTTTCAAAACTTTATAACACTTAGAGCACTCGGTATCATAACTTGGAGTAGGGCGTTATGCCCACGTGGCCCACGTTACCATCCAAGTTATGACACCGTCGAGCCAACTTAAGGTTGCGCATTAACCTCAACGTTACCCAGGCAACGTACGTTGGGGATGAATCAAAAAGAAATTACACTTTTGGCCCAAAAACGGCGAGTTTTTCAAACGGGCAAAAAAAAAATTTACGGTGAATGTTTAAAAAAAAAAAATCAAAACCTTTTTTTTACCACTATAAAATACACAACTTTATTCTCACACTTACACATCTCAAAATCATATACATAAACTTCAATTTTCTCAAAAAAATGTTGGGATTTAACAATAACGAGAGTTTTTTTTAACCTCATGGGGTTTAATAACCCGAACGCGGGGTTTTCATTGTCAAACCGCAACACAGGTTCTTCTTCTACACAAATCCCTATGCCTAACGCAATGGGCTTGTCAGCCAAGGATCTTTACCTATAACAACAATCATTTCTATTTAGGCAACAAAACCAAAACAACCTAAACACCAATTTCCAAAATCTACAATTCGAACACCATTCACAACCATCATCCCAATCATCACATACACAAATCGAAACAAATGATGTATCCAAAGAACCTTTTTTTCCCGTCAAGCTCACAAGTCGTGGTAAACGAAAGGCAAAAAAACCAAACAACCCGAACCAATTTCCGAAACAAATCCCGACGTGACCGATACGACATTACACTGGAAAGGAAGTAAGGAAAAACGACTTGCAGAATGTTACGTTGCAGTTACCGAGGACCCTAAATTCAGTCTTTCACAACCGGGCGAAGCGTTTTGGAGACGGGTTATGAACGAGTTTAATAAACTCAATTTTCAATTACGCAACAAAGATATGCTAACAAGAAAGTCGAAAACATTGAACCGTGATTGCCAAAAGTTCAACTCAATCTACAAACGTTCAAAACGTTTGGAAAAAAGTGGAGAAAGTGAGCTGGATATCATGAAACGGGCTAGGAAAACACACCATGAAGAGCATAGAGGAGCGTCGTTTCCTCACGATGAGGCGTGGGAAGTTTTCTGCAAGCATAAAAAATAGGACGCGCCGCAACTGATTGATATAACCAGTGATGTCCCAAGCCAAACAAACGAGGCGTTATTTGGTCATGATGCTCAACCACGTCCGATGGGAAAAAAATTTGCTTCGAGGAAATCCAAATACGAGACCACCACGAGTACTGGGGGAGCGAGTATCGGGGGAACGAGCTTGGGGAGCCAACTCGGGGATGTTATAACATCCGAGTATTGTATCAAACGGGCAGCGGCCCAAGAGGCGTACAGGGCGGCTAAAGAAAAAGATCAAACGATTATGAGGTTGGAAGAGATGAAATT
The DNA here is from genome assembly GCA_019973895.1 of Chrysanthemum seticuspe. Classification (NCBI taxonomy): domain Eukaryota; kingdom Viridiplantae; phylum Streptophyta; class Magnoliopsida; order Asterales; family Asteraceae; genus Chrysanthemum; species Chrysanthemum seticuspe. The sequence goes on from BPTQ01000009.1 coordinate 34,069,386, forward strand.
TCTCGGTACTGAAATTTCCACAATGACTGATAGATATGTTGCGTATTGGATCGAGATAGAAAAGGCGAGAATCATCAAAAAATATAATTTAAAACCACAAGAGTATATTTATTTGTATTTTCGTAATTTTATTATGTTGTATTTTCGTTTATGTCTTGTTTTTTTTATTTCATATATTTTTTTTTGTAACTTTTTAATTATTTAAATTGTATTGTAACGTTTAAGTTTGAATGTTATGTTTTAGTTAAATTTTGAATGTTATGTTATTTCTTAAATTAAGTATTAGTTTTAGTTTAGGGGTTGGATTTGTAAATTTTATTTTTTAAAGAAAAGTGAGGCTCAAAATGTTGAGTTATGATAAGGGATGTTTTTTTAGTTAAAGTTGAAATGTTAAAGCTGATGTTGCTAACGTGATGCTGATTTATGGTTTAACTTAAGTTATCATACCTAGTGCTCTTATGTCTAATCAATTAAGAAAATAATAGAAGATCAAAATAAATAAACTAAAAGTTATTTTAAAAATATAACATGTTCAGACCCTGTGCGTGCACGAGTATTATAACTAGTTTAATACTATAAGAATATAAATATATGTATATGTATACACATGTTTCTGGTAGAGCGAGGCGAGGATGTTGTCCCCTGCTTCCACCCTCAAACCCGAGAAAAATCCTAGTTTAGGCCCCCAAACCTGCCCGTAACCCGATAAGCATGCCATGCCCTGCCCCAAAACATTTGGAGGCTCAGGATTAGGTATTTTTGCCATCTCTACTCATTGTCCCAGCTAAGGCCCCAAACCCGTCCCGTAACTCGATAAGCATGCCCCGCCCTGCCCGAAAATGTTTGGGTTTTGGGTTTAGGCATTTTGCCATCCCTACTCGTTGTAGCCGACAAACATTACTTATAGAGTAAATTGAAAAATTGTCCAATACTTTTGTTAAAGTTGCAGACGGAGTCAATACATTTTTAAAAGCGTAGTCCATGAAAAAAACTTTTATGGTGGACATAGTCCATGTCTCAAAGTAAAATTCCACAATAAAGGTGTAGATTGGCGGGAACACCCTGACCCCGGGTGCCTTTTGGCACCAGCCATTGTCCACCCCGCAAGGAATAGCTCCGGCAACTCTCCTGGCCTAGTGGGGCACCAACTGGAGTGAGCACGAGCCAAGACTCGAACCCCTGAGTTCTTATTCCACAAAGTCTCTCCAGTGTGCCCATAGGTTTTGCGGAGGTGGGTACCTATATGAAGCAAATGCCAAGGATGGGACTTGAACTTGGGTCAATTGACTCAAGTACAAGTGCTCCAACTATTGGACTAATGCTCCATTGGTGTCTCAAAGTAAAATGACTAGACTGCCAATGAGAAATATAAGAATACATTGGCATTTTAGTCATTTTATTTTGTGGTTGGGACAATGTTTACCCAAAGATCTCTTATATGAGGACTGTGTCTACACTTTTGAAAATATAAAGACTGCACATACAATTTGAAGTAAACCGTTTTTGTAGTTTACACTTATTTATACCCTAGTAAAATATTCCCTTTGTCCCAAAATAATTTTCATGAACAAAAAATACACAGTTTAAGAAAAATATCATTATTACAACTTTCTCTTTCTTTTCTTTTCTTTTTTTTTTTCAAAATGACAGTTTTACCTTTTAACTGATTAATTATAAACTTATTTATTGTTTGTAATAACAAGTTCAATTAGGGGTAATATAGTAAATTCGAACTAGATTCTTTATTTATTTTTTAAAGTGGATAATTAATTTAAAACAAACTGAAATAAAAATATGAACAATAAATACGAAACCTATAAAGTTTAAATTTAGAATACAAATAAATCTTGACCATAAAATGACCAAAGACTTATGATAAAGAGTCTACTCATATCTTATCTTGAGACATGAATATCCAAATCCACCACTTATATATGCCACCATATCCTATTGTCGCTTTTGTTAGCGTTGAAAAGCTAACTTCATATTTTGTACATTAGTATTTATAGTCAACTTCACATTTATATGCTAAGTAGGGTTGGATCAGTTGGAAAACTCCTTGCCTCTCAAACGAGAGGTCAGGGGTTCGATCCTCACTCCCTACAAAAGGCCGGAGGTCCTTTCTATCTTTGGTAGAACTGGAAGCAGCCTCTCTACCTTACGTAGGGGTAAGGCTGTCTACATCTTAACTTATACAAGTATGAAATTGCAGTCCGCGAGTGAAATTTTAATTAGGATGAATGTCGTCTATGCCTCAAAGTAAAATGATTAGAATGTCCATGGGAAAAAGAAGAACACATTGACATTTTAGTCATTTTATATTGTGACGTAGACGATGTTCTCCCAAAGGTTTCTCATATGGACCGTGCTACACTTTCGAAAATATATAGATTGCGCATACAATTTGAACAAAATGGTTTTGTAGTTTAAATGAAAATCTTGGCCATTCGTTCACCAAACTTATCGGCTCATAAATAGCTGGCTCAATTATTATTTTGAGAAGTAAATATCCTAATCTACCGCATTTATATGCCAGCAAACCCTGGTCCCAATCAAGCTTCATGATGTAAGCAATCCTAACGTGGGTTTTGTCAGCATGAAGTTACTTCATCTTTTAGTTTAAATATGTAAGAAGATGGAAGGAGGATTGACACAAAGAAAGTAAAAAAAAGCTACAACTTTTTAATCAAGAGCATGATGACGAATGCAGCTTCAACTTCCAATCAAAGTTTCATAGTGAATGTTGGTGAAGCATATCCATACCCTTCACTTATTACCCCAAATATTGTTACCGTGAAGCTGAGCGGTAAGAATAAGTATAATATATGGAAAACACAGATGTTATGCCTCTTAAAAAGTCACCAAATGTATGGTTTCATCAACGGCCAGTTCCCAAGCCCTGCGGGGAATGGGAAGGGGAAAGTGGGAGACATGGAGGCATGGATTATATCAGATTCACTTGTGAAAGGTTGGATTCTTGGTTCACTTTCTGATGAAGCATTCAACAAGGTTGTCAATCATCTCACACACAAGCTAAAGAGCACAGATTTCACTGCAAAAGATTTATGGGATGAACTGCAACGTAGTTATGGTAGTTATGGTCCTTCAGTTCGTGAACAAGCAGCAGGTACATTATTTCCTTTGCTAATCAAAGTTTTATTTGTTTGGTTTGTCATTTAGAGAAATAGCTAAAACTTAAAAGTATGTAACCCTGGGAGCATCTCCAATAGTGATTTGAGGAATGCCTTTTTATTGAGCAAACAGTTTTCAAAAGTTTTTGTTTTTTATCATTCGAGCACAACTTTTTTCATGAAACTTTGAAGCAATTACAGAAACATCGTTGGTTAATTTTTTTCTATGCAAAAATCTTCTACAACGTAAAACCAACTCTATTTTTATTCATTCTTACCATTTTTAGAGATGTGGTTTTTATTTTTACACTTTCATCAAAATTGTGAGTACTTTACACCGGTTGACCGTATATCTCGTATTTTTATTTTTACACCCCTTGCCCTGAACGGGCCTGAAGTAACTTCTTATTGGTATTGGTTTAATATATCAATTTTAATAAGGTGGGTTTTTTAGTTTTCTAATAATTTGAATTTAGTTTAAAAGAAGGGTTATATATTAGGGGAACCAAATTAATTAGTGTAAATTCAAGTACATACACTTGAGATGCTGTTACCAATTGAGCGTTAAACGGTTAAACCTAAAGCAATATATATGTGCGTCTTTGCTTTAGTTCGTTGTTTGGGTGATTTAAATTAAAATGCATACCTTCTATGTTCTTGTTTTTCTTAACCTTGATAATCAAATTGGAAATTTTGATCATGTAGAAACAAAATTACCTACAAGACATGCAGAATCAGAAATAGAAGGGATGTTAGTATCTGAAGATGCAAAATCAAAAGACGAAAGTCTTGACCCCCGGGACAAGTCCATGAAAGAAAAGAAGGAGAAATGGCTTTATGATTTAATTATAGAAGGAGAAACAAAATATGTAATAGACAGATTAAAAAGTGATAGTCTTAAGCCCTGGGACAAACTCACGAATAATGGAAACACAGTACTCCATGTAGCAATGGGTTCTTCTACCAAGAATCATGAATTATTATTGAAATTATTGACAGTGACACCGACAAAGAAACTAAATGTGACAAATTCTGTTGGAAGCACGATTCTTCATGTTGCTGCTATTGGTGGCAACATTGAAGCTGTCATGATCAACATGTTGGTGGAAAGAAACCCAGAATTGTTATTAGCCAAAGACAAGGAGGGTCACACTCCACTTGCCTTATCTGTTTCCAATATGCATACCAAGACATCTCACTGTTTGTTTAAGAACATGAAAAAAAAAGGGTATGGTTCTTACTTTTCTGGCAAAAGTGGTGAGGAGATTGTCGTTCTTGCTATCTCTTGTCAAGATTTTCGTAAGTGTCCTCTATTGTCTTCAAAGTTGTAATGAGCTTGTCATTTTATATACCACTAATTAATTTTCTGAAATATGTAGGCTTAGCAGGGATGATAATCGATGGTTACCCCGATGCTATACTTTCTGATAGTGATGCTGTGTTGATGGCTTTAGCTCAAAACTTTCCACGTGAACTCAATTTTTGGGAAAGAGGTAATGAATTTGCTTCTTTAATGTTTCAGTTAATCAAAGCTCATGTACGCCAATTTTTTATCTACGTTTCAGGTTGGAAGGAAGAGTATTATAGGATAATTGCTCCCTATTTATCTACTCTTGACAGACTTGATAACTATGCAGATTCGTCACGTGATCGCCAGCCTTTAAAGATATTTATTATTCTTTTTAAAGGTACGTCATGAGATGATAAACATTAAATAATTAAGAACAAAATGAAAAAAGATTAAAAGAGAAGAATTTGATAACTTTTTCAACTTCTTACTGTATAGTGAGATAAATATATATTAGAGAAAGCTGCGAAAAATGTCTCTAAACTTTGCGAAAATCGCGAAAGTTGTCCTCGAAAAAACCAATTGCAAACATTGTCCCTAAACTTTCAATTTTCAGCAGGTAATGTCCTTTCCGCGTTACCGTAGTTGCAAATTTTGTTTTTGGACTAACGCTCGTTAGGAAATCTCGTTAAATGTCGTGTGAAATGATTATTTTACCCTCCTTTTCTTCAATAATCGCAAATCCACCCTTCTGCTTTCTTTCCCACCAAACACAAACAAATTTCTCAAACACCATTTCAGTATTTATAACCCCTGATTGACAAACAATTTCTGAAACACAAAATCACACATAATTGGTTATACTTCTTCAAAACGAAATGGACAAATCCGATAATACCCCCACCTTGGAAGACCTACATTCATCACACAGCCCTGAAAAGGAGGTTAGGATAATACCCTGTCCTGCTGGTATTGTTCAATTGGCTAAGTGCCGTAAACAAGCAGATATTAGCGAAGGTGGGCAGGAGTGTGTAATTTCGACACAAGAGTATATTAGGAAAGTTGTTGAGGATGTAGGTGAGGATGAGGATTTTTCACGCAGGCCATGGCTTAGCGCGGTTGACTTTGTGAATGCTAATGGAGGGGGGTTGTATTTGGATGTTTAGGTGATATCAAGAGCTTTATCAATAATGGTAAAGTTGATCAAGTTGTTGCAATAATCAAGTCGTGTACTCCAAATGCCCTTGGCGATCTTACAGTAACTCTCAAAGATCTATCAGGTTCAATACCTGGTGCCATACATCACAAAATCGTTAATGAGGAGGGGGTTATGGAAAGGATATTACTGTAGGAGCTGCTGTGATTCTTTATAACGTTTCAGTATTTCCTTCTAATCAATCACTCCATTATCTTAACATTACAAAGAAAAACTTAGTTAAGGTTTTCCACTAAGGATACACTTTATGGGAATGGGAGTGGGGTAGCTGGTAGGGGAATGTTAGACAAAGAAGAAATAATGGAATTGTTAGTAGAAGAAGAACGGGTTGAACAAGAGTGGCTGGATGGTGGATATCTTAAGGAACAATAACATCAAATAAGATTAGGCGAATAAGCATTGTTACAAACACTGGCAGAAGAAGCAAGAGCTAAACAAGAGGAGGATGAGAGACTTAGGAAAGAACGAGAGGAAGATTGGGAACTTGGGTTGTATGGCTATGTATCTGATTCATTTTCCAATTCTGATTAAGTTGCAACTAAAGTCTACGTTTACTTTTAGATGTCAAAGTAATGCTGCATATGCAAAATGCAGTTCCAAACATAATTAGATTGGGTTTAACAGTTGCATGCTACAAATTAAAACGACTTTAATGTATTAAACATAAAGTTATATACTAAAGATGTGTTGAAACAGTTTAATTACTCACTCATTCAAGTTTTTAGGTGTTTGTTGACTTGTAAAAGTCAAACTAGTCAAATCCAAACAACCCCTAAACTGCATAGGCATATGCAAACATGTAAGTGAAACCAAAACTTGGAACATGAAGATAAAAATTATCATCTAAATTTGCTTCATTTCATAAGGCTTCTCTTTCTTCTTCCTCCTTCCAACTTTTTTTGCTCCAAAGCAGCTTCTAGTTCATAATAGAAGCTTTTATCAGAAGGGCATAGGGGGTTTTTTGATCCTCGACAGCTTTAACTTTGGCCGATTCTTTTTGGTTAAGTACGGGGGTTTATGCTGCCACATCTTCCTTATGTTGTTTCCTATAATGTTGAATGAGTAAATCACATGGATATAGAAACATAGAAAACCATTTAAAGATAAACGAAACTGTAACATACTTGAGTTGATGTGCTTCATTTTTTTCGATAATTGCATCTGCATCATCTCTTGCTCTTTTGTTTCTGGTCGACATACTAAGATTTGAATGTGATGGACCAACAAGGTTGATTATCTAAGATAGGTATACGGCAACATGTTTATGGAACGAATATATACACAAATAATGGGGAAACCGAAGAGTTAGTATTAAATTTTAGAAACATTATAGGTTAACGTGTTAAATTAATAATTGTGTTCATATTTCCAACAATAAATCACATCTAGATTTGAAATAAAACATATTACATAGATGTTCTTAAAACATATTAATACAACCATATCATAGATAGAAAACATATAGATATAGAAAACATATCATATTACATAAACTAATATAAATACAACCATATCATAGATGTACTACAAACATACTTAAAACTGAAATGAATACAACCATAACATTAATAGGACAACTTTCATGGTTTTTTGATTCTATACTCCATGACTTGGACGATTAAGTTGTTAATCGATGTCCACATAGAGCGCACCTTTTCCTTAAACAGGCGTAGTTCCTCATTACCTTTGTGGAAAACTAGAATGGGGGTTGAATAGTTTTGTCGATTTTAAGTTAGTTTCAAAAACTTTAGATTCAATCTTTTGTGAATTCGTACGGATGGATAGAAAGTATAAGACAATAAGTAATGTAAGTAATGAAAGTAAGTAAAGTAAAGGATAGAAATGACACAACCGATTTATAGTGGTTCTGCTACAAGGACACCTTCCTTGTCCTACTCCACTCCCCGAGTCACCTACTCGAGAGTTCAAGCACTATGTCAACAAACTCCTTCAACTTGGCGGACAAGCCTCACAACGTCGGTTACGCTTTTTCCGGTACAAAGCTAAATACCGAGTCCTTAACACGGCGGACCAAACCAACACAACTATAACACAACAACTATATGAAATATAAGATACAAGATCTAGCTACTGAATCTTGTGGAGGAACAAATCAATCAAGGACCCTTGCTTAGATGACTTGTAGTATCTCGTGATCTCACCATTGGAAGGACCTATATGAGAATCACAACAAAAGAAAGAAGAACTACTAGATAGATCAAGAGATATGAGATTAGAGGATATAGAGAATATATGGGAGAGTTTGTAAGAAGATGGGTGAGTTACAATGAAGAAATGGCTCACTATTTATAGGAAAAAAATTACTACTGTTCCCCGGATCCCACAGATCCCTTACATGAGGGATCCGTCCAGTGTAATCTGGGGGATCCATAGGACGCTCCTCCTAAATGGGTTATGGGTCATGGATCATGGGTATCCAAATTAGATACAATGTATCTAGAAGATGCAATGCATCTAGTCAATGAGTCATGAGTTAGCTCCCATGGGTATGGGTCATGGGTTATGGATTTTACCCATCCTAATAAATTATTACAACAAATGAATTATTACAACAATTTATGTTAAATGACTATATATGTAAATGCTGTACAAAAATAACATGTATCCTTATAATTTTACTTATGATGACTTTATATTTGTTATCAACAAAACACAAAGAGATCACTAAATATGAATAAACATTTTTACGATTTATTTGTATTAACAATCTTCCCCTTTTTGTAGATGACAAAACATAAAGTTATGATTAGTAAAACTTAAGATTAGATGTATGTTTTGAAAGCATATGTAAGTTTTACTTCTTCTCCCCCAAAAAGTAAACCTAACGAAGAAATAAAGTGTGGAAAAATATTATGATCCACGAATCACTAACTCCCCCCTTGACGGTAGCTCCCCTTAGAAATGGGCGTCAAGTGAGAAAATATAATACCTACAACGAAAGTGTTAGTAATAACATGTAATATAATCTTGAAGGGACAAGAAAGAAGATGGAGAGCCAAGGTATGTAAACAAAGCCTTGTAATAAAATAACAAAGTGTAGTGGTATATAGGCCACTTACAAAATATAAAACTAAGAACAAGGTTTGTTCTTGAAAATGACTCAAATGAAAAGAAATCTAGAAAATAATAGTAATATTGTTCCTTCCATGCTTGCATAAGGTTAATGATGGAAGTTTTGGTGAGTCATGATGTTGATGCGATCAAGGATGTGATTGAGAATGAATCGCATCTCGTCCCTTATTTCTATTGCACGTTCCCTAGTGGATTGACAATGTTCACAATGTAAATGGTGAGAATAGTGGATGTTTTGGTAAGTTTGATTTGTGGATGTCGGAATATGTGGTGGAAATGGTGGAAAATATGGATCAAAATCCGGGATGTTGGTGAGTGGTGGTGGAAAAGAACCTAGATGTTCTTGTAAAATAATGGGAGCTAGAGGTGGTGAAGTTGTAAGATCATTGTAAAGTGTGTTTGGTGATGTTGGTGGTGTTAAGAAGACTAGTTCTTTTGGGTTCAAGTTGGAAGCTAGTTGGGTAGTTTTGGATGGTAGTAGTGGAGCGGGTGGTGGACTAGACATGGGTAGTGGTATTGTTCTCGGAGTCTTAAGGAGTTCTGATAGGGTGAGTTTAGGTGGAGACTCAATAGGTAATGGTGGTGTTGTGCTTGTTGGAGATGATGGAGGTGCTACTATAGAATCATTTAGTGGTGAATGAGTAGTTGGTGAAGGACTTTTTGACAATGGTTTAGCTAAACAACAAGGTCGGATGCTAATCCGTGCGGTTCTTCTAGATTTTGGTGGTGGTACAATGGAAGGTGGTAGGTTAAAGTTTTGGATTTCTTGAAAAGGATTGTTTTGACTAGGTGGTTCATCAATGTAAGAAGATATTTTGGATAACATGATGATGATTGTTTGTGAGGTTGAGAGTGATGGATATGCAAGCATTTTGAGAACCTTATTTATAGAGAAAATAGTGCATTATAATGAATGCTTGACCCAAAATGTGGACTAATATCTAATGATTAGATATGAATTTAAGGCATGTGATCATGAGAACACAAGCATTAAGTAACATACTCATCATTTAAAGAGCTAAAATGGTGAAAATGTGAAGGTTTATGGCCAAAGTGAGAAAAATAGAAGAGAAATTTAGCTTCTATCCCACGGTTCCCACGGATCCATTCCTTCAGGGAACCATCCAGCATTAATGTTGGGATCCGGGTTACTGGTGACTCAGGCAGCTCAAATTTTTCCTTTTGGAAACATTGATGCCTAGTGTGTGCTTATATGCAAACCATTTGGAGTTGCAGTTATCTCGACTCCTAAGAAGAAAAAGTAATAAACTGTGGAAAACTAGAAGGGGGGAAGGGGTTGAATAGTTTTGCTGATTTTAATTTAGTTTCAAAAACTTTAGATTTGATGTTATGTAAATCGTATGGATGGATAGAAAGTATAGATCTATAAGTAATGCAAGTAAAGAAAGTAAGTAAAGTAAATGATATAAATAACACAACCGATTTATAGTGGTTCGGCTACAAGGACACCTTCCTTGCCCTACTCCACTCCCCGAGTTACCTACTCGAGAGTTCAAGCACTATGTCAACAAACTCCTTCAACTTGGCGGAGAAGCCTTCACAACGTCGCTTACACTTTTTCCGGTACAAAGCTAAATACCAAGTCCTTAACACGGAGGACCAAACCAGCACAACTATAACACAACAACTATGTGAAATATGAAATACAAGATCTTGCTACAGAAATCTTGTAGAGGAACAAATCAGTCAAGGACCCCTTACTTGGATGACTTGTAGTATCTCGTGATCTCACCTTAGAGAAAGACCTATATGAGAATCACAACAAAAGAAAGAAGAACTACTATATAGATCAAGAAATATGAGATTAGAAGAATGAAAGAATATATGAGAGAGTTTGTAAGAAGAGGGTTGAGTTACAATGAAAAATGGCTTACTATTTATAGGCAAAAAAATCACTACTGTTGCACGAATCCCACGGATCCCTTACATGAGGGATCCGTCCAGTGTAAACTGAGGGATCTGTCACACCCCCAATTTACCTGTTTTGCAGCGGAATGGAATTCCTGGGGGCAATGACTGTCATAGCACCACATCACAGTTATATTGAACGACCTAAAGTGTCGTTTTAAAAACACATCGTTGGATATTTCATAAAACAAAATCAGAGTACAACATCGGTCCCAAAAGGTTTAACAAGTTTGCCAAAATACAAATATGTTACAATCCAAACGATGTTTTGAAATAAACCATAATGTACATAATGTAAGTCGACGCCGCGACTCAAAATATGGGTCCCTAACCATGTCATGATGAACGTGCCTCAGTTACCTGAAAATACATTGCTAAAAACGTCAACAATAATGTTGGTGAGAAATCATAGGTTTATGTAAACATTTTATACGACTACACAAGTATAGAATATGCATGACAATCCAGTCACGTAAAAATAATGTTACAATTGCCTTAAGCCCATGACCCCGAAACTAGACTGATCAATAATGTATGCCCCTCCACAGAGTGTTTGCCAGACAACTCTGTAATGAAATCAAATGAAATGCATCCGTTCACCTGGTTGGGATTCACCAACCCGGATGGAGGCGTCACCCTCGATAGATCTATCCACTCATCCTCGCTTCAATGATTAACGGTTCATGGTTCAGGAAATGGGGACTTTCAAATTGGCATATGTGGTAACTTAAGCAATGTAATGAATTTAACATACTTGGTATCGTACAAAAAAAAATGTAGTGCAATGTATTCTCCCCCGTGGGTTTGAAATAATCGAAAGCATGTAAAAACGGGGCTATGAAAACTCACTTGGATAAACTGGAAATAACGGCAATAGTGAGTACACTGAGGTTTATAATGATGCGTCAACCGGGACCTATTATCAATGATATGATATGTTATGAGTTGCAATGTAATGTTATGCATGCACTACGTATGTAATTTATACCATTTACGGGTTTTTGAAAATATTACTCGTCGACGAAAAATACTCTTTTGACGTCTCGACCAATCAAAAATGACTTTACATGTTTTTACGTCAAAATGTCATCCCACAATGGTTTTAAAATGATTTTTGGTGAAATTACCACTTTTCGTCGCAAAACAATGTCGACGGAAAAACCATGAAATCAACAAAAATGACTCCGGAAAAGTGGTCGTAAAATGGTGTACGTCGATCGTTAGAGAACGAACTCGACGGTTTTGGAAAGTTTGTATCGATATCTAAAAGTTTCAGTTCAGGAGTTTTCGTCCAAAAGGTCTCGATCATAAAGATATCCAAGGCTAAAGTTGGTGATTTTTGCAAATGGTGTGCAGAAAATGAGTTTCGGCCAATGTTTGAGCATCCGTAAATAAATAACCACAACTCCGCTTGACAAACCGCTTTTTGATTTGGAAAATATGGCCGGTGAACTTGATTTTACTAGAAGACACTTTGTTATAAAAAGTTTTGCATCACGGTTAAAAACTGCCGCCAACATGACCCTTACAGCTAGTGTAAAACTAGTTACGTCAAAATAATAAAATTTTCAGAAATTAATATTTTACGGCAACTTTATGAAAACGGCCATATATTTGTCGTTTCAACTCCGTTTTCTACGTTTTATATGTCCTTAGCTTCGTATCGAAGTAAACTAATATATTTTTGAGAAGTCGAAATATTTTGTGAAGCTTAAGGCTCGTTTTTGACCCGAAATAACTAAAAACAGTGTGCTGTTTTTCAGAAAATAATACGTGTCGGTGTCAAACTTTAAAAATTCACCACGGCTTCGTTATAACTCCGTTTTTATCCGTTCAAAAGGCCACGGATTCGTTTTTAAGTATATTTTCCAAAAATCAAGGCCAAACTTTCGTACCATCTACTGATTTTTCCAGAAATTCGAAATAAGGACAGAATACAAAATATAGTTTACGAAAATAGTTTTTCACGGACAAAACCTATTCTAATCCCTTCAAATCAACACCGAAACTAATCTAATCCTACCATACACCTTCTTAGGGTGTCATGGGTTCCTAATCACCATCAAGACCAAAGATTAACTTGGGAATATTTATAGGATGACTATTAAGTATATAAAACCTAAAAATCAAGAAATAAATGGTATAAACTCCATAACATGCATAAAAGCTACAAAAATGATAAGGATCATATGAAAATGAAGAGGAAACTTAAAAATGGATAAAACATGCTTACAAGTGAAATGAAGAGGTGATAAGAACCAAGGTTTACTTAAATACTCTTAGATTTTTATTTCAAAATCTTAGAAAGAGTATCAACTAGATTGTAGATAACACAAGAACTTGAAGAAAATTTTCTTGATCCCTTGTTTTGTTGATGATGGCCGGTTATGGTTGTCAAGAAGAAGAGAGGAAAATTTATTTTACACTTTGATAATAATGTATGTATGTGAAAATACTTGAGATACATGTAAGTAAAATGTAAGACTTTTAGATTGTGTGTAAAATGTAACAATCAAGAACCAATCCCCATTAAATGCATCCCTTCCCCCTTGGTCGGCCAAGGGGGGGGGTATGTAGATATTTTACTTTTTTTTTTTTTTTTTTTTTTTTTTATATAAACTTTGTATATAATTTGTGTAATATGATAGGATATGTAATGAATTGTGAAAGAAAAGTGTAAGTAAAAGTAAATGAGAGTTTTTGGTGTAAATAAGTTTTTAGTAAATCAAAATAGATTGTATTGAGGTGATAAAAATTGTAAAAATACTTTCCTTGTGAAAATCGGGTGATAAAATAATTATCGTAAAATTTTAAGAAAAACGACGTAATAATTAAACGTTTACGATTAAAATACCAATTAAATGTGAAACACTAGGAAAACTAAAAGTATAGTTTTTATAAACTAAATATGAGTTTAAAAATACCTCGGGATCATTTTTGAAAGTAACGGGTTAAATAATCAAAATAAAAACTCACGCGATAAAATTAATAAACATAAAAAATTACGCGTTGAAGGGTGAAATGAAATGTCGTGCATGAACTAATGAAATGCACATGATGTCAATGAAATGTAGACTACTCAGAGTCCATATGAAATGTACGTGAATGTCATGATCATGAATTCGCCGCTAAACCTCCAAGGTTACGCGAATTTGAAACAAGTAAACCAAGTTTACTAAAACGTTGAAATAATGAAACATGAACGGTGTCGAGAAATGACCTGAAAGTACGGATTGTCACATTCGCCCATCCAAAAAGGAATTCAGTCCCTGAATTCAATCGTTGTTAGGTCTAACGGTGTCGGCGAAAAGATGTGGATACTTGCGTCGCATCTGGTCTTCCCGTTCCCAAGTAAACTCAGGACCTCGTCGAGAATTCCAACGAACCTTAACGATAGGAATTCGACTCTGTTTCAACTGCTTGACCTCGCGGTCCATGATTTCTACAGGTTCTTCCACAAAATGGAGTTTGTCGTCAATATGAACTTCGTCCAATGGAATAACGAGCGATTCGTCTGAAAGACACTTCTTCAAGTTTGAAACATGAAACGTGTTGTGCACATGACTAAGTTCTGACGGAAGATCAAGACGATAAGCTACCGGACCAACTCGGCTCAAAATCTTGAATGGTCCAATGTATCTCGGGTTCAATTTTCCACGCTTTCCAAAACGTACCACGCCCTTCCAAGGCGATACTTTCAACATAACTTTGTCACCCACTTGAAATTCCAAATCCTTGCGTCTAACATCCGCATAACTTTTCTGTCGACTCCTGGCAGTTCTAAGTCGATCACGAATCTGAACAATCTTTTCAGTGGTTTCCCGTACCATTTCTGGGCCAGTAAGTTGTGCGTCTCCTACCTCGGCCCAACAAACAGGTGATCGGCACTTACGACCATACAGTGCCTCGAATGGTGCCATCTTGATACTTGTGTGATAACTATTGTTGTACGAGAATTCAATCAATGGCAAATGGTTAGCCCAACCATTTCCAAAATCAATCACACATGCTCTCAGCATGTCTTCTAATGTTTGAATGGTCCTTTCACTTTGACCATCGGTTTGTGGGTGATATGCTGTGCTCATCTCTAATCTGGTTCCGAATGAATCTTGCAATGAATTCCAAAAGTTTGAAGTGAATCGACTATCTCTGTCGGAAATGATAGAAATCGGTGCTCCGTGCCTCGAGACTATTTCTTTGACATAAAGTCTAGTGAGTTGCTCCATGGAATAAGTCTCTCTAATCGGTATGAAATGAGCTGACTTGGTAAGGCGATCAACAATTACCCAAATAGCGTCGTAACCTCCCGATGTCTTAGGAAGTTTCGTAACAAAGTCCATCGTAATGCGTTCCCATTTCCATTGAGGAATTTCCGGTTGTTGGAGCAATCCTGACGGCTTCTGGTATTCGACTTTTACCTTAGCACAGGTAAGACATTTGCTAACGTATGTGGCAATCTCCGCTTTCATGTTCGGCCACCAATAAAGCTTCTTAAGATCTTGGTACATCTTATCCGATCCTGGATGAATAGAATACTTCGACTTATGCGACTCATGCATAATCAATTCTCGTATTCCGCCATACAATGGAACCCACATTCTATCTTTGAAACATAGAACTCCATCTGCTCTCTTCACAAAACCATTTGCGCTTTCGGGCATACCATAAAGCTTTTCACTTGGTCGGTTTTCCTCCTTAAGTGCTTCGACTTGTGCTTCACGGATTTTCGATGGTAAAGGAGAAATAATTGTCATTCCCAATGATCGAACTCTTAAAGGTTTAGGCCTCTCTTTCCGACTAAGAGCATCAGCCACAACATTGGCTTTTCCCGGGTGATACTTGATTTCACAATCATAGTCGCTGAGTAACTCCAACCAACGACGTTGTCTCATGTTGAGCTCCTTTTGATCAAGAATATACTGCAAACTCTTGTGGTCAGTAAACACTGTGCACTTCGTACCATAGAGATAGTGTCTCCAAATCTTGAGCGCAAAAACAACGGCTCCTAATTCGAGATCATGTGTGGTGTAATTCTTCTCATGCGTCTTAAGTTGTCGAGAAGCATACGCAATCACCTTCTCATTTTGCATTAAAACAGCCCCAAGTCCTTTATGCGAAGCGTCGCAATATACAACAAAGTTCTCAATGCCTTCGGGTAGTGCCAAAATCGGCGCACTGCAAAGTTTTTGCTTCAACAACTGAAAAGCAGTTTCTTGTTTCTTTCCCCACTCGTACTTCTTGTTTTTCTGTGTCAACTTGGTCAAAGGCCTCGCTATCTTCGAAAAACCTTCGATGAACCTTCGGTAATACCCGGCTAGTCCTAGAAATTGTCGAATTTCTGTAGGATTCGTCGGAGTAGCCCAATCTTTCACGGCTTCAATCTTTGCCGGATCAACTTGTAGTCCTTGACTATCAATGATGTGACCAAGAAATTGCACTTTGTGGTTCCAAAAATCACACTTCGAAAACTTAGCATACAACTTCTCATTTTTGAGTAGCCTTAAGATCGTCCTTAAATGCTCTTCGTGCTCTTCTTTGCTCTTGGAGTAGATCAAGATGTCGTCGATGAACACAATCACAAACTTGTCCAAGTACGGTTTACAAACTCTATTCATGAGATCCATGAATACCGCCGGTGCATTAGTCAATCCAAAAGGCATCACTAGAAACTCGTAATGACCGTAACGTGTTCTAAACGCTGTCTTAGGAATATCCTCTTCCCGAACTCGAAGCTGATGATAACCAGAACGAAGATCAATCTTGGAATAAATACTAGAACCTTGCAGCTGATCGAACAAATCGTCAATTCTGGGGAGTGGATAACGGTTCTTCACCGTTAACTTGTTCAATTCTCTATAATCTATGCACATTCGGAAGGATCCATCCTTCTTCTTAACAAACAAAACCGGTGCTCCCCAAGGAGAGGAACTCGGCCTAATGAATCCTTTGTCTAGAAGCTCTTGCAATTGATTAGACAACTCTTGCATTTCGGATGGCGCTAAACGGTACGGTGCTCGTGCAATCGGTGCAGCTCCGGGCACTAAGTCAATATGAAACTTCTACTTGTCGTGCCGGTGGAAGTCCCGGTAAATCCTCGGGAAATACCTTCAGAAAATTCAGCTAACAATAGGAACATCTTCAAGTCGCTTCTCCTCCGACTTTTTCTCCGTTATATGAGCTAAGAAAGCTAAGACAACCTTTCTTAATGTACTTCTCCGTTTTGATACTCGATATGATACTAATTCGAGTTCCACTTCGTTCCCCACGAATAATCAAAGTTTCGCCATTGTAGGGAAGATGAACAACTTTCTCATCACAAATGATCTTTGCGCCGATGCTTAGATAACCAATCCATGCCTATGACGACGTCAAAACTACCAAGCTCTACGGGCATGAGGTCTATGTTGAATGGATGATTAAGAAAATTGAATGTGCAACCGCGAACAATGGTGTTGGTGCAAACTACGCTACCATTAGCTAATTCGACAATGTATGATGTATCTAAGGTGGTTGGTTTAATGTTGAGCAAAGGTGCAAATGCATTGGACACAAAACTTTTGTCGGCACCCGAATCAAATAAAACTGTAGCATAACGATTATTGAGAAGAAACGTACCCGTTATGACATTCGGGTCCTCCCTATCTTCTCCGCCTCCAATGACATAAACCCTTCCTTGAGCCATACCTCCTTGATTCGGATTTGCTTGATTCTTTCCCTTCTTGCAATCCCTCTTGTAGTGTCCAATTTCCCCGCAACCAAAACATGTAACTGGTGGTGCATTGCAATCCCTAGTACGGTGACCAACTTTCTTGCACTTCTCACACGGATCAGGACATCGACCCGGATTGTGGTGACTCAAACACTTGTTACACTTCGGCAAAACACCCGAATAACCTTTTCCTTCTTTTTGACCCGCGGCATAAACCTTAGCAACCTCTTGCCTTTGGGCGGTTGTTGAGTAGCATTCCTACCCCTTGTGTTATCCCACTTGCGTTATTGTTGTTGCTATTGTTGTTGTAGTTGCCCCGGTTGTTGTTGTTGAAACGGTTGTTGGGGTTGCTGTTGTTGCTTCGGTTGGTAGTGGTGTACTTGCCTCGCTTCACCACTTGTGCCATCAACTTTTGAGTAACACGAATAGCTTCTTCAATTGATTGTGGATCGAAATGAAGTCACATCTCCTTGTATGACCTCGGGAAGTCCTCCAATAAATGCCTCTAGTAACTTTTCATTATCCGATACCATTGACGGGCATAATGCGGCTAATTCCTGGAATCTCCGAATGTACGTGTCAATGTCGTAACCAATAGTAACCAATTCATAAACTCCGTCTCTAACTTTTTGATTTCTGTTCGCGGACAAAACTTCTTAGTCACCAAGCTCTTAAATTCCACCCACGTAAGCTTAAAAGCATTCTCCATACCAATTGGTTGAGCGTATGAATTCCACCATGACAACGCTCCATCGAGCAAAGTGCTTGTAGCATACTTAACCTTACTGTCATCCGGACAGTTACAAAGCAAAAATACCGACTCCAACTTTTCAAACCATCTGACCATTGCTGTTGCTCCCTCGGTACCTCGGAACTTAGTGGGTTCACCACTCTTGAAATCTTTGTACGAGCATTTCTTAATCCCAGATCCTCCGGCATTACCAGTTGCAGCAGCTAATCTTGCGGCTTCAGCAGCGGCCGCGGCTTCAGCAGCAGCAGCAGCTACTGTTTCTCTTTCAACTCTCAAGGCATTAGCAATGCTATCGTTTACCAACTTCTGAATCGCTGCTTGGGTCATCTCAACTGTTGCTTTCTTCGGTGCCATAATTCTTCAAAATCACAAGATGAAACAATCATGAGAACTCGTAAGTAGAAACAACCATCATGCAAATATATCCACAACCACAACATGCATAAAGATAAATGGAATCACAACGGAACAATAATGAAATATCACAATATAATCACAACACACGTGAATAATATACATGAAAATTTCGGCCTACATGGACCGATATCATAGATAATAATAACCATTCCTACATAGTAGAGTCACTACTTGATACATTTGTTTGTACAACAACCAAAATACAACAAGTTCTTTAAACTACGTCACACACCTTGTGACTAGGATACTAATGGTCAAAACTATACAATGACAAAGGTCTACATAAGGCACCTCATGGTGCTCCGCCTGCCCTATCCTGAAGATCACGAACCTGCATAACCAAACTATCAACCAAACTCCTCATCTCATCCAGCTGACCCTGCAATGAAACAATACGCTCATGGGCTGAAGATAACTCCTGTGACTGGCTCAGTAAACCATCCCGTGCCATATCAGCCCTGTCAAACAGCTCAGGCATCTCCTGCCTCAACTCTGTGATGTGCTCCCTATCCTCAATCTGTCTGTGCTGAAGACCCTGAAACTCTAAGTCAATACTAACCCTGCCTAATATCAAACCCTCGACCTCCTCGGCGATGGGCTCAATCCTGTCAACCGATAGCTCCCCTAACTGTCGAGTCAAACTATCAATCTGTAACTACTGTGCATCGATAGCGGGCTACCTAGTGCCGCTGTAGAAGGCTGACGTGCAGCAGCTGCCCTAGAACTCTCGCCTATCTCAAATCTAGCGGGCGGCTCAGGCTCAGTCGACGGTGGTGTAGGGATATCGAAACGTGCACGCTTTTTGGGCGGCAAGTCCGATGCGGGTGCAGGATCTCTAAGAAAGTATGACGATGA
Source organism: Chrysanthemum seticuspe (assembly GCA_019973895.1). NCBI lineage: Eukaryota > Viridiplantae > Streptophyta > Magnoliopsida > Asterales > Asteraceae > Chrysanthemum > Chrysanthemum seticuspe. Next base: position 34,088,775 of record BPTQ01000009.1, read on the forward strand.
TGGTGATGAATGATACTGGCAGTGGTGCTGGTGGTGGTGATGGTGCGAGCAACGGGTTATGAACTGGGCTAACTGTGAGGTGTGGGTGCGACCTTCACCCTCCTCGAAGGGTTCGGTCTCAGTGTCGGTCATGATCAGTGGGAAGGCTGCAGTAGATCCGATAGAAGATACAACCTCAGTGGAATGTGATGGATCATCATCCGATGATATGGTAATAGGGTGAGAATCTGAAGACATGTCTGTGACAACCGATATGAAATAAATGTAAATAATCTCGAACAAAGTGTAAGTGAATCCGCATGATAACAATGAACATGTACTATGATGAAATGATGAGATGCTATGATAATGTAGCTATAGTCTAGGGTCAATGATGCAACCTAGTTCTCTATAACTGTAGCTCTGATACCAATCTGTCACACCCCCAATTTACCTGTTTTGCAGCGGAATGGAATTCCTGGGGGCAATGACTGTCATAGCACCACATCACAGTTATATTGAACGACCTAAAGTGTCGTTTTAAAAACACATCGTTGGATATTTCATAAAACAAAATCAGAGTACAACATCGGTCCCAAAAGGTTTAACAAGTTTGCCAAAATACAAATATGTTACAATCCAAACGATGTTTTGAAATAAACCATAATGTACATAATGTAAGTCGACGCCGCGACTCAAAATATGGGTCCCTAACCATGTCATGATGAACGTGCCTCAGTTACCTGAAAATACATTGCTAAAAACGTCAACAATAATGTTGGTGAGAAATCATAGGTTTATGTAAACATTTTATACGACTACACAAGTATAGAATATGCATGACAATCCAGTCACGTAAAAATAATGTTACAATTGCCTTAAGCCCATGACCCCGAAACTAGACTGATCAATAATGTATGCCCCTCCACAGAGTGTTTGCCAGACAACTCTGTAATGAAATCAAATGAAATGCATCCGTTCACCTGGTTGGGATTCACCAACCCGGATGGAGGCGTCACCCTCGATAGATCTATCCACTCATCCTCGCTTCAATGATTAACGGTTCATGGTTCAGGAAATGGGGACTTTCAAATTGGCATATGTGGTAACTTAAGCAATGTAATGAATTTAACATACTTGGTATCGTACAAAAAAAAATGTAGTGCAATGTATTCTCCCCCGTGGGTTTGAAAATAATCGAAAGCATGTAAAAACGGGGCTATGAAAACTCACTTGGATAAACTGGAAATAACGGCAATAGTGAGTACACTGAGGTTTATAATGATGCGTCAACCGGGACCTATTATCAATGATATGATATGTCATGAATTGCAATGTAATGCTATGCATGCACTACGTATGTTATTTATACCATTTACGAGTTTTTGAAAAAGATATACTCGTCGTCGAAAAATACTCTTTTGACGTCTCGACCAATCAAAAATGACTTTACATGTTTTTACGTCAAAATGTCATCCTACAATGGTTTTAAAATGATTTTTGGTGAAATTACCAATTTTCGTCGCAAAACAAAGTCGTCGGAAAAACCATGAAATTAACAAAAATGGCTCCGGAAAAACAATCGTAAAACAGTACACGTTGATCGTTAGAGAACGAAATCGACGGTTTTGGAAAATTTGTATCCATATCTAAAAGTTTCAGTTCAGGAGTTTTCGTCCAAAAGGTCTCGATTATATAGATATCAAAGGCTAAAGATGGTGGTTTTTGTTGAATGGTGTGCAGAAAATGAGTTTCGGCCAAGTTTGAACATCCGTAAATAAATAACTACAACTCCGCTTGACAAACCGCTTTTTGATTTGGAAAATATGGCCGGTGAACTTGATTTTACTAGAAGACACTTTGTTATAAAAAGTTTGCATCAACCGGTTAAAAACTGCCGCCAACATGGACCCTTACAGCTAGTGTAATACTTGTTACGTCAAAATAATATAATTTTCAGAAATTAATATTTACGGCAACTTTATGAAAACTGGCCATATATTTGTCGTTTCAACTCCGTTTTCTACGTTTTATATGTCCTTAGCTTCGTATCGAAGTAAACTAATATATTTTTGAGAAGTCGAAATAATTTGTGAAGCTTAAGGCTCGTTTTTGACCCGAAATATACTAAAAACAGTGCATGCTGTCATTTCAGAAAATAATACGTGTCGGTGTCAAACTTTAAAAATTCACCACGGCTTCGTTATAACTCCGTTTTTATCCGTTCAAAAGGCCACGGATTCGTTTTTAAGTATATTTTCCTAAAAATCAAGGCCAAACTTTCGTACCATCTACTGATTTTTCCAGAAATTCGAATTAAGGACAGAATACAAAATATAGTTTACGAAAATAGTTTTTCACGGACAAAACCTATTCTAATCCCTTCAAATCAACACCGAAACTAATCTAATCCTACCATACACCTTCTTAGGGTGTCATGGGTTCCTAATCACCATCAAGACCAAAGATTAACTTGGGAATATTTATAGGATGACTATTAAGTATATAAAACCTAAAAATCAAGAAATAAATGGTATAAACTCCATAACATGCATAAAAGCTACAAAATGATAAGGATCATATGAAAATGAAGAGGAAACTTAAAGATGGATAAAACATGCTTACAAGTGAAATGAAGAGGTGATAAGAACCAAGGTTTACTTAAATACTCTTAGATTTTTATTTCAAAATCTTAGAAAGAGTATCAACTAGATTGTAGATAACACAAGAACTTGAAGAAAATTTTCTTGATCCCTTGTTTTGTTGATGATGGCCGGTTATGGTTGTCAAGAAGAAGAGAGGAAAATTTATTTTACACTTTGATAATAATGTATGTATGTGAAAATACTTGAGATACATGTAAGTAAAATGTAAGACTTTTAGATTGTGTGTAAAATGTAACAATCAAGAACCAATCCCCATTAAATGCATCCCTTCCCCCTTGGTCGGCCAAGGGGGGGGGGTATGTAGATATTTTACTTTTTTTTTTTTTTTTTTTTTTTTATATAAACTTTGTATATAATTTGTGTAATATGATAGGATATGTAATGAATTGTGAAAGAAAAGTGTAAGTAAAAGTAAATGAGAGTTTTTGGTGTAAATAAGTTTTTAGTAAATCAAAATAGATTGTATTGAGGTGATAAAAATTGTAAAAATACTTTCCTTGTGAAAATCGGGTGATAAAATAATTATCGTAAGATTTTAAGAAAAACGACGTAATAATTTAATCGTTACGATTAAAATACCAATTAAATGTGAAACACTAGGAAAACTAAAAGTATAGTTTTTATAAACTAAATATGAGTTTAAAAATACCTCGGGATCATTTTTGAAAGTAACGGGTTAAATAATCAAAATAAAAACTCACGCGATAAAATTAATAAACATAAAAAATTACGCGTTGAAGGGTGAAATGAAATGTCGTGCATGAACTAATGAAATGCACATGATGTCAATGAAATGTAGACTACTCAGAGTCCATATGAAATGTACGTGAATGTCATGATCATGAATTCGCCGCTAAACCTCCAAGGTTACGCGAATTTGAAACAAGTAAACCAAGTTTACTAAAACGTTGAAATAATGAAACATGAACGGTGTCGAGAAATGACCTGAAAGTACGGATTGTCACAGGATCCGTAGGACGCTCCTCCTAAATGGGTTATGGGTCATGGGTCATAGACTATGGACCATGGGTATTCAAATAGATACAGTGTATCTACAAATTGCAATGCATCTAGTCAGTGGGTCATGGGTTATGGATATGCTCCATGGGTATGCGTCATGGGTTATGGTTTTTACCCATCCTAATAAAGTATTACAATAAATGAATCATTACAACTATTAATGTTAAATAATTATATATATAAATGATTTACATAAATAACATGTATCTTTATAATTTTACTTATGATAACTTTATATTTGTTATCAACAAAACACAAAAAAGATCGCTAAATATGAATAAACGTTTTTACGATTTATTTGTATTAACATAAACTAAGAAGAAAAAAGCATATTATTATGTGAGATAACCCGAGTGCTCCTTAATTCATTGTTGCTTAAATGAATGTACCCGAAAACACATATTAGTTATATGTTCCCTTTAGCATTCAAAAGACTTGAGATGCAATGAAAACTGGTTTTTACTTTGTATTAATAATGAAAAAGGTTTGTCCTAAACATGATAATAGCATTAGAAAAAGGATACGGGGAGAAGTATCATTTTAGAAAGCATTTCAAAAATTTTCTTGAAAACAAAAAATTATCGTTAGTTTCGAAAGGGTACATGAAAATATATTTTGAGTTTTAAAAATCCCCCTATTGTTTGTGTGTTGTGTGTGAAATAGATATCCTAGACTCAGAAAAGAAGTTAAGGCTAACGTTTACATATCTTGTAGAGTTGAGAAACCAATTACGACGATTGTTCCATGAGACCAAGACCATGGCGAAGCAAGTTGAATTATTCCCGCTTCAACAGTTTGGTGAGGACGTCGGTTATGTTGTCTTCGGATGCTACCTTCTCAATAGAAATGTTCCCCTTTTGAACATTGTCTCTTAAGAAGTGATAACGGATCTCTATATGCTTGGTGCGAGAGTGGAACACCAGATTCTTGCTTAAATCAATAGCACCTTTGTTGTGATTCTTGCTTAAATCAATAGCACCTTTGTTGTCACATAAAATAGCTATGTCACTTAGATGAATGTCGTAGTCAACTAACGCTTGTTTCATCCATAGTGCTTGTTGGCATGCTTTGCCAGCGGAGACATATTCGGCTTCGGTTGTTGATATGGCCAATGCTGTTTGCTTCTTCAAGAACAAAGATGTTAAACAACATCCCATAAAAGTACATACACAACTTGTACTCTTTCAGTCAACATAATCACCTGCATGGTCAAAATCCGCATATACAATAGTTTCTACCCCCGTTCCTTTAGGATACCATAATCCCAATTGAGTCGTACCCTTAATGTATCTAAATATAATTTTGACGGCTTCTAGATGTGATATTTTAGGATCTTCTTGAAACCTAGCACACAGACAAACACTAAACACGATATCCAGCCGACTAGCCGTAAGATAGAGAAGACTACCAATCATGCCACGGTATTTGTGTTATCAACGGATTCACCGTCTTCATCTTTTGTAAGTTTAGTGTTGGAGGACATTGGTGTTCTTATGGGTTTTGACTCTTCTAAACCAAATTTCTTTAACATCTGTTTTATTTATTTAGATTAATTAAAGAAGATATCATCTTCTAGTTGTTTGATTTGTAGACCAAGAAAGAAACTCAATTCTCCCATCATACTCATTTCAAACTCGTCATGCATGATTTTTGAGAAATCATCACACATGTCTTGACAAGTAGATCCGAATATAATATCATCCACGTATATTTGAACAATAATTATATGTGATTCCTTTTTCTTCGTGAAAAGTGTATTATCAACTAACCCCATGGTGTAGTTGTTTTTTATTAAAAATGACTTGAGTCTATCATACCAAGCTTTTGGGCTTCTTTAAGACCGTAAAGAGCTTTCTTTAATTTATACACATGTTTAGGTTTTTCGAAATCGATAAAGCCCGGAGGTTGAGCTACATAAAGTTCTTCATTAATAAAGCCATTTAGAAAAGCACTTTTAACATCCATTTGAAAAAGCTTAAGATCATTACCACAAGCATAAGCAAGAAGTATTCTTATAGAATCTAATCTAGCCATGGGAGCATAGGTCTCATCAAAGTCTATGCCTTCTTGTTGATCATATCCTTGGGCAACGAGTCTAGCTTTGTTTCTAGACACTACACCGTTTTCATCTAACTTGTTTTTATATACCCATTTAGTTCCTATTATGGTTTGGTTATTAGGTAGAGGGACAAGTGTCCAAACATCGTTAGAAACAAATTGATTTAACTTTTCTTGCATAGCCATTACCCAACTTTCATCTTTTATGGCTTCTTGCGTATTTTTAGGTTCTATGGTTGAGACAAAACAAAATAAACTACTTTGGTTTTGGACTTGAGATCTTAAGGTTCTTTCATTTAACTTTCCTATGACCTTATCTATGGGATGATCTTTAGACTCTTTAATATTGATGATTTCATTGTTTAGTAGTTCATCTTCTTTGTTAATATTTTCCTTGATTTCTATGGCCTCACTTACGATTATCTCGTCATCAACAAGAGGTTGGGTATGTTTAGGTGGACTTTCATCAAATTTTATGTTTAATGACTCTTCAACCTTCATTGTTTCTTTATTTAATATAACATAAACTTTACTATTAGGAGAGTAACCTAAGAAGATACCTTCGGTTGATTTAGGATCAAATTTAGTTTGGTAATCTTTAGTGTTAAGTAAGAAATATTTGCTACCAAAGACTCTAAAATGGTCTAATTAGGACTCGGTTAAGTATGTAGGTTGATGTATCAACGACATTGCCACAAAATTTCTGAGGAATAGATTGCTCATTAATCATGGTGCGACTCATTTCTTGTAGGGTTCTATTTTTCCTTTCAACAACCTCAATTGATTGTGGAGTGCGAGGAGCCGAGAAATTGTGCGTAATACCATTAGCATCACAAAAAGCTCCAAATTGCGCTTCATTATCAAATTCCCTACCATGATCTGTTCTAATAGACACTATAGGACTTCCTAATTGTCTTTTGATTTTCTTGCTTAATATTTCAAAGTAATCAAACGTTTCAGTTTAATTCTTTAAAAATTTAGTCCATGTGTACCTTGAGTAATCATCCACTATAACCGAAGTATAGTAGTTACCTCTATAACTTTGAATAGCGGATGGACCAAATAAATCCATGTGAAGTAGTTCTAGACACTTAGTAGTAGAGAACATATTTTTAGCTTTGTGACTAGCATGGACTTGCTTTCCTACGTTACAAGCATCACAAAAATGATGTTCGTATTTTAATTTTGGTAGATCTCTTACTAGTTCTTTAGATGATAGCGATTGAAGAAGTCGCATATTGGCATGACCCAGTCTTTGATGCCCTAAGGTCGAAGTATCATCCATAGAAGTAAGACAAATTTGTCTTTAGGTTCATTACCATTTTTAATGACATAGACTCCATGTTTCCTAATGCCTCTACCTATAGTGATACCGTTTTTCAATATTTTACTATCGGTTTCACTAAAAAGTACGTTACACTTTTTATCACATATTTGTCCTATGCTTAAAAGGTTGAAGTTTAGGTTTTCTACGTGACATACATCGTTAATGGTTAAAGATTTGTGAGAGATTGTACCTTTACCAATGATTTTGCTCTTACTATTACCAAATACCACATTCCCTCCATTGAAGGATTCATATATGGAAAACAAGTCTTTGTTACCGATCATGTGCCAAGTGCACCCGCTATCCTTTCCATTCATCCGGATCTAGGTCGACTTTTAAGCACACCTAAAAAAACAATTAACTCAAAAGTTTGGTCCCATTTGTTTATGGGTCCATAAGTGTTATACATTTCATTCATGTTAGGCATATATGGAAAAGATGAGAATGCATTCCATGGTCTAAAGTTTTGAAATGGAAAGCCGTTTTGTACATTAGGATTCCATCCCATTTGATGGTGGTTACTTCTCGGATAGACATTATTAGGTCTCCTTATAAATGTTTTTGGTTTTGAAAACGATGGACCTTTGTTTCTCATAAAACTTTGATTTTGTTTTAGGGGAGGTAGTTGTCTAACAGTAACGTGGGTTGGTTTCTTCTTGTTAATGATAACAAAGTCGGTCATAGATGAAGTAGTTACATTATTTCTACTGTTTGCTGGTACAGACTCACGGATCCCTGGTTTTACACTAGACAGTTCCCTTTTCAAGGGATCCGTGGGATCCGTGACTACAGTAGCTTGTTTTTCAATTTCTTTGACAAATTGTGTTTCTTTATTCTCTCTAGTTGATGCATTAAGTTGCTGAATACCTAAACCCTTTTGATTGTTTCATGTTTTAACACTATCTAGTATTATATCTAGAGTATCAGTACTCATTCTAGCAATCTTGGAATCAAGATTATCAACAAGTGTTTGAAGTTAAACATCAAGCTCACATTCCCCACTTGCTATCTTTTAATTCAATGACTTCCTTTTCTAAACGTTCAATTTTGTTTTTCCAAATCTTATTTTTGTTAATTACTTTTAGACTAATTTTGCAAAGTTTATTATATTCATGATGCAATGATTCATCATCTAATGATGAGCTACTATAATAGAGAGATTCGGGACATACCTCGTTTGAGTCATTTGCCATGAGACAAATTTCTTCATTCTCCTCCTCGCTCATTTCCCACGAACCACTTACGAACGCCTTTTGTTCGTCACGTTTAGGACACTCACTAATGAAGTGATTAGGGTCCCCACATTTAAAACATGCGCGTTCGTCCCTTGCTTTCTTGTCGTCTTTGCCTTTTAGGAACCCCTTCTTGTCGTCATATGGTTGTTTGACATATCTTCCATTTCTTCTAAAAAACATCTTGAAATCCCTTACTACCATGGCATGTTCTTCGTTATCACTCTCCGAAGAAGAGTTTTTTTCATCGCTTAAGACCTTCTTGGATTTTAAGGCAAGAGATTTATGCTTCTCTTTATTTTCTTTTGAGGCTTCAGAATCTTTAGCGAGGACAAGCTCATAGACCTTTAGATTGCCTATGAGTTCGTCGAGGGTAAGGATTGACAAGTCTTTTGATTCTTTGATGGCCATCACCTTTGATCTCCACTTGGATGGAAGAGCCCTTAGATATCTCCTGATATGATTACGACTAGAGAAAGACTCATCAAGTGCTTGTAATGATGTAATTATAGTATTAAAGTTTGCAAAAGAATTATCTATACTATCCTCATCCGATATTGAAAATTGTTCATATTGTTGAACAAATAAATCTATTTTATTGTTTTTAACTTGTTGATTTCCTTGATGAGTTACAACTAAAGAATTTCAAATTTCTTTAGAGGTTTTAAGCATAGAAATTCTTTTGAATTCCTTTTTGGGTAAAGCATTGTATAAAACCATTTTAGCTTCACTATTTTTGGAAAGCTTTTTCTTTTGATCATCAACGAATTGATCATGAGATTTGTTTACTAAATTTCCGGTTTTATCATCTTTTGTAGTGGCTTCAAAGTCCCCTTCAACAATGATGTACTAAATATCAAAATCTTTTGACTTCACATACGTTTCGAATCTATTTTTCCAATAAATAAAACCATTTGTTTCAAGTAGTGGATGTCGTTGCATAGATTGCCTTTCTTTATAATTTTCAAAACTCATTGTGATCGAAAAGTTTTTAAAATACGGTTTACTTTAAAACTTTTGTAAACCTAGCTCTTGATGCCAATTGTGGAAAACTAGAAGGGGGTGGTGAATAGTTTTGCCGATTTTAAGTTATTTTCAAAAACTTTAGATTCGATCTTATGTGAATTCGTATGGATGGATAGAAAGTATAAGACAATAAGTAATGTAAGTAATGAAAGCAAGTAAAGTAAAGGATAGAAATGACACAACCGATTTATAGTGGTTCGGCTACAAGGACACCTTCATTGCCCTACTCCACTCCCCAAGTCACCTACTCGAGAGTTCAAGCACTATGTAAACAAACTCCTTCAACTAGGAGGAGAAACCTCACAATGTCGCTTACACTTTTTCCGGTACAAAGCTAAATACCGAGTCCTTGACACGGCGGACCAAACCAACACAACTATAACACAACAACTATGTGAAATATGAGATACAAGATCTAGCTACTGAATCTTGTGGAGGAACAAATCAATCAAGGACCCCTTGCTTGGATGACTTGTAGTATCTTGTGATCTCGCCTTTGGAAGGACCTATATGAGAATCACAACAAAAGAAAGAAGAACTACTAGATAGATCAAGAGATCTAAGATTAGAGGATATATAGAATATATTGGAGAGTTTGTAAGAAGAGATGTGAGTTACAATGAAGAAATGGCTCAATATTTATTGGCAAAAAATCGCTACTGTTCCCCGGATCCCACGGATCCCTTACATGAGGGATCCATCCAGTGTAATCTGGGGGATCCGTAGGACGCTCCTCCTAAATGGGTTATGGGTCATGGATCATGGGTAATGGACTTTGGATCATGGGTATCCAAATTAGATACAATGTATCTAAAAGATGAATGCATCTAGTCAATGAGTCATGGGTTAGCTCCATGGGTATGGGTCATGGGTTATGGATTTTACCCATCCTAATAAATTATTACAACAAATGAATTATTACAACAATTTATGTTAAATGACTATATATGTAAATGCTTTACAAAAATAACATGTATCCTTATAATTTTACTTATGATAACTTTATATTTGTTATCAACAAAACACAAAGAGGTCGCTAAATATGAATAAATGTTTTTACGATTTATTTGTGTTAACAACCATGAAATGTATTTTTGCAACATTGATATATAGATGGGTGTGGTTCTGGCACTGGTGGAAGTGGTTTTTCTTGGTCTGCAGAGACATACCATGCTTGAGAGCCTCTTACTTTCAATGGGTAACGAACCGCATGGTTGTGATTGTTGTTGCTAAATTTCCGGATTGTGCATCCATGGTGACCTGAGAGTTTGAATGAGTTTGATGAACAAGGTTGATGATATAAGATTGGTATGTTTGTGTGAGATTGTGAGAAGTAAATGAAGCTGGTTAAATGGGTAGGTTTGTGTGTAAATGTGGGAAGTTATAACTCATTTACCTCACACAAGGAAAGTCAAACGAGTTTATTTCAAAGTAGCCTGACCCTATATTTGACTACACAAAAATTAATTGAAACTAGGTTAGAAAGAGTGTGTGTTACTTTTTAAGTAAATTCTCCTACCAACTAGTATGGCACACCGTTCAAGTAGCAAAATGAAGAGAAACAATATGGATGGTACTGATACAGATGTGGGGGTGTTGGATGACAGCAACCAATCAACTAAAATGAGATGCACTGGCTGTTATATAGAAGTTCAAAATATGGCTGGTTTAACTTTTGAAGCAAGGCTACCTAGAGGAGAAAGTATATACAAACAAATTGCATAAACATGAATATATACAAACACCCCCTAAACTGCATATGTAAATGCTCATGCAAAATGCTTAAGCAAAAGGATGTCTTAAAAGATTAAGCAAACAAATTGCATAAACATGTCTTACATATCTTAACTAAAAATGTCTTAAAATAGCATACTACATAAAAAGGGAAAACACAAAACAAGGACCATTATCCTGCATTTAGTTTCTATTTTTGGAATGCAATGAACAACAATTAGAACCTCATTTGAGAGCTGGTTCTTTCGAATTTGATCTTAAACCAATGATGCAGCCGGTTATACTAAGAGGCCTTGCCTTCCTCTGGTCACTGGTACCCTCATATGGTCTTGCCTTCCTTTGCTCACTGGTACCCTCATCTTTCCTTGCCTTCCTCTATTTACCATCAGCTTCCTTCCTCTGTTTACTGGTACCCTCAGCTGATAACACTGATAGAGTGTCTTGCAAATCAGTGCTGACAGTGTTAAGATCCAAAACTGCAAAGATTATACAACAAAGGCAAACTGTAATACAAGCTGTAATAGTCACTTCAAAGAACATTATTTAAAGCAATAACATGTATAAGGTAGAAATACATTCCAAACACCCCTGTAAGAGATTTAATATATTTACCTTCTAGCGTTACATTCTTTCTGCTGATAAACGGATCCTCAACAAGCTCTGCAGTCACTTTTGCCTTTCGCTTGTCATCTATAAAGATAGCCGAAATGAAATAAATAAGACTTATTTCACTTTCCAAACACCCTTATAAAAGGTTGAATACTTTTACCTATCATTTCAATCCTTTTCCTCATAAATAGCTCACCAAGAAATTCATCTAGATTTTCCTCTGTGATGGTTTTGTATGGCCCATACCTTTCTTTCATTTGATCCAATAATTCATCATTTAAGTTATTGCCCAGGTTACACCATACTTCTTCATCATCCGCCAAACATTCACTCAGTTTAAGCCCAACCTTGTATTTGATATCTGCAAAGATTATTCAAGATAGCAGAACTGTAATAAAAACTCAAATAATAGTATCTACATTACTTCATAAGAGGTTAAAAAAATTAACCTTTCATGATTTTTTCCCTGTATAAATCATGTTCAAGTTTTGCAATCCTGTTTTCTATACGATCACAAATGCTCTGCGCATTTTCCTTGTCATCTATAAAGATAGCCAACAAAACTAGATGTGATCACTAATTACCACATGAAACATAAACCAAGACTATACTTGTTAACCATTCACCAACACTAGATGTGATCACTTAACACATGCAACTAGACACTACTGTTAACCACTCGCAGTCAAATATAATTACCAAAATCAAACTAAACCAATTTTTAACACATTAAGGAGCTAAATAAACAACGTAAATACTTGAATGTACTATGAAACAAAAATTACAAACTTGGTCAATACTACTTTTTGGCATCACTCACAGTCAAATATAATTACCAAAATCAAACTAAGCCAAATTTTAACACATAAATGAACTAAATAAACAATATAAACTTACCAACACAAAATACCCGTTGCATACTTTCACTACCAATAGGGCTTCCCCTCTCCTGTCGTGGCGTGGGTGTACTCGGGTTAGGGGATGCAACCGAAGTCGCGGGTAGCGGTCCGTGTTTTCTAGGCCTCCCCCTCCATCTGTTTTTCTTTACCACAACCCCATTCTCGCTTCCAGTTTGACCACCATCCATGTTAAAAAATTACGGTTTCTGCAGGCTAAACAACCAATTAGGGTTTATGTTTTTATGTGTTAGACGTTAGGGACGTTGTGTTTATGTTTGTGTCAGCCCTAAATGAAGCAGTTTTATAAGAAAGTTGTATCGTGAATTTTGTCCCTCAAGGTTTGGAGGGTGAATAAGTAATTTTTCATGGGTGCTGGAAAGAAAGGAGAAGGGTGGATTTGCAATTATTGAAGAAAAGGAGGGTAAAATTGTCATTTCACACGACATTTAACGAGATTTCCTAACGAGCATTTGTCAAAAATCAAAATTTGCAACTACAGTAACTCGGAACGGACATTACTTGCAGAACATTGAAAGTTTAGGGAAAATATTTGCAATTTTTTTCTCGAGGACATTATTCGCAGTTTTCTCTATATATTAATGTTTGATAGTTATCAATTACAATAAGATGGCAGGCAAACGAGCAACAAGCTGCGCCGCAACTCCTTTTTTGATGGCAAACCCAATCCTACTAAAAATGAAGTTTTGTGTCTTAGGGGTCGAAAAATACTTTGCACAACCCGTTGAACCCTATTCAAAAACTCCCCTGCTTCCGGAGCTTGGAAACCAAATTATCAAAAGCAAAAGAGATAACACACGTGTTGATTTTCTAAACAAGCCTTCTCATGTTTAGCAACTTTTCTCGATTCCGCTTTCAACGCAGCTTGCCCCGCAACAAACCCATAATCCGTGAGCCCATCAAGAGGGGACACGCCAGTAAGATCCACACAAGCATGTTTCCCCCCGGCCCACCCAAACACAAGTATATCAGCCAGCCGTAAAGTAGAATTCCCTTCAAGCGGATACGTCAAAAAGTTCACGGAGGCCTCCTTTTTAGAAGAAATTCCTGCTCGTTTAAGAACACCATATAAAACATCCCTAACCAAATCAAGCCTATATTTAAAACTAGGTAACTCCTTGAAATGGACCGCATGATCGCCAAAAGAATCCAAACAAATCTTTTGGCAGACTGGGCAAAGCTCACTGGAAATAGAGGGATCATTAGCTGGTAGATAAGGATAGTATGATACTCTTGAGCTGACATATGTTGGCCTAGTCCTTCAATAGGGATAACCGTCAATAAATTCTGAGCATGAGGAGATCAGAGACATTGAAACACTGCTTTTTTGGTGAGGGGATAAATCAAACTTCACTCTCAAACTCTGGACGATTCCACTAAATAAGCCACACGCCAAAACATCCTGGGCTTTAGGGGGTGTCCTTGTTAGAGAAACCGCTAAGATCAAAATCAGGGAGGGACATGGCCAAGCGATCCATCGCAATCCCACAATCAGAGTCAACCCCATCAATACCACATCCCTAAAGAATGTGGTCCAGCAAACTCCAAGATTGCACCCTCAAGGCCACAAAAGCATAAGTAGATACATCATCTGCCAAACATAAACCCAATTCACCAAACCGAGTCAGAATGGATGCTAGCCTCCATTGAGAATCCCAAAAAAAAGGCCCCCACAAACCACAATAGCCTCTATCACCTTCCGAAGGCCATTGTCAAAAATAGAAACAGCTTCCCCGGTATACATAGGTTGGAACGTTCTGAGACCGAACAAAAGAATCACAAACATAAACTTTTCATTTCCGAAACTACTTTTAAACTCCTATTTTTCACACTTTTTTATTATTACAAAGTAAATTCACAAACATAAACCCTTTTTATTGATTTAAAGCTAAAGAAAATTTGAAAAGAAAAAGTCTCCTGACGATCTTTAAAATTTGTATGCCGAAGAGAGGCTGGGGAAAGAAAATTAAATTTCAAAATTTTAGTTATTTGTACTATCTTTAAAGTAATAACTAAAAAAAATGTAATTAACTTGTCACGTTTTGTGATTCTATGTAGTCCAATAATTTTTTGTCTATTATACAACTAACGCTTTTGAATTTTGACATTTCTGTGTATTATTTAAATTTTTGGACAATTTTACAATATCTACTATATAAAATAGAGGAATGAATCCCTCTCCTTCTGGTCTTAACGAGTGTTGGAAAACCCGCGCGATGCAGCGGGGTTGCTTAAAGGACTTACTTTGCAACGACATTTAAACCTCAGGGGTTGTTTTTGCTAAGTTGCGAAAGATTATTAATGCTAAAGGACTTACTTTGCGACGACACTTGAACCTCAGGGGCTGTTTTCGCCAAGTCGGCAAACTTTGCATTAAATGCGTGTGGGTGAAAGAAAAGCTCCTGCCTTTTAGTATAGTTAATAATTTATAAGTCATAATACTTATTATACAATACACAAAGCACAAATAAAACTAAAAAAACCACTACTCATTCATTTAATACAATTAATACACTATTAAAAATACCCTTTCACCAAAAAAATACAACTATTCAACCACAATTTACAATCTAATGAAGCTACTAAGCCAAATACTTAGTAAGTTTACAAGAAAAGAAGTATAGTGTACAACACTTTAATGCACATAATTTTCAAATATACAAGACAAGAAGCATAGCGTACACCACTTTACAAAACACCACATTAATGTAGTCAATTAATACTGGTCAATAAATACAATTAATATAGTTATTAAAACACCCCTTATATAAGAAATACAAATTATCAAGCATATTGTATAACCAAATTAAACACAATTCCTGCATTAAATGTCACTAATACAAATAATAAAACACATTATACAAATATTCAAGCCCGAACGGGCACGAGCTAAACGAAATTCTTGAAATCTGTAAATTTATTATCAAAAAGAACATAATAAACTAAAAATACATGATTCACCGAAAAACTTTATTTTAGGGTATCCGCCGCCGCAACGCGCGAGAACCATGCATTAAATGGCACTAATACAAATAATAAAGCGCATTATACGGATATTAAAGCCCGAACGGTCAACAGGCAAAATGGGCTTAAGCCCGAACTAGCGCGGGCCAAACGGGCTCGAGCCCGAACTGGCACGGGCTAAACAAATTTCTTGATATCCGTAAACTTATTGTAAAAAAAAAACATAATTAACCGGAAAATTTTATTTCAATGTATCCGCCGCCGCAATAGGCAGGTACCATGCTAGTATATATAAAAGTAGAAATTTAAAGTAAGTTATATGAAGGTCAAAAGGACACTAGGCTACATAGAACTATGCTTCGTGACAAGTTAGTTAAATTTCCCTTTAAATAATGCACAAAAATACTATGCAACTGTTTGTATCAACTTTTAGAAAGAAGTTCTAGGAGTTTTAATCCCAAAACCTCCAATTTATTGTGGATTCTTTTGTACAAATTCGAGTTACTTTTTATTCATTTCACAAGATGAAGGTTCCTTCTTTTTTTTTTTTTTTTTTTTTTTTTTTTTTTTTTTTTTTTTAATTAATTATTTTGTTATTTATTTATTTATTTTTATTAGTTTTTTAAACTCTCTTCTATATTAATATATCATGTTTATATAAGATTGTCTATTTTTGTAAGAAAGTAAAACTATTAAGCTTTTTTTTTTGGTTCTTCATTTGTCTTATTTAGATGATTCTCGTGAAAAAGAACATTCTTATCATAATTCAACCCCTTGAAAATTCAAAGTAAATACTTCTTATGAGACACTACTTAATGTTATTGTAACTTAGTGGTTGGATCGTAACCTAACAATAATCCCATTTTAAGCAGGCCTTTGTTGGCTGGCAACTTTGTTCTACCACTTCGGGAAGGTGCTTGGTAAGACGAATCAAAAGTCACAATTACTATATGACCAAAAGTGTAACAGAAAGAAAGTTACTTATTTATTTGAGATTATGATTTGTCTCTATCTTGCAGTACGATCATTCGCTAAAGATACATCTCAAATTTATTTAGACGCAATAAATCTCTCATATGATGTACCTTATCAGATACGGATGAAAGGTAACTCGAGCACCTACCATCAATATTACAACAGATCGATTTTTGAAGCCACAAGAAGAAATGCATCCACATTTATTAGATTAATTGTGTGGGAGTTTCCGAATGCAATTTGGAGTACTAATGAAGATGGACACAATTTTATTCAATATTCTGTAATCAATCGTTCAGAGAAGATTTATAATTTACTATATGAAATGAGCGAACACAAGAATATTTATAAAACAATCAAAGATTCTTCTGGGAACAATCTTTTGCATTTGGCTGCAAGATTAGCACCTACTAACAAATTGAATCTCATATCGGGGGCAGCTTTGCAGATTCAACGCGAACTACAATGGTTCAAGGTAAGTACTTTAACCAATGACTCTAAGTTTGAATTTCATTCGGTATGCATAAAGTTCTTAAGACGTATTATCATATATCATCCAAGGTTAATATATCCTAGTATTTATTAGGAAGTTGAACGATTTGTATGTCCTCTTAACCGGATACAAAAGAACTTAGATGATGAAACACCTCAAGATGTATTTACAAGAGAGCATAAAGACTTGGTGATCGAAGGAGAGAACTGGATAAAGAAAACTGCCGAGTCATACACAATAACAGCTGCACTCATTATCACTATTGTGTTTGCAGCAGCTATTACAGTGCCCGGTGGAAATAATCAGGAATCAGGGATACCGATTTTCACTAACAACACTGCTTTCACACTATTTGCTATATCAGATGCGATATCATTATTCACAGGTGTTACGTCGCTGTTAATGTTTTTATCGATCCTTACGACACGTTTTGCGGAACAAGACTTTCTCTTTCAGTTACCTACGAAGCTGATTATTGGCCTCACTATGTTGTTCATCTCGACGACAGCAATGATCATAGCTTTTGGAGCAACCTTGTTCCTTGTGTTTGGACAAGGTAACTTTTCGATGCTTATTCCGATAGGTGCATTGACATGCCTTCCAATTATGTCTTTCGTGACCCTTCAACTTCCTCTTATTGTAGAATTGATACGTGCTACATATTGTGGTGGTTTTTTTGTTAGGGAAGAATATGGCTACTTCTATTGAATCAATTGTGACAGTGGGTGTCGTTCCCTAAGAATATTGTGTAATGCTATTAAATTTATACAGTTTTGCATCATTTCCATCTATCAATGGTATCTTACTTGTAACACCAGCTTGTTTTGAACATATGGTACCTTCAGGAAATTCATTTCAAAAACTTATTCACCCCATAATCACTAAGCATAAAGATGAATTATTTTGTTCATGCATTGTAAAGAAAATATTTTGTGTTATCTATTATTGTCGTGGTGAAAAAAATTATTTGTTTGGTTCTTTTTAATTAAGTCTCTATTTTTGGCTGAAGAGTCATAACCCATTAAATTTGATCATCGTCAGCCATAACCTAATTATATTTAGATAATGTTTCATTCATGAATTCAAGATAATGCTGAAAAATCAGTAATTTTTTTCTTATGTGTGAATTGAGATATAGTTTCTGTAGGTCTATCATTCATTTGGCACAAGATTCAAAAAGGTATATTGTCGAACAATGGGTGGACGCTAATTAATTTTGAACTGCATCCGATTTCTAATAGTAGAGCTTTTTGTTAATCTGTAATGGGGTTGTTCACTATTTTTCATAGTATGAAAAACGTATATTGCTGTACTTATAATCTTAGGTTTTGGAGTCGAGGGTGTTTGGATTGCTTACTCAAGTGCTTGTCTTATCTTTTAGGAACATCAACAGTTTTGATGAAAGTCTGTAACTGCTTATTTTAGTGTAAATAAGCATTTAAAGTACAATTGCTTTATAAGTAGATAAGCACTTTCAATTGGCAATCTCAAACACCCCCTAAAAGAAATTTAGGTGGTTTCTATGAATTAATTAGAATTGAGTTTATGCGACTTCCAGCCTGTTTGGCCCGTTTGAGACTATGCGAGCACATCGGTCCATTTATAAGTATGTGAGTCGAAATCACTATGTAAGTCATTGGAATCTATTACTGATTTGGAATTTTGTATGCATGCAACCACATCCAAATTTTCGTGAAGATTAAATAATGAATGTTTTTGTATGCAATATTGGTGAAGATAATCTTTGTGACCATATTGTTACATTGGTAAGCATTGACAACACAACTTAATGGTTCTGATTAGGGGCTGTCAACATACAGAAATTGTAGATGAAGTGCGAATAAAATGGTGCAGGTTTTTACATTATCTTCAGTTTGACCTGAGAAGATTCCAATTGTGCTACAAAACTTAGGGCATGTATTAAAGGTCTCTTCCGATGAACTTTGGTGTAATTTATCTTAATGGTAATCATCTTATATTGCCTGTAAAAACCATCAGTCCCTGTAGACGCTAACCATTTCGACAGTTTTTTTACCTACCCAAGAATGCCGAAAATTCAGAAATTCAAAAGTTGGTTACCGAATATGAAGGTTTAACCAAAGTCAGTTACCTTGTATAATTTGCCCTTCTTTGAACTTCCAATTTTGGATCTTTCTTTCTTCACGTTTCTTCTGTCAACTGCATATACCATACAGAATTTGTAGCCTAATGGTTACGTTCTTACGGGATTAAGCTATTGGGGACTACGCTCAAGTGAGTCTCCAAACTTCTTATGGTAACGTTATTATAATGTAGATTGCGGCAATAAACCAAAAGATTTTATCATAATTTTGTGTCCATTTTGCAGGCAATGCTAATGAGCAAGAATCAGGTTATCAATGAGAAATTCTATTTCCATGGAGATGCCACTGTCATGATCCTGTGGACTTTTGGTCTTCATTGTATACGCTTACATGTTTCACGTTATGTTATGTTATTATCAAAATATTTCTGCAGTGTTCGTTCTATAAATCTATTTCTCAGTTATTTTTTTCACATAGATTAATAGTTTTAATAGCAGATTACGATGATTTTGGGAGTTTAAGCGATAAAATGACCCACATGTTATCAGCTTTAGTTGCTGCGTCTCTTAAACTGATTTTTGATCGACTCTTTAATATTCGTTATCAGACTATCAGAACTTCCTTTAACTGTAGCGGGTGACAACAATATGTATCTAGACACATCAGAACTTCCTGCAGATTATGAAGCCAGAAGCTTAATAGAATTTAAGTATCATGATTTGAAAAACAGTACTAAAAATTTTAGTCCAGATATACTCTTGGGTGAGGGAGGTTTACGAAAGGTGTGCTTAGTGTCGGTTGGCCAGAATACGTTCGCCCCTTCAAAACATGGTGTCGAAGTTCCTGTTGCTATTAAAAGGCTCAATAAAGGAGGTTTACAACGAGATGCTGAATGGCAGGCGAGTATTACCAACTGTGCATCAACTTATACCTATAACAGAAACAAAAATTCTAGATATTAATGGTTGTTGTTAACTAATTAAAATATATGTTGCTTTGTTCTTCATGGTGAGATATATAAACTTTCCAGCCACTTATCATTACGTGTGATGATTATTATTTCTAGGGCTGTTAGTTGGTGTTAATGAGGTCTTTGAATTTCAAGAACCATCCATTTCAATATCATTAAAATCAGGTAACCCGTTAAGGTGTATTTTAGTCTCCTTTTATTTACCTAGGTAATCATGTAGTATCGTTGGCCACTGCCCAGCAACTCATGTTTTTGCAACGGTTTTGACACCTTTTACCCCACACACTTGTTGGAGAGATTGATTATTTAAAGATATCATAGACTAGATGTAGATACAATTTTGATACAGAACTGTAATTGTGCATCAATATTATTTACCCCCAATGTAGGAGCAATCTAACGCCTACCCTTCTGTTTCTCTTCTACATGGTCGTATGCATATGCATGAGTGATCCAACGCTGCCTCCACCAGCTTTTCCAAACATCGCCTTTTAGTCAAATATCTATTTTTCTATTCTTGGCTAATTGGTGCAACTCAAATTAGTGTCGGAAAATCAGTGTCACTTTAAATTGCAGTGATCAGTTTAAATGCATTTCCAAACGTCCCCTTTAGTCGAAAATATTTTTTTTTACTAATCTTGGCTAATTGGTGCAACTTAAATTGGAATACCAATATGAAAATCACAACAATTCTAATTATAAAGTAACAGGAGAAACATCATTAAAACCTAATCAACCAAAGATCCAACTTCGCTTTTGCATTTTTAACTAGAGGATTATCAACTGTAATTTTTTTCACTTATCTTCTCTTTGACTTTTCAAGGTTGCTTTTTATGCAGCATTTTGCAATTTAAAAGTTTTGACTATGTGTTGACTGCCGAGTCTGGTGGCAGCTTCAATTACAGTTGTTTTGTAAACCCAAATGCGCCAAGTTACCCACAGTCACCTCATGGAAAGATGTGGGATGAAGTAAGTTTCACCTCTGTCATTGTTGACACTTTACTATTTGTTAATTTGTTATATACATACATACTTATATATGTAACTATGGGCTAATTGATATAATCATGAATTGTGTTTTACTTGAGGATAATATAACTTTGACTTGATTTTCAGCTAACCGAAACCTTGACCGGTGGATATGGAATCAATGAAGCTAAACCGTTTGTCGAATGGGGTCGAAGAGATGGAGTGTAGAAGCACTCTTCGGCTGGAACATTGACTTTTGACCTCCTTAGCATGTGTGGTATGCAAGAGATATATTTTGTTTTTGAAAACTATGATCTTAAGTTGCCATGTTCTGTGTTGTACATCTACCGGTCTGATCAATGAAAGTCTACATATTTGACGACTTATTTTAGAAATTTCATATTGATAATTCTTGGAATGATAATTGAGATAGATGTGAAACTTAAATTCATCTCCCTAATTTTTATCAACTGATGAACTTAATTCTGTAATCAATTCTAAAATGCACATCCAAACACCCTGTTATATTTCTTAAATGATGCACTTAGCTATTAAATGATGCCTGGGTTTTTATCGAAGATGAAGCTGAGTAAGTTTATGTTTATATAAAGCTTCTTGCATTTTCCATTACTGATGTTGCAAATATGACCCATTTATCTCTCAGTGGGTCGATTTGGTTCTTTCGTTTTTCTGTTTTTTAGAAAATTTTTCAAACATGCCAGTAAAAATATATACCTACAAATGGAACTTAAAACCGGGCCGAAAGGAATGAAACTTATCCCGAGGTAAAAATATATACATTTGAATAATTAAGGGGCGCATAAACCTTGTGGTGCAATACAAGATAATGTCAGATTAGTCAAGAAAAAAAAAGTAGTAATTTGCATATAATAATATCAAAATGAGTACATAAATATAATTGGCTTTTAGGACCCAAAATTTAGATAATAGCTACTGTTTGTAAATAGAAGTATTGCATTCTAAAGTTGATCTTATGACGATGTCATTAAACTTGGTGTTATACTGAGACATTTATTTATATTGAAGGATTAAAGTGTGGTCGAGTTAAGGTATTGTGCGGCATGGATCATACCTTGTCACAAAATTTTATTGTATGGGTCAAACTCTTAATTTTTCTAGTGGGGCTAATGTGTTAAAAATGTATCTTACTTGTCACAAATTCACAAAATGACCGAATCAAATAGACGAAACGATAGGTCTTGTACTGAAATTCCTAACATTCATTATTATTACAACGACATTAATTAGTGGTTTTGGATGCTATATTGTTCAATACAAAGAAAATTGTCATTTGAACACAATGATTGGAGATGACATGATGTAAATACTAGCATCTTCTTCTAAATGGACAGTTTTTTCTGTGGAGTTACCCGAAGATTGTGAGTCTTTTTCACTCAGATGTACGCGGACTCACCGGATTAATCTCAGGATCATTTTGGACTCTTGCCACTTTCAAATGTACACACCTAGCGTGGTACCCTTTACCTCTTCAAAAGAAACTAAACCTTACTATTAGGCCATTTTTGTGATGCTTAAATACAATCATCTTCTCTGATCAAAATTTTGAATGTATTTTTCATTTATTAATGTTTATATTGTTTCAGATATATATAAAAAAAAAATTTAGTGTTTAGTGGGTTTTATCACATGACGGCAATGACATTTTGTGAATGACGACAACCATATTCCAACGGAATTGGGACATACACATTGCTTTCATTGCAAGATAAGCATAGAGAGATTTGTTTAGTTCCAACACTACAAGAATGGAATATAAAATCAAATGATGCTCGAAACAAAGATAAAGTTATGAAAGGTACTAGGGGCGGAAACGAGCCGAGCCGCTCGTAAAAAGCTCGGGATCGGATCGGTAAAAAGCTCGAACGAGCCGAGCCTAAACGAGCTCGAGCCCGAACCCGAGCCTAAATTAAAGCTCATTTAATAAACGAGCCCGAGCCCGAGCTTTATATACCAAGCTCGATTAGGCTCGCGAGCCTAAACGAGCTCTAATATATTTTATATATTTAAACATATATAATACATATAAATGTATATGTATGTATTTTATAGTGAGAATTCCAAAAAAAAAAAATTAAAAAAAAACAAAAGTGCAACGAGATTCACATATCTACTACACCTTATCTTTTAACCAACACATAAACTAAACATCCATAAAATCAACCCTTATCTCCTCTCCTCACACAGTCACACTAGCAGTCAAACACCATCCCCATTAAAAAAATCAAACAACATCCTTATCACTCCACACCAAAACGCATCACCACTTCACCTTATATCTTCTTTACGAATCAAATAAGCCGTCACTCTCCCTTCTTCATTTCGACTTCAAGATCTTGTTACAAGATCTCGGGTAGGATGTATGTGTTTGTTTTTGTGATTATTTAATCAAAAGAAATAAAGGATACTAACATCATTATTCTTGCTATTTCTTGATCACTTTTGAATATATGAAACAAGTTATGATTCTCACAGATCGATGAAGAGATCGTGTCTAAATCTCTTTTTGTTAAGAACACGGATCTGAGATCTTTAGATTTTTCTATATAGCTTCGTGACTTATCTATTTTTATTTTTGATGGCTATGAGATGAGTGCTGTCTAATATAACAAATAAGTTGTTCGGTAAGTGTTTGCGAATGCTTATGCAAACAGTTATATGATTATTTGTGAGTACATAAACTGTTTTGGATAACCATATCCCAAATGGTTTGGTTTTGAGTCTAAAACCACAAACGATATATAGAATAAGAAAAATATTTATAATCGGTTAAAATTATTTGTTTCATTTGTACAAGTTTAGAACTACTTGTATATGTTTTCTTATTTAACCATTATATGTTTTCTCATAAACGACCCGAGCTCGAGCTTTTTATATCATAACACGAGCTGAGCTCGAGCTCAAATCTTAAGGCTCGAACGGAGCCGAGCTCGAGCTCGAGCTTTCTAAAATACAAACGAGCCGAGCTCGAGCTCTGCCAGGCTCGGGCTCGGCTCGGCTCGTTTCCACCCCTAAAAGATACTATATAAATTAAGGTATTAGCAGATAAACCTCTCTCCTCATCTAGCAAAGTTAATTTTGTTTTTTATTTATTATAGCAGGGTACTCGCGCGATGCGGCGTCGGATACCCTGAAATAAAAAATTTCAATAAACCATGCTTTATAATCTGAAACGTTTTATGTGACGATAAATTTGCGGATGCCAAAAGTTTCATGTCGCATATTTCAACTCTTTAGAATATTATAGTAGGGTACCCGCGCGTTGCGATGGCGGGTATCAAGTAATAAAATTTTCGACAAAAATGTTTTTAATTTTATGTTTTCTCTTACAATAACTTTACCAAGAGCGAAAACATAATGAGTTTGAGTAACTTTAAAAAAAGTGATGAATAATATCAAACTAATTCATATAAAAACAATTGAAAGTGGCGTGATTTTACGTGTCGGTAGTCAATAATGTTATGGGGTTAGGGTCAAATTAATTGATAGCGGTCCGTAGTCACAAGTAAGTAGAAACATTTTGTTATGAAATATATATATTTTTTTTAACATGTTTGTATCATTAATATTGTTTATTACATTTGTCTCATATAGATAAAAGATATAAATAAAATAGTACTTGTAATGTATACATCTTGTTAAGTATATATTTATGAAAAAATGTTTGAATCATTAATATTGTTTATAACACTTGTCCCACATAGATAGAAGATATAAATAAAAGAATGCTTATAAAGTAAAGAAAACTTCATTTATATGTGCATTTTTGCATTAAAACTAAACTAATTCAAAAAAAAAAAAAAATGAAGCATTAAAATGTTGTGGAAGATAAATTAGTAAAAGCTATTTATTTTGTACATTATGCATTAAAATTTGTAATGCTTAAAAAACACATTAATGACATCTTAAAAAAATTTAAATAGAGGATCATCCCTCCATTATAAGTAGTATAGATTTGGTTCATTAATACAACACAACCAATTTTGATCAATCTAATACCCAATTTTAACTGTTATCGACCAATTAGCTGGTTTGGTTTTGCCACATAACAAAATAAAATTTTCCTATTGATCCAATTTGATTATTTATGAAAATGATCATAACTAGCAGGTTTGCCCGCGCGTTGCTGCGAGGAACTTTTTATTTTAATGTCAAACAGTAACACCAATCAATTTGTGATTACACTTGTAGATCTATACATGATAACCTGAGTAAATAGTTTAGAGCGATTTTGTTTTTGTTACAATAGCATAACCCAAAAAGTTCATGAGCTCTTAAAAAGCATATCTGTAAATCAACATGATAAAGTAGAACATAAGAACAGACTTAGTACTGAACATTGGCTTTCTGTTGTTGCAATTTATTGTGTGAAGGCTTTTCATTCTTGGTAAATTAATCAAAGCATATGCTCCTAAATCATTGTCGCATCCATGCCTTTGAGATGTACGTCGCAATTTCTCTCGGTATCAGAAGAGCATTCATGTTCATGTCGAATAATACCACCACCATGTGATACGCCTGTGTAAGAAGCATTCCAAAAAACAACACAACAGTCGACCATAACATCAAAAACCAACAAAAGCATTTTTGGAAAAACAAATTTATGGTTACCACAATCTGTTAAAACGGTTTCTGAAAACCGATTTTCCAAAGGTCCACCAACATCCTGTGAGGTTAATACAGTTTGTTGAATACAGCGTTGTCTTAAACTGCAAGAAGCGCTGACACCTGTATGCAATTGTATTCAAATTGACTATAAATAAATTAACTAATACCTCATACAAACATATTTTCAAAGAGGTATAATAAAACATGTAACAAATCTTATTTACCTTTAACTCTGACATCAAATAATATGAGGTGCCTGCTTCCTGTACCGTTTGTCAACTGAGGAGCATAAGGACAACATCGTTTTCGATCAACATGCAAAACTTGTTGTCCCGCTGAATGACCTAAAAAATAAAAATAAAAATAAACGGAACAATAATACTTTTTAATAAAGGAAACACAAAAGAAAAAAAAAATAGAAATCCTAGTTACCTTCCAAATCAAAGGCAGTTCTCCTATTTGGTTGGGATATGATGTCATGTAGCATTTTACTACCATTCAGCTGTAACAATTACGAAGATAGAGCCAAAACCGCCATAAAATTCTCCAACATCCCACCATCTCTTATCTAGGGTATATGTGTCTCTAAAATATGCACAATACCAAAAGTGTTTCTTCCACTTTCGAGATGCTTTGGCTCGCAATTACCCACTGCATCAAAAAAAATCTATTACTTTTGTCTAGCAAGCCATGTATCAGCTTCAAATATAAGCAAAAAAGTTAAAAGAAACAGAAAAAAGGGTAAAAATAAGCAAACTCAGAAGATTATTGGTTTCTCTGTGGAAAAAATGCATCTACTCAAAGCTAACTTTTGTTGTTAGAGTAATATTTTCAAGTTAACGCCGTTTTTCTTGACTTTTTTAGAAAACAATAATTTGTTACCTAAAGCAAGGTCAACCGTTAAAAAAAAACAATCATCTTAAAAATCCAACAGTAACTTACCTGGGTTTTCAAGCTAAGTATTTAGTTAGTTGTTTGTCTTTGCTCTAAAGTTTCATTTTTCACTGCTAACTCTTTCTTCGACATTGTATATACAGAGTGTAAATTAATAATTCTTACTTTAAGATATAGGCCTATGAGCATGTATGATGATTTAAGCTTGTATTTCATAAGCTCATTAGTTGGGCTTATGTATCAGCTTCTGAACTAATAGTTCAGCTTTAAATCTAAATAAGTTCATAAGCCACAAAGTTTGGCCTATGAGGGGGTCTTTTTAGCTTATTTGTCGGCTTATGAGCTTATTTAATGTCAGCTTATTTTAATAGGTTCAAATTGTTTTAGTTTATTTTGGGACTTATAGGCTTATATAAGCTTAATATAACATTGTAAGCTTATATAAGCTCATAGATCTTAAATTAAGCCGTACAATTTGAGCATAGTAACTTGGTAAGTGCAAGGAGAAGTAAAAAGAATCGATGCGTAGCGAAATAGCAAAAACTGTCGCACACAAAAAAATGTTGTAGCATGAGATGGCCAAAACACTGGAATTAGCACCATTCCTAAACACTATAAACAATTAGCACCACTCCACTTTTGTTTTCAATATAAAAGGGTAAGCAGAACCCAATCCCAAAAGCCCACTAAAACTGTTCATCTCCATATTCAATGTTTATATAAACCTAAATCCAAACACCGTTAAATCTTATAATAAGTAATTTTACCTGTTGATATTTGTTTCCAACGAAATGAGCTGGTCACTGAAATCCATATTTTACCTATTGTCGTCTCCAAATATGATATCTGCAAGTGCTCTAATGCCAGCTTCTCCCAGGTAACTACAAAATGAGTAGGCCAGTGGAATGAAATAGCCGCACAACCTTTTGAAATTTAATCTGTACACAACCATATAGGCAAAAAAAACGTAAGCTAACGAACTTTCAGAAAGGATTTAAAAATTGAAAACTTTTTAAAATACCCTAATGCTAAATTGAACCTTACCCAATGTCAAAAAAAAGGCACGAATACATTGTCAAGCTAATCTGCGTATACATATTAGACCCCACTACAGGAAGCAAATCGTATTTCAATGCCTGCGATTCCGTAACCACAGATTAAACAAAACTTTGACAATGTTTGTTGTCAAGTCTAATGCTTTTAATAATCAGACCATGCCCGTTTGGAGCATATCATCTCATGAATTTAAGCGGCCGAATTTAGGCAAATACTCATTGCAGCCAATATGCTTATATACCAAAGAGTGTGTGGTAGTATTTTACTAAAGTATCTAAAATCTACCAAATCAAATAATCAAACAACCTTCTGGTTAACCACACAGTTTCATGAATTCCCCCTTTTCCTCCAATCTACTATTGAACCTGTGAGGGTATTGTTATAGGGACATATGAAATACAACTTAATTGTTAACCAAAGTCTATTTTTTAGGCAAAGATTCAACCAAGGGGTGTGTCACCAAATTCGTCAAAAAAAAAAAAAAAAAAAAAAAAACTCTTTGAAAAGCATGTTATTTGAAAGTGCTTATGAAAAAAGCTTATGACACAAAGATAAAATTACTTAATTTTTTATCTCATAACTATAAAGTAACCAAAAATCATTAATACAAATGGATTAAATCAGCGTAAACCCAGAACCAACAAAAACAAAATATACCTTAGTATTACTATCGAAAGATAAATCTGCAACCGACGCAACCCCTTTCCACTCTAATCACCTTTAACGTGAATGTTAATCAACCTCGTACCCTGACTTTCTGTATCGTATAGTTCCTGCATCTCAAAAGAATATCCTTACTCTCATTGAGTACAAAGACATAGTTTAACATTCAAAACGCAAATACAATCAACACATACCTGTTATAAATATACAACCACACAATAATTTGTGTATAAAGTCTCCATAAACTAATAAATCGCAACCTGTTATAAATATACAACCACACATACCTGTTATAAATATCTGCAACTGACTTTCTGTATCGTATAGTTCCTGCATCTCAAAAGAATACACAACCTGGTTTAGTGGTAAGTTGTCTATAAAGTCTCCATAAACTAATAAACCGCAACCTGCATTAGAGATTTCATTAATTAATCAATCATTAATTTCTCGAGTTTCTAGCGGCAAAAGCAAAAGTAAGTAGGGAATATTTCACATGAATACCGGTTAAACCATGTACATATGCTAAAAAGATTAAAGTTCTCCAGGTAACATAAACAAAATCGTTTATACTACTAAATAACCAAAAACATAACCAAATATTTAAAACCGACCCAAACCGAACTGCGCTAAAACTTACCTGTCACAGTAGGCTGATTCTGTTGAAGCTCTCCTATACGTTTCGATCTGCGTGCTCCGCTTCGAAGATGTGGCATCGCCACCTATACAATTTATACCCAACTCATTTCCCCCTCTTTACCACCTCCTGCTAATCACTTATCACCTATAATAAAAACTCCAAATATTAACGAAACCATAAAGAAAAATAATAATAACAAAAATAAAAAAATAACTATTTTGGCAAAATGTTATATGCATGATATTTATACTTTAGGGTTAAGACACATTTTGTTAAAGCTCATACAGCGAGCTAATGGCTTTTGTGACATTCGGCTAATTTTGAAACTTTTCGACTTATGTAAGCTTATTATGACATGATAAGCTTATATAAGCCGAAAAGTTGTAAAATAAACCACAAAAAAAGAGCTTATGCGACAAAAGGCAAAAACCAAATAAGTCAGTCGAATGTATCACAGCCCATAAGAACGAAACCACTTTACTCGAATCATTATATTAACTTAAAAAATGTATTGGAATAAAGAAAAAGCTAGCAAAACCAACTTTTTTGTGCTGAATTGTATTTTGGCGGCGTGCTTTTTTGTAGCAACAGCACATGCTCTTCCTTTAAAATGACACTAAAAAAGCAAGTAGCTTATTTATTTATTTGCACTTATCAAGAAAAGAAGAAGCTTCAGTTTCTTCATGGAGTTAGGTGTATCCTCAGCCATCTCGAACCGTAAAATCTAATGATAACAAATCATACCTGCACTACAGCAGCTGCATCCTTGTTGTTTGGCAATGCTCCAAGGTTTTTACTATCTAGCTGCAACGATAAAAAAATATTTCACTTGTACTTCAAAGATGCATCATAAGGAATCTAAAAGTGCTTAATACCAAGATGCACCAAACAATTCTTAACTTTTTTTTTCTTTGTAAAATGAAGATTCTGGAAATGTGGATAATGGTAGCCGCCATTGTTTCTTTTTAATGAACCAATAGTTGCTACCTCAAAAGACCCTCTAACATCATGAACTACAAATACAAAATCATTTATGTTTATATGCTACTGAACTATAACCATTTTCAAAACTCATTCTAACCCTTTTAGTAATTCAAAACAATGATGAAAGACCCTCTAACATCATAAACTTTTCAATAAACCTTTCCTACTTCATTTTAACCATATGGAACCAAGACATACCATACCCACATCAAACTTAATCAACTAATCCAAAAAAAAAAAAAAAAAAAAAAAAAAAAAAAAAAAAAAAACTCATATCATAATAAAGAATTTGAATAGTATAAAACATATCAGAATTCAATACCAACAGGAATATAATGACAAAAAATGTTACCAGTCCATCAGAAGTTTCTTCATCTTCAATTAGGGTTTTCTTGAATTGGCATTAACGTGGGCATTAATGAATATCGAAAAAAAATTTATGTAAGCACCGGTGGTGTCATGTGTGTGTGAGGTGGATCTGATTTTTGGTGGTCTTAAGATATGGGATGGGATTAGTGGCTGGGTTTAGAAGAAAATAGAAGCAGACGTGCTGCCGTGAGAGTTGCAGACACACATACCCATAGAGTCGGATCTGGCCGGGTATGCCTCACCGAAAAAAAAGAAAAAAAAAACATGATTCACTGTTTGAATTTTGTATTTTGATTTTGTGTTTAGGGTATTGTTTCTTGCTGTTGATAGATTTGGTGGGAGTGGAGAAGAGGGTTCTGGAGTATGAGGTATATGTGTGTACTTGTGTGAAAGTTTCTAGAATGGCTCAAGACAATGTATATCTTTTAATACTTTATATGTGTATGTAAACGTGTGTATACCTGCAAATGTATAGCTGCGTGAACAGGGAAGTTGCAAACACACTTCCACCAATAGGGTGTTGCCAACACAGGTTTTGGTATACTATTACATGTATAGAGCCAATGAAATTTTGACACACACCCATTTTTAGCATGTATTTTTATACTCCCCTCAACATCTATTAGTATATATATATATATATATATAATATTTCCTTCTTTTATATATAAAACGATTATTTGCAATCTTTAATCATGCTTCTTTTTTTCCTTTCTGAAATACATGAGATTGTTGAATAATCAATAACAACGAAACAAATACAAAGTTTTAAAATTAAAAATAATAAAAACTTAAAAAAATATTACCAAATAAGTTATGGTTTGATTTTTTAGAAATTAAAAATTCCCACTAGGGTTTTGTTTTATTATAAAAAAGATATAGTCTCGAACGGCATTTTGGGGGGTTTTCGCCAATAGTCGTAGATTTCCTTCATTTACAGGGGGATATCGTGCATCGGGTTGGTAATGACATCAAAAAAATTTGGCGCTATATTATTTTTTCCTGATCATCAAAAAAAGGCATGTCTTATGTGAGATATGTCTTGTATCACCAATATATTATGATGTTTGGCGAGCATACCTTATATGCGATAAAGTGGGTCAATATCTTAGCAATGATAATCTATATGATGGCTTAACTGGAGCTAGTTAGGCTATGTCACACGTTCAGTTAAAGAAATTCAGGTTTCAATCTAGTGTGGTCGAAACCTGATACAAAATCAGAGGCCGACATCATCTAATTTATTTAAATGACGTCATGGTTGTGTGATACCAACTCGAACCACCGGTGAATTGCTTTCTCTGGTATATAATAACCAAGTTTTATAAATTGATCAATATGGACACTCGGGACTTTTACATAGCTGAAAATTTTTTGAAATATTTATATAAAACATAATGGGAGGGAGGTACCAAATTCCATTGTATTTTATTCATGCGTTTTTTACAGGGGTGAGCGAAAAAACCGAAAAGACCGAATAAACCGAAAACCGAAACCGAACCGAAAACCGAACCGAACCGAATTTGCTGAAACCGAACCGAACCGAAAATAACCGAACCGAACTAATAACCGAACCGAATTTGCTAAAACCGAACCGAACCGAACTACTAATTCGGTTCTCGGGTTGGATATGGGTTTGGCACTTTGAACCGAAAACCGAATCGAAAACCGAATTCATATAAATATATGTATTTTTAATATATTAATATATATATATATTCATATATTTTTATGTATATTTATATAAAAATAAATACTATTAAAAGGTTATCATAATATAATAAAACACTTTTTATGCTTGAAATATATATTTTTGCTAAATATCTATGTAATTATTAAATTTTTTTTTTAAAAAGTGAAATTCGGGTTATTCGGGTCAAACCAAGAACCGAACCGAATTAGAATTCAACCGAACCGAACCGAAAACCGAATTTGAATTTGGTTCGGTTCGATTCTCGGGTTGACCTAAAAATTTTTTTAACCGAATTAACCGAACCGAACTAACCGAACAACCTGATAACCGAACTAATCAACACCCCTAGTTTTTTAATATTTTGCCTGAGCCCATTGCTTGAGCCCGTTAACAAACGCTGCTACCAACATTAGTTTAAGAGATAGATGCAAGGAAACGAAATCAAACACTTTGATAAAGTATATCGATAATTTAAGATGAAAAATTTATAACACAATATTAACAACTTACACGTTCCATAGAACTAAAAGTAGAACTTATAAACACATCTAGACGAGTATTAATATCAACAGTTTGCACGTTTTGCAAAGTGATATTAATAAAATTAAAGGGCAATTTCATAATTCCCCTCCTTTTAGTTAGAAATTTCATATATACCCAAACATGCATTAAAAACATTGTACATTATGCATTCAACACTTGCACTGTGGGTATATATGAAATTAATCATGAAAGTAGGGTGATATATGAAATTAATCCTAAAATTAATGATAGAGCTTTGGTTATCAAAATAACACAACTAAAATGGGGCTTATAACAGCCCAACATGAAGAAAATAGTCAGGAGATTGGTGGCCCAATTTTTTAATACGTTGAGTTTGATGCCCAATTTTTAAATAATCCAGAGACTGGTAGCCCGATCTTTTGAACTTGACAACTTGTGGTGTCTTTTGGTATCAAACTTCATATCTATCATCTTAAATAGCGTGAGGTGTGACGTGGTGGCTTGGCCAAGTATCACACGCCTTATATCGTTTTCTAAAGCTTAACTTAAAGCGGCACAAAATATAAAAATATTTATAAATTTATCTATTATCATATTCCATATATATCGAGTTAATAAAACGTGTTATACGTAAGGAATTAGCTCAAGAAACTATCTTTGCATTTAATCATTATCATTTTTTAAAAAGAAACCTTTTTCATCGGAGTTAAATTCAAAAAAGGCGCCATGCCTTACGACTTAGTGCGCCTTTTCACCCCACATCTCACGCCACGCCTAAAGCCGACAATTTGATCTACTGCGTAACATGGGGGTCACGCCTTGCGCTTTAGCGCACCTTTTAAAACCCTGATCATCTCCAATTGTTTTACATCACAAACTTAAGTTTATGTATATTTTCCTATTGGATTTTGATCAATCATGAATCTATCAAGATGGTATTGTAGCATATGAACATTAAGAATATATTGTTTCTAGGGTTGTTGATGTGTCTCGCGACTACTAGTTTGAAATTTATAACATGAATTACCGAATAAAGCTAAGAACACATGGGCAAGTATGACCCTTTCGTATGTAGCTAGTTTTGGTTGGTAAGCCGAGGTCGTTCACTAGGATTTGGGTGTTTCAATTGTGAAGAATCTATGTAATATAAGTAACACGAAAGAGTAAAATGGTTGTCACGTCCCAAAATACCATAAAAGCAATTAAAAGACTAATTCAACGAGAATGTAACCAATATAATTAGAACTACTTGTTTTGAACTAGTATCAATATCAATGGAGTGTATGGAGTATCGGGTAGATATTAAATAATAGTACACAAATCCAAAAGTATACAATTCCAAGTCAATGGGTAATATCATAAAATTGCACATATCATGGTTTAAATTAAAGAGCCCTTTCGACCTATGATCATTATTATAAACCATGTCATTTACAAGCCGTTTGTGAGAAATATGATTTTACCTGATTGTTCATAAGAGTACTTTCGACCTATACTCATGATTAAACCTTTAGGAGTCCTCTTAACTTGTATATTCATAGTTGTCAATTATGAAATACCAAACATATATGCGCGCTAACATTTGGAACAAATCACAACAAGAAATCTTTTCAGCCTATAGATCCGGTTATGATTCTGCAGACTTTTGGTCTTCAATGTATACAGTTACATTTTTTCACGTTATGTCTATGTTATTATCAAAATATTTCTGCAGTGTTCGTTCTATTTCTTAGAAGATTTGCTGTCAGAGTTGGTTGTAACAGCGGGATTTACTTTAGTGTATGTGAATACGTACAACAAAGATATCAAAAATCGAGCTAGAAATATTACCATGCGGCGGTATAATTCAATCCTTTGAACTTTTGAAATTGATAATTTTTTTTACCAAAGTACATATGACTCTTTGAGCGAATCAAATGGGTAAAAATAAAAATAGATAAAGTCAAATGGGTCAAACGGGTTGAAGGCTGTCCAGAGTGAAAATTATTAGTGCATAAAATCTCTTGTATCATTTTACTAAATAAAACTTTATTATTTGCCACACTATTGTTTTTAATAGTGTTGGAAGGTTCCGTAAAAAACTGCTCAGGTCGACTGACCCATACTAAAATGACACGTTTAGCCAACTCTATGGTATGCCGCTTGACATTTCCTTATTCTAAGTAAATCTTTCTTCTATTTTAGGAATTGGATACGAGCATTTTTCATGACCACGATTTAATACCACTATCAAAAACCACAAATCGCCAATACTGGCTTGTGGGTCGAATGTCCTACTACAACATATTTCACATTGAATTATGTGGCACCTGACTTGATCCATCTGAGTCCCGTCATGTAAGTTATGGATGAATAGATAACTTTGAATGATATCATATTCTGAAACATAGATAAAGGCTAAGTTTATAGAATTACAATGTGTATTTAAAATTTATTGCAGTCATAGGTTTCATTAATGTTTCCTAAATAGTTCTTGGATCAAATTTGATAATATTTGAAAAGAGCATTAAAATACAGAACAGAATACAGTTAGACATGTATAAATACTAATGAACATATACTAAATTGAATGAGCCTCACAAATGGTGGCCCTGTGTGGCTGCCCCCGCTTGCACAGGTAAAATGTTGAGTCTTTTTCACTCGGATGTAGCCTCACCTGATTAATATTAGAATCGTTTCGAACTCATCTCTGACCACCTCCAAATGCACACCCCTAGCAAGGTAACCTTTACGTCTTCTAAAGAAACTAAGACCTTACTGATAGGGCATATTAGTGATGTTTAAATACGAGCATCTTCTCTTATCAAAAAAATTTAATGTATTTTTCATTTATTAATGTTTATATTGTTTAAGATATGTATACAATATATTTTTTAATGTTTAATGGTTTTCATCACATGATGGCAATGTCATTTTGTGAATGACTAAAACCATATTCCAAAGGAATTGTGACATACACATTGCTTTCATTGTAAGATAAGCATAATGAGATATCTTTAGTTCCAACATTACAAAAATGGAATATGGAATCCAATGATGTTTGCAGCAAATATGATGATAAGAAAGGTATAAATAAAGGAATTAGCACATATACCTCTCAAGCTCTCCCCATCTACTGATTTTGATCAATCTAGTACCCAATTTTTATTTTTATCGACCAATTACGTGGTTCGGTTTTCTCACATGTCAAATTAAGATTTTCTATTTGTCCAATTTGATTTTCTTCAAAAACATTTTTCTCTCTCAGAAATGGTCATGGTATTTTTTTTTTTTTTTTGATTTTTATTTATAAACGAGTATTTTCAATCTCCCAATCATGCTTCTATTTTAAACAAAACAAATACAAAGTATAAATAAAGCAGCAACCACAATTGGAAGGGATCAAATTTTACACGGTTTTTATACCACTTGAACCTTTAATATACTACTGTAAAACTATAAGAAATATATTATTAAATATACGAAAAGAGTGAAATAATAAAACCAAATACAAATATAATATTTTCCTTTCCAAAGTATTCATACACTAAATACCAACTCTAACTCTGCAAACGACCAATGTTCCAAAATTTGACCACCTCATGGAAGTTCAAAACCAATAAAAAGTGACCAATGTGATGGAAAGGAAAGAACCATAACTAGAAATGTATATATAATGTATATTTCGTTCATTAATGTTCGATTTTTTATTTTTTATTTTTCTTATTTATTTTTTTTCATTTTTCTTTTTATCTTATTATTAATGTTTGATTGGTTTAAGATATTTATACAGTAATTTTTTTGGAAATATTGTGTTTAATGGGTTTCATCACATGATGGCAATGACATTTTGTGAATGCCGACAAC
Organism: Chrysanthemum seticuspe; assembly: GCA_019973895.1. Lineage (NCBI taxonomy): Eukaryota > Viridiplantae > Streptophyta > Magnoliopsida > Asterales > Asteraceae > Chrysanthemum > Chrysanthemum seticuspe. The sequence continues at coordinate 34,125,070 of BPTQ01000009.1, forward strand.
CATATTCCAGCGGAATCGGGACATACACATTGCTTTCATTGTAAGATAAGCATTGATAGATATCTTTAGTTCCAACATTACAAGAATAGAATATGAAATCCAACGATGTTGGAAGCAAAGATGAAGTTAAGAAAAGTGTATATTAAAGTATTAGCACATATGCCTCCTCGACTCTCTCCATCTAGCAAATTTAATTTTGTTTTTATCTTTGTTATTTGGTTCATTAACGCAACACCACTAATTTTGATAAATCTAATACCCAATTTTAATTTTTATTGATCAATTACGTGCTTTGGTTTTGCAACATAACAAAACTAGACGAGTACCCGTGCATATTAACGGAATTTTTTAGCGGCATATAGTTTTTGTGATAAAAAAAATTTATGGGTTATAAATGAAAAATAATAAAAGTTTGAAGATTTTGGGATTAAACATAATGTTTTGATGCCCGGTTCGACCCTGGTAGTTCTATTGGTTGAACCGTTCCGGTTAAAAAAACGGGTCAATTTAAACAGGGTCAACCCGACGGGTTGGGTCAAAAAACGGATCAAATTAAACCGGGTTAACCCGCCGGGTTTGAAGCGCCCCGTGTCAATTCAGTTTTCGATGTGTATTAATAGTTCTATTGATTTAATTTGATTTCCTCAAAAACTTTTTTTTTTCTCTAAAATGATCATAGTTTTATCTTCTTTTATATATAAAACGATTATTTGCAATCTCCTAATCATGGTTGTTTTTTTCTCTGAAAATAGATCAAATTATTATATAATCACTAACAATGAAACAAATACAAAGTATATATAAAAAAACCATAATCAGAAGGGACCAAATTTTACAACGTTTTTATACCACTCGAACCCTTAATATTATAACTACAAGAAATAGATTATGTATTAAATATACGAAAAGGGAATACAAATATAAAATTGTCCCTTCCAAAGTATCCATACACTAAAATACCAACTCTAACATCTACAAATGTTATGTATCGTGAATATGCAATTAAGCACCATATAGATTTCCCAAGCCCACTTTAGTGTATCTAAATTTGCATGCTTTGACGGTTCGGAAGCAACCAAGCAAAGAATCCTAATCATGCTTCATGAAGCAAGGAATCTTAACGTGGCTTTTGTTAGCATTAAGTTACTTCATCTTTTAGTTTAAACTAGCAGGGTACCCGCGCGTTGCGGCGGCGGGTACCCTGAAATAAAATTTTTCGGTGAATCATGTATTTTAGTTTATTATGCTCATAAATTTACAGATATCAAGAATTTCATGTGACATATTTTTAATCCTTAACTAAGAAATTTATTTTGTCTTTTTGGGTGTTTTTTAAAGCGATTCGTATAACATAAGCCCGTTTGGCCGGTGCCCGTTCGGGCTCAAGCCCGTTTGGCCCGTTGCCCGTTGCCCGTTCGGGCTTGAATATTTGTATAATGTGCTTTATTATTTGTATTAGTGACATTTAATGCTGGAATTGTGTTTAAAGAATTGTGTTTAAGTTGGTTGTACAATATGCTTGATAATTTGTATTTCTTATGTAAGGGGTGTTTTAATAACTGCATTAATTGTATTTATTGACCACATTAATAGCATTAAAGTGTTGTTTTGTCTTTTTAATATGTGCATTAATATGTTGTATACTATGCTTATTTGGTTGTAAGTCTGAAAATGATGTGCTTTCAAGTGTTGTACATCATGCTTAATTTGTTGCAAGTCTGAAAGTCTGAAATTTTTTTAGGAGAGAGATGCATCTGTGTATTATAAGTAGTATAGATATGTAAGAAGATGGATGGAGGATTGCCACAAAGAAAGTAAAAAAAAAAACTACAACTTTTAATCCAAGTTTCATAATGGAAGTTGGTCAAGCGTACCCATACCCATCACATGTTATTGCCCCAAATTTCGTTACCACAAAACTGAGCGGTAAGGATACGTATAATGCGTGGGAAACACAAATTCTGTGTCTCTTAAAGAGTCATCAAATGTATGGCTTCATCGACGGTAAGTTCCCAAGTCCTGCTGGGAATGGGAAGGGGAAAGTGGAAGACCTGGAGGCCTGGATTATATCAGATTCACTTGTGAAAGGTTGGATTCTTGGTTCACTTTCTAAAGAAGCAGTCAACAAGGCTGTCAATCATCTCACACAGGAGCAAAATAACAAAGATTTCACTGCAAAAGATTTATGGGATGAACTGCGACGTAGTTATGGTCCTTCAGCAGGTAGAATATTTCCTTTGTTGTTTTATTTGTTTGGTTTTGTGATTTGGAAAAATAGATAAAATTATGAGGAATGACTTTCATTAAATAAATGATTTTCAATAGCTTTTTTTTATTTATTTATTTATTTTTTATTTTTTTATTTTTTTAAATAGTTGGAGCGTCTTTTTTTCTTGAAACTTTGAAGCAATTATCGACTTGACATTTGACAATACACTTCTCACAAAACTTATTATTTTATATCTAAAAGCACACAAAAAACTTTTGGAAAGATGGAAGGAGGATACACAACGAAAGTAAAAATGATACAAATTTTAACTAAGATCAAAATGATGAATACAGCTTCAACTTCGAATCCAAGTTTCATAGTGGATGTTGGTGAAGCATACCCATACCCTTCATATGTTAGTGCCCCAAATTTCGTTACCATGAAGCTGAGCGGTAAGGATACGTATAATGTGTGGGTAACACAAATTTTGTGTCTCTTATGGAGCCAAAATATGGTTGGCTTCATCGAAGATGAGTGTCCAAGACCTGCAGAAAATGGGAAGAGGAAAGATATAGATGCATGGGTTGCATCAGATTCACTTGTGAAAGGTTGGATTCTTGGTTCACTTTCTGATGGGGTAGCCAAGAAGTTTGTGAATCGTCTCAATCCCATACACAAGAACATATATTTCACTGCAAAAGATTTATGGGATGAACTGCAACGTAGTTATGGTCCTTCAGATCGTAAACAAACAGCAGGTAGAATAATTCCTTTGCTAGTCGAAGTTTAATTTGTTTGGTTTTGTGATGTAGACAAATAGTTAAATTTTGTAGTGCTCAGAGCATCTCCGGCATTGAGCAAATAATTTTCAAAAGTTTTTTTTTTTTTTTTTTTTTTTTTTTTTTTTTTTTTTTTTTTCATGAAACTTTGAAGCAATTACTTCTCAGTACCCACATAAGTTATTTTGTTATAATTGAGAAGTACACAAAAAACTTTTGGAAATATCTTTTTGTATTTGATGAGCAAAAGCTTTTTTGTAAGAAAAGTGTTTGATAAGATTTTAGCATTGGGTTGCTCTCATAAAACGTATAACGACATGAAGGCATGGATTATATCAGATTCACTTGTCAAAAGTTGGATTCTTGGTTCACATTCTGAAGAAGCAGTCAACAAGGTTGACAATCATCTCGCACACAAGCAAAAGGACCCAGATTTCACTGCAAAAGATTTATGGGATAAACTGCGACGTAATTATGGTCCTTCAGTTCGTGAACAAGCAGCAGGTACATTATTTCCTTTGCTAATCAAAGTTTTATTTGTTTGGTTTGTCATTTAGAGAAATAGCTAAAACTTAAAAGTATTTAACCCTGGGAGCATCTCCAATAGTGATTTGAGGAATGACTTTTTATTGAGCAAACAATTTTCAAAAGTTTTTGTTTTTTATCGTTCGAGCACAACTTTTTTCATGAAACTTTGAAGCAATTACTGAAACATCGTTGGATTATTTTTTCTATGCAAAAATCTTCTACAACAACCAACTTTTTTTAATTTCATTCTCACCATTTCTAGAAATGTGCTTTTTATTTTTACACTTTCATCATAATTGTCAGTACTTTACACCGCTTGGCCCGTATATCTCATATTTGCATTTTTACACCCCTTGCCCTGAAGTAACTTCTTATTGGTATTGGTTTAATATATCAATTTTAATAAGGTGGGTTTTTTAGTTTTCTAATATGTTTAATTTAGTTTAAAAAAAGAGTTATATATTAGGGGAACCAAATTAGTGTAAATTCAAGTACATACACTTGAGATGTTGTTACCAATTGAGCGTTAATCTAAAGCAATATATATGTGCGTCTTTGCTTTAGTTCGTTGTTTGAAATCCTTGGTGATTTAAATTAAAACGTATACCTTCTATGTTCTTGTTTTTCTTAACCTTGATAACCAAATTGGAAATTTTGATCACGTAGAAACAAAATTACCGACAAGACAAGCAGAATCAGTAATAGAAATGATATCAGTATCTGAAGATGCAAAATCGAAAGACGAAAGTCTTGACCCCTGGGACAAGTCCATGAAAGAAAAGAAGATGAGACGGCTTTATAATTATATTATAAAAGGAGATACAAAATATGCAATAGACATATTAAAAAGAGAAAGTCTTAAGCCCTGGGACAAACTCACGAATAATGGAAACACAATACTCCATGTAGCAGTGGGTTCTTCAACCAAGAATCATGAATTATTAAAGAAAATGTTGGAAATGACACCGAAAGAGAACACACTACTAGATTTAATAAATTCTGATGGAAGCACTCTTCTTCATGTTGCGGCTATTGGTGGCAACATTAAAGCTGTCGACATATTGGTGGAAAGAAACCCAGAATTGTTATTAGCCAAAGACAAGGAGGGTCACGTTCCACTTGCCTTATCGGTTTCCAATATGCATACCAAGACATCTCAGTGTTTGTTTAAGCACATAAAAGTACATGGGTATGATAATCTTTTTTCGGGTCAAAGTGAGGATCTTGTCGTTCTTGCTATTTCTTGTCAAGATTTTAGTAAGTATCGTTAATTGATAAAGTTAGATGATAATTAGTATACGAGTTTGTTGTTTTTTATACGACTAATATTTTGAATTATGTAGGCTTAGCAGAATTGATAATCAATAAATACCCCGATGCCATACTTTTTGATAGTCACGCTGTGATGACGACTTTAGCTCAAAACTTTCCACGTGAACTCAACTTTTGGGAAAGAAGAGTTTGTGAGTTTGTTTAACATTATAATTAAGAGTAAATTACATAAATTGTCTCTGTGGTTTGACAAAAATTTCTTGTACCGTCCATTAAACTTAAAAGTTACACAAATCGTCTCTATTGCTGCCAAAGAATAATATGAATGGTCCTTTTAAGGCATAAAAGGTGCATAAATCATCCCTGTGGTTTGGCGAAAATTTCACCTACCGTATCTCAAAAGGATCATTCATGTTATTCTTTGGCAGCGATAAGGACGATTTATGCAACTTTTAAATTTGAAGGACAGTAGTTAGAATTTTCGTCAAAACCACAGGGACCATTTATGCAATTTACTCTAGAATTAACCATTAAGCCTTTGTACATCAATTTTTTCATTTATGTTACAGGTGTTGAAGACACAACACAAAAACTCCACTCTTATAGGCTTGAAAGATTTGCGGAGTATTTTAATGGGGCATTCGGGTCAGAGCTTTTAGCTAAGCTATTGTTCTATTTCATTTTTGGTAGGTAACAACGATTTTTTGAGTTTATCTTTCACATATATTAAGTTATTAACAGACTAAACAAGTAAAAAATAATGTGCAAATTCGTTTTGAACACAATTTAATTTTAAAAAAATGTGAAATTTAAAAAAAAAATTACATTACGAAGGAAAATTCTATCTGGATTAGTGACATCCCGGGAGCCCCTTAGTTCTACCCACAAGAGGGACACATGTCAGTATCCCACCCCTAATGATCACGTAAAATAATTTTTTTTAAAGAAAAGTCTTTTCACCTGTTAAAGAGTAAATTTCCGGTTTTGGTCCATCATGGTTACAAGTCAGTGTATAGTTGTAAGTTTAATGTAAATTCAATTACCAAAACCTACATCTTCCAAACTAAATTACAAATACCGACATTATTTATCTATTTTATGAAAATGGACTTAGCGAGCAGACCAAATCGCTTGCCCTACATCTTTTGCTCGTCACTATTTGTGTTTTGACTAGCATTTGGTTTGCTTGGCCCCCCTTTTGCTCGTCCTTTTTATATACCAAATGTAATGACATTTTTTTTTTCATTATTACTCAGCCCACAACTTAACCTTTATTATCATATTATATACAGTTCCTTTTTTACACTCTTCAATGGTTTTCTCACTATCTTTTAAAAGAGGCTCACTCACTCACATCCAAAACATGGCGAGCGAACAACATGTGCTCGTCAATTCCATTTTTTAAATAAGATGTAGCGAGCAAAAGCAAAGGGCGAGCAAACTAATTTGCTCGCTATTGTCACGTGTCGCCATCTAAACGACTCACAATGTCCGCGTGTCACGATCATGAGGTAGGCGAGCAAAAGATGCGACGGGCAAACCATGTTTTGCTCGAAACGTCCGTTTTCGTAACATTATTTTCAGTAGTCGCTTCTGGTAATGCTCCCTACATAATGTTCATTTAAAAAATTCCCTCTTTAATGTATTGTAGTTATAAGTTGGTGCATGAGATAAATAAAAATAATATTACCATATTAAGGAAAAAGTCGCATCATTTTTTTATTTTAGTTTTTAATATGATGCAAATATTTTTATACTTATATTTTACCTTATAAAGTTAAAAGCCACATGGTGCAATTTGAATAACTAAAAGAAAACTGATTGTTTTATTTCTATAATCAAGCGATCACCACGTATTTAGTTATATTGAAAATTTCAGTGGAAAAAAACGGTGTATTCTAGCTATAAAAAGATTCATTATAGTAAAAATTTAGCGCATTGTAGTTGTAGGATCGTGCATCACTATTTATAAATTTTACAACTTTAGTGCATCATGGCAAAGAAAATTTAGGGGCCGTTTGGTTGGGGGAATTTTAAATTCTAGCAAATTTAAATTCTTGAGAATTTAAAATTCCGGAATTTAAAATACCTTCGCACGTTTGGTTGACAGAAATTTATAAATATTTTTTATTTTTTAAATGTAAATTTCATAAATATTCTATTTAAAAGTTTATAAAAAAATTATAAAAAAAGTTTATAAAAAATTTATAAAAATTTATAAAAAATTTTATAAAAAAAGTTTATAAAAAAATTATTAAATATTTATAAAAAAATTTTATAAATTTAAAAAAAAAAAAAAAAGTTTATAAAAAGTTTATAAAAAATTTTTATAAAAAAAGTTTATAAAAAATTTATAAAAATTTATAAAAAAAATTTGTAAAAATTTATAAAAAAATTTATAAAAAAAGTTTATAAAAATTTATAAAAAAAAAATTAAAATATTTATAAAAAAAAGGTTATAAATTTAAAAAAAAAAAGTTTATAAATAAAATTTATAAAAAAATTTTATAAAAAGTTTATAAAAAAATATAAAAAATTTATAAAAAAAGTTTATAACAAAATTATAAAAAAAGTTTATTAAAAATTTATAAAAAAAGTTTATAAAAAAAAACATAAATATTCTATTTAAAAGTTTATAAAAAAACAATAAGAAAAAAAGTTTATAAAAAAAATTTCCAAGTAAATTAAAATTCTTCACTTTTTGGGGGAAATCTAATTCTCTCTATTTTGGCAATTCAAGTAATTGTAAATTACTTCATTTGTGTTACCAAACACAATATTTGAAGGAAATTCAAATTCAATATCCCCCAATATCCCCCAATATGCCCCAACCAAACACCCCCTTAGAGATAATTTTTTTCTAAAGAAGTGATTCATCAGAGGATATTTGCGCAATGCAGCGACGAGTATCCGATGATCATTTTTATGACAAACAAATGTTTTTCATGTGACCTTTTAAGCACAACAAGCCAACCACTTATTTTTCAACTTTTTTTTTTCAACCATTACATAATAATTCAAATATATTTAAGAACATTACAAATAAAACTTCAAATAAAATGACTAAACTAGTAATCAATTAACACATTTACCATAACTTTTGGGGATAAAACTACCGGCCTATGTATATTTGGATAAGCCCATTAGTGGTCAAGATTTTCGGATAGTCCAATTACTAATCCATCAAAACATTTACTACATGATGATTGTAGATTAAATGAACTGATACAACTCACAAGTCAATGTGTTTTATGAATATTAAAGTTGTCACAATCAAAGACATTTTATTTACATTTAAATGTTGGGTTGTTAATTTCAATTTACAATTAAAGAAATATATTTTGCCTTAAAATTTTTAAAACTTCTTTATTTAAAAAGTCTGAAATCCTCAATAAAATAGTATAGATTATCAATTGTCAACAATTACTATTTAATGAATGGTAATTTTTAATTTAGTCTCTTTATTTTTTTAATTTTTTTCTTTATTTTTAAACTTATGTGAATATAAAACATTTTTTCTAATATTAAGTACCCAAAAATTTGCTTTTCTAAAATTCTGCTTTGTACATTATAAAATTTGCTTTTATAAAACATGTTTCTAGTTTGTAAATTACATTTTTTTCTAATATAACACAAACTAGAAACATCTCGAAGTAGCTTGCGATTACTCAAAAACCTTGTTACTAATCATTGTTGGTTAAAAAAAAAAAAAAGAAAAATCATTGTTGGATACGACTAGTTTTTATAGTCCAATGATATTATAAATTATTTATAACATAGTCACCCCACAATTTCACTGTTATTATAAATTACTGTTTCTCGAGTCTTAGTGGCAAACTTCTTATCTCACGCCGTAATCATAAATTACAGTTACTTATAACATTGTGACCCCACATTCTAACTATCATTCCATCTCTAAGCAGGCTTCTACGCTATAGTAACTACCTTCGGCCTATTCCTTAAGGCGATTGGTAAGATAAAAGTTTGAAGATAATAAAAAAGTTACTATATTTGTTTTCTTGATATTCTGATGTCTTTATGTTGCAGTACACCCATTCATTAAAGATACGTCTCAAGTTTATGAAGATGCACAACGTCTATTGCGCATTGTATGTTTTCAGATATATTTTGGTAAACGTCGCTCAAGCAACTACCATCAATATTACAACAATTCGATTTTTGAAGCCACAAGAAGAAATTCATCCACTTTTATTAGAATTATTATGAGTATGTTTCCGGATGCAATTTGGAGTACCAATGAAGATGGTCACAATTTTATTCAATATTCGGTGCTCAATCGTTCAGAGAAGATTTACAACTTATTATATGAAATGAGCGAACACAAGAATATTTATAAAACAATCAAAGATTCGTCTGAAAATACCCTTTTACATTTGGCAGCAAGATTAGCACCTACTAGCAAGTTGAATCTAATAACAGGGGCAGCTTTGCAAATTCAACGCGAACTACAATGGTTCAAGGTGGGTACTTTAGTCAATGACTCAAAGTTTCAATTTAATTAAGCATACATAAAGTTCTTAAAACATATTATTATATATCTTCTAAGAGTAATATATCCTAATATTTATTAGGAAGTTGAACGGTTTGTATGTCCCTTAAACCGGATACAAGTGAACTTAGATGATGAAACGCCTCAAATGGTATTTACAAGAGAACACCAATTCTTGGTGATCGAGGGAGAGTGCTGGATAAAGAAAACTGCTGAGTCATACACAATAACAACTGCACTCATTATCACCATTGTATTTGCAGCAGCTATTACAGTGCCCGGTGGTAATAATCAAGAATCAGGGATACCGATGTTCACTAACAACAATGCGTTCAAAATATTTGCTATATCAGATGCAATGTCATTATTCACAGCTGCTACGTCGTTGTTAATTTTTTTATCGATCCTAACCACCGAACGTTGTGCTGAACAAGACTTTCTCCTCAAGTTACCTACGAAGCTGATTATTGGCCTCACTATGTTGTTCCTCTCGACGACATCAATGATCATAGCTTTTGGAGCAACGTTGTTCCTTGTGTTTGCACAAAGTAACTCATCGATGCTTATTCCAATAGGTGTATTGACATGCCTTCCAATTACGTCTTTTGTGACCCTTCAATTTCCTCTTATTGTGGAATTGATAAGGGCTACATATTGTGGTAGTTTTTTTGTTAGGGAAAAGTATGACTACTTCTACTAAATCATTTGTAACCCTGTGTGTCGTTCCCTAAGGATATTGTGGATGTTGTTAATTTTATACTATTTTGCATCATTTCCATCTACCAATGGTTTCTTATGCATATCTATTGGGCTTCTGTGTTTATTCTCCCGTCTCGTGTTATGCTGGACTTGGAACAATTATTTTGGGGTTTTCTTTGGTGCCAAGGAGATCTTCGTCGTGGGAAGTCTAAAGTGGCGTGGGAGGTAGTTTGCCTTCCTAAGGCAGAGGGTGGTTTGGGCATTCGGAGGTTGGAATGGTTCAACAAAGCTTTAATTACGTCTCAGATCTGGCGGCTCTTTACCCACCCAGAATCTCTTTGGGTTCGATGGATTCTGTCTTATAAATTAAGGGATCGCAGTTTTTGGGATGTTCTGTTAAGTGGGAATATGTCTTGGAATTGGAGGAAACTTCTTCAAATGAGGCATATTATTCGCCAGTTCTTTTGGTTTAAAGTAGGAGCGGGTTCTACTGTGTCTGTTTGGTTTGATAATTGGTGTAGTTCGAGCCCTCTTGCTGACAGGATCTCTTCTAGGGATATTTATCGGGATGGTTTTACTCCTTCTTTTTCGATTGCTGACTCTATTGTGAATGGTGGTTTGATCTGGCCGAATGAGTGGTATTCTAAGTACCCTTTTCTTGGATCTATTCATGTCCCTTCTCTTCACCCAGATTCTTCGGATCGACTTGTTTGGAGAGTACAGGATGATGTTTTTCGTGACATCTTGGTTTCTACTGCTTGGGAGTCTATACGGCCGCGTGGGAATGTTGTTTTATGGTACAATCTGGTCTGGTTCTCGCATCGTATCCCTAGGCACACCATTATGTTGTGGCTGATTATTAAGAGGCGGCTCAAGACTCAAGATAACCTGAGACAATGGGATGTTAGCAGTGATGCTGATTTGAACCTGTTTCAGTGTCCGTTCTGCAAGACGCAACCAGTTTCTCATGATCACCTTTTTTTCCAGTGTGTTTTTTCGATGCAGGTTTGGTCTCACCTCAAGCGGTTTACTGGTGATTCTGCCATTCCCTGTTTGTTGGACCCTATTGTGGATTATTTGGTTCCGATGGCGCACAAGAGGTCTATTCGTTGTGTTATCACTAAATTGGTTTTTGCGGCTGCTTGTTACTTCATTTGGCAAGAACGCAACAACAGGCTTTTCAAGAATCAGCAAAGATCATAAGCTCAAGTTATTGATGTGATTATGTCGACGGTTCGCCTTAAGCTTCTTTTGTGCTCTTTTAAGAAGACGGCGAATATGGAAATGCTTTTGGATTATGGAAGCTCCCGAAGTCTCTCATCTGTATTTCTCGCTCATGATTTGTTCTGCTATGATGAGAGTTGTTTGGGGTTTGCATTGGTTGGATTCGGATTCCAACAGTCAGCTTGCTTATTTGGTTCGTGATGACCGGTCATGGAGTTGTTTGCTGATGGATAGTCTTCTTGGTCGACGTGTGGGTTCGCTGGAGATCCGGGTGAGAGCTGTACTCTTTTTCCCTACTCCAAGATTTTCCCACTGGGTTTTTACTTGGAAAGGGTTTTTAAGGAGGCAGTCTCATTTGGTTCATCAATCTCCTTCGAACAGGTGGGCGGATCTTTTTGGAGTTTCTTGTTCCATCATATGGTTTTTTCCTGTTGGAGTTTTAGTTACTGTATGTTTTAGTTGATGTAACGTCTAGTGGCCTGTCACTAGATTTCTCTTGGATGTTCAAGCGTTTGCTTGAGGTTAATGTGGCACTCAGTCACATTCCATTGTACTTCATTGATTTTTTGGTTAATATATTTTACCGGGGTGTATCCCTTTTACCAAAAAAAATTGTTTCTTATGTGTAACGCCAGCTTGTTTTCAACATATTGTACCTTCACAAAATTCATTAAAAATCTTATTCACACCATAATCACTAAGCATAAAGATGAATGATTTTGTTCATGAATTGTAAGGAAAAGATTTTGTGTTATCTATTATTGTCGTGGTGAAAAAATTTACTTGTTCGATTCTTTTTCGGTCCGTATTGTGGACTGAAGAGCTAGAATATCTATTGTTGACTGAAGAGTTATATTTAGATATTGTTTCGTTCATGAATTCATGTCAGTGCTCAACCATCTGTAATTTTTTCCTTCTGTGTGAATCGAGATATCGTTTCTGTAGTTCTATCATTCATTTGGCAGAAGATTCGTTAAGGTAAACCGCCGAGCAATTGGTGGATGCTAATTTTGAACTACTTCCGATTTGTAAACAATAGAGCTTGCTGTTAATCTGTAATTGGGTTTATCGCTTTTTTTTCAATGTTTGAAAAACATATATTGTTGTACTTATAATCTTAGTTTTAAGAACATCAGTAGTTTTGATGAAAGTATGTAACTGCTTATTTTAGTGTAAATAAGCATATAAAATACACTTATAAGTACTTTCAATAGACAATCCCAAACACCCCCAGAAGCAATTTAGGTGGTTTCTAAGAATTAAGAATTGAGTTTATGCGACTTCCAGCCTGTTTGGCCTGTTGGAGACTATACGAGCAAATCGACCCATTTATAAGTATGTGAGTCGAAATCACAATGTAAGTCATTGGAATCTATTACTGATTCAGAATTTTGTATGCATGCAGCCACATGCAAATTTCCGAAAAGATCAAATGAATGTTTTTGTTTGCAATATTGCAGAAGATAATCTTTGTGACCATATTATGCCTGCTTCTGTCGACATTGTTACATTGGTAAGCATTGACAACACAACTTAATGGTTCTGATGTGAACATACATAAATTGTAAATGAAGTGCGAATTAATGGTGCACACTTAAAAGGTAACTGACTATGGTGTATCTGAACACACAAGTTGGATAAAAGGTAACTGACTATGGTAATCATCTTATTTTGCCTATAAAAACCATCAATCCCTGTAGACGCTAGCCCTTTTGACTGTTTTTTACCTACCCAAAAATGCCGAAAAATCATAAATTCAAAAGTTTGAGGGTCCTTTTATACGTTAAAACCAAGGTTGTTACCGAATATAAAGGTTTAACCAAAGTCAGTTACCTTGTAAAATTTGCCCTTCTTTGTAATTCCAATTTTGGATCTTTCTTTCTTCACGTTTCTTATGTTTGCATACCATACATAATTTGCAGCCTAATGGTTATGTTCTCAAGTGAGTCTCCAAACTTCTTATGGTAACGTTATTAGAATGTAAATAGAAGCAATAAACCAAAAGATTTACCAGAATTTTGTGGGCATTTTGCAGGCAATGCTAACGAGCAAGAATCGGGTTATCAGTGGGAACTTCTATTTCCATGGAGATGCCACTGTAATGATCCTGCGGAATTTTAGTCATCATTGTATACGCTTACATGTTTCACGTTATGTTATGTTATTATCAAAATATTTATGCAGTGTTTGTTCTATTTCTCAGAAGATTTGTTGTCAAGGTTGTTTGCAAGCGCTGGATTTACTGTAGTGGATAAATACTTACAATAGAGAGATCGAAAATTGAGCTAGAAATATTAGCATGCGGTGGTATTATTCAATCCTTCAACCTATGAAATTGATTATTTTAACCAAAGTACATAGGACTCTATGAGCGAGTCAGAGCGAGTCAAATGGGTAAAAATAAAAAAAGTAAAGTAAAGTAAAGTAACTCCCAATACCGTCTTTCACGGGTTATGGGTCCGAATACCGTCTTCCACGGTGTATGGGGGAGGTTAAGACGTAGACAGCCATACCCCTACCTAAGGTAGAGAGGCTGCTTCTGGTTCTATCAAAGATAGGAAAGGACCTTCGGCCTTGCAAGGGGTAAAAATAAAAATAGAAAAAGTCAAATGGGTCAAACGGGTTGAGGGTTGTCCAAATTGTAAATTATTAGTGTGCAAAACCTCTTTTATCATCTATACTACTTTATAATGCATTTAGGCCTTCTAAAATTAGAAGGCTTAAAAATTCAGACTTTTTTACTTGCTTATTATGGAAAGAATTCCATGCCTAACTCATAACCAAAAATTAAGATAAAGAGCTCCAATCATGAGATGACACGTGTCACTTCTTAACAAACTCCAAGCCTAACTCCTAACCACTAAAAATTAAGATAAGGAGCTTCAATTATAAAATGACATGTGTCACTTCTCAACTAAAAATTCATCTTTATTTTTAAATTAAAATATCTTTTTATCTACTTATTTTTTTTATAATCTAATTTCACCATATTTTCTAAAATTTTATGCTCTTTAATTCAACATTTATTTTGATATATTTTTATGAGTTTTTAGTTTTAATATTTTTAGTGGATTTATTTTATTTTAATTCAAAGTTTTACAACTTTAACCTTTATTTCATTTATTTCAATGAATATAATCTTGATTCGTCAAAATCATATACTTTTGGGGGAGTGTTTGACGCGTAAGAGATTGCGAGGGTATTTCTATATGCGGGAATAATGATGTCGCGGGAAAGCTACGGGAAAGTTACGGGTAACCCAAACAAACACTTACAACTAACACATATACATTCGAAGTGTTGTGAAACGAATTCACTAAACGGGTAAGCAAATACATATAACTATACTTATCGCCGCCGCTGCGCGCGGGTATCCGGCTAGTTTTATTAAAAAAAGAAAAACTTTATTATTTGCCACACTATTGTTTTTAACAGAGTTGGAAGGTTCGGTGAAAAAGTGCTCAGGTCGACTAACCCATACTAAAATGACACGTTTAGCCCGTTTAGCCAACTCTATGGTATGCCGCATGACATTTCCCTATTCTAAGTCAATCTTTCTTTGATCTTAGGCATTGGATACGAGCAGTTTTCAGAAGATCGTGACCATAATATAATTCCACAGTCAAAAACCATAAATCGCCAATTCTGGCTTGTGGGTCGAATGTCCTACTGCAACATATTTCAGACTGAATTACATGGCACGTGACTTGATCCATCTAATTCCCGTCTTGTAAATGATGGATGAATAGATATCTTTGAAATTTGAATGATATTATATTCTGAAACATAGATATAAAGGCTAAGTTTAGAGAATTACAATGTGTATTTAGAATTTATTGCGGTTACAGGTTTCATTAGTGTTTCCTAAATAGTTCTTGTTGCGTATAAGAATCAAAACTAAATGAAACAGTATTTATCTAAACTCTCTTCATACATATTGCTAAAAAGACTCAACATGGTAAATCATTGGTTGGAGCAAAGTAGCCTCATAATGAAATACAACCTTCAGCACAGAAAATGACTTTCATACTGCACATCCAGTTCCAGAGATGGTTGACATTCAACATGAATTTTTAATTTTGACTTTCAACATGACACTTTACATTCAAAACCATTCAATATAAGCCAGAAACCTCTTACTAGGCATTAGAATGATTCATCGATTCTGCACATTAAATCCTAACACTGTTTAAGGATCATTGATCCAATCTTCCTTAATTTCCTCATGGTTTATGTCCAGTCATTGGTCAGCATGCCAGCTTTGAGCTATTTGGTCAACTTGAGGTGAATTCTTCGCAGTCAAGCTTGCTAATTTTAGCTTCAAATACCATAGACAAACTTAACCCTATGGGATGCAGTAACCAAAGCCTTAGCACGAGCAAAAAGAGAAAATGCAGGTTGTGGCTTATATAAATGGCCTCTTCTTTTTCCTTGTTGTGGCATAATAATTGTACAAGCAACCTTAACTACCAATGTATCATATTGTTAATTTGCAGGTATCAAGATCCACCTGATTCATCTCGTGTATGCACAACAGATGCAAGCCCTGGTGCTCTTAGAGGTTCAAGCATAGCCCAAAGAAGCTCACCTGTTATAACCTCAGATCAGAAACGACCCGTTTCTGGAACACGTCAATCAGAAACCTAAAGAACTTTGAATCGACCCTTAAGGGTACTGAAGGAATGTGACTTCAAAACCACTGAGTTAAGTTGCAATATTGAAACTTTGGCACAGTCGGCAGTCCCTCTTGTAGATTTGTTCTTTGAAATCATTTACACTTTTTATAAAGCACTTTAGTACTATACAAGGTGCACTTGATTTGAATTGCATAGTATCTGAATCACTCGTCGTCAGAACGAGAATTTTGATTTTTCTTAATGAACTTAATGGTTTTGTTAGTGTTGAAAGTATCATGTTGTGGATATCTTGTGAAGGTATACAATATCAAAGTTTTGAGTTTGCTTTTATTTACAGTAAATGTTCCATTATTAAAACTTGGTTTATTTAAATTTTACCTACAGACTGTTGACAATGATCTTGCATTGAAAATCTTCACCAAAGCAAGAGCAACACCAAAAGTTGTTGCAGCTTTTGCCGAGCGAAGGGAGTTTGATAAAATTCTTATTTACTCGAAGCAGGTAGGCGTAACTCTCTGTGCAGCTATAGATTTTATTTATACAAGCACACTTTTATATATGTGGCAGAAGTATCCTATAATCACTCTTCATTCGGTGTAGGTTGGGTATACGCCTGATTATTTGCTCCTTCAGCAAACAACTTCGATCAGATCCCCAGGTATTAGACTTTTTTTAGTAATGGATCTATATATACATTATTTGTTCAATATGGCAACCTAAATGCCGTATGTAAGAACTGCGCTTCAGATTCATGCAAGGAAGCTTGATTACTTTATGTTGCTTTTTGCAAGGGCTGTTAGTTTGCTCTCTTGATGTCCCAAATGGAAGCAGGTCTTTTTGTCCAAGCCCTCCAGGTTGGTTAATGTGCCAAATTTGTCTTTTTCCGCTGAAGGTATCTTATTTGATTGATTAACATTTGTGCTTTCTGCATATCAAGCGTGTCATTGTAAACACTCATGCTATTGAGCCACAAGTTTGCCAATCGGTGGACCTTTTTTCTTTACGTTGTGACATTTATCTGGACTAGCACCTAACTATTTTGCTTTTTTAGTATCTTGTCGAACTGTTTGGGACGCTGTCAAATGAGTGGGCACTTGAGTGCATGAATGATATTTTGCTGGTCAATCTAAGGGAAAATTGTACAGGTAATTAGAAATGGTCAGTTTTGGAAGTCAAATAAAAAAGCAGAAGCTTTGAACTCTCTGTGATCGTCATTTTCATTTTCCACTTTGCTGACCATATTTACCGTAGGTTGCCAAAGAATACTGTGAGCAGCTGGGTGTTGAAGCGTGTATCAAACTCTTTAAGAAATTTAAATCATATGGAGGTCTATAATCCTTCTTGGGGTCATATTGAGCTCCAGGTAATTAGCTGATTATAAATGACACATATCTATGCAAAACAGCTGTAGGTTTACTGTGTGTGACGTGTACTGTCACTAAGTATTGTTTAACATCTCAGCGAGGATCCTGAATTTCACTTCAAATACATTGAGGCAGCTGCAAAGACAGGACAAATCAAGGAGGTTGAGCACAAATCAACATAACAATATATCAAATGTCAAATTAAGATTAATTGGAACTAATCCATAACTTCTTGATTTTTTGCAATTGAATATCTAACACCCTTGAGCAAACACATCAGATTCTGGGTCTTGTCTAAATTTATTTTCTACTTTCTACAGAACACAAAGTCGAACTTACTATAGAAAAAAGCACCATCAAGTTAACATTTATTACATAGTAACTAGGAACCTTTATGACCAGAAATAGAACAAGATTTAGGACACTTTTATTGTAAGCCTAATTATAAAGGTCATCGACATCAGCTCCACCAGTTGGGGCACGGCCACTCGGCTCTGAGAACCTGAACTCGGAGCCAATCCCCCTAGACTGTTGCAGTGTTGAGCAAAGGCTTGGTATTTGCGAATGACAGCGTCACTCACACTCCTCCGAGCAAATTTCATCGACTCTTCAAACCTGTGTTGCAATAGAGTCGAGTTCATCGAACAAGTAGTGAAATTACTACACCCTAAACATTTTTCAATCAGTTTGACCCATTTGACCTGTTTCCACTTTTAGCTAATTTCCTTTAGTTTGCCATGTTTGAGATAAAACACAACTCAACAAAATGATCCGATGACAAGTTAATGGGCTGAAATTGCCACCTCTAGAAATCATACAAATCATTCAGTGTTATCTACTATGCAAGTATCTTGCTATGGACAGTGGAAACTCTATGAATGAGAATGTAGTCATGTTACCTCTTTCAAGTACATGTGCTGTAAATGGATGCTTAATTGATTGACATGCCTCGAGAGCTGTAAATAGATATTGGAAACTTGTTAACAACAAGCCGTAACCTGATCCAACCTAATCAATACAATTAAGAATGCACATATCATCAAGATTGAAGTGCACATATCATCAAGATTGAAGTTAATAAATCATCCACCATTATGATTTTTCAGCATTAAAGAAAATTATTTCACTTCAGAAATGAAACATTATGTAAACTAAAAACAATCACACACACAGTATGACATGGACTTACCGAGTGAAAGGGGATCAGAAACCAATTCGTCTATTACAGTATATATTTTAAAAATCTCATACTTTCTTCTTAGCTTCCTCTAATATGACATTTAGTTCAAACCTATAAGTGTATAACTTAACATGTGGAAGATGAAGTTACCAATTGCTGGAGTTCTAAAATAGCAAGCGCAGTGGTATCATTGATCCAGCGAATTACAACATCGTGATAGTTGAACTTCTCAAACATATTCTCAAGCCCACTTGTAGTCATACTTGGTTGGAAGTCTTCCATAACAAGAGCATGCCGTGTGCCATATTTTACTGTAATACAAACGAATAAGAGTCACATGACATTATCGATGTTAAAAAGTTTGTGATACATACAAAATACTATAAGAATCTCTTAAATGTCAAACTGTAGGGTATTTAGGCATTTGATGTCATAATCACATGATCAGCTGCTTGATTATAGATGCTCATTAAGATTATATCGACATGATATTCTTCATACACAACACTCTCTACCAGCAGGTGAATTTTTTCAGTCTCATTTGCTACATGTGCTTCCAACCAAAATTTGATCAAGTGCATCATCATTCATCATACCACATTGTTTACCTTCTACAGTTCCAGTATTAGGTCTACACAAAAGGTTAGCAGTAATGAGTCACATGTAGATATAATAGCGATTTTGTGGTTCAAGATAGACTCCAAAATACAAAGCACCATGTTGGTGCTCGCTGATGCTTTTGACACAGGGCATATATATGTTAGTACTCCCTCCGTCCAAAATTATAAATCCATTTTCCTCTTTTTGGTTGTCCCAAAATACATGTTCATTTTTTTATTTCAACCAATCAAAAAACACTTTACTGAAGATAGAGGATACTTGATTGGTGAATAGATTAGTTAGTGGGATTTTATTAAAGTTTGTGCAAATTGAAAATGGACTTATAATTTAGGACGGATGGAGTATTTTTTTTCCTTTCTTTTTCCTTTCTATTGTAAAATGCGTGTTGCTCATGCAGAGCTCTAGTAACTTTTCATTACAGTCAATACTTCAGTCCTCTACACCTTGATAATCAGAATTAGCCAACGTCTATAACAGCTTATTATCTTACTACTCTAAGTTCTAACAGCATAACCATATTACAATTGATTGATTTTTCGATTATGATATTATCTATACTATATTATAATGTATGGATAACCCAACCCTAACTCGAAGCCTAACTCCTAACCAAAAATTAAGATAAGGAGCTCCAATCATGGGATAACATGTGTCACTCTTAACAAACTCCAAATCTAACTCCTAATCAAACATTAAGATAATGAGCTCCGATCATTAGGTGACATGTGTCTCTTCTTAACAAAAATTCACCTTTATTTTCATATTGAAATATTTTTTTATCTATTTTTTTAATATTCTAATTTCACCATATTTTTTAAAATTTTGTGCTCATTAATTCAACATCCATTTTGATATATTTTTATGAGTTTTTAGATTTTACATTTTTTTTTGGAAAGGCAAGATATTATTACGAGATCCCGAAAGCAAGAAAAAGAGAAAGAATACAAAACATGGCACCCCACCTCAATTAATTAAGATAATTACAAGAGGATAGGACCCAACAAAGAAACATAAAATAAACTAAGCATTACACATTTGAAACCAAACTAGTAACCTATCTCTTTGACTAAAACTAAACTGACGCATGAAACTTATAAATTAAAGATCCAATAGAGCAAACCCACAATTATCCCATATATGGTAGACACCAATGACTATTATATGTCCCACTTGTAAGATAGTACCACTGTGAGCAACATTTGACCTTGTGCTCAAAATAACAAAACATTCACAGACCAAACATACCCAAATATGGAATCTGACCCACAATACCAACAAGCTTGCTGCAATATTTGAGCCCCTTGAATCCTTGATACGTCTTTCACTTATGCCTTATACCTGGAATTTCTGATTCTAACTGACCCAGCAGAGCATTTCTTGTTAAATCCCACATATTACACTCGAACCTGATAACACATTAAGCCAAATATGATGTCGCCTTTGATGAATCCCACACAGAAACTGTACACACAAAAGTAGCAGCCCCCACTAAAGCATATGTTAATGAAAATGTATATTCCGAGGATCTCGTAACCATTGTTGCCAATCCATGACTTTATACTTTTTTGATCTTCTCACTATCCATTCGAAGCTTTTGAGTTGAATGTCTTGTAAAATCTTGTTAACACTTGACACTTTATTGCTAAACATCCGGGCGTTTCTTTCCTTCCAAATGAAGTATCCGGAAGTCCATACAACCGCTTGCCAAATCAAGGATAAGGAAGTAGGGAATGTTAACATTTCCGCTATGTGATAAAATATCATCAGTAGAGAAAACATTAGCACTTCCGACCTTCCACCAGTTAAATAGTTTGGACCACGTGCTCATTGCAAAGTCACAAGTGACTAGACAATGAGTACATGACTTCACACTATCGTTACACGAAGGACAAAGTAGCGAATCCAAGCCGATGCCTCTTCTATCAAGTTCCACACGAACTGGAAGTCTACCTTTGCGCGCCCTCCAAATGAAGATGTTGACCTTTTTAGGAACTAATTTGTTCCGGAGAGTGTCATGGCCAACGTTCTCCATTTGAAGAAACTTCTCCTCGATCAAACTCATAAGTGTTTTAACTTTGAAATCACCGTCGTCGTCGAGCATCCATCTCTACCTATCCCTGCAAGTATTGTCAACAACAACATACCGCAAAGACTCAATTAGATCATCAAATTCCCTACTCACCCTCCCACTAATATCTCTATTCCAATCCCACACCCAAGTCCACCTATTATTATCCCAAGTTCCCTTATCCAAAACGCTACCCTCCTTCCTTCTATCCAAATGGTACAACCTAGGAAATCTATCGAAGTCTCCTATTATCCACCCATATATCCTCCCAGAATCTAATGACCCCCCCCCCCCCCCCCCCCCCCCGTTCCCTAAAACCCCCACGCACGAAGAAGTAAAGTCAATCCCCAACGCGTCGATCGCCGCCCCAATTTTCATTATATCGTACCAAACCCCCTCCCCCTTCCCCCACTGTGCATACCACCCAAACCCCCACAAGCCCCATATACACTTTTAATGACCCTAACCCATAGACTCTTGCTTTCCATCTTAAATCTCCACCACCATTTACCTAGCAACGCCAAATTTTTAGCCCTAAGAGATCCTACATTCAGGCCCCCGTCCTCGAGTGAAGCAAGAATCGACTCCCATTTGACCCAAGAAAGTTTTTTTTCCCTCCCCAACCCCACCCCAAAAAAAGTTTTTTCTAATACTCTCAAGAATTTTTAGAACACTCATAGGCACATGAAACATCGAGAAATAATACAATGGCAAGCTACCGAGAACCGATTTAACCAATGTTAGACGACCCCCAAACGAAATCGTTTTTGCTTTCCAATCGGCCAACCGATTTTTGAATTTTTCAACCACCGGCTTCCATGCGTTCACCCGACTCATATTTTCAACAATTTGTAATCCTAAGTATGTGAAAGGAAAT
Source organism: Chrysanthemum seticuspe (assembly GCA_019973895.1). Taxonomy (NCBI): domain Eukaryota; kingdom Viridiplantae; phylum Streptophyta; class Magnoliopsida; order Asterales; family Asteraceae; genus Chrysanthemum; species Chrysanthemum seticuspe. Next base: position 34,147,038 of record BPTQ01000009.1, read on the forward strand.
TCGCCAATATCACACCCCATCAAAGTGGCCATAGTCCCCAATTCCTCATCACTAACCCCCACACCATATAATTTACTTTTGTTGTAGTTTACTCGTAAGCCCGATACTTCTTCAAAACATTTAAGTACACACATAAGGGATCTAGCATTCTCTCTATTCCATTCACTGAAGAAAATGGTTTCATCCGCATATTGTAATTCAAATTTTTACAACTTTAATATTTATTTTAATCAATACAATCTTTATTCGTCAAAATCATATACTTTTGGGGAGAGTGTTTGAGGGGTAAGAGATTACGAGGGTCTTTCTATATGCGAGAATAATGATGCCAAGAGAAAGCTACGGGAAACCGAAGCAAACACATACAACTGACACATATACATTCAGAGGTGAAACGAATTCACTAAGCGGGTAAGCAAACGCATGTAACTATACTTATCACCGCCGATGTGCTCGGGTATCCAACTAGTCTTATATAACCTATAAAATAACACATAAAGAATGCAATTACATATAAAAATCAAACCTCTATCAAGAACACACTAAACCCTAAAACAAAAACCACATATAACCCATAAAAAATGCAAGTATCATATAAATCAAACCTTTACACAAAAAACAATAAACCCTTATAGCCGGATGTAGTTCCACAATCTACGTTCTGGCTTTTTGGGGGTTTCGATTTAGGTTTTTGAATTTGGGGTTTTGATTTCACATTCAATCTCAGATATGGAAATGAAAGTGTGTGTATGTGAAAGTGGGATATGGAAATGAGTAATGAAGTAGGGATGTGGAGTAACAAAAAAGCACAAAAATCATCAACCTGCTAAGTGAGTAAAATACCACCCAAAAAAGTAAAAGTTCAAAAACTTGACATATAAGTGCACAGATTTTAGTTCGATAACTAAATATGAGAAAGTGACAGTATAATGAATTTTCAAGTGATTAGCCCTATTAAAATTTACATGATACATTTGACTTTCCGTGTATTCTTCATTCCTTCTTCATTCCATCTCTTTAATGATGGAATGAAAAACCATCTAAGCCATTGTTTACGTATGGTATGTAAGGGTGTGGTGTGATTTAGGTGATGATAATCATAAGTTTGGTTTTTCACGTTCGGTAAGGACCCCCAAGTTATTACCGGAGTCAAGAGTTATGGTAACAACCACATGACGACTACATAGTGTGTGTTGTGTGCGTGAAGATTGATTTAGCTTCACTATTTGTAAATTGGTCCATTCCGTGGGAATGAGCCTCTATTTACAGGGATGCATTTGAGGTTTTGTGCTACCCATGAATGCGATCCAATAGTTAAGAATAGTCCGTGTGATGAACATCCAAGGGAGAGACAAGAATGACACGTGGCGTGATATTCTTAGCTTTGTCAGGTGCATGAATTGTTCCATGCATGATTGTGCGTATCGGTGGGATATTCACATCATTACCATTATGTCAATAAGGTAGTGACACGTGTTTTTTTGTAGAGGCCCTTTAGGTTAAGATCCCCGGTCCAACCTTTCTATGGATGTGTTTATCCATGCTTTGGTTTGTTCGCTTTCAAGCCTGGGAACTTGTTTCCTAAGCGAAGCGTGATGTGTTTTACTCTTGTGGCTCGTCTTGGGTCTGTGTCGAGTGTATGGGCTTTAGCCATTTAGGCTGAAGTCTCTATACGCTATCAAGTTCCTCCAGTCCATTAGTATATGGAATTCCAGTAAGATATGGTGATGGAGTTTGATGTTTTTTGTCTTATGTTGAATGTCGTGACTTTACCCAGGTTTTGTGGCTATCACGCCTGGTTTGTTAGTTGTAGAGTTGCGTTTTTTATGTCCAGGCATCAAACATATAAAGATTAAAGAACCCTTGGACCAGTAAAACGAAGATAAATAGACGATGAATTTAGAAGGGGAAAAGCCGGCGATACTTACGACTTACGAGCAAGAGAAATAAGTAGATAACCAGATTGTTTAAGTATTCTTAAGGGTATCACAGAGATTCCATAAAAGTATAGTTGACATTTCTAACCAAATTCATGTATATTTACAAGAATTTTAGGTGTATAATTACGTCCAATCATTAGGTCCATCAATCATTTTTCTTTCCTGAATCTACAGGGTTAATTTATATCACGTGCAATTTGTTATGGTTAGCAAAAGTTTTCATCGAGGCTACTACCAATTTTTATACTGATTGAACCCAAGTTTACAACCCAATAACAAAGAATTAAAGTAGTGTGTGTTTATGTCTAAGTGAATATTATATGTAATATTTCTTATTATAGGCTCATTTGTCATAATAAAACACTTGAGGTCCCGAGGTCCCATAATGTGATACTTGAGGGTATCTACACCCTAAGTGAGAAGTGAAAGATTTTATGGATATTTTAATATATGTATGACCGGATTCGAACTCGAGACTTCGGGATTGCACACATTACGTATGAGAATTGATGTTAAGTAATTAATATATATAAATGTTATTATTATTAATTATTTGTCACGAAATAAATACTTAACGATAGTTAATATTTAACGAAGTTTGGCTAACGGTCGTTAAATGTAAACTAAAGGGACTAGAGATGAAATTAGAGGTCGGGAAGGATCTAGAAACCCTCTTGGGTTTAGCTTGGCTGATCGGTTGGGTTCCCAAACCCAATCCCACACAAACTTGTTCTCCAAGATTGGTTGCCTATATATACAAACCCTTGTATTCATTCATAACCTAATCTTGGTGACTTGCAAACCTAATTTCTCTTCTTCTTTCCCTCTTTCTTGTCTTGGCCGATCGTATACCAACCCACCCAAGGGTTTCGATTTTTCCAACTCAAGAATAAGTGTTTGGTTTGTTTGTGATCAAGAACCTAGTCTTTCACTTCAATTCGATATTAGTACGTGTATACAAGAACGAAGGAAAAATACAATTGTGTTTGTGGGAATTCTTGGTGATCGACTTCTTTGGGTCGAATATTGTTAAACCCTTAGTTAGGGTTTGGGTTTTTGTTCCTCATTCACATTAACGTGTGTTTCTTGATTTGCTAAAAGGTACGCACATTCTTATTCGGTTAATAATTTACATATATTATTCCTATTACTTCCGCTGCATGCTTTGATGATGTTTACTTGTTTATGTAATTGTTATGATTAGTAAAACCCAACAGTGGCATCACGAGCCGTTAATATGATGTAATTAATTACCAAAACACATAAAAATTGAATCTTTATAATTTTTAGACTAAAATACACCGTTGGTCCCTAAACTTGTAGTGGAGGATTGCGATGGGACGAAACCGGGCATATTCATCGTCGGGGGTCCCTATTTCAAGGTTTTCACTCGCTACAAGTCCCTTTGACCATTTGCCGTTAGTCAAGGACATCTCAAGGCGTTACATTTGTCTTTAGTCCAAGGGTAATTTTGACATTTCCATATTTCAAAGCTTGCTCGATACACTTTTCTGTGGCTGCGACAGTAAATAGAGCCTAATAAAAGCAACTCATATTCACCACTCATCCCTAAAGTCTCCTCTACCAAAACTAAATCTTATCCTGAATTTTTCCGATCTACTTTTAATAATGGTTCGTTGTGCTTGTGGTAGGCTAGCTGTAGTTAAAACTTGCTGGAATTATGTCAACGCCGGCAGGCGATACTATGCATGTCATGTTCAGTTAATAGTTTCATCTTGGAGTCAGCTTTTAAGTGTGTTCAAACGTTTGTTTTCTGATTTTTTAGGGATCCAGGTGTCCCATAAATGGGTGGTTGGATCCACCACAAACCACCAGAGCAAGGGAGGTGTTCCTCTACTTGCAAAGGCATATCCAGCGTAATGAGGCGGCGTTGCATGAATGCCAACAAGCCCTCATCAGCGAGACCATGGATACTATGGACGTAGTCGCCAGGGCAAATGAGTTAGAGGCTACTCAAGCCGATACCCTAGCTGAACTCCTCCTTGAGAAGGAGAAACTCTGCCGACTGAGGAATTTCTGTGTTGTCTCCTGGATACTCATCTTTTCCGTCTGTGTTTGGTTTATCTAGTGGGTTAGCAATGTAGGTGGTTTTTTGCCTTTTCAGTCGGTGGTATGTATGGTCTGTGTAAGTAGACGTGTGGCGATGTGTAAGTAGAAGTGTGGCGATGGTTGACTTTTGAAAAGTCAAGTTTTTATGTAGTTTGGTCCTTCTACAGTATTCGTAGTTTTACTTTTATTCTTTAGTCCTTTTGAGTGTTATGCCTTTAATACTTTCTCCTACCCCTTATAAATGATCAAACCCACCTTAGTTGCCACACAAATATTATGTAAGTCAAACCACACCTTAGTAAAATGATCAAACTCATAACAAAGCTACAAGTATCAAAGATGGATGAATGATGAGAGATGGATGAACAGACACCACTTTCGAGTATCAACATAAACTTGATATGGTGTTGTTCATCCATCTTTCATCCTTCATTCCTGTTTGTCATGATAGAATAACTGTATCCAACTCGAAACCCAGATACAAGTATCAAAGATGGATGAATGATCAGTGATGGATAAACAGACACCATTTCTGAGCATCAACATAAACTTGATATGGTGTTGTTCATCCATCTTTGATCCTTCATTAGTGTTTGTGATAATAGAATAACAGTAACCAAACTCAAAACACAAATCCAAGTTCAACAGATCCAACAACCATAGAGAACCATAGACATATGAAGTCTCAAGGATGGATGACCAGACACCACTTTTGAGTATCAACATAAACTCCATATGGTGTTGTTCATCCATCTTTGATCCTTCATTAGTGTTTGTGATAATACAATAACAGTAATCAACTCAAAACACAGATGTATGAAGACTCTAAAAACAATACAATAAAAACACAATTAAACCCATACACTAAAATGACATGATTTCATACATAACGCAAATGGATATATTTCCAAATGCATAACATTTTGGAGTCTACAAAGTTCATAAACATACATTGTTTAAACACAACAAATATTGTTTAGGGGAATACATATTCGATGGATAACATTGGCTTTCATATGCTTAACTAGCAATTTTTTGTGGTGAAGAAAGCTTTGCTGCTATAATCTTGGTTTTAGTCCAGAATTGCTTTGGAGACCCACCAGAAGCAGCATCAACTTGACTTCCAGATTGAGACTGGACCACACTTGGTTGATCATTACCTGCATAGTTGTCACCTGTAACCTTTGCCTTCTTCTTTGATGTAACTTTTGGCTGGGATGAACCTGTTTTTTGAGACTGTTGTGTAGTGCCTTGACTTCCTGTAACACCTCCTTGCCCAAGACATGTTTTCTTGTTGTGACCAGCATTGCCACAAATACCACAAACCACACTCTTACCAGACTGTGACAAGTTACTGGTTTTTTCACAATTATCATTTTCAGTAAAAGCCCTGGTTCTTTTCTTTCGTGGCCTACCTAATGGTTTATGATGTTTAGGTGGAAGAATGGTTGTAGGCACCTGTGACTTATACCAATGCTCATAACCGTTTATTGGCTGGATGTGGTGTTTGTAAGTTTCTTCCCAAGTCTTAAGCAAGTAACATGGATGAACCCATGATTCAACAGATCCTATTTGCATTCCATTCAACCTCATACACCGGTGGGTAGCAACAACATGTTTACATGGCATGCCTGTAAGCTCCCATCTTCTACATGTACAAGCCCTAGCTTCAACATTCACAACACACTTGTCTCCCCATCCACTGACCTCATACTTTTCTCCTTCAACCCGTAAAGCAGTGTACTTATAAGCCTCTTTCTTGATTGCATCTAACATGAGTGTTGCCTTTGGTGTTAATGTTCCGGCACATTTTTGAATCACATTCACAACGTTCACTATTCTTTTCATACAGTACTCTCTAATGTATTCCAAAGCAGTAATGATCGGTTGGTGCCTACCTCCCACTAGTTTCCCATTGAACACCTCACACATGTTATTAAGTAGCACATCAGAATGAGCCCTCCCTACAAATTGTTTGGTTAGGTTCCTTAAAAATGTCGTAGAACAAAAGATGTACAAGTAGACATAGATTAGGTTAGGTACCTGAAAAATGCGACCTTGACCAATGAGTTGGTGGTATCTTACTTAACCAAGCATGGGCAGGTTCGCTAAAACTCTTGAATTCCAGCATGGCTGCCTCAAATTGTTGGACGGTTGTTGCTGCTGCACATCTCCACAAATGTTCCTTGTATGCTTTAGCATTCCATTGCAATTTCATATTATCATGGATGTGCTTCAAACAATATATGTGTTCAGCACTAGGGAATACTTCTGCTAACGCTGGAATGATACCCTGCACAAATAAACATCAATTCCTTACTAATACAATTTGCATATAAGGAAAATACAAGTGATTCTAATCAACAAAATGGTAACATCACCTTTTGCATGTCGCTGATAAAAGTGTAGTTTGAGTTTCGTTGCAAGTCAAGATCATCTCTTAGACATTCAAGAAACCAAATCCACGAGTCTTTGCTTTCAGCCTCTGCAACCGCGTATGCTACAGGGTATATTCCATTGTTGCTATCTATACCGACTGCTGTTAGAAGCTGGTCAGGAAAAGGACCCCTCATAAAAGCACCATCTAACCCCAACAACTCTCTTTGACAAGCTTTGTATCCTTCCTTCAATGCGCCTAAGCATACATACATTCTCTTGAAAACTCTGGTTGGACTTGTTGCATCTGTTGCAGTTTGTACACTTATCCTAACTGTTGTATCTGGGTTAGTTTTCTGCAACTCTTCAAGATAGTCTCTTAAAAGGGTGTACTGCTGCTTATGATCACCCCTAATCTCATTTTCTGCCTTGTTTTTTGCCCTTAACGCTTTTTGCATAGACACCTGAACTTCAAACTGTTTACTGAGCTGATCTTGAACAGCCCTGATTGGAATATCTGGATTGACTTGAACTTGGTCAACTATTTGCTTCGAAAGAAACTTGTAGTCACAAGCTTTAATGTCTCTTGATTGCAAACATCTGTGTTCATCCTTGAAAGTTCGAACAATCCATACATCTTTATCTGTATTTTTGGCTACATGCAACAACCATGGACACTCTGTTACTTGCTCCTTGCGCTTTCGCAAATACACATCCCTACCGAGGCCTCTAGTTATCGGACCATTTTTCCTCTTTGGGACTTTCCCCAGCCCTGAACCTTCGGTTATTCCACAAACAGGTATTTGTCCGAGACACCTAACCCTAATTCTCTGTTTGTCATTCTTAATTAGTTGCAATTTCCTCCTAGTCTTTATTGAAAGCATGTAGATCCTATCTTTCACTTCTTTTGCAGTTACAAAACTTTGACCACAGAAAAAATATATTTCGTCCTCTGTTTGTGCTGCCTCACTTAACTTTTGTTTCTTGTATGCCCTCAATTTGTTCCTCCTAATAACATACTCATCCTCATTCTCAGAACCACTTGCAAAATCATTATCATCTAACAAATCCAACTCATCTTTCTTAAAAAAATCATGTGGTAGCTGGCTGGTGGTACCTATAGATGGTAAATCTGTAGTCTCGGTCACTTTGAACAGATTAACATCAAAATCAGGCTCCTCAAAAGTATTAGCCTCATCGAAAACTGTGTTTCCATCACCATTATTCTCAATATCATCATCGTCACTCATATAAGTGTCCGTCTCACTCACATTGTCATCACTTACAGCTTCATCGATTTCACTAACCTGCACAGATTTACCTTTTTGGATATGATCCACATGATTACATGTTTCCTCCTTATGATGACCAAACACTTGATCATTTTGAGATACCTTTTCAGGACTATCTATTTGGATATGCTCAATATGTTTATCTATATGCTTGTTGACATCACCTGCAACATCTTCAGTATGACAAACCTCTACAGCTGGAAACAAGGGTTGTGTTTCTGGCATCTGACTAGATTGTACCAAAGTATTGACTTCCAAAGGTTGATCTGTAACCTCACATAAGTCCTCTACCACAGACTTATTAACAATGTTTTCTAAGAACAATTTCTTTGAGCAATATGGAACAATAGCAAGAGCTGCCTTTTTCTTTGTTGCATCCACATCAGCAATAACTGTCCTAATTGACTTTGGTGACATTTGATCAACGTCTAATGTTGTCTTACCATTTTCAACATAAACCTCTATCATCTTATGGTCATCAACAAGATCTTTCAATATTTCTAAATTAGCACTCTCACTTAAGCTATACAAACCATCATCTAAATTACTACCAGGCTTAACAAAGTAATAGTAATTTTTTGAACCCAGCTCATAACCCAATTCATACATAAGCACATCCAACTCTTCAACTGACACACTATCAACATCAACCAAATCAACTAAACTTTCCATACCTCCAACGTATATTCTACCAGGCCAGTACTTAAAGACACCATTGTGATGAACCCTCATACTAAACATTTTAGATCTACCACCTGAAAACATGTCAATATATGTTTGAAGCATTCTATAAACTTAATTGGGAAACAATAAATACCACAATTACAAATTCTAATGACTGTAATCAACAAAAAAAAAAAACAGTACCGTATTTCTTCTTAGCGGAGTCGTATAGGACGGTATCCTCAACTGGATAACCTGACTGTCTTCTTACTTTCCATAGGGTAAACTCCATGCCTTTGGTTTTATGATCGATAAACAGGGGTTTTGTGACATGCAATTAGGGTTTGTGAATTCTGATAATTCTTGTAACGAAAGTTCTGGGACGATTGATAATACAGACTATGTGTTTATTGGGGCGGGAAGAGGGTTACATTACCTGTGCCAATAATTAAGAAATTTTTAATTAAAATATGGAAATGTCAAAATTACCCTTGGACTAAAGACAAATGTAACTCCTTGAGATGTCCTTGACTAACGGCAAATGGTCAAAGGGACTTGTAGCGAGTGAAAACCTTGAAATAGGGACCCCCGACGATGAATATGCCCGGTTTCGTCCCATCACGATCCTCCACTACAAGTATAGGGACCAACGGTGTATTTTAGTCTAATTTTTACATGCTTTTATTGGTTTCTAGGGTTTTTAATTAGAATGATAGTAATAGCGATAACCATCATGATAATATAGATGAGATGTTACATGACGTGGAAAGTAATGTTGCTGAAAAGAATGTTAAAAAATTGCATCAATTGTTCGTTGATGCTGAGAAACCATTGTATAACGGATGCAAGAAGTTCACTAAACTTTCTTTAGTGGTGAAGCTGTTGGATTTAATGCAAAAAGTAGTTGGAGTGACAAAAGTTTCACTACCTTATTAGAGCTGTTACATGAAGCCTTCCCTGAAGATAATGAGTTGCCCCTTTCGACATATCAAGCAAAAAAACTAACATGCCCGATGGGATTGGAAGTCCAAAGAATACATGCATGTCCAAACGACTGTATATTGTACAGAAAAGGGTATAAAGACCTTCACGAATGTCCTATATGTAATTAATCAAGGTATAAACAAAAGAATCTTACGGAACTTAATAGTGACGTGACAAAGAATTGTCCTCCAGCTAAATTATTGTGGTATCTTCCCATCATACCTAGATTGAAAAAGTTATATGCAAACCCAAAGGATGCCAAATTGTTGCGTTGGCATGCTGAAGAGCGTAAAAAAGATGGGAAAATGAGACATGTGGCTGATTCTCCTCAATGGAAAAGGATCGATCATGATTTTGAAGAATTTGGATCTGGAACGGTTTGGACTTAGTTCAGATGGAATTAACCCATTCAGAAGCTTGAGTAGTCGTCATAGCACTTGGCCGGTTTTACTATGCATATACAATCTTCCACCTTGGTTGTGCATGAAACGGAGATACATCATGATGTCATTACTAATTCAAGGTCCGAAACAACATGGGAACGATATTGATGTGTAATTGGATCCGTTAATTGATGACATGATAACATTATGGGAAACAAGTGTTGAAATCTATGTGCGTACAAGAAAGAGAGTTTCCGACTGTTTGCCATGATTTATTGTACAATAAGTGATTTTCCAGCATACGGTAACTTGTCAGGCTATGGTACGAAAGGAGAGAAGGCATGTCCTGTTTGTGAAAAGGAAACCCATTCCCAATGGTTAACTAATTGTAGGAAAACAATATATATATGGGGCATCGGAGGGCGCTTGAAAGATATCACCCGTATCGTAGAAGGAAGAAATTGTTTGATGGTACAATAGAGAATAGAGTGATGGTAGAACCATTGGACGCATGCGCTGCACTTTCCACAGTTTCGGATTTAAACATTATTTTCAAAAAAAAGGTTAAAGCTCCTCCTAAAAACATATGGAAAAAAAGGTCTATATTCTGGAAATTGAAGTACTGGACACATTTGCAAGTCCGACATTGCCTTGAAGTTATGCATATCGAGAAAAATGTTTGTGAAAGCTTGTTAGGCTTATTATTGAACATTCCCGGAAAAACAAAAGATGGGGTTAATGCTCGTAAAGACATGGTCGAAATGGGAATTAGAGATGAGCTCGCACCACAAGTGACGAAGGGTACAAAATGTATTTGCCGGCAGCTTGTTATACCTTGTCAAAGGCTGAGAAAACCATATTTTGTGAATTCTTACACGGTGTTAAGGTTCCATCTGGCTATTCTGCTAACATTAGGAAGTTGGTTTCGATGAAAGATTTAAAGTTGCTTGGTATGAAGTCTCATGATTGTCATGTTTTAATGACACAGATGATTCCAATCGCTATTCGTGGAGTACTACCACCTAGAGTACGCCACACGATCACAAAGCTTTGTCTTTTTTTTAAACATGATTCATTCAAAAGTTATTGATCCTGAAAAGTTGGATGAGTGGCAAAGTGATATTATTCTTACTATTTGCCAACTCGAGATGTACTTTCCACCTTCCTTTTTTGATGTCATGGTTCACCTCGTATCTCATATTGTTGGAGAAATAAAGTCTTGTGGGCCTGTATTCCTGCGATACATGTATCCATTCGAGAGGTATATGGGTTTCTTAAAAGGATATGTAAGGAACCGATATCGACCAGAGGGTAGTATTGTTGAAGGGTATGCTTCCGAAGAAGTGGTTCAGTTTTGTACAAACTATATGGATGATATCCCAGATATTGGCCTTCCGCAACCTCGACACGAGGGTAGACTCGATGGGATGGGAACAACTGGGCGCAAAGATGTCACACCGAACAACAACAATTTAGAACAAGCACATTTTACAGTCTTGCAAAACACGACGTGGATTGAACCATACATACATGAGAACATGTCATACTTACAACAAAATAACAGCCATCGAGGTATGCTTTGGTTGGAAGCTGAGCATAAAAGAACATTTTCACAATGGTTGGCATATAAAGTTATTTGTATGTCTGACAATATGGATGCAGATGTGGTACAACTGGGGTATCGTCCACGTCGTGTACTTCAATATCAAGGCTACGACATCAATGGATATACGTTTTATACCAAAAAACAAGATGAAAAAAGCACTGTGCAAAATAGCGGTGTAACGCTAATAGCAACAACAACAGATTCGTCGCGAATGTCAGTCGCTAAAGAGTCGTATTTTGGTGTCATTGAAGAAATTTGGGAATTGGATTACAGTTTGTTCGTTATACCGCTATTGAAGTGTAAATGGGTCAATAACATAAGAGGTGTTAAAGTTGATACTGACGGTTTCACATGTGTCAATCTTTCAACAAACAGCCATTTAACAGATCCATTCATTCTAGCAAAACAAGCCACCCAAGTATTCTTTGTTGAGGACTTAAAAGATAAGAGATGGCACATTGTCCAGCAAAGTAAACAGCGTATAGTTGGTGTTGATAATGTTGTAGACGAGGACGAATATAATCAATTTGACGAGCTACCTCCTTTTTCTATCGGTATACAATCTACGGATGATGTTCTTGTTGATACACTTTACTTGAGATCCGACCACCAAGAAGGACATGAGGTTTAAAAAAATCATATGCGCCATTCAGGTAATAAAGCAATTATCAAATATTTAATATACAAATCTCGTTAATGATACTTTATTATATAAATCAACTAATTATCGTGCTTGCATTTTGATTTATTATTGCAGGGGAAATATGCAAAAAAAAAAAAGAAAAGAAAAGAAAGAGAGACATATAAAGCTTTGTTTAGTTTGTGTATATATATATTTTGTTTTTTATATAGTTAAAAAAAAAAAAAAAAAAAAAAAGTAATACTAAGAAAAAAAAGAAAGTCAAACCTTGTGTATCCTTCTTCTTCAGCAATCAAAATTCTTCTTCAGCAATCAAAAAGATACTCTCCATTAAAGTATCCATAGATACTCCCTCCTTTTTCTTCATTCTCCTCCAATATCTCTCTCAAATCCCGCCAAAAAATGATTTATAAAAGGCGTATTCTTCCTCGTATCAGAATCACAAACCCTAAACATCACCACCATCTTACCACCAAAGCACCTTTCCTGCCAACACCAGACTTTTTCCTCGTATCAGAATCATTGAATCACGAGCCGTAAGCAACAAAAATGGTATATCTTTTTCTCTTAATCAATAGTTTATCTTCGATTTGTAATTTTGCTTAGGTTCGTTTGTGTTAATTAGTGTTTTTAAAATGTAAAATATGTGGTTATGTGTTTACACCCCAAGTGTTTGTTGTATTGCCTGAATAGAAAAACTTTATTTCATCTTATTCTGAATTCAAATGTTATGGTTTTAGTAAAGAGCATTGATAAGCTAATTTTCTTTTTGGCTAATTTCGTTTCGGCCAGGGACGAAACTACTTTGGGTATTAACTACGGACTAGTTTTTAAGTAACTCATTCTAGTTTAGTGGCCACTTAGATTTTGTGTATTTTACGCTGACTTAAGGTAATCTGCTTTAATCATTCCAGATATTGTTTAGCCAGTGGCGGATCTAGGATTTCTATGTAGGGTATGCACTATCGGTAGATGTGAGATAACGGCCAACTTAAGTATCAAATATATTGAATTGCAACATGAAATTGCCTTTGTTCTTCATGTGTGCACTAAAACGTGTGAAACTGCACGAAAATCATATTATGAATAACGTAGGTGGTGATATTCTAAGTTTGATGTGTTTTCTGTTAAAGTTCATGTAATCATCTGTATTTGCATTCATCTTTTGTTGAACTATGCAACCTGGCTGTATAGTTGTCAACTGACATCGAGCATTCGGTGTAGTAATTAAAATCTGGTCCAAAAAGAACCACAAGCAAATGATAACAACACACGAAAATTGTATTAAGTTCATCTTAACTGCTTTGTTCATTTGAATGATTTTTAGTATCTTTGCCATACGTAATTCATTCTTTCTTTACTTATGAAATGAAAATATGACCAAAATAGTATTGTCTTATGATTTTTTTGTAACATCTACTTTAGTATATAGATTGCACATATCTGATCTCAGTTTAGTCTGATCTCATTGTTACATTTATGATCTCAGTTTAGTCTGATCTCAGTTTAGTCTGATCTCATTGTTACATACCTGATCTCAGTTTAGTCTGATTTTTTGTAACATCTACTTCAGTAAAAGTGCTGGTCTATGTTTTGATGAGATTGGCTAATGTATACTTGAATTTTAGGACCCTCCCGTACCAAGAATGAGGAGAGGAATCAACAGAATCCAAGATCTTCCTGCTGGTGAATTTGTTGAATTCAATCAGTTTGGTCAAGCCGTAGGCAAGTGGCAAAATTTATATGGAAAATATATGGGAACTGGTACCAGGAGGTTAATTTCTATTGTGAAAACTACTTGGAAGCATGTAACAAAGGAAGAAAAAACTTTTTGTGGTCCGATATCAAGGTATAGTATCTGCTATCATTAATTGTGGTTTCTTCTGATTTAATAAATGTATTAACATCTAATAAGCTTTATCTCTACATCAAGCAGGCACATTTCAGACTAGAGAATGATGATGTCAGGAAACGCACGCTTTTATCATGTGGTACTAAGTGGAAGGCATTCAAGACCAAACTACGGGTTAAATACATGCTTAAGGGGATATCTCCGTTAGGGAAATGGACATTCATAGAGCCTCATGTATGGGAAAAATTCTGTCAGAAAGAAAATACACCTGAAAAAAATGTACGTTTCACTTTAGTTTGTATTACTCTAATATTATGATATACTTATTTTTGTTTTGAAATGTTTGTAATTCATTTGTTACTCCTATTTGTAGAAACTGCGTGCGAAAGCAAGTGAACGAGGAAAACAACATATAAATCGGCCCCGGTTAGGATCAAAAGGGTACCGTGGTTTTGAAAAACAGTGGCAAGAGGAAAGGAATGACCCGGAAAAGGCAACAGAACTCCACTTAATACCAGACATTCGTGGGAGTAACTATTGTTTGGCTCTGGCTCCCCGCGACAAGAACAGAATCAAGACATTGACTCCTGAGTTAATTGATGTTTCAAAGAATTTGGTACTCTAATCATTGCCTTTTTTAGTATATTACGATTTTTTTTGTTGGTAGATGTATATTAATTAGTTTTTCTTACTGATACTGAACAGATACATGCAACCATAAAGTTGTCGCAAGGGTCTGATGAATCTAAAGCGGGAGTAGATCCCCTAATACTGGTATTAGGACCGGAGCACGGGGGACGCACTAGGGGGGTCGGGTGTGATGTTGGATATAAAAAAGGCATTGAAGGATATGTTAGAAAAAGGACCTACCAACAACGAGAAGATATTGAAGAGATAAAGAATCAAGTGAGGCAAGAAATGAAAGAAGAACTTAAGTCAAGTGTGTTTTGGAAGGAAATGAGGCTAGAACTGAAGGCAGAAGTGATGAAGGAAATGCAAGTCGATAGTAACGAGGCATTTTCACCAAGGCAAAATGATGTCCTGAACTTGGGCCAGGGGAGGAACAATGTTAGCTCGACCACAAACGTCGTAAAGATAGATTGCATAAAGGAAGTGCGCAAGGAAATGCAAGCTGGACATAATGAGGGGTTTTCACCAATGCAAGATAGCGTTATGGGCTCGGGCCAGAGGAGGTCCAATGTTAGCTCGACCGCAACCATCGTAAAGTTAGATTGCATAAAGGTAAACAAATTTTCTTTGCAAAAATCATCTAATAGTAACCAAATTTTATATAACTGACTCAACTTTTATTCTAATTATAAAACCACTTCAGTTTCATCTTTACTTGTTGTTGTGTATGTACTTTTTTTTTCTAAATTTCTTAGTTTGTTTCACTACTTGGTACGTTTTATGTAGGAGGAAACCTTCTGCTGTTTGTACCACCCTATTTCCGTTTTAACCGGGGAGAAGGTCACATGCGCCACTGCAACAGTATTTCCAATTGGAAGTGGTCTTATACATGGACATAAAATGCTAAAGGGCCACATAAAGGTGTCGGTTATCGAAGTTGTTGAATTTCATAAACGTATGGAGATGCCCGTGCCAGACGATGAAATCCCAAATTTAGAATGCGCAGTGAAGGGCTTTATCCAATGGCCAATCAATGCCATTGCCCGTTTTAAGGTACTATATAATTTGGTACTCCCACTTTGTGTCATAACTTTGCTCATGTATATCAAATGGAATTCATAGGGATTGTCTAAAGCCCCTATATCGAAAGTCACAACCAAACGTGTGCTGCCTCAACAGCAAAAACAACCTTCCACAAAGCAGGGACAAGTAAAAGAGATCTTAAAAGCACCAACAAGGACAAAGCACTGAAAGTAACCACCAAGCACAAGAAAGCGTTGGATAGGATTGCTGAAGTTGCTAAACAAAAGGAACGGGTAAGCCTATAATACCAACTCTATACTTGTAAGCCTGCACATAATTGGTTACTAACAAAAAACACCATAAGTTCAAAAATTACAAACAAGTACCAAGTTATTATGCAATTTTTGGTCAACAACGTTCAAAAATTGTACATGGTCACTAGTTAATATGCAAATACATTAGAACAAACCTACTGATGCACCACGTTAAGCTGCCATTTATAAGTTTGTTCAAGAATTGTGACTATGGGTGTATTGGTCTGCGGTCAGCCCCCTGTTTGGGACAGTGGGGCTGCAAGTGTATATGGGTGTTTGGGTCAGCGGGCCTATGGTATGTGCCAGGTAAAATTCTAACATAGACATGGTAGAATTAATACATTACTGTGTTTTCTTAAAAAAAATTCCTTTTGTGATTGTCCATTCTTTGGGAGCGGGAATCGTTCAAAAGATGTACTTAATACATGAAACTATTATGTTTCCTTGATAATAGTTTTGATTTGATGATGTTTGTTGTACATCGGCATACAACTGCATAAATAAATATTGCTAACACATCTTTACAGCAAGGTCTTAAAAAGCGTGTGTACTGTGTAGTTTCATTTGGCTTGTGTCATCAATGTTAATTTGTGCTTCGTTGACATTTTTATTAAATTCGGCTAATTTTATTGAAATTCTGTCCAAACAAGTTTCTTATTAACAGCTTATTGAAGGTGCTTTTGTTCATGTCTATTTACTTATTAGTGTCACTACATGGTTTTCATAACAAATTTTTAAATTTAGTATCAGGAAAATCAGTTTTTAAGTGCTTTTGACCCATTAAAGGGGTGTTTGGTTTTGGCTCAAACCTGGGTCAAAACACATTTATACCCACTTTGACTTTACTAGTCAATGTGATTTTAAGCTTTTAAAGTAGTAATGAAAGAACTCAAACAGGTTTTCAAGGTTTTGTAAAAGTTGTATAGCAAAAAAGTTAAAAAAAAAAAAAAAAAAAAAAAAAAAAAAAAAAAAAAAAAAGTTCTGTCCTGCATCAGAACAGCAGCATAGCTGCTGTTCACAGGTCTTTAGGCAGCTTATTTTTAAGCAAAACTTTTACAAATTTGCTTTTCTTACATCTTTACATACCCAACTCAATATATCTTTAGCTTATTTGCCCTTAGGATCACTTTACCTTAGCTAAAATTGCACTCAAAATCTGCCCATTGCCACTTTTTGTTTCGGTTACTGCAGTCCACCAGATAGCTTTTCACGGCTTATTTATAAGCTTTTTACTGCTTATAATCAGTTCCCAATTAGTTTTTTAGGATGCCATGTGTCCCATGTTAATCTTTTGAGGCTCCTTGTAGGATTAGGAATAGATTTAGTGGCTTATTTTAAGCCAAAACAGCAGCCTTCACAGCAGAATTTAGGTGCCTTTTTCTAGCTTATTAGTGTTTTTTTTTAGCTTATTCTAGTTTCATTAGTAGCTTTTTAGGTAATATAGCTTAGGTGTAGCAGTCTTTAGCTTATTTAGCCATCTTGCTTGCAAATGATGTGTGCTAGTTTTTATGTGAACCGTGAGGAATGCCTGGTCTAAATAATGTTTGAACCCAAGGACATGCTGGCTTTAACTTCATCCGTTGGCATACTTCTCCACAATGATAATATGAAATGAACATACATCTGGTAGTGTCTTAATTTTTTGTAAGGTAAATTAGTCATACATTGCATACACTTAGGGGGAAGGTATTTTGGTTATACTTTATGTGAAGTTATTTCTCAAAAACTTACAAAGTGAGGCAAGTTTGTAAACATACATCTTTGATTAGTTAAAGTTGGTAGTAGTGACATGAAGGAGATTAACTTTATATGCAGACTTTGTTATTTTTACAATCTACTTGGTATCAATATGTTCTTGAGCTTGATTGGCACTTCTATTTCATGAACATAGATTTATCTGTTATACATGTGTAAACTGTTAAGTCGAATTGCAGATAATTGTTGTGGTATATGTTTTTATGTTTTGTACCTGTCCATAATCTCTATATTTATTTCTGTCAATAATTTGGTTCATATCTTTTGTACCTGCTGTAAGGACAGCAAATAACCACCATTTATTATTTATAGCAATTGAATGCCCTAAACGATGCCTATAGTATTTGCACACATCAACCTAGCTTTCATATTGATGAGTATGCACTATGATAGAATTTTAGAAAGAAAACCATCAATTCTGTTATGACAGAACTAGACACGCAGACATGGTAGAATTATAATTGTCCATAATCTCTATATTTATTTCTGTCAATAATTCGGTTTTACATATTTTAGTCATGTTCGTTAATATGAATGCCATTATATGTGCAGGCTGAAAAGGAGAAAGCTGAGAATAGAAAAGAATTGTTGGATCTGGAACTTGATATACAATTGAATAAACCTAAGTCTGTGTTAGATGGCTATAATCATTGGATGTGTTGGGGTGGAGATTGTGCTGACCCGTACGCTATTCGTGTTGATAAGGAGGTCTTCCGACAAGTCGACGATTCTTACTTTTCAATTAATGCAACAGACATAATTGAACTCTTGATGAATCAAGAACTGGAGTGTGGCATCCTGACCCTTTTTGAGATGTAAGTTCATTTATGTTTTGAACATGTAGCTAAAGGCATTGTTCTTTTTCACATAAATTATGTTAGTATATCGTATATGTTTAAATTAGGTCACTGTATCACCTTAAGGGGCGCTCCACACTGAACAAGGTTGGATTCTTGAACCCTGGATTGATTACAGCAGATGCATGCCTGTTTGAAAAGTGGGCTACCCTAGATTACTTGACTCGAGCACTGGAGGGTTACGAGTTTTATCTTGCACCGTATCTACAAGGGTACCATATCTTACCATCTTAATTATTATTGCAATATTGTTCATGTGGTCACTGTTTTTATTTTATACAAAATGCAGCCGTCACTATGTGCTCTTCATTATTTGCCCAAAACATGGAATAGGATTTATTTTGAATTCTTCCAAGATTCAAACAAGAATGAGGAAAGTTACTCGCTCACAAGCCTTGTGGAGTCGTAAGAATTATCTTTTACTGTTACTAGATTTGACATTTTTTTCTATAAATTTTAACTTACACAATGTTGGTTATTTTCCTTTTTAGTGTCGTTGGTAGTCTGATGTGGGTATTCCCTGCTGTAAATCGCCAGCCGTTTGATTGGGAGTGCGGATTTTATGTAATGAAATGGATGCATGACTTTGTGCTCAAGTATCAAAACGACAATTTCCCAAACAAGGTTAGTGCTTGTTAAATAACTTTGCAATTTGTTTATGTTATGAAATGGGTGCATGACTTTGTAAATAGCCAACCATTTGTTGTGTGTATGCTTATTTAGTAATGTTTCTGATTGTGTGGTCAGTTACAGTTAACATAACATATCAAACAGTACAACAAAAACTTTGCATATATCAGATAGTAATGTTTCCTTAAATGTGTGAATATATCAGATAGTATTCACTGACTACATAAACGGAAACACACTAAATCAGCATCCCCACAAGCATAAACACCGTAACTGATTGTTATTAATAACCCCCAAAAGATTGTCTTTTACTTTGTGGATGTTTCTGTTATAATACTTGCACACTGTAACGGATTGATGGAGTAAGTGTATAGAAATTTGGGCATTAACTTTGTTTTTGGGTGAACTTGGTTTATTCCTTCATTCTTACTTTAGCAAATTTTTAGAAATCTCACGATGAGAAATGTGTTTCGAGTGGGAACTGGATTCTTGTTTAACTGATGGATTTCATAGTGGACAAACATCATTCTTTAGCAACCTAATCTTGTCACATGATTTAATCATACAAAATTGCTAATGTGTTTATTTCATTAATTTATGTGTAGGTACCTTGGAGTGACGAGCGTCCGTTAGAGAACAAAGAGTTGAACGCCATCATTGGTGCATGGCTTACAATGTGGCGTGATTGATCCCAAATAATTATGGCTATTAATGTTGAATTCTAGTAATTTTCTCTAGTTTGTTGAATTCTAGTGTTTCCATCTTGATTTTGTCTAAGATTTATGTTTTGATGAAATGAAGTATTATTTTAATTTAATTTATTGATTTCAACATTGATGGAGTATTTAAATCACTATATATATATATATATATATATATATATATATATATATATATATATATATATATATATATATAGTGTAAGGTTATATACAGAACCAAAAAATTTGCGAGAACTGCGAGAACCAATCTACACCTTTGATTTTTTGATCAATGGTTAGAAATGATGATGGCATAAATGTAATAAATTGAAAATTCATGTTTTATTCTACAAGGGAGCAAAGGGCATTTAAGGAATTTTATCACTCCCTAAAAAACTGCAATATTAAATAAATATACGTATCTTTCCTCCCTTAACCTAAAACTGTCATCTTCTCTAATTCACATCTGACAAAACTATAACCTAGCCGCCACACAATATCCCACATCGATGGCCTTATTCCACCGTCTCCAGTCACGGATCCATGAAGTTTATAATCTATGATCTTCCCCAATTGATAAACTACAAACCGATTCATTGAAGGACAAGGTAAATAAAGTTTTGTTTAATTAACTCCATTATAATATCAGGGAATCAAAAATCACACAAAAGGAAGTTGATTTACGGGTTTTTAAACAGGAAAACGATTTAGTTTTATTTGATTTGTATAAAACGTTGTTTTCAAATTTTTACAGGAGGTTTAAAAGATTTTTATGGTTCATGTATGACTCACGATTTGTTTTGGAGAAAGTGTACAACATGTGTTTTTTTATTGGTATCAATGTTGATTATGTTCCCAAAACAATTGATGCTTATTCTTGATGTCTTGTTATGTACGAATTATGATCCCAAAACGGATATGGTTGCGGTTATTTTGATACACATGCGTTATCTTTAGATAAAACGACGAATATCATTTATTTGTACTAATTAATCTTTGAATTGTATGCTTTAGTAGCCCTCTTGCTAATATAGTTACCTTTGTTTATCCAATATGACTAGCAATTTCAAAAGTTAGGAACATGTGCTTGGCTTCTGTGCACGCTTATGATACCGCAACCGAAAGCATTGAAGCGATCAACGCTGCAAAGTTAAAGTTTAATGATATTATCAATTTGATTTTGTTATTACGTTTGAACCATTATTAGTTTGGTTATGTTTTGAAAACCGTTTTGAATATGAACTATGGCTTTGGACACTAGTTTATGTTTATTCAAGTAATACTTTGAAATTTGACTCAACCTGGTCAAAGTCAGTAGTATTATCTAAATGACAAATGTATTATTTTAGTCTCTAATCCTATTTCGATATTTTTTTTCAATATCATCAGATTCTTGTGCGTTGATCATAAAATCTTGTTTCGATATGAAAATTTTTGATTTTTGATCTGAAAAAATACATTACCTTTATGTTTGTTTAGTTGCTTGCTAAGGTGATATGTTTTTATTGGTTAACAGTGGAAGCTTCACTTATATGAGCTTGAATAGGAGTTGAAGATAGAGACTAATGTCAAATATGTTCTTTACCAGGTATACATGCATGCTCTTGTTAACCTAATGGCGTAAATGATTATGGGGTATTTGGGTGTGCACATGTGTTTTTGAGTGTGCATATGTGTTTTTACAATTGTGAATTTGAAACCTTCTATGCATATGTGTTTTTACAGTTTCATAAACTTGTTTATTTTGTTTAATTTCAGCTGTTATGGAAAGGATTGTGTACAAGGATTAAAAACACATGTGTACTTATGCCTACAAAGAGATCGAGAAAGCGAGAGTGGCCAATGAGGAAAATGAGGAAAAACACATGTGTACAAAGAGATCGAGAGTGACCAATGAGGAAAAACACATGTGTAGAAAGTGGGCAATGAGAAAAAACACATGTGTACAATGAGAAAAAACAAAAGAGATCGAGAGTGGCTAATGAGGAAAAACACACGTGTAGATTTCAGGGGTTATTAAAGACATTGTAATATGCACACGTGCACGCTTCATATATTTGTAATAAAACATATTTATGTAATATTTTTAATAAAGTTTTGTTGTTTGTATAAAATTGCATCAATCTATTAATAAATGTTTGTTGTTTGTATAAATTTATTTATGTAATATTTTATAAAGATACATGTGCAAATACAAAACACCTAGGCATAAACAAAAAATACAATTTTTACATAATGCAAAACACATGTGCACATATTGATTTTTTAAACAGGTAAAAAAAAAAAAAAAAAAAAAAAAAAAAAAAAAATCTAAAATTTCGGAAGAAAAAAACCGTTTTTTTTAAATAAAATAAAATAAAAGATAAAATTAAAAAGTAATTTTACCAAAATACCCTTTTGAATTAAATATTAAAACTAAATATCCAAAAAAATCTGATTGGTTGATGGTGGTTCTCGCAGTTCTCGCAATTTATTTGGTTCTGAAAATAACCCTTCCCTATATATATATATATATATATATATATATATATATATATATATATATATATATATATATATATATATATATATATATATATATATATATATATATATATATATATATATGGGAGGGTTAATGTGAGATCAAGCTTAAAGTTGTAAAAATAATATCAAATCTAAAAATTCACTAAAACATTTATAAACAACAATTTTAGCAATCATACACAAAAAAAATTATATTTTAATACAAATTAACATTTTAGCAACTAATAACCAAATGATACATGAATTTGGATTAGTGATACACCTGATACACATTACACTAATAAATATTCCAAAACCTGATACACATTAAACTTCTAATCAAAGTGTATCACCTAGGTTTCGTAAATTTTAAAAAGAAATCTATCGAAACTTTAACAATTTTAGTTGTAGTAAATAAAAAAATTATTTTTATTGTAAGAAGAGTATCTCTTGTCAAATTTTAGTTCGATCTCATTTTAACAACTTTAAGTATGATCTTATTTGATCTAGACTATATATATATATATATATATATATATATATATATATATATATATGGGGATAGCTTGGCTACAATTTTTGTAGCCAAATGGCTACAATCCTTCATAAAAAATACACTAGCAATGAATCAGGGACCCACAAAAAAGAATCAGGACCCACAAAAAGAATCAGGGACCCACATTATATAGCACAAAATTGTAGCCAATTAGCTACAATAAATTGTAGCTAATATATTCCCTATATATATATATATATATATATATATATATATATATATATATATATATATATATATATATATATATATATATATATTTGTTGCATTTATATTTCTTTATTATGGTGATTAAAATTGGGGATTATGAAATTTCAAAAAATTGGAATTTCAAAAACATTTTTTTTAATAAAAAAGATTCACATAAAGACAGGTTTTGATATAAAAACATATCTTTTTACTCTATATAAAGGCAGGTTAGAAGTTTATATAAAGACAGGTTGTGGGAGAACCAGTGGCAATGTCTAAAAAAAACATGTGTGTTTTCTCTAATATAGAGACTCATTCTTAAGAGAAAACCGGTTTCGATGCTTCTAACAGAGACCGGTTGTGCAACCAGTTTCTATACCTTTCGTTCATGGAGATACTCCCTTCAGAGAGTGGTCTCAAAACCACTCTTCATGGGCTATTGTGACCGGTTTCTATGAGATTTTGTGTAGTAGTGGTGGTAAATGCGTAAAGAAGTATGAAGAGAGCATACGAGTTAATGTAGAATTCAAAGCTACAACGGATAAGCATCGGTGCGAGAGTTTGATCGAGGTTTATGAAGTCGTTGATAGCAAGAAATCGAGGGCGAGTTCTTCTCAAGTGAGGGGGAATGATGCGGACAAGGTTCAAGGTCGAGAGAAGTAGTTTTGTGGTTTAACTACGGCGTAACCCCAAGCCAAGATTACGCTGTAGATTTATGTTAAATTTTGGTTTACATTCGTAGTCGTAGTTACGCTGTAGTTGATAAAATCAATTATGCCGTAATTAAATTAGTTTACTTTCGTAGTGGTAGTTACGCCGTAGTTGAAAAAACCAATTATGTCGTAACCCAGTCGCGTTATTATTTCCTTTTTCTGTTTTAAGTCGGTTCTAGACGATTCTAGATTACTTTCTCCCCAAGTTTGGCTTCCCTATTAATATAAGGCTTGGGTTTATTGTTATGTATTTAGATAATCATTAATAAAAGTTTATTTTAGAGTCTATACTCTTGTTTTGGGTTTTATTCCCACAAGGTGCGCCTTGGTTATCTCCCTTGGATTAGGGTTTATCTAGATTCGCTTCCGCGTCCTGCATCATGATGGTAATGTCATTTTGTGAATGACGAAAACCATATTCCAAAGGATTTATGTCATACACATTACTTTCATTGTAAGATAAGCATAACGAGATATCTTTAGCTCCAACATTACAAGAATGGAATATGGAATCCAATGATGTTCGAAGCAAATATGAGGTTAAGAAAGGTATAAATAAAGGAATTGGGACATATACCTCTCAAGCTCTCCCCATCTACTAATTTTGATCAATTTAGTACCCAATCTTTATTTTTATCGACTAATTACGTGGTTCGATTTTCTCACATGTCAAATTAAGATTTTCGATTGGTCCAATTTGATTATCTTCAAAAACATTTTTTTCTCTCAGAAATGGTCATGGTAATTCTTTTTATTTATTTATTCATAAACGAGTATTTGCAATCTCCCAATCATGCTTCTTTTTTTAACGAAACAAATACAAAGTATATATAAAGCAACCACAATCAGAAGGGATCAAATTTTACACGGTTTTTATACCACTTAAACCCTTAATATACTACTGTAACAGTGTAACCTATAAGAGATATATTATTAAATATACAAAAAGAGTGAAATAATAAAACCAAATACAAATATAATATTGTCCTTTCCAAAGTATCCATACACTAAATACCAACTCTAACTCTACAAATGACCAATGTTCCAAAATTTGACCACCTCATGTAAGTTCAAAACCAATAAAAAGTGACCAATGTGATAGAAAGGGAAGAACCATAACTAGAAATGTATATATAATGTATTTTTCGTTCATTTTTCTTTTTAACTTATTATTAGTGTTTGATTGGTTTAAGATATTTATATAGTATTTTTTATTTATTTATTTATTTTTTTTTTAGAAAATTTGTGTTTAGTGGGTTTCATCACATGATGGCAATGATATTTTGTGAATGCCGACAACCATATTCCAATGGAATCGCGACATATACATTGCTTTCATTGTAAGATAAGCATTGATAGATATCTTTAGTTCCAACATTACAAGAATAGAATATGGAATTCAATGATGTTGGAAGCAAAGATGAAGTTAAGAAAAGTATAAATTAAAGTATTAGCACATATACTTCTCCGGCTCTCCCCATCTAGCAAAGTTAATTTTGTTTTTTTCTTTGTTATTTGATTCATTAACGCAACACCACCAATTTTGATAAATCTAATGCCCAATTTTAATTTTTATTGACCAATTACGTGCTTTAGTTTTGCCACATAAAAAACTAGACGAGTACCCGTGCATAGCAACGGGGATTTTATAGCGGTAAATAGTTTTTGTGATAAAACAACTTTATGGGTTATAAACGAAAAAGAATAAAAGTTTGAAGATTTTGGGATTAAACATAATGTTTTGAAACCCGTTTCCTCCCGGGTGGTTCAATCGGTTGAACCATTCCGGTTGAAATACGGGTCAATTAAACTGGGTCAACCCGAAAGGTTGGGTCGAAAAATCGGATCAACCCTCCGGGTTTGAAGCGTCCCGTGTCAACCAGGTTTTCGATGTGTATTAATAGTTTCTTTTTTAGACATATGTTTACAACATTTCCTTTTTTAGTTTCAAATTTTTATTTTTCAATTTTTGGTTGTTCATTTATATATAGTATAGATAAAAAATTTCTACTGATTAAATTTGATTTCTTCAAAAACTTTTTTTTTCCTCTGAAAATGATCAGTTTTATCTTCTTTTATATATAAAACGATTATTTGCGATCTCCTAATCATGGTTGTTTTTTTCCCTGAAACACATCAAATTATTATATAATCACTAACAATGAAATAAATACAAAGTATATATAAAAAAATCATAATCGAAAGGGACCAAATTTTACAAGGTTTTTACACCACTCGAACCCTTAATTAATATACTATAACTACAAGAAATAGATTATGTATTAAATATACGAAAAGGGCGAAATTATAAAACCAAATTCCACAATAAAGGTGTAGACTGTCGGGAACACCCTGACCCCGGGTGCCTTTTTGGCACCAGCCATTATCCACCCCACAAAGAATAGCTCCAACAACTCTCCTGGCCTAGTGGGGCACCAACTGGAGTGAGCACGAGCCAAGACTCGGACCCATGAGCTTTTATTCCACAAATACAAATATAAAATTGTCCCTTCCAAAGTATCCATGCACTAAAATACCAACTCTAACATCTACAAATGTTATGTATCGTGAATATGCAATTAAGCACCATATAGACTTCACAAGCCCACTGTAGTGTATCTAAATTTGCATGCTTTGACGGTTCGGAAGAAACCAAGCAAAGAATCATAATCATGCTTCATGAAGCAAGGAATCTTAACGTGGCTTTTGTTAGCATTAAGTTACTTCATCTTTTAGTTTAAATATGTAAGAAGATGGATGGAGGATTCACATAAAGAAAGTAAAAAAGATACAAATTTTAACTAAGATCAAAATGATGAATGTAGCTTCAACTTCTAATCCAAGTTTCATAGTGGAAGTTGGTCAAGCGTACCCATATCCTTCACATTTTGTTGCCCCAAATTTCGTTACCACGAAATTGAGCGGTAAGGATACGTATGATGTGTGGGAAACACAAATTCTATGTCTCTTAAAGAGTCATCATATGTTTGGTTTTGTCGAAGGCGATTTTCCAAGTCCTGCGGGCAATGGGAAGGGGAAAGTGGAAGAGATAAAGGCATGGATTGCATCAGATTCCCTTGTCAAAGGTTGGATTCTTGGTTCTCTTTCTGACGGGGTAGCCAAGAAAGTTGTCAATCGTCTCAAACACAAACACAAGAACACAGATTTCACTGCAAAAGATTTATGGGATGAACTACAACGTAGTTATGGTCATTCAGTTCGTGAACAAACAATTGCAGGTACAATATTTCCTTTGCTAATCGAAGTTTTATTTGTTTTGTTATATGATTTAGACAAATACTTAAAATTATGTAGCGCTCAGAGCATCTCCAATAGTGATTTGAGGAATGACTTTTATTGAGCAGATAATTTTCAAAAGTTTTTTTGTTTAACATTCGAGCGCAACTTTTTTCATGAAACAACTTGATGAATACACTTCTTAGTTCTCACATAACTTATTATTTTAGAATTGAGAATTACACAAAAAACATTGGGAAGGATTGTTTTTTGCATTTTAGGTATTTCTTGTGCAAAAGCTTTTTTTAAGCAAAGCGTTTGATAAGCGTTGGCTTATTATTTTTTTATGCAAAAATATTCTACAACAACCAGCTTTCTTTTAATTTCATTCTGATCATTTTTCGATATGTGCTTTTTATTTTTACACTTTCGGGTATGTTTGGCGAACCGTAGCAGGAGCATATTCAATAAGCAGTAACAGTTAGCAGTAGTAGTTGTTTGTTAAATAAAAGTGTTTGGTAACGTAGTTGTATCTGTAATTATAAAGTGTAAAATAACAGAACAAGACATATACACATGAACATATATAGAAATTCTTTAAATAAATAAAAGGGGCATCTATGTAATTTGAGAGCCAAAACGCTAGCGGCTAGATCTAAATGCTTCTTGATGAAGCGTTTTGAATGAGAGTTGTTACACATGATTCAACCGCTAGTTGCTTGTTGCCAAACAAGCATTATATTTAAACCTCTAATCACTCTAAAACGCTCACAAATGCTTGGTGCCGAACATACCCGATCATAATTGTCACTTTACACCGCTTGGCCGTATATCTGGTATTTTCATTTTTACGCCCCGTGTCCTAAAGTAACTTCCTGATATTAGTTTAAATATCAATTTTAATAAGGTGGGCTTTTTAGTTTTCTAATAATTTTAATTTAGTTTACGAGATGAGTTATAGTTTTGGGGGAACCAACTTTGTATAAATTCAAGTACATACTCTTGAGATGCTGTTAGCAATTGAGTGTTAAATCTGAAGCTATATATATATGTCTTTGCTATAGTTTGTTGTTTTAAATCCCTGGTGATTTACATTAAAACGCATATATTCTATGTTATAGTTATGCTTAACCTTGATAACAAATGAAAATTTCAATCATGTAGAAAAAGAATTAGAGACAAGACAAGCAGAATCAGTAATAGAAGTGAATTCAATATCAGAAGATGCAAAATCAAAATACGAGCCAAAACAAGATAAAACTCAAGAGGGAATAGATTGGATATTTGACAAAGATTTTTTTAAGAAAAAGGAACTCTATGATTGTGTTTTAGATGGAAGTACAAGAGGTGTAATATACTATTTAAGAGAAGCTAGTCTTAATCCCTGGGACAAACTCACGAATAATGGAAACACAGTACTCCATGTAGCAGTGGGTTCTTCTACCAAGAATCATGAATTATTAAAGACATTGTTAGAAATGACACCCACAGAGAACACACTACTAGATTTGGTAAATACAGATGGAAGCAGTCTTCTTCATGTTGCTGCTATTGGTGGCAACATTAAAGCAGTCAACATGTTGGTGGAAAGAAACCCAGAATTGTTATTAGCCAAAGACAAGGAGGGTCACATTCCACTTGCCTTATCTGTTTCCAATATGCATATGAAGACATCTCGGTGTTTGTTCGAGTACATGAAAGTACATGGGTATGGTAATCGTTTTTCAGGTCAAAGTGGCGAGGATCTTGTCGTTCTTGCTATCTCTTGTCAAGATTTCAGTAAGTCTCGTCTATTGTAAAAACTTAGATGATAATCAATAATATACAAATAGCAAGCACGAAAAAAGGGTATGATGCACTTTTTTTATTGATACATATTAGTTCATTGCAATAATTGTATTCTTACAATATGTAGGCTTCGCCAAAATGATAATCAATGATTTCGATGCCATACTTCCCAATAGCGACGCTGTGCTGACGGCTTTAGCTCAAAACTTCCCACGTGAAATCAAGTTCTGGGAAAGGAAATGTGATGAATTTGTTTCATTAACTTTTTCGATTTATCATTAAGCCTCCGTACTCTAATGTTTTTATTATTATTTTTATCTATGTTGCAGGCTTTAGGGAGATTAATAGGAGACTATATCCCTGCTGGGGCATAATAGAGGAGCTTACTGATCATTCGAATTGTTGTCGATGTCTCTTATGGAATCTTTTTCATCTCTTTGTTTTTGGTAAGTCATGAGATGATAAACATCATAAGAACATCATGAAGAGATAAAGAGAAACAAAGTTAATAATCTTTTAAATTTATTTAAACATTTCCCAATACAGAGAAGGTTGTGCATAAATAATGATTGTAAAATTTTACATGAAAAATGATTGGGAGATTAAAATATATGTCTAGTTTTACGTCTAATCTAACACATCATCACTTGTTTTAGCACAATGACACATTTTTTTTAACAAATTAATAAATTATTATCATGCAGTTTTAGGCATAAAATCAAGTATGGTTTTAGGCATGCTAATAATTTCTTATCTTATGTTTCATAACGTTCCTCATTAACTGTTTGTTTTTCAAACTCCTATCCATTTTTAGAAATTTTATAACAAAGAGATGTTGGGGAAAAGAATTGATGAATTTTAAACTTTTAGTTTTTTGGGATAATAACTTTAAAAATCATCATATTTGTTCAAAAATACTCCTCTGAGTATCGAACATTAATTTTTGCTTATATAGGTGCTAAACTTTCAATTTCGGACTTTTTGACATTTTTGCTCTTCAAAATGTTAAAAATTCAGGGGCAAAAATATCACAAAAGTACCTCAAAAAGACCAAATTTGAAAGATTGGTACCTCAAAAAGTCCGAATTTGAAAGTTTAGTATATGTATAAGCAAAAAAAAAAATGGTTCCATACCTAAAAGAGTATTTTTGGACAAATATGATGATTTTTAAAGTTATTATCTATAGTTTTTTGCGCTATTATTTAACTTACAGAATTACAACCAAATTTGTTTCTTTTTCATCATAATATATATATATATATATATATATATATATATATATATATATATATATATATATATATATATATATATATTAGTTTCAATGGGGTTTTAATGCTTTATCCGACGAGCTTTTAATTCTGAATCTCTACATTACATCGAATTTTTTTTTGACAAATCTTTGTCTAAAATATTTTTTTCTTCTTTCTCATGATAAATATACACACACGTATCCATAGTTAGGGTTTATATGAGAATGCTAATTATTCTAAGAGCATTAAATTTTGTTCAAAGTTTTTTTTTTTTTTTTTTTTTTTTTTTTTTTTTTTTCTCAATTTTTCTTTTAAGTTTTCTTAATTTAAATTGTTTTTGAATCACTTTATAAGACTTTTCCCAAAAGAACTTTTTTATGGCTAAATATTTTTTTCCAAACAATCATACAATATAACCTTAATAATTACATGTCTTTTTTTATATAATTAATTTTTTATAGCTTTTAATAGTCATGTATATTTAATGATTATAATATGAGAACAAGAAAACTATGGGCAATTTATGATTTAATTTCAAAAGAATGTATCTTAAAACTGGTCACATTTTAGCATAAGCTTTTATTGGAATTGTTTTTGTAAATATCATGTTAAATTTTATGATTAATTTACACCAACTTCTTAAAATCGTATTTGAATCGGACACATATACGTATATAAAAAACATGAGCTATTAATGTTATTGTAACTTACTTGTTGGACTGTAACTCAACTTATGCAGGCCTTTGCTTGCTGCCAGCTGTGTTCTACCAATTCTTTAAGGTGCTTGGTAAGACGAATAAAAAATTACAATAATTATATGACCACACTCGAAGAGAAAAAAAAGTTACTCCCTCCGTCTCGAAATAATTGTCCATATTTCCTTTTTTGGGTGTCTCAAAATAATTGTCCACCTTCTATTTTAGGTAATAAAAAGAGAATTTAGTGGAAGAATATTCTATTTGAGTGGTTGAAATTTATAGGGGTCCCACTTTTATTAAACTATGTGCTTCTTGTCTAGTGACAATAATTTTGAGACGGAGGGAGTACTTATTTGGTTGTAAGATTCTGATTTGTCTCTTTGTTGCAGTACGGCGGTTCGTTGGAGATACATTTCAGATACATGACGATGCAACCAGTCTATTACGTAGTATATGTCGAGAGATAATTATTAAAGACTCCATCAGCTACCATCAAAATTACACCAATTTTATTTTTGAAGCCACAAGACGAAATGCATCCACCTTTATTAGAATAATTATGGCATTTTTTCCGGATGCAATTTGGAGTGCCAATGAAGATGGTCATAATTTTATTCAGTATTCCGTTATCAATCGCTCAGAAAAGATTTACAACCTATTATATGAAATGAGCGATCACAAGAATATTTATAAAACAATCAAAGACTCTTCTGGCAATAACCTCTTGCATTTGGCTGCAAGATTAGCACCTACTGACAAATTGAATCTAATATCGGGGGCAGCTTTGCAAATTCAACGTGAACTGCAATGGTTCAAGGTATTGTACTTTAACCAATGACTCGAGGTTTAAATTTCATTCAACATTCATAAAGTTCTTAAAACGTATTATTAGATATCTTCCAAGGTTAATTTTAATGTAATATTTATTAGGAAGTTGAACGATTTGTATGTCCCTTAAACCGGTTACAAAAGAACTCGGATGATGAAACGCCTAAAATGGTATTCACAAGAGAGCACAAAGACCTGGTGATCGAGGGAGAGAAATGGATAAAGAAAACCGCCGAGTCCTACACAATTACAGCTACACTCATTATCACCATTGTATTTGCAGCAGCTATTACAGTGCCTGGTGGAAATAATCAAGAATCAGGGATACCAATTTTCACTAACAATATTGCATTCAAAGTATTTGCTATATCAGATGCAATATCATTATTCACAGCTGTTACGTCGTTGTTAATGTTTTTATCGATCCTAACTGCACGTTTTGCGGAACAAGACTTTCTCCTCAAGTTACCAACAAAGCTGATTATTGGCCTCACTATGTTGTTCATCTCGACGACAGCAATGATCATAGCATTTGGAGCAACATTGTTCCTTGTGTTTGGACACAGTAACTCGTCGATGCTTATTCCAATAGGTGCATTGACATGCCTTCCAATTACGTCTTTTGTGACCCTTCAATTTCCTCTTATTGTGGAACTGATAAGTGCTACATATTGTGGTGGTTTTTTTGTTAGGGAAAATATAGACTACTTCTACTGAATCAATTGTAACTATGGGTGTCGTTCCCTTAGGATATTGTGTAATGTTTTAAAATTTATACTGTTTTGCATCATTTCCATCTATCAATGGTTTCTTATGTGTAACACCAGCTTGTTATCAACATACGGTATCTTCAAGAAATTTGGTCATCGTCAGCCACAAACAAGTTTTATTTAGATATTGTTTCGTTCATAAATTCATGTTAATTAATGCTCAACAATCGGTAATTTTTGCTTCTGTGTGAATCGATATATCGTTTCTGTAGCTCTATCATTCATTTGGCAGAATATTCGTTAAGGTAAATCGTCAAACAATTGGTGGGCGCTAATTTTGAACTGCTTCTAATTTCTAATAAATAGAGCATTTTGTTAATCTGTTATGGGGTTGATCACTTTTTGTCAATGTTTGAAAAACATATATTGCTGTACTTATAATCTTAGTTATGGATTTGAGGTTGTTTGGATTGCTAACTCAAATTTCTTCACTAATCATCATGAACAAGTCTACAAAACTCATAATGTTATAACAATATGAGCAACTGCGAATATTTGTCTCACGATTTCCAGTAGTGAACTCGTTAGGTCAAAATTTTCATCAATGCATCGGTGAGGCCACATTAAATGGGGATGCAAGATCCAAACGTAATATGGCATGTGAGAGTGCGTACCCCTCATTAAATGGGGATCATGTGGGTGACACCCTTCTCCAGAATCAAGAACAGTACCTGCACAATAAAGCATCCAGGCGCTAACCGTTAAAGATATAACATAACCCAAATTGACACGTTCACATGTAACTAGGGTGAGACTGCTACTTTTTAGATAGAACAACATTGAGGAACTTACCAGTAGTACGACCACTGGCATAAAGTTGGAGAACAACAGCACGAACATCAAATGTCTCGAACATATTTTGTGTCATTTTTTCACGATTAGATCTCAGATTGAGAGAAGCCTCAGTAAGAACTAAATGATCTGATTATAAAAAGTAATGTTAACAAGTGGTCTCCTTCCCCTGTTACAAAAAGTTCAAGATGACAAATTAGCAGAGAGTAACCACAAAATATCTTGTAGACTTCGCATGAAAGTATGACGTAAAAAGACTGAAGCCTTTCAGTAGCGACTGCAATTGATATATCAACAAAATCATTTAATACAATTTCCCCATTCTTATCATCCCAGAAAGCTGTCATGCAATTCCATAGCTAAATATTAGCAACTAGCTATGAAATAGCAAGTAGTAGAAAAAGTATTATGAGTGGGATTGTTTGGTTATGTTTAATCTCTCAGAGGATTAAACGGGTATAAAAAAAAGTTAGCATCTAAGGAAGCAGGTCAATTGGGTTGAAAGTCGCCCAACCCACCAATTTGAACCGAAAAGCTTTTGACTAGTTACCCAACCCACCAATTTCGCCGCGACATCTATAGACAAGTATAGCCGGCTTACATAGGCAAAGCATCAAAGAATCTTACCATTAGCTGTTGGGACACATCTCAATGCAATTTCCATAGTTTTTATAACAATGTCGTTCACTGAGACTTTGACACCAAATTTATCTGCGCAAAAAGGATTATAACACATCAATGCAGGTGCTGGAAAAAATAAATTTACCAAGGAAACTTTTAAGTTGACCACAAAAACCATTGAATAATATTAATCACAAAAGTCACTGTAATCAAACATTATCCAGTATTACATCTATCAGAAACCAAGTAATCAAACCTTTAAGAATCCAGTAATCAAACTTTTAAGTTGACCACAAAAGTCACTGTAATCAAACCTTTAAGGATCCAGCATTACATCAATCAGAAACCATTGAATCATATTAATCACAAACTTATTGTAGTTGACCACAAAAACTCACTGTAAGGAAACTTTTAAGACCTGCTGTTAAATATAAATGAGGTATGCTCTGTTTTGATTCTAGCAACCTTGATGCAATCACCTGCAAAAGCACAAAATAAAAATTGAGAAAAACTTGTTGTCCGTTATGGATAAGTAAAATTTGGGTAGTGTTTTATGTCAAATGGATGAAATAAAATTATCATGTTATATGAAGAGAAGAAGAAAGTAGCCCAAAGTATTTATGCTTGCAACCTCCTTAATAGTTTCATCTAATGCATTAGATTGCTATTGTAACAATACTGTTATCGTAATCATAAATAACTCCTAATACTGTAAAAAAAAAGTTGGTCATAAAAGTATTTCTGGATCAGGCCAATGCGAAAAAGGACTCATTTCAGCTCAAGCCTATCAGCAAACTAGTCCGTCTAGTAGATTGACTTTATCCATTATAAGCAAAGTACTAATGAGTAACTTATGCAAAAAACGTAAACGACGATCAAAGCAATAAAACGTAAATGAGGTCCATTAGTCAGAAAGGATCATTTAAGTGATACGAACCGGAGTCGATTAAGAGATAAAAAGATAAATAATAACAAAGACAATAAAATAAAGATAGATTGACCAACTTTCGAGAGGTCGATCGGGCTCTCCCAATGGCTTCAAATCACCAGTTCATATTATTATTCCACATGATCAGAATTACAATCCTAATACCCTATTTATAATAAAAGGCCCTAGACTTAACTTGTTCACTAAGAAAATATAATAAAGGAAAATAAATAAACTTATTAATTAATAATAATAATAATAAACTATAGAATGCAGGATCGTATCAATATTCCCGCCCCCAAAAACACCTTGTCCTCAAGGTGTTGCTTGAAAATGTTGCCTTGGGTAATTCCGGGATCCCATGTTCTTCGTTGTATCCCTTTTGTGTGAATCAAGTGCATGTTGCAGTCCCGCAATATCTTCTTGAGTTTTCTTATGGAGATTTGTAGTTGTTCATGAAAACAAAATCTTTCCGTACCAAGCAAAGTACCTAGCTTTCTAGTTTTTCTAGTTCGGACACATGAAACCACAAACTTATTCCAAAACAACCTTGCCTTTACCTTCCTGTTAGGACTTCGTTGGTTGAGTTGGATCCCCAATAAATGGACATGTCCATCCTGATTAATCTCTTCCTTTATCGCCTCCTTGATCGATCCTTGAAACTTCTCAGACCACATTGAGAAATCTTGACGCGCCCGTCTAAAAGATTCCTCCAATTGAGATTGGTGCAACAACAACGTGGATTGTAACCGTTTCACCATCTCCGTGACCTTAATTAACCCTTCTTCAAAGCTCTTTGCTTCCATTCCTTCTTATGAACAGTAATCCGGATGAACAGTAAAGTCTGGTGATGAACAAGAACCGATGAACAGTTTTTTTTTTTTTTTTTTTTTTTTTTTTTTTTTTTTTTTAAGAAACCCTAGAATCGAACGACTCTGATACCAATTGATACGAACCGGAGTCGATTAAGAGATAAAAAGATAAATAATAACAAAGACAATAAAATAAAGATAGATTGACCAACTTTCGAGAGGTCGATCAGGCTCTCCCAATGGCTTCAAATCACCGGTGATCAGAATTACAATCCTAATACCCTATTTATAATAAAAGGCCCTAGACTTAACTTGTTCACTAAGAAAATATAATAAAGGAAACTAAATAAACTTATTAATTAATAATAATAATAATAATAATAATAATAATCTATTTTATATAATAAAATAAGCTTTTGTACAAGCCCTTCTAAGCACCAAGCATTAAAAATTCGTTTAATGCTCATACGTGTCATACCATATTTAGAGTCATAGTACAACTCTTCTGCTGCACCAAACTTCTTCTATACGCTTTCTCATTAATCACCAATTCAAAATCACCAATTAATACCACAACAACAGTTTCTTCTATTCAATTCATAACACCAGATTCAAAAACACCAATTCAATTGCATTTCTTCTATACGCTCTCATTCCAATATGCAAACAAGGTTAGATTTGTGTCTTGATTTATTCAAATTCCCAGTTCAGTAATAAACATAAAATCCTCTGATTTTGCATTAACGATTTGTAAATTTGAAAGGTGAATAATTGGTCATCAACTGCCGTGGATTATCTTAAATTCCACCCAATAATTCCAATAATTCCAGTAAGACTTTTTTTTTTTTTTTTTTTTTTTTTTTTTTTTTTTTTATTTTTATTTTTATTGAACCGAGTTGGTTTATAATTATTTGTTTCGATTCAATTATAGTACGTTTTCCTTTGATTATTTACAATTTAATTTTGTTTTATCATAAATCCTAGAAAAAAATTTAGGGAAAATTACGTTTTATGACTTTATTCTTTTGCATTTGTTTATTTCTTATTTAGGAGCTAAGAATTGATGTTTTGTCTATGTATTCAAAGGCCTTAAAATGCTCTTAACAATGATAGACTTTGGATATTACAGCCAAATGAAATTGGTAAAGTGTCCGCATTGAACTATATTATGTATGTCAAATTTACAAATTTTTATGCAACTAAATTTTAAATGTTTATTGTGATGTCACGCGAGGGAGATCTTATCAACGGTGGAGATCTATATGCTGCAAGTCATCACATCCTAACTTGGACTCTATTGCTTCGCCCGCGGTAATCGTTCAAGATTAAATTTTTAATATTTGTTAGTATCGTATCTTGATTGGTTTGTTTAATACATTCGTTATGAGAAATAACATATATCAAGCATTATAACTTTTTCGTTGTTTGTATATTCAACTAATTGAAGAATAGGAAGTTGAAGTTCGAGTGACCAAAGAACTATCGAAAGTGGCAATGAACTCGACAAATCCAATTATGTAAGATGTTCATCAAAAGGAGAAATAGGTGAACAAGGATATTTCAAGAGATAATTTGGAAAGAAATTGCATGTAACTATGTAAGTTAACCAAGCTACCTTACGCCATCAATTCTAATTTATTTTTAGGTTTACTTGGTTTAAATAATTTAGGATTTTGATTGGTGCAAAATAAAGGCAATGACTATAGTGTCCATTTAATTATAGAATTTGATTTAAGTTTAGGTATTTTGGACGATTTCTTGGGTTTAACAACAGTTCTGACTGACGATTGTTTACATTATGGGTTGATCGCTCTTAGTTTAGAGGAACACAAAATCATATACATGGGAGGCTGACATTTTATCAACATATCAGAATGTGTACACAAACTTTTGAATTGTTTTTTAGGTTGTTCACAGCGTAACTTATGTATATTTCTTTTAAATTAAATGACTATATATGAATTATATATGTTGTCTTATTTCTAACCGACGATAAAGATAGTCAAGTTAACTATTAGGTTGGTTAAGTTCCATCCTGTTTATAATTGATTTTAGTATTTCAATGATTTCCCTTTGTTTCATTTTTACTAATGGATTCTATACTTTATGTTTCATGGTTAACACATTTTGAGATCCAAAAGAAAGTACCAAGTTAATTATAATGTTGGTCAATTAGTTAGCAATAGCAACTTGAGGTTCGGTTATGCATCAACAATTAGAAGCAGGACAAAAAAAAGTAAAGTGGGCAATGGCCGAAAGATATTTACTGTGAAAGTTTAGTTACTATCGATGGGTGTTTGAGTCGGATATAGTGCTTTATTTATAGCAAATTCACCCACTAAATTCACCATTTGATGATGTATTCGTGTACGAAAATCTAAGGTGCTTACCTTTGCAGCATATATATATTGACTGGTATGTCTTCTTTCATATTGTGGTTGCAAATGGTTTAGCATTTTACACAATGTTTGTAGATGTATAGTCATCTTCTCTTCACCTAAGTTATTACAAAAAGGTATGTGAACATTGTAAACTTAAGATAATGAATCCGCTCTTTTGTTTGAGTGTTTATAAATTATTACTGCAGATATGAAAGTATGGATATATGAGGACCCAACAGGGCAAGTACGCTGCTTGACCAGTATGCGACATCGGCGAATGAAACTTTTGGTTATGCCATTATTTGGCTAAGATTTAGTAGATAGATGTTGGCTCATCTAAAAAAATTATTTTCTGCGTTTTCATAAACACCTGGGGTTTTAAGGGGTGTTTGCTAAGCCTACTAAAGGCTGGAATAGGCTAGAATAACTTACAAGAATTTGAAGAAATATTCTCTTGAGAAAATTTCATCGCTTTGGTTGGGCTAATAGGAACTGAAACAACATCCCAACATATATGTTGCAATTGTTGCAACCAAATTTCATCGCTTTGGTTGGGTTAAAAGTAATACATGTCTGTTTTGTAGATATGAAGAAGATGATATGGAAGAGAACAATTGCAGTACAGTGAAAGAGGACCACGAACTTTATGTAGGTGTGCTTTTGTACTATGCCAAGTATGCAAGAGATAATGAGATCTTAAAGGTAATGTTTACTACGTAAAATATTTCGTATAATGATCTCTTTGTTGTTTCACTATGGGGTTTAGTTATGTTATTTGTTGACTCACTACGGGGGTTTAGTTATTCTATTTATACTTGATTTGTTGTGATAGGATTTTCAACACATATGTTGTTGGGCTACAATCTAATTCAAGTAGATATTGGTATATTTATATATTATAACAAGTAGTCAGTTTTATTGTCATTATATACTAAAATAACGACATGTATTATTTGCCAAAAATGAATTCATTCTTAAAATTTCATCCTTTATAACCTATCTTATGATGATGGGTATTTAATCCTTTATAAAAAAAACTTGAAATCTAAAGGTTGTCATTTGTGATGCGTATGGTAATATCTCGAAAACTACTACAAATGTTGTCTACATAGGCGTACTTCAAGGATTATGATCAATGTTCAAGAGATATATACAATATACATATGACATGTTTTTAAAAAACTCTATACTTTTTATATGTTATAATTAACGACTTTCATTTACTTACAAATTTTTAGGTGTTCATGGAATGGACTTTGGCTACTCAACTCATCAAATGTTGTCTACATAGGGGTACTTCAAGGATTATGATCAATGTTCAAGAGGTATATACGATATACATACGACATGTTTTTAAAAAACTCTATACATTTTATATGTTAGAATTAACGACTTTCTTTTACTTACATTTTTTTAGGTGTTCATGGAATGGACTTTGGCTACTCAACTCATCAACGTTATCTACATATATTTATATGTCAATACTATCAAAGGTGGAAAATACAATAGATAGCATTTATTATGTTCGTAGTTAAAAACCATATTGTTTATCGTATAGTTGGGAGATTTCTTATTCTTCCTTTCAATAATAATGAAACTTATTATAGATCAATATTCTCTTAATGAAAATACGATACCTATTTATGTTTGTTGTTGTTTCTTACTTCATTTGTGCACGCAACTACCTAATGAATAATTTCTTTAAAATTTCCCGCAATTCAGATGAGGCTCCTGAGAGGAGTCATTTAAGTTTCACAAATGTAATAAATAGTATTGCAGGTTTGACAGTTAATGATAATATAATGTGTCTTGAGCTACTTCTTGAGCATCTATCTACTGTATGTAGCGTTAAAAGGTGTCAAACTTGGTGATCTAAGATCAACATTTTAATACATGAAAAAGGATGGGTTGGACACATTAAGTAATTAAGTATGACAAATGGATAAAAAGTGAATCGGTTTGTATGTTAGGCGTAGTAATTTTTGTTCATGTTTCTTCCGTAGTAATTTTTGAAACCGTTATAAATATATATTACCACTTTGGGGGTCTTATAAAAGGATACAAATTTATATATCATCTTGGGAGTTCTAATAATTTACTTCAGGTCTTATAAAAAGATATTAATTTGTGTGTCATGTTGGAACTTCTAATATATTATCAATCACAAGTTACTTTTACTTACATTCTCTATGGACTATTAGGTGTTCATGGGATGGACATTTGCCACTAAATTGATTATAACCCGGTCGAGATGGAATCTGAATATCAACATTTGTACGCCTTATTGACAACGGAACAGAAGGGTGTATATGACACCATCGTGAAATCCGTTGATAGTGGAACAGGGGGTATCTATTTTGTTTACGGTTACGGAGGTACCGGTAAAACGTTTTTTATGGAAAACACTTGCAGCCGGCGTTAGAAGAAAAGGTGATATAGTTTTGAACGTTGCATCAAGCGGTATTGCATCTTTGTTAATGTCGGGAGGGCGAACTGCTCACTCCGGGTTTCATATTCCAATAAACGTTGATGAGACCTCCACTTGCTCAATAAGTGCTCAAAGCGATCTGGGAGCAATGTTAAAAAAGTGCAAGCTTATTATTTGGGATGAAGCGCCTATGACAAATAAGCTTTGTTTTGAGGCTTTAGATCGGTCTTTGAGAGACATACTTCATAGGAGCCGGTATGACGCGTATGATCAGCCTTTTGGAAACATGACGATGGTGTTTGGCGGTGATTTTAGGCAGGTTCTTTCTGTCATTCCGAAAGGATCACGCCAAGACATTATTGGTGCTTCTTTGAAGCAACCATACCTATGGGATTACTGCAAAGTTCTTAAACTAACCGCTAATATGAGGCTTATTGTGGGTTCACGACCGGAAGATGTTAGGAGATAAGAGAATTTGCAGAATGGATATTGAATGTGGGAGACGGCAAGCTTGGAGGACCAAACGAAGGAGAGGTTTCGATAGATGTGCCAGAAGATATTCTAATAGATGATGGTGATGACCCCATAGCATCTATTATTGACTTTACTTATCCAAACATGTTGGATAACATACATGATCCGGCCTACTTCCAAGAAAAGGCGATTTTGGCACCCACAAATGAGTTAGTCGACACTATAAATGAACATTTGTTGGCCAAATTTCCAGGAGAAGAAATGGTCTACTTAAGTTGTGACAACGTGGATAAAAGTGAGCGCGGTGCTGTCATAGATCAGTCTATTTCGCCTGAATTTATAAATGGATTGAAGTTCTCAGGTGTTCCAAACCACAGGCTTTCTTTAAAAGTCGGAGTGCCGATTATGTTGTTAAGAAACATAGACCAATCAAATGGTTTATGTAATGGTACAAGACTTTAAGTACTTAAATTAACAAGAACCTCTATTCAGGCGCATATCATTAACGGAACCAACTTCGGAAAAAAGGTGATTATTCCAAGGTTGAGGATTACTCCGTCAGATAAGCGTTTGCCTCTTAAGATTGTCAGGAAACAATATCCGATATCAGTATCTTTTGCCATGACAATCAACAAAAGCCAAGGGCAATCGCTTTCTAAAGTTGGTTTGTACTTGCCCCGTCCTGTGTTCACACATGGACAACTGTACGTTGCCGTATCAAGAGTAAAAAGTAGGCGGGGTTTGAAGGTTGTCGTTTGTGATCAGAATGGTAATCTCCCAAAACCACAACAAATGTCGTGTGTAAAGAAGTACTTGAAAGTCTTTGAACAAGGTTCATGTTGTATAATGTATGTATCATTGGTGTAATCACGTTATATTATACTGTGGTTCATTATTTTTAATGTTACAAGGTTTGTTAGCAACTCAATTAATCATTAAAATCACATATCATTTTATGTTCGAGTCAATCTATTTTAGATTGGCAACGGCGATGGTTGTAAATCGATTGTGACTCACACATATTTTAAATTTAACAAATTTACGTTATTACTTTTATTATTATTTCATTTATCTATTTCTTTAAAAAAAAATAACCCGGTGTCAACGGGTCTCTAAGCTAGTAATAATAATAAACTATCGAATGCAGGATCATATCATTAAGTCATGATATAACTGAAGGAGTGACAATCGACCATTTACAATAGTTAGGGGCTGTTTGATTAGTGCTTAATGGGATGATTCAGCACTGAATGCTGAATCGGGCAGCATTAACTATGTTTGATGAGAGCCAAATACCACCTTTGAATGATTCAAATAGTGCTGACCGATTCTTCAATAAAAGCATGCAAAATCATTCAGTTTCATTTGCCACCTCATAACATTTACCTCTATTATAATATGCTACACCGTACTTTTTAAACCAATAGGTGATATTGAGATATTATAATATTATTGAAACAATATGAGTCGAGCATATATATTTGCTGTTGAACTTGAAACTAGATATCAACTTTGAAAAATTGAAAATGGGAAACATATATCTCAATATTCAAATGTTTTTGTTAAGTTTTATATAAACTAAGAAGTCATGCTTTAGGCTATTATCAATTTCATGTATATATTCAAGTAGTGTATACTATGATGCAAAACTGGTCATAATATGATTGATGAATGTTTGTATATTAATTCGAAATTTCAGTTATAGTTATATGATTTGGTTCTTGCACTATATCAGAGTAAAAACGGATAACAAAAATTCTTCTAACACTAAAATTAAAGTGTTAGTACTATTATCATGAAAATTGATATAATGACTTTTTGTCATTCAGATTGTTCATTCAGATATCAAACAATGAAAACAGATTTATACAGAGTCCTTGAATCACTCAGAATTATTAATCATTCAGTGTTAAATCATTATATTTTACTATCAAACACCCCCTTAGGATACTATTAAGGCAACTCTAATTAGCATTGTGTCATTTACCTGAATTCAGCTTCTCATTTTCTTAATTTGTCTTATTTATTTATATTATATAATATTTTGAGCAATAAAATTAAGAGTAAATGGAAAGGCCCCATTGATTATAATAGATATATCTTCTTAAACGAGTGACATTATTCTTGCAGGCAGCTGCTGGGAGAAGAACTTACTGGCATGAATGTCAATGATCTACGCAAGCTGGAAGGCAAACTGGAAATGAGTCTAAAAGGTGTCAGGATAAAGAAGGTTGGATTTTTTATTCCACCATTTCACATATTATTCTCAAACACCCTAACCCAAACTGCTTATAAGTCCATTAAAAGAAATAAGTCAGATACACAACTTTAGTAAGTAAGCCCAAACACACCCTACGACAAATCCTGAATATACGAGTATTAATAAGTGAGATGACCCTAAATAATCACATAACCAAATGCAATTTCTGTTTCACCCATCTGAAAGACTGAAACTCATATGACCCAATCAGATTCACCCTACCCATATCAAAGTTTCTGATGCAGAATCTAATGTTATTCCAAACAACGTTCATAAAATGATTGTTTAAAGCTTTCAACCTGCGATAAGAAATTTGATTGAAAAAGATACTGTAACTTTCATGTTTTAAAGTTTAATAGTTTATAATAACGAAAGTTACACATCACATCAGTTCCTCACCTCGACCTCTACACCCTAAGCTGTTTGAACGCAAGCACGAGGACCCCCGAGCTCATACTGCAGAAGTTTACCCGAAGCGGCTCCAGATGCAACAGTTGCAAGCCTATTGCAAAAGTGAAATATCATTCCAAAACTTTCAAGTACAAAGCCTTTGTTACGGAAAATACATAACATAATAGTCTACCTGCAAGGAACGATGATATCGCCTTCACACTCGATGAGACTGTTGCCGTTTGTAGCTTCAGTAATTCTTTCCACTTTGGAACTCAGATACGAAACACCTGACTCCACACACCTAAAAACTAAGAAATTGTCGTTTTACAAAGCTTCAACGGAAATAGACTTGAAGAATATGGGAAATAGCCAAAAGGAAAATTACCTTCTCAACAACTCCTCGTGAAGTAAATCATGACTAACTCGTCCATAGGCACGACCTATGAGGATGGGATCGTTTTCATCAAGATATACAATAGTATCCCGCCAAACATGTTCAATACACCCCTCGAGTCCAAAACCTGCAAACATATAGTAATCGTAATTTGAGCAAATGATTTCAAAACGAAACAAGTTTGACCTTCAAAGTCAAATCACGTTGAAACATATCTCTTCATACCTATAAATTCATCCTCCCAAACACCATTATTATTCGTAAAAGGAAGATCAGGGCCAATAAGTCCAACATTCAGACCAAGCTTAGCTGATTCTGCAGCAAGAGCAAGACCAGCAGGACCATAACCGATAACCACCAAATCAAATATACACTCTCCAATCGGTATCCGTGGCAACTGCATCAGCAAATAAACGTTTTTCAGGATATAACAAACACCTAACGGATTCCATACTATCAAACATTCAAAACAAAACGACAAACTGACAACACGACTCCATAATTCAAACAAACCAAACTTTCTAATATTTATAGTTCTCGTAGGGAAAGGGTTGCAAACGGCCACAGGGATACCCGGTTAGGACGCGTGTACACCTGAGTCAAATTACCGAAATACCCTTAACTGTATAATTTCACTTTCGAAAAAGTTTCCAGTTCTTCAAGCCTAAAAATAATCCGTTATCTGATAACAAACAAATCAATTAAACAAAGTAACAAATTTATCAAAATGAGTACAATAGTACAAGTCGCTAAGCACAAAGTAGAAGCAGCAAAAGTCTAAAATCCAAACAAGGGTCGTTTGGGTTTGCTGATTTTTTCTGCTTAAAAATAAGTACTTCCAAAAAAAGTGTTTCGATTTGCTTATTCTATAAAAAGGCAAAAAAAACTCCAAAAAAATACAATCAAGTTCACTTATATAATGTTTTTGAGCTCAATAGGTTTGTAATTTGTAAACAAGTAACTTTAATTTTAGCAAAAGTAAACGCTTACAAAGAACGTGCAGCTCT
Source organism: Chrysanthemum seticuspe (assembly GCA_019973895.1). NCBI lineage: Eukaryota > Viridiplantae > Streptophyta > Magnoliopsida > Asterales > Asteraceae > Chrysanthemum > Chrysanthemum seticuspe. The sequence goes on from BPTQ01000009.1 coordinate 34,191,782, forward strand.
GTAACCACCACCAAATGGCCTAGCGGTAAGTCGATTGACCTCCTCACAGACAAGAGGTCAATGGTTCAGGACACACTAGGTACATATTTGAGGGTGGCAATGGAAGGTCGGAAACAGTCACGGGAACATCCAGGTTAAGACACATACATCTGAGTCAAAAGACCCGCCCTCTATGGGTAACTAAACAGGGAAAACCTTATCTATTTTAAATCAGTTCCCTACCCGCAATTTTACCATTAAAAAAAAGCATAAACGCAGAAGCAGTTTGGATAACACAAAATTTCTTAAAAAGTAAGCACTCCCAAACACGCTAAAAGTAACTAAACTCGTCAAAGCAAAACATAACAACAACAATCTCATAAACACAACACAACAGAAAGATAAAAAAAACATTTATGATCAATCCGTAACATTCTAGCCCTAATATTTTTCTCATAACAATCTCATAAACACAACACAACAGAAAGAAGTATAATTGCTTAAATTTTACTCAATAATTTGACGTTATAGAAAAAAGATATCTTGCCTTATCAATCCCAAGTATGACTTTTTCCCTTTCTGTTAATTAGCCCACGCCTCCATTGCATCCGTAGAGCTAATTCTAGGCAAAACGACCTTTTTGGTTATCACCAGGGGCAGAAACATCGCTGATCACATTAACAAAAGCATATAATTATGAAATTAGCTTGAACTCATATTAACAAAAGCATATTTACAGCAATATAACCATATGTTTGGCAAAATTAGTAGTAGCAATTAGCAATAGTGGCAAGCAACAGCAGTAGTGGCGATTATTAAATGCAAATGACGTAAAAGCTAAACGCTTCACGCTCCTTCAAGTAGTGTTTTGATAAAACGCTGAATGTTACACCCTAAAGTAAACGTTTCTAAACGCTCTTAAAAGCGCATTCCCAGATATACCTACATCAATATAATAATTAGATTAAAAAAACCCTAATACTAGCACTAAATCAACAAATCAGGAGTTTGTACATAGATTTCACTAGTGATCGATGAACAACAGGGTGATTGATGATGGTAAAATCAGAAATTAACCTTACAGATGTCTCTGAATCGGAGACGACGGCGGTGATTGTAAATGTGACGACGGCGATGGTGAAGTGATTACGGTGATCTCGACGTCGCGACGCTGGTGATGGTGACGGTGATACGACGGTGATGATGGTAACGGAACGAAGATGGTGATGGAGATGCCGGCGATCCGTCTGCTATGGTTTAATTTTTTTATTTAAGATATTTATGAAAAGGAAGTTTGTGAATGACGGATTTTCTTTTGGAAATTTGATTGAGAAATATATCGTGTAATTAATACTCTTATTAAAATACTTCATTAAAGTATAATAATTTATTCACATTGTACAATCAATTAAAAGCACGTCTACAAAATTAAAAACAATTAATTAAAACACCCCTTACTAAAAAGTACAATAAAAATTTCATAACGTATATTTTAAAGAAGCTACAACATAATACAAAATATAAAATAATGAGTAAATTGCACAAATGGTCCCTGTGGTTTGCTCAAATTCCGATTTAGTCTCTAAGTTTACGAAAGTGCAGGCGGCCTCCCTGTATGGAAACTTTGGTTCCGTTTTCGTCCTGACCACATGGACCATTTATTTTTTTCCGAAAATAATTTTTTTTCAAAAAAAAAAGTTTCGAAAATAATTTTTTTTCGAAAGTTCTGAAACAAATCCGAAAAGTCACAGATACAAAATATTTCGAAAAAATTTGGAAACAAATTCGAATTTTTTTTTTCAATATGTCCAAAATTACGAAATAATTATTTTTGTAAAACGAATTTCGAAAAAAACAATTTAGAAAAAAAAATCCAATTTTTTTTTGTGAAAAACAAGTATTTACGAAAACAATTATTTGTAATTTTTTACTCAAATTTGCGAAAAAATTCCAATTTTTTTTTTTTGGAATTTTTTTTTCAAAATTTTTTTCTTTTTGAATTTTTTTTCAAAATGTTGAAATAATACAAAAACAAACAAAAACGTAAGAAAAACAGACAAAATGTAAGAAACACAGACAAAAATGTAAAAAAAACGGAGAAAACAGACAAAAACGTGCAAAAACGAATAAAAAGAGACAAAACGTAAGAAAAATGGATAAAAACGGACAAAAATCTAAAAAATTGTAAGAAAAACGGATAAAAAGTGTAACAAAAATCAAAAAAAAAATTTCGAAAAAAAATTATTTTCGGAAAAAAATAAATGGTCCCTGTGGTTTGCTCAAATTGCAGATTTCGTCCCTGGAAATTCAAAGGGGGTGAAGAGGAGGGTATTTCAATTTGGTCAGGGACGAAAATGAACTCAACTTTTCCTCTCAGGGAGGCTGCCTGCACTTTCGAAAACTCAGGGACGAAATCTGCAATTTGAGCAAACCACAGGGACCATTTGTGCAATTTACTCTAAAATAATTAAACACACTAATTAATGATATTTTAAAACACCCTAAAATGAAAAGTACATGTTATTATATACATTATACAAATTAATCAAACACACAAAACTTCATACAAGTTAACAAGTTGATGTTACATATAGTTTTGAAAACCGGGTCGAACCGGACCAACATGTTCAACTGGGAACAGGTGTCGCCACTGGTTCGGCTAACCAATTAAAGCAATTCAAAAATGAACCAGAAAGGACCCGTTGAAACGGATACTAACTGGTGAATCAGGCCTCATCGAGATATATTTCTGCGGTTAATCGTCACAGGGTACCCGCCGCCAAAACGCGCGAGTACCTTGCTATATACTATATATAGAGGAAAAATCAAAAAGTAAAAAGTGAAAAGTTGAAAGTAAAAGTGGAAATGTTTAAGACATATATTTCAAAAGGCAACTATTAATACACATCAAAAAATGGGTTGACCCGGGACGCTTCAAACCCGGCGGGTTAACCCGATTTAATTGGACTTGTTTTTTACCCAACCTGTCGGGTTGACTCGGTTTAAATTGACTTGTTTTTTAGACTGGAACGGTTCAACCGGTTGAACCACCCGGGTCGTACCAGGTTTCAAATTTGACAAAATTATATAAGAAATGATGAAGTAGTTGTGGAACTCGTGACAAATTTGAAAAAATGATATACCAAGTAATTGTAGTTTTTTGTTGTTTATTTTGATTTGACACATGTAAGTTATCATTTGTATAATGTTATTTTAAAAAATGTTGGTCTTGCACCACTTAATAGACTAGCATATATGAATCGTTTTTTAAAAGTTAATAAATATTGTATAACCCTTTGTCCGGTATATCAATAATGTTATGTAAGTTTATTAGAATCACAAAAATTAAATAATATTGTTATCTTTAGAGATAAATATTTGTACCCCAAACAAATAGTTTTGAACAATACTTAAATATCTATGCAAATTGATAGTACAAGATAATCTTGTTATGATGATATTAAATTTGTAAGGTTACAAGTTTAAAAGCCACACATTAAATAATAAACGCTACACATATAAAAAAAATAGTTATCACTGCCTAATGACAAAACAAGAAAAGGCGGTCACACACATTGGCTATACATCTAAACTACAACATAATATTGCCAACTACATAACACCATTGCTTTTTGTAATGCTTGAATCTATTATTACTAAAATTCTTAATAACTTAAAAGTTAAAACAATCCTATTAGAAATATACTCCCACACTTAGATTGACTACACATAATTTTCTTGAAAACTGTATATTTCTGTTGGTATACAACCACGCATCAGAATTATAGTTATTCGGAAATGATTCTCTGACGCTACAAATACAGTTTGTTGAAAGAAACTTATGGGTCGTCGGAATTTTACAGAAAACTAGACACCGTCTCTCAAATTACATAAATGGTCTATGTGGTTTAACAAAAATTTCACCTACCGTCTCTCAAATTTAAAAGTTGCATAAATCGTCTCTATTGTTGCCAAAAAATAACATGTATGGTCTTTTTGAGGCATAAAAGTTGCATAAATCATCCCTGTGGTTTGGCAAAAATTTCACCTACCGTCCCTCAAAGGGACCATTCATGTTATTCTTTGGCAGCGATAAAGACGATTTATGCAACTTTTAAGTTTGAGGGACGATAGTTAAAATTTTCATCAAACCACAATTTACTCTAGAATTAACCATTAAGCCTTTGTACATCAATTTTTTCATTTATGTTGCAGACTTTAGGGAGGAGGTTGAAAACATAACACAACCCTACTCTTATAGGCTTGTAAGATTTGTGGAGTATTTTAGTGGGGCATTCTCGTCACAGCTTTTAGCTATACCATTTTCATATTTCATTTTTGGTAGGTAACAACGATTTCTTGAGTTTATCTTTCACATATATTAACAGACTAAGCAAGTAAAAAAATTATGTGCAAATTTTTTTTTCGCAACTTAATTTTAAAAAAATGTGTAATTTTACAAAAAATAGCATTACGAAGGAAAATTCTATCGGGCTTAGTGACATCCCGGGAACCTCTTAGTTCCACCCACAAAAGGGACACATGTCACTCCCCCACCCCTACCATTCACATAAAATAATTTTTTTTTAGAGAAAAGTGTTTTCACCTGTCAAAGGGTAAATTTCCGGTTTTGGTCCATCATGGTTACAAGTCGGTGTATAGTTGTAAGTTTAATGTATTGTACAGTAGTTATAAGTTGGTGCATGAGATAAATAAAAATAATATTACCATAAGGAAAAAGTCGTATCATTTATTTTATTTTATTTTATTTTTAATATGATACACATATTTTTATATTTATATTTTACCTTATAAAGTTAAGGGGGAATTGCATACATATTTTTGCAAAAGCTTAAAATTACATATATATTCAACTTAAACTTGTAATTATATATATATCCTTCTAAAGGCTAAAAAATTACATATATATCCAGCTTAAACTTATAATCACACACACATATATATATATATATATATATATATATATATATATATATATATATATATATATATATATATATATATATATATCTTTCTAACCATAAATATGTCATATATACCCAAATAACTAATTAAATTTATAACTCTAAAATACATGAAACTATAAATAAATTAATAAATAAATAAATTTTAGAGTAAACTACACCATTTGTCCTTGTGGTATGCGTTGACCAACAAGTTTCGTCTTTTTGACCAAAAAAATGCACCATTCATCCTTAACTGCGAAACGTTATGTATCGTTAGTCCCTCACTCTAACTGGCATGACTAACGGTCGTTTTACCTCATCCACTTGAGGGTATTTCATTCTTTTCCCACCCATAAGGACCAACGGTGTAATTTCGAAATTTTCCGAAAAATTTAATTTCGAAAACGTTTTTCCGAAATTTTTTTTCCAAATTTTTTTTTCCAAAATTTCTTTCTTCCGAAATTTTTATTCCGGATTTCTTTTTCCCAAATTTTTTTTTCCAAATTTTTTTCTCCAAAAATCGTCGCATGTGAAAAAAAAATTTGTCACACATGAAATTTTTTTCGTCACATGAAGAAAATTTCACATTTTTCTTCATATGTGAAAAAATTTCGAAAAAAGAATTTCTAATATTTTTTTCACATGTGACGAATTTTTTTTTCAAGTGTGACGAATTTTTTTTTCACATGCGACGATTTTTGGAAAAAAAATTCTCAGAAAAAAACTTTCGGAAAAAAAATTTGGAAAAAAAGTTTTTGGAAAAAAAAAGTCGGAAAAAAAATTTCGAAAAATTTCGAAATTACTTATGCTAACATCGTGACCCCGTACAATTCCACTGGATATTATATATTACTGTTTCTTGAGTCCAAATTAAACTTTAGATTTATTAAATTGTCAAAAAAAAAAAAAAAAAAAAAAAAAAAAAACCATCTCTTTCGCATGAAATTGAACCCAGGCCAAGTTGCCACTGGGCTAAGCTCATTTTCATTTCATATTTCGTCAAATTCTGTATTTATCATATAGCTGATTTTCATTTAATATCTCTTAATACCACGGCGTTGCATGGTACGCCTAATGTATAAATAGATAATTACAATTACTTATAACATTGTGACCCCGCAATTCTAACTATCATTCCGTCTCTAAGCAGGCTTCTACGCTATAGTAACTGCCTTCAGCCTATTCCTCAAGGCGATTGGTAAGATCAAAATTAGAAGATAAAAAAGCTACTTAATTTGTTTTATTGATTTCTGATATGTCTTTAAGTTGCAGTTCACCCATTCATTAAAGATGCGTCTCAAGTTTATGAAGATGCAGAAAGTCTATTGTTCATTGTATGTGCTACGATATTTCATAGAGAAAACTCAAGCACCTACCATCAATATTACAACAATCCGATTTTTGAAGCCACAAGAAGAAATTCATCTAGTTTTATTAGATGTATTGTGAGGAACTTTCCGGATGCAATTTGGAGTACCAATGAAGATGGTCACAATTTTATTCAATATTCGGTGATCAATCGTTCTGAGAAGATTTACAACCTATTATATGAAATGAGCGAACACAAGAATATTTATAAAACAATCAAAGATTCATCCGGAAATACCCTTTTGCATTTGGCTGCAAGATTAGCACCTGCTAACAAATTGAATATAATATCGGGGGCAGCTTTGCAAATTCAACGTGAACTACAATGGTTCAAGGTAATGTACTTTAACGAGTGACTCGACTTTTGAATTTTATTCAGCGTATATAAAATTCTTAAGACGTATTATTATATATCTTCCAAGGTTGATATATCTTGTAATATTTATTAGGAAGTTGAACGATTTGTATGTTCGTTAAACCGGATACAAAAGAACTCAGATGATGAAACGCCTGAAATGGTATTTTCAAGAGAGCACAAAGACTTGGTACTCGAGGGAGAGAAATGGATAAAGAAAACTGCCGAATCATACACGATTACAGCTGCACTCATTATCACCATTGTATTTGCTGCAGCTATAACCGTGCCCGGTGGAAATAATCAGGATTCAGGGATACCAATTTTTACTAACAAGACTGCGTTCACAGTATTTGCTATATCAGATGCGATATCATTATTCGCAGCTGTTACGTCGTTGTTAATGTTTTTATCAATCCTTACGGCACGTTTTGCAGAACGAGACTTTCTCTTTAAGTTACCTACGAAGCTCATTATTGGACTCACTATGTTGTTCATCTCGACGACAACAATGATCATAGCTTTTGGAGCAACATTGTTCCTTGTGTTTGGACAAAGTAACTCGTCGATGCTTATTCCAATAGGTGCATTGACATGCCTTCCAATTACGTCTTTTGTGACCTTGCAATGTCCTCTTATTATTGAACTGATAACGGCTACATATGGTGGTGGTATTTTTGGTAGAGAAGAGAATGGCTACTTATTCTACTTCTACTGAATGATTATTAATCATGGGGTCATTCCCTAAGGACATTGCTTAATGCTGTTAAATTTAATTGTTGTTTTGCATCTTATATGTAACACCTTGTAAATACAAAATACAAAAATGTGTATCAGTCCATGTATCATTAGGGGCACCATACCTCCTCTGTCTCGAGCGCATGGATCAACGAGTGCTTGAGATACACCTTATCCGCTAGTGCCTTATAAATTTGATTATATAGCTAAGTTAACATATAACAACATTCGTAAATGTTTGCATGAAATTTATAAAAACAGTACAGCATATATGTGTTTTTTGAAAAATGGGCATGTCATGATCATGAAGCCAAAATACTTACCACCTAGCTTGGTGGTTCCTATAACCCCTCATGAGGATTAGCAAAGAACGTACCTTTTTGGAATTCATATTGCCTGTCTGTACTTAGATATTCGTAATATTGACCCAATAGAAATAGTCAAATAAAGTCGAATTATTACAAATAATGGATGATTAACCGATATGTACCATTATTATAACAAAGTTTGTTCACTTGAAGAACTAGAAAAACATGTAAAAAGTGAAAAACGTTATATCTTGCAATTATTTTGAGTAGTGTATATACGAGATATGTCATTGTTATGACTTATGATTGTTAGTAATTTATTTTCCAGGCCCGTTAAAAGTTTGATACTACCAAAAGCCCATTGATACACGAACAGAAATTTCTATGAAGGTTCTTATTTCATTTTGATTAGAAATGCTAAGAAAATCAAGACTATCGAGCAACATTTTTATTGCCATCTTAATTTGCCATTGGTAAAACCATGTTATTTAAAAAAAAAAAAGATTTGGAACTGCTATCTCCAAATGAAGAACTCGTTTCTAGATCCTACCACCCCATACTCGCTCCAACAAAATTGGATATTGGTGTTATTGTCTTATAACTATGCAATAACAGGGCCGTCTCGTGGATTTCAGTGGCCCCGTGCCATTACCACAAAGAGGCCCTCAACCACACACATAATATACATATGTATAAGTAGTGCATGAATTTATTAAGCTCGAGTCTCATATTGTGTACATATATATAATAGAAGTGCATGAAATTTGATGGCCCTCGTCAAACGGAGGTTCTGTGCAATCGCACCTCTTGCACTCCCCTAAAGCCGGCCCTGCGCAGTAATTAAAACGATAATTTCTTTGTGATTCGATATTACTACACCGCTAGAAAGTATGAATATGTTTCTTGGATAAACATACAAAAAAATGTAGCTACATAATTTAAAGAGCAAATTCCTTCGATGTCGTGAAAGCATAACGAATATGAAGGGAATTTGAGTCAACTGATCACCTGCCAAAAGAGTAAATATCAAGTTAGTGATGAGAACTCATATTCAGGAACTGAACCAAATAAAGAGTATAGTAACGAATGTGTAACATGTCCATGTTTTAGGCAGTATAGGAGTTCAAATGTACTCTATACAAACTTGATATTAAGATAAATTGAACTTACGATCATTTCAGTATTCTTTGCATCTACTGGAAATTGAACTTACGACATCTCACACTTTAGTGATGATAGTCACAAAGTTTTTGCCACTAAGTCGCCTTTTAGTGATCAACTTATCACGAGTTATGCATGGCGTTTGTTACGATCATATATCTATACTACTTATAATGGAGAAAGACATTTCCCTCCTATTTATTATTTTAAGACAATCATAAATAGAATTTTAAGCAAATACTACCTTATAAGCATTATTTACAAGTATTTAAAGCATACATAAAACTAAAAACAAACTACTCATATAATACAATTAATACATTATTAAAAACACCCTTTCACTCAAAAGTACAACTTTTTAACAAAAAAGCACAATATAATTAAGCTTCAACACATGAATAAACTAAAAATAGATTTTTTAAGCAAATACAAGTGAGTAATCATAATTTACAAGTATTTAAAAGGACAAATAAAACTAAAAAAAAATTTATTCAACACATACAATTAATACACTATTAAAAACAACCCTTCACCAAAATATACAACTATTTAATCACAATTTGCAATCTAATTAAGCTTACAAAACATAAATCTGAAATCCAGCAGTAAAAAAAAATAACATTTTTTCGCCGAAAAATTTAGTCACAGGGTATCCGCCGCTGCATCACGCGGGTACCCTGCTAGTTTTTTATAATGCATATGTATGAATTCATCAACACGTTATGGGTTCACATGTATTTAGCTAGGCTCGTGTTTCATTTTTAAATGATCATGTTTTTATTTGCTCTTTGGTAGCACGTGAGAATCTAGATGCACTGCACTTGGTGTTATTTCATAACCCATAAAATATACACAATTAACCTTACTAAAACATTTTTAACTTATAATGAATATACTAAATAAGTAAATAACTTTTTATTATGAAACCCCAAAAAGTCATAAAACTTGTGTACATTCTCATTAGTTCTAATTCTTCTTCCTAGACATAATGTATCATCTTTTTAATACTATGGTTATGAAGCATATGTTTTAAAAGCATGTTAGGTGCAAGGAAAGAGGTGTGTGCTTTTGTTGTGACTTTTGATATGTGATATGTTAAAGTGTGGGATAATATTGGCAAAAAAGAAGCCTCTTTTTTATACTTAATGTGGTTGATCTTCCTTTCTTTCATGTGTATACTAATACTAATTGATAAAATGAAAATGAATGCCATTTTTAACATATGATCCCATCTCACTAACAATAACAACTTAAAGACATTAAGTAAAATTACATAACATATCTACCACTAAAGATCAATATTCCTATGCAAAAACATAATGTTTTCTTTGAGAAACCATCAAAAGAGAAAAGAGAACACATATATGATAATTAATATGATATTCAAGCTTTAAATATCTACCACTAAAAGTCTATGCACAACTTGATAAGTTTTACGAAAGTACATATGACTCTATGAGCGAGTCAAATGGGTAAAAATAAAATAGAAAAAGTCAAATGGGTCAAACGGGTTGAAGGTCGTCCAAAGTGAAATTATAGGTGCGTAAAACCTCTTGTATCATTTTAATAATAAAAAGCTTTATTATTTGCCACACCATTGTTTTTAACAAAGTTGGAAGGTTCGGTGAAAAAGTGCTCAGGCCGACTATCCCATACTAAAATGACACGTTTAGCCCGTTTAGCATTTCCCTATTCTAAGTCAATCTTTCTTCTAATTTTGGCATTGGATACGAGCAGTTTTCAGACGATCGTGACATAATATAATTCCACTGTCAAAAACCGCAAATCGCCAATTCTGGCTTGTGGGTCCAATGTCCTACTGCAACATCTTTCACATTGAATTATGTGGCACCTGACTTGATCCATCTGATTCCCGTCATGTAAGTGATGGATGAATAGATATCTTTGAATGGTATTATATTCTGAAACATAGATGTAAGGGCTAAGTTTATAGAATTATAATGTGTATTTAGAATTCATTGCGGTTACAAGTTTCATATGAGTTCGAACTCAAAAATTTTGAAACTACTTGAAACGGTATTTATCTAAACTAAATTCATGGACATGCAGAGCCCTGCATTACGAATTGTTGTCTCTTCATACATATTGCTAAAAAAACTAGGCATGGTAAATCATTGGTTAGAGCAAAGTTGCCTCATCTTTCATAGCACGAGCAAAAAGAGAGAATGCAGGTTGTCCCTTACAAATTGTCTCTTCTTCTTGCTTGTTGTGGCATAAATGAATAATAATTGTACAAAGTAGCCTTAAGTACCAGTGTATCAAAATATAAATTAAAGTTAATGCATACTATGTGTTTGATGAAATGTCAATGAAGTTATGTTTACATCTTTTATTTCTTTTCATATTAGGCTATTGGATAATTAATCAGACGTCCCATACCCCGCCCCGGCGGGATTGGGTTTTGTTGTTGTTGTTGATGATAATTAATCAAACGTGATACTGTAGTGACGAAGAGCCACACCGCAAATGATTTTTTTTTTTTTTTTTTTTTTTTTTTTTTTTTTTTTTTTTTGTAAAAGTTCTAATTTAAAAGCTACTTGTGATCACCATATAGTAAGCCACTCATTTATACAATTATACACATTAAGAAAATGGGTTGTATCAATACCATTAAGATAATCTAAAACAGCGTTGGTAACACATTTATTGAATTGGATTAGGTGCATCGTTTAAATAGAGAATGTAATGAGTAGTTAACTCATAAGTTTACATGAATGGCTTCAGTTAAAAATTATAGGTTCCTTTTAGTATGACCATTTATTAGAATGATAGATTTATGATTTATTGGCTTGGAAAAAAACGCTTACGATTTAGATGCTCTTATGGTGCAACTCATGTAGAAACACTTACTGTTATGCATTCATGAGGACATTCTCATATACAAGTATGCAAATTTTTATAGTTTTAGTTTAATGAGTTGCTCATTTTCTCAGGTTTTAATCAACTCTTCGTTTTCTTATTTTACTATGTGAAATGACAAAAATCTCCATTTTTATCTATATCCTTGATACTATGGTGTGATGCGTTTTTTCGAGTTATTTACTTATAGATTTGCAAATAAATAAATAAATAATTCATTTGTTTATAATCGTGATCATCAAGAATATTGTCATCGTCTAATTGTTTGTTTATTTGACAAAACTTATAGAGCATTGTGAGGGAAACTCAACAGAGGCTTGTTCCAACAGGGTAATATAGTCAATCTATATATCTACCATGATTTGTCTTGGTCATTATTACTTTGAAAGTTTACAAAATGAATCCTTCGATTGATGATTCTTTATTAGTTCTTGGTAGAGTCTCAACCGAGAAGAAAGATGCATTAATCTTCATGGTGAAGGTGGACTGTGGAGACATAATCCTTATCACGCCGAAGTTTGGCTGCAATTTTCATTTTTGATTTGGGTACATCATAAAGTCTACTGAATATGGTTTCTGTTAGCTGATTAGATTATTAGAATATATGTTGCTTTGTTCTTCATGATGGGATATATAAACTTTCCAGCCACTTATCACCACGTGTGACGATTATTATTTCTAGGGCTGTTGGTGTTGGTGAGGATTTTGAATGTCAAGACCCATCCATTCCAATATCATTGAAATCAGGTAGCCTGTTAAGGTGTAATTTATTCTCCTTTTATTTACCTAGATAAGTATCGTTGGCCACTGCCCAACAACTCATGAATTTGCAACGGTTTTGACACCTTTTACCCCATGCACCTGTTGGAGAGATTGATTATTTAAAGATATCATAGACTAGATGTGAATGTTATTGTCTTTTAATAATGTGTGTTTGATGAAATGCATCGACAATTGATCATTGATTGCAGCCACAATAGCTATAGATAATTTTTAGTTACACATGTATACTTTAGATGTAGAACCTTCGAGTGTAACTTGAGTATGTGCAACTGGTCTTATATGTTCTTAAATAGGCAAAACCCATTTCTAAATGTGTTGTTGGTTGTACCCGAAATGCAGCCTATTGAGCTACGATGGGAACGAAGCCCCCAAGGACTCGTTGGATAAGAAAACAATTGGTGACCCGGCAAAGAATGATTCTACTGTTTGACTTTATGTAAATTGTGGCTTCCAGAGACGATGAAGCAAATTCCAGACTTGCTATTTTCTTCCTCATAGATTCATGCTTGCTACCGGTGGTACGCATAGTAATTAAGGTGCTACTATACAAAGTAGTTTCATATATTGTTTATGTGAAAGCATTGATGAATGTAGCTCAATTGAAAGTAATCTTGTATTTTCATTTCAGCAAACTCTGTTTACTAACACGTGCTATGTTCAGTTGAAATGCAGAGCGTAACTCGGTAAGTAGGCACTTGTGTTTTATTCCAAATTAACCTTGATTTATAAAAATAGTAATATTTCAAATCAAAATAAAATTGAATATCCATCTTTGTATATAATGGTCTCAGTATATACTAATTTCATATTAATGATGTTTGTAAATGAGTTTTATTTGTGTGTTTTCTGCAGGTTTTTTGGACATTGGTTGACGAGTTGATATTGGATTCGGTAAGCCAATTACTTGTCCATGGAAACCACTACTAATATTATTTTAATAAAAGGTTATTATATGATTGCCAATTTCTCTAATTATGTACATGATCTCCATCCTTTAGGGTTAAACGAATAAAGTTGAGCATACTTTAAGATGGGCCTAGCTCACCAAGTTTCGCGTTAGCAACTATCACACTAAAAGTTGTTACAATGAATGTAAGTGCTACTATTATTTTGTTTAACTACCATTGATTAGAGGTAACATCTACTACTTAATTAAGCAATAAACATTGCTTACATCTTTAAAAGTTAAATTGTGATAATGTATTACAAACTGTTTATTTAAATAGCCTCATCTCATAGCATGGCTTTTGGTGTCAATAGTTTACAAAATTCAATGTTAGTTGATAAGTTTGTATGTCATCATTATTAATATTGCTATTTTTAAATATCTTTCTTCGTAACAAAGAATCAAACTATTAGTCTTAAATTAATGCAATTTGGATTTAAAAAAAAAAAAAAAAAAAAAAAAAGCCATTTATTTAGACATATGTGAGAACTAAAATAATGTAGTTAATTAATTTAAAGAACAAATTTGATCATATATGGCTATATGCAGTTCTTTTCATGCATGTTTTTTTACCTTTATGTAAACAAATATATCAACGTTGATCAGCGAATTGAATACGGCATCTTATATAAAAGATTGTACGTATTCATTTGAGTTAGTCAATAAAATTTTAGCTGTAGTTTATTTGCAAAACATAAATTACTACTTTAGTCTTAAATTATAAACTAATTAAATAAGCATAATAGCGGGTTGTCTTTATCCACAAAGTACAAAATTAAGTATATCCCAAATCAACAAACACGCCACCGTCAAATCAATTGAGCGAGCAAAATAAGTAACGAGCAAACCTATTGTCACATGTATGAATTAGTGAGCATATGAGTTTGGCGGGCAAATGTTTTTGCTCGTCATATAGAGGACTGGAATGTGAAAAATAATACCGATTTGAGTTATTCGGTTTGGTAGGAGTAGGTCAGGATAATCTTTTATATAATAAATGAATTACATCATTTCGGAGTGATTTTGTCAATTCATTCTATTAAAAAACAATTTGACCAATAAGAGAGCTCGATTTCGTCACGTAAGCAAAATTGTGTAATGTGATTGGTTAATAAAAGTCAAAATTAAATTGATTTTCGTCAAACTTTAATAAATTTGGTAGAGAAATTTGGTTGATAAAAAAAACACATAAAAATATAGGTGTCGAATTTATGAAAAAAAAAACTTAAAAAAAAAAGAGGTAATTGATAAAACTTTAGTGGTTGAATTTTTAAAAAATATATAAAGTTAAGTGTAATATTATAAGCATCCATGTTTTTTAATAATTTTGGATTATAAAGAAATATCCCCTTATACTTTATACCTTTTATACTTTATATCTTTAAAAATATAATGTATATGTTGTTTTAAAATAACAACATATAAATTTGCATAAGATTATAAATACAATTTTTCTTATTATATACGTTCATTAAGGACCAATTTATTTCATTTTTAAAGTTTGACCTATGTGGACATGAGTTTACATTTTAAATACAGCTAAATTACTAAAAACGGGAATATAATTATTAAATTGTAAGCACGAGTTACTTTAATATAAATATAAATATATGCGATTGTACTTATAACAATGACTCATTTAATTCTAATTTATTTATATAAGGATATCTAGAAAAACATTTTTAAAAAACTTTAAGGAGTATACTTTAACTTTATCAAAGCTCATTATGTGCTATTAAACTTGCATCATGTGTACAACATAATATCGTAGTGAAATTTAAATAACAACATCAACATCTTTGTCAGCTAAATAAAATTAAATTTTGAGTTGCCTAACAAAAATATTTACAAATATTTTACCAATTCTAATGGATATTAATGCATAATGAAAAACTCATGAATAAGTATTAGTTGTACTTGTATCACAATTTTTATGGGCAAATTCTTATATATGTATATACCGAACTAAAATGTTAAAAATAAATTTGATTTATGTGTAACTTTATGCGTGCACGAAACCTAAAACTCTATAATCATATACAATTACCTTTAAAAACAAAATATTCAATATTAATACAGAATATATTTTTTTTCAAAATCCTATGTGTGCATGGATATTATAACTAGTTTTGTTTTAAAATAATACCGGATATGTATGTTTTCATGTTCTCTTAATTGGTTGTTAGTGTAATAGTGTTCACATATGCATATTAAATAGACTAAAATACACCGTTGGTCCCTAAACTTGTTGCTGTTCATCGCGATGGGACGAACCTCGCCCTTTTCATCGCCATGGGTCCAAACAGTAGCCATTAAATGCCAGATTGGTCCCTTGACCAAGTCAAAGTCTGATTTTTGTTTTGTAGTCGAGGGTATTTTAGTCCATACACATTTATACTTTTATAACACATTTATGTTTTACCCCTTCATCTTTCATCCTCTTCATCATCTACCCAAATCATTCATCTCTAGCATATAATGGTATCAAAATTGAATGCAATGGTATCAAAATTGCCAATGTTAGTATAGTTTGGTATAATGTATACAATGGTTAAAACGTGATCCGGAAGTAATATGTGTTTATCTCTAGCATAGTTTCGGATTGCCAATCAGTGTCGTTGTACCCGATTTTTGTGATTTGTTGCTATAGTTTCGGATTTTTCTTACTGAATGCAGTGTTATTGGCATAATTAGTATTGTATACCCGAATGTGTAGAGAGGTTAGGTTCTTACAGGATTATAAGTGCAATGACGTTAGGAATTTAATACACTCTCAAGAGAGTGATGGTTGATTTTGAGGATTTACTTGGAAGCTTTGCTTTTTTAAGAGCTTAGCAACGTGAATCATATTGTACTAGGCAGTAAATGATGTCATTTACTATTTGTGACTATATTAATGTTTTTTTTGCTATCTTCTAACTGCTCTACTTATAAGGGGTATTGTTTTCGGCTTTTGAAAGGATGTTGTAGTTTTGAAATGAAGTGCCAACTGCCAAGTGAAATGATTAGAAATGTTGATCTGGTTTTTTGCTATTCTGTCAAACGTGAGATGTGGTGAGATTTGAGTGTCTATATTTCGATTATAGTTAGAATTGTTGAATGAGTGATTAGGATTTGAACCATTGTATATAATCTCATTTCTAAACAATTACGTACTTGTGAAAGTGTATTGCTCCTCAAGAAGGAAACCAATAGCGTTTAAGATAAGAGGCTAGCTCGTGTCTTGATCAGCAGTTTATTGGTCCACTGCCTCCCCTTGAAAGAAACAAACAGACCAGTATAGTAAATGCAGTTTTGTTGCTTTTTATTTTTGCCAACTCGAAGTGTTCCTTCTGCATTTTCTTAGGCCTGTTTCTTTTAGCACATATAATGGTTCATACATATTACTCATTCATTTCCGGTTGGGATCAAATTCCAAAAGTTTGTGTGAGAGTGTGTATCTTGTTTGAAAATTAATAAATTGTACGCGTTTACTGTGTATATAGTAGATTTGTGTATATATTAATTTAACTGGATGATCCTTTCTCAGAAAACGTTTATTGCGTCTCACATGAGATTAAACTCCGGATTATAGTATTTGCACTTTGAGAGTTTGAGGTAGGTTGTACGTAAATCAGGTGTTTAAGTTTAGTATTGTGAAAGCTGCAAGCGTGTCATGTTAGTTTGTTTAGTATGGTAAGTCTAGTGAAATGGAAGTTCAATGTGTTAAGACTTGTAAAATTAGGTTTCGAGTAAGAAACATTTTTATATACTAAATGCTTACCTTAGCCCACTTTAACCCCCTTGTTATGTGAATGGAGGCTTATCCTGTTATTTTATTTTTCTATTGGTCAACGAACTATTTGGAGCTTGGTATTAGTGTTAACTTAAGTTAATGGCAGGTATACCCTTAACATATGGGATGTTGGTGGTCAAAAGACTATACGTTCTTATTGGAGAAACTATTTTGAGCAAACTGATGGATTGGTATGGGTTGTAGTCAGTTCAGATCTAAGAAGACTGGCTGACTGTAAATATGAGCTGGATAATCTTTTAAAGGAAGAGGTAACCTTCAATTCAATTTGGGTAGATGATGAAGAGGATGAAAGATGAAGGGGTAAAACATAAATGTGTTATAAAAGTATAAATGTGTATGGACTAAAATACCCTCGACTACAAAACAAAAATCAGACTTTGACTTGGTCAAGGGACCAATCTGGCATTTAATGGCTACTGTTTGGACCTGTGGCGATGAAAAGGGTGAGGTTCGTCCCATCGCGATCCTCCGAGACAAGTTTAGGGACCAACGGTGTATTTTAGTCTATTAAATAAGGAAAGGCCCAAAACTACGGAATATGATAACTCTAAAATTCGTTTAAATATCATTAATTTGTTGACTTGTAACTTTCTTAGCCGGCAAAAACAGTTGTTTTGCAATTTTCTTTGTTTTTTGATGCTCATGTTGCATTTGAATAATTCTATTTTGTTTTCTGTCTTTTAGATGCTTACGCAACATAATTTGTTATTTTCTATGCCCACTAGTTTTCTCTCACGACAAACCCCAGCAATTAGGCAATTATTCACCTATCTATGTTACTACCAGACCCAAAAGGTAAACTAGTTTTTTGGGATGAAAGGTTACATCTGATAAAATTTTAATTATGCCAAAAAATTAATTAAGTATAACAGAGATGTGGGTTAATCCCACATCTTAGCCCAAAAGACATGCTAGCTGCCAAAAGCTTGCTCGTAAAATAAGGTTTTGAAAAAGTAAAAGTTGGGGAAAAAAAATTGACTAAATAAATATTTATAAATTCAAAAAAAAACATCTTAAATCAAACCACATTAAATTGAAATTACCAACTAGAATGAAACCAACATTCAAGGGTTTTTGCAGGCCCAAGTGTTATTAAAAAGTGCAACCACTGACCTTAAAACCAGTCGCCATAACTCTACTATCTCAACAACCGCTCGATTTGGTTGTACTTTAAATCAGTTGCTGAGTTACTCGTTTTTAGATCTACTCGATCAGTCTTCACCATTTACTCTAGCGTGTTTAATATTTATCTTTTTTGTGTGACAAATCCGTTCGGTAGATTAGTACCATAAGCAAAAGCACAATATTTAGTCAATAGGAATTTTCGAAAAAGCTAAGAAAAGAGGTGGGGTACGAAAAGGAAAATCCCATGGAATTGTTGTGGATGCATTAATGGTGATTATTGATTTAAAAGAGAAAAGTTTTGGTTTTTTGAGGATTGCCAGAAAAAACGATGTTGGCTGAAAGTTTACAGGAGAAAACGGCCTAGTCAGCAAGAAAAACAAATCGGAACCTACATAGACGACACATCATCAATAACCTAATTGTGCCGGTTATATTATCTATTTTCAAAGTTGATTATAATACCATTAATAAAATTCGTACACTATGCGTTCCGATACACAGATTAGACTCGTTATGCGCTGGGTATGGATCGCGCTTGGAAAACCGGGCAAAAGGTACAAAACTTTGAAAATGGGTCATTTTGGCAAGTTTATTTATTTTGATCGGATAGATCATCAGGTTCTACTGAATTATGACTCTACAATTGAGGAACCAAATATTGTTCAAACATTTTATGGCATCTCTAACTTCATCCGTCGTATAGAACCTAACAGATTTAAAAACACTCCCATTCTCATTTGTGAAAATTTTAGCTCCTCTTTTGGTAATCCAAAGGATGAAACAAATACGCATAATCGATCAAACGAAGCAGAAGCTTTATTCAAATCAATAAATTATACAAAACCAAAATTAAAGATACCAACACAAAATTCTAATTCAAAAGGTATCAAATTCTAATTCAAGTGACACCAAATTCTAATCCTACGATACCTAACACAAATTCAAAAGATACCAGATTCTAATTTAAAAAATACAAAGAATTATATTGCAAATAACCCTATTTATAACACAATGACAATAGCTAAGTTAGGATTGCTTGCATATGCATATTAAATAAGGAATAGTCCAAAACTACAGAATATGATAACTTTCAAATTCGTTTAATATCACTAATTTGTTGACTTGTTACTTTCTTAGCCGGCAAAAACGGATTTTTTGCAATTTTCTTTGTTTTCTGTTGCTCATGTTGCATTTTAATAATTCATTTTTGTTTTCTGTCTTTTTACAATCTTATATGTAGCATAATTTGTTATTTTCTCTGCCCACCGTACCTGTTTTCTCTCACGACAAACCTCATCAATTATTCACTATCTATGTTACTACCAGACCCCAAAGACACGCTACTCTTTTGGATGAATGGTTACCTGTAAAATTTTATTATGCTAAAAAACAATTAAGTACAACGGATACGGTTGAATCCTACATCTCAGCCTAGAAAACACGCTAGTTGCCAAAAGCTTGCTTGAAAAATAAGGTTTTGAAAAAGCAAAAGTTGTAGGGGAAAAAAGTCGACTAGAAAACTATTTATAAATTCGAAAAAATATCATAAGAAAAACCACACATTAAATTGAAATTACCAACTAGAATGAAACCAACATTCAAGGTTTTTTGATCAGATAGGTCATCAGGGTTCTGCCGAATTTTGTGACGTAGTAGTCTTTGAATTTCTTAAGATCGTAATTTACCCAATCCACGCTGACTTTACGATCTCGGAACCAAGTTTTGCTCATCCTTTTGATGGCATCTCAAGCTTCATCCATTGCACATAACCTAACAATCCAAAAAACACCTCCATTTTCGTTTTTGACTCCTCAATTTTACCAAGTCTTTCTGGAAATTCCTAATATTTGCTTAGTATTAATCCTGGAATAGAAATCTGGGTATTACCTTCTCGTCTCGTTCAACACAAATACACAATGCACACGTTCAATTTAACAAAAGTTTTAGAAGTTATCATCATATAAAAATTACAGTAAACGACATAACACAGACAGATATTGATATGCAAGTTTTAGTTACGTCACATGTGCCACAAAAAATCTACGAACAATAATTAAAAACTTAAAACTTTTCTATACATACGAGGAGATGAGAAATGTCAATAACAAGACTTTTTCTCATTTATGACAACATTTTTTTATGGGCAAATTGCATAAAAGTGTACCCAACTTATAGCGAATTTCAATTTAATGTACTATACTTTTTTTTCTTCAATTTAATGTACTCAACTTATTTTTGATTGCAATGTAAGACATAGGGACGAAACATGTAATTTTTTCAACATAAGATAACTGAGAAATCCGTTATATGTCTTACATTGCAATCAAAAATAAGTTGAGTACATTAAATTGAAGAAAAAAAAGTAGAGTACATTAAATTGAAATTAGCTATAAGTTGAGTACATTTTTATGCAATTTGCCCTTTTTTTATTTTATTTTTTCTGTTAATTGTCAATTTATAAAGCACAACCATCTTTTCATATTTGTAGAATTTTTATACGAGATGTGAATGCATTGAAAAGTTGTTTGATTCTTATCTTTCCGAAAGTCATAAATATATTTATTTGTGTTACTATCCCTTTTGTTATGACATGTAAGTAGCAATATATTTTTTTTTTGTTTAATTTCTTTATACTACATATTTTAAATCAATTTATAAATTGTGTAGATTATTTCAAAAGAGACGTGGATGCATTGATAAGTTGTACGATTCATATCTTCGCAAAAGTCATAATATATTTATTTGTGTTACTAACTCTTTTGTTATGACATGCAAGTAGCAATATATCTATTTGTTTATTTTCTTTATACTACTATTTTAAACACAATTTTATTAAAAAAAAAAAAAAAAAAAAAAAAAAAAAGTTTGTTATAATACAACATGAAACTTCTGTCAATTTTTTACATCAAGTTGTACGGTCCAAAATGACTCATTTTCATAGTTTTGGACCGTTTAGACAGTTTTTCACGCTTGATCCATACCTAGCACGCTGCGGCATCACATGTCCATGCCTCAAAACTAGTAACTAATATAAGCAATCAATGAGTGCCCAATAAGAACAAGAAGTTAACACATGTTTAAGCATTACTTACTATGTTTATGTGAACACTAACAGTCAATTAAGAGAACATGACAACAAACATTGTAATATTTTAAGTAGAGATTAGTAAATTTGAAGTGTTTTCATTTTGGTATTACACTATTAATCGACTGACTTTTAGAAATATTGTTTTTTTTTTAGGAACGATGGGTGTAGTAATTTTTCATAAGGATGATATAAGTTTAAACAAAGTAGCTTTATGAAACCTTTGGGTAATTTGTATCTTAAAATTTCAATATTCGTTGTTCCATTTTAAAATTTTATTATATGTATATAAATAAAATAAAATAACCAATCTTATATATATATATATATATATATATATATATATATATATATATATATATATATATATATATATATATATAAAATAAAACAAAATCTCTAGTGGGAACTTTTCATTTCAAAAAAATCAATTCATATTTATTTGGTAATATTTTATTTATTTATTATTATTATTATTTTAAATATTTACTAAAAAAACTCAAATATTCCGGATTTGACAATGGTTAAAAAAAACGTTATTATATATAGTTAAGAAAAAAAATAAACATAAAAGTTTAAGGAAAAAAACTTAATAAAAAGCGGGAGTGATTTTAAAAGTATTTGTGTCCCATGTAAAGAAATAAATTAGTAATCGGTTCTTAAAAAGCTGAGTCATAAAGCATTTAAAATATTTTGTAGCTGTTAAAATTATAAATTACTGATATACATTCTAATTATATTACAATCTTTTCAAAATTGGATATGATTATTTACAAAATTATTATAATAATAACAATAATAATATCAATAATGATAATCAATATTGGTGACATGTCGGAGCTTAGTTTGACCGAGGATATGATCTCAGATAGGAAGGGGTGGAGGGATATAATTAGGATTTTCGGTTAGTGGTGTTAGGTGCGTGACTGATTTGCGAGTAGTGGTGCTAGGTGCTTGGCTTTTTGAGTGTTTTGTTTTGTGGCCTCACTTTTGCTCTGCCGTAGTCTTAGGCCCCGTGCGTGGTTTGCGTTGCTCTGTTGTTGCCCCTTAGGTTTTTCCTGCTTTGTCTTGCCCCTTGCGTTTGGTTTTGGTGCTACGTGTTTTTTACATTAGCTTTTGCCTCGTGTGCTTCTTTGCTTTGCTATGGTGTGCCTAGGCTTTTGGTTTTATTCTGTTGCGCTTTGCTATTGGCTTTTTTCGGTGTGATTGTGCGTGGTTCTTTTTCATGTATGCCCTGTTTGCTTGTTTGCTTGCTTTATTTACTTCGCTTTTGCCTTTTGTTTTTGTCGTATGCTATATCTATACTTTCGCACTAGCACACATGCACTTGCCGGAGTTCTCGTTGGAAGCAGTCTCTCTACACATGGGTTTACCTGGATGTAGGGGTAGGATCTGTCTACATTTTACCTCCCCCATACCCTGCCTAGGCGGGATTGGGTTTGTTGTTGTTGTTGTTGTTGTTGTATAATCAATATTGGATATGTTGTAACACTATGCTAAAACTACAATTTATATATTTGTTATACGATATGATTAACCACACTGATATATATTGAGAGGTCATTTGAAATTTAAAAAAACGGCGAAATACTTGGTAGAATGCTTAGTTTAGTGTGCAAGCTCAAATTGATGTTATTATGGCCGCATTTGCTTTGCATAATTTGTAATAGTGATGAAGAAGATATTATATTTACAACGATCGGGCATCATCCAAATTACATAACACCTGATGAACTTCACTATGTTCATGGTCATGAAAACTGAAAATGTCTCTCATTATGGTACACAATATAGAATACATCGTCAATAACTGTTACACGCATATTCTATTTAATCACTACGATTATTATTAATAAAATGAGTTTATAATTTTTATTTTTTACATTTGTTTACTGTTATAAATATGCATTTTTATGTCATTTTATATCTTATAATTACAACTAACAACACTTAAAATAAAAAATACAACTTGTGGTTCATGTTAACAGCCTTGCAATTTACAGCTTACAGTTAACAACTTATAACATACGGCTTACAACTAGTTTTTGACAAACATAACCTATAACTAATTACCTAAAACAACCAAATCATAAACCAACTCAAACTAGAAAACATATAAAAATAAAAAAAAATAGTAAACTCCAAAATGCATCTCTGTGGTTTACTCTGATTCGCACTATACATCCCTCTCGCAAAAGTTTCAACAGATACATCACTCCGTTAGTAAAAGTTAACCTATACACATCCCTCAGTTAAAATATGGACTAACGGTGCAAATTATTTCTCCGTTATCTCTTAACGAGACAGAACATATTTACACCGTTAGTCCTCTAGGTTAACGGTATTTGCACCGTTAGTCCTTTTTTAGGTTTTGTTGAAAGATTGAGAAAACTGCAAGTTTAACCCCTCGTTGGAAGTTTCACCGCGCCCCTTGTACTTTTGGTTTTGACGTTTTTGGCCCAAAACTAGTTTAAGAGGGTGTACCTCTCATTTAACAAACACTAAAGGTCCACCAATTTTTATTTTTTTAGAACAAATAACATCAAAACCACTTGTTCAAAAGATGAAAAGAAAGAAAGAAAGGAAAGAAAAAAACAACAAAACATCATAGACCCACTATCGCAAACCAAAGCAAGCCAACCCACTCTTGCTTTTAATTTTGGATAATATCATCATCAATCAACATCTTTCTCTCTGTCTTAAACCCACCGGAAAAAACACTTATTCTAGTATTCCCCTTTACCTTTTTTCAGCAAAAAGAAGTTTTGATCCCTTTAATTTCTCTGCCTAGCGCATGTGTTATTATCTTGGTTTTACCCCATTTCTTCTTTTCTTGCACCATTTTTTCAAACGAACTCATAAACCTTCCCAAGACCTTCAAGATTTACGCCAACAAAGCCCATGCTTTTCATCCAATTTCTACTGGATCAAAAAGTCGACTGGTTGTATGTGAAAAGTTGAATGGATAATCATTCTTGATCAGTTAATGTGATTTTAAGAAGAAAGAAATTGATCGGCGTATGAGTTCATCTGGTAAATAACCACCTAAGATACCAAAAACATGTCAAACATCACCAAGACCAAAAAACAACCACACAACGGTGAGGTAAAAGAAGAAAAAGAAAAACTGAGTTGTCGACTGGTGAACAAGAAACACCAACGACCGACTGAGATTGGTCAACTAGCTATCACAGAAACCAGCGATCGACTTTAACAAAGAAAAGAAAAGAAAAAAACTTGTCGACCGGTAATCAACGTCTACCAACGATCGACAGAAATAACAGTAAGGATTTGATTGTATGCGACTCGTGTGTTTGTTTCTTTGGCATTTGATTAGGATTAGGGTTTAGGATCATTAGATAAAAAGGGATAATTTTGGCGTTTGGTTGTGGAGGTGGCGGTGTGAAGTGGTGACGGCGGTGGTTGGGGTTTCGTCAGCGACTGCACAAGAGGGGGGAGGGAGAAACAAACATTAGGTTTAGTGTTTGTAAAATGAGAGGGTTACACCCTCTTAAACTAGTTTTGGGCCAAAAATGTCAAAACCAAAAGTACAAGGGGCGCGGTGAAACTTCTAGCGAGGGGTTAAACTTGCAATTTTCCCAATCTTTCAACAAAACCTAAAAAAGGACTAACGGTGCAAATACCGTTAACCCAGAGGACTAACGGTGTAAATATGTTTTGTCTCGTTAGGAGATAACGGAGAAATAATTTGCACCGTTAGTCCATATTTTAATTGAGGGATGTATATAGGTTAACTTTTACTAACGGAGTGATGTATCTGTTGAAACTTTTGCGAGAGGAATGTATAGTGCGAATCGGGGTAAACCACTGGGATGTATTTTGGAGTTTACTCAAATATATATATATATATATATATATATATATATATATATAGAGTGTGGTTATTGTAAAAAGTGATTAGTGGTAGAAAAGATAAGAAGGGTTTCTAACCATTGGATGCATCAATGCAAAATAAATTGATGGATAAGATTAAATGGGTTATTAATGACAATTTATTAATTTTAGTGGGTCATTATCTATCATTGTGAAACTGAAAAGGATATAATAGTCTTTTTATTTTTTATCAAACTTTTTTTCTAGCCATTTGAGCCATTTATGACAGAGTGATTAATATATTTAAATTTGAACCATTTATAACACATTAATTTTGTTATATCTTTATTAGTGACACAATAATTTATGACACATTTTACTCATATCATATTAGTGACACACTAATTTATTTATACTTGTTTATGACACACGAAGTTTTTTGATATATATAATGACATATCAATTTTTTTGACACATTTATAGTATCATTTATTTAGTGACACTACAAAATTTTAGTATATTTATAGTGACACACTACAAAATTTTACTTTATTTGTAGTGACACACTATATTTATCACACTATTTTTTTATACATATGTCGTGGCACAATAAATATTTTGATGCAAGTGTAGTGACACACTAACTTTTATAACACATTTTTTTAATGACAAACTATATGTTTTGACACACTTAGTTTCACAATGTATTTCTAGTAACACTGTTTTTATGACACATTTAGTGTGACACACTTAGTCTTTTGACACATTTATAGTGACACACTGATTTAACACATTTTTATTGACAAGTTAATTAAGGTTGTGAAACACTTAGAAGTATGATACATTTGTAGTGACATACTAAAGTTTTTGCTACATTTTAAATTAAACGGTGACACACAAAACTAATTGTTTGGACACATAAGCTATACCACTTTGACAAAACTGGTGAAAAATATTAATACGAAATTTCTAACATCTACATAATAAAATATAAGCGCAAACGTTTATATGGCAAAACGTTAATTGAGCATTAAAGCTTAAATTATTATTATTATAAAATGAATGTTATCTAGTAACGTTGAACATGACAAAAGCATATTAAAACTTAAAAATAGGAGGTTTATGAGGCTTAAATGGACATTTAAAATATAAGTGGTTAAATGTCTAGAGTACTCCTATTGACCAAGTAACATATATTACATTTTTCACCCTTTTTATCCTTTTTACCATAACACACTTTTCATTTGATCCAACCTCTATACACACACACACATATATATATATATATATATATATATATATATATATATATATATATATATATATATATATATATATATATATATATATATATATATATATATATAGTGTTATATTCTATGCAGTACCAATATTAGATACAGTACTTTACAGTACTCTTAAATTAAATCTAGGCCATTAGATAAGTTTGATCAAAGGTTAGGATTAAAAGTGCCAAAATTGTAATTAAATAAAAGATGAAGGTTTTTTTTTCAATTAAATAAAAGGCTAAAAGGGCAATTTAGGTATTATGTATTCATCCCTAAAATAGTGCTTTAAACCTAGAAACCCAAAAGAAAACTGCCGCCTCTCATTATTTAGGAAAAAAAAAAAAAAGCTGCAACTTATTTTCACATCTGATGTTTGTTCCGTTCATTTGAAGACAAAGGTAAATCTTTTTTGTTTATTCAATTCTATGAGAATTATGGATACTATAAGATGGTGTTTAATTTACAAATATCTTTTTTTTTCCCTTGAGACTTGATATCAGGTAGTGGAGGATTGTTTCTTCGATGAAATGCTTAACGAGAAATGGGGGTTGACGACGGGTTGAATGCTATTATTGATGCGATTAATGGGGATTGGCTACAAGGATCGAAGATCAAAATGGGGGCGGCGGTTTGGATTTGAAAGCGGAAGAACAAGATGATAAAGTGACTATTTAACTGAAACATGATTAAATGTTTTTTGTGGGGTAAGGATTTAAAAGTTTATTGATCTTGGTTTTATGATGAAACTTATGTTTCATGTGTTTTTTAGATGAATTCTGGGTTATTTCGCTAAATGATCAATCCAAAGTCTTTTTAGAAAGGTTAGGTTGTTAACTTTTATTGCTAAGAACTCTTAATTGTTTTTTAGTACTGTATTACAATATCTTTTTTTGAACTCCTGTATTACAATATCTACTCCATATCTTTTTCATATTATAGCAATGAATTACTAGATGGGTTTTTTTCGGAGAATTTCAACAAGTATTTCTTTTTTATGGTGGTTAGTTTTTGTGGCCGAGAATGGTTTTAAGATTAACAATCTAGATCTTTGAGTGTTTGATGGTGATGATAGTTTATTAATATATGTTTGATGGTCATGAATTCATGATAGCTGTTTTCATATATGTCGATGATAGTTTGGTGATGATAGTTTATTTTAACATGTGTCTGATGGTGATGATAGCTATTTTAATATAGGGTGATGATAGCTATTAATATATGTTTAATGGCGATGATAGCTATTTTACCGGGCTTATGAGCTTTCGTAAGGAAAAGATCATAAGCGCAATCCTTACTCAAGTTCTACCCTTTAGGAGTGCATATGTGTTTTCAGATTGACGTAAATGAATACAAGCGTGTGCATATGTGTTTTCAGATTGACGTAAATGAATACAAGCGTGTGCATATGTGTTTTCAGATTGACGTAAATGAATACAAGCGTGTGCATATGTGTTTTAGGGTGCATACATGTTTTTTGGCTTGTTCAAAATCAATAAAAGTGGTATGCATATTTGTTTGAAGGTTAATATAAATTGCAGGATAAATACATGCATATGTGTTATCTAGTTGTTATGTTTAAAAAATTAGTTGACATAATTATAATAATAATTTATGTTTCCCTCAATATATGCAGTTAAAGCAAGATCAGGTGCCTACAATGTGCAACGTGCACATATGTTTTTGGAAAGCGTGCACATATGTTCTAAGAAATTTGACGAGAAAGCGCAACGTGGACACCGCAAACATACATGTTTTTAGAAGGCATGCGCATATGTTCGGATAAATTTGATGAGAAAGCTCTGCGTGCACATACATTTCTGAAAAGCGTGCACATATGTTCTAATGAATTTGATGAGAAAGTGAAGACCACATATGTTTTTAAATGACATCCACATTTATATTTATATTTTTAAATGATACAGAATTTTGTGTATACTATTTATGTTTTTGGTTTGTAATATAAATTGTAGAGGTTACATGTATATGTTTTTGCTTTTGATCATAAATATCGAAGATCAAAGAATGTACACTAGAAACATATGTGCAATTACCATTTTAAGCAAAATAACATTGACGTCGAAACAAATAAACACAAAAAATATATGTAAGTGTACAATATTTAAAAAAACACATATGCACTTGATTTTCTAAAAACACGTATGGGAAAGAAAAATATAAAACTTTTTTTTTTTAATTTCTAAATATAAGGGGCTTATAAAAAACGTTTTTTAATTAAAAAAAAATCAAAAATAAAGTGAAAAGTGTTTTACTACTTTACCCTTTTGAATTAATTAAAAAGATTTAATAACACTAAATTCTTATTGGTTTAAATGAGTACTGTAAGGTACTGTATCTAATATGGGTACTGCACATAACGCGCCCCTATATCTATATCTATACTACTTATAAAGCATGAATATCCTACTCCTAACTCCGAACCTACAACTTTAAGATTCAGCCACACCAACCAAACTCCAAGCCTAAATTTACACACACCAAACCAATATCCAAACTCCATTTTTAAAATTCAGCCATCCAAACCCACATCCAAGCCTAAATTTACACCCACCAAACCAATATCCAAAACTTAAAAATTACCAAAGCTAACAAACAAATACCCACAAACCAAATCCCCTTCACATTTACTTCCACCAAAAACAAAACACACACTCATCTTATTTCTCTCTCTAAAAAAAGAAAACCCCACACAAAACAACTCATAACAAAAAAATAAAATAAAACACACACCGGCCAACTACTGACACCCACACCAGCTGACGAGCCGAACATCTCCACTCCGTCACCACACACGAGCCAAAACCACCAGCAGATTTTCGAGGGTTCTTGAGGTATTTCTTGTGGTTTTTTTTAGATCTATTTTTATTTTAAGTTTTGAAGGCTTTTATGGGTGTATATGTTTCTTTTTTTCAGATCTGAGTTTTTTTAACAGGTTTGAGTTTGGACACTTTTTTCTTGTAGATCTGCTGTCCCTGGAATCCTCCATTTCTGCCGCCGTTAAGCCGGAATTTCTACCGCCGCCAAACGACTTTGCTGCCTTTGCCGGAAAATATGGTTTCTTTTAAAATTTGTAATCAAGTTTGATAGTAAGTTTGTCTAACTATAGATTGGGAATCCATCTTTTCTGTCATTGGAATATGTTACAAAGCTTATTTTGTATTTGTAAGTTTGTCTATCTTTTTTAATAAAGTTATTATCACAGCCGCCGCTTTTTGAGGTGGGTTTGCAGTTTTTTTTTGTTAAATTTATATGTATTTCAAGTTTTGCAGATTTTTTTTATAGATCTGTATATATAACATTTTTTTATACATTTTTTATGGATTTGTTATTCATAAATATGCGTTTTTTGGTATAAAATTTGATCCGTAATTTTTTTAAGTTTTTTTAAAATCCGTATTTTTTTTAAACAACCGTAAGTTTTATTAATTTATTTATTTAAAGATCCGATTTTTTTAGATCTACTTTTTTTTTATAAATCCGTATTTTTTAAAGATCCGAATTTTTTTTAGATCTAATATTTTTATTTGTATATTTGTTGATTTTTTTTGTAGATCTATTTTTATTTTAAACATCCGTATTTATTTTTGTTATATCTATTTTTTTAAAAGATCCATTTTTTTTTGTATAAATCCGTATATTTTTAACTTTTTTTAAAGATCTATAAGTTTTTAATTTTATAGATCCGATTTTTTTTTAGATCTAATGATTTTATATTTGTAGATCTAACTTTTTTTTGATTGTTTTTTGCAGCCGCCACTCTCGCCGGAGCAATAGTTGGAACAGTAGCCGGAATCATATTTATTGCCCGAAATAGTATGCTTTATTTTTAAATTTGTTCTTAATATTTTTTATAATGGTTATGGTAAATTTAGTTATAATAAAGTTTACGGCTTAAAGTTTGTTTAATTCTAGCTTACAAAAATGTGATTATTCTTTAACACGTTTAGACCAAATCCAAGGAATGGAAATGCTAATCACTCTTTGTTTCTTTGTTCTTTGGTATTTGTTCCTTGCTTTGCTAAGAAACTAAAGTTGTATTTGCAGTATGTCATAATAGCAAAAAATGGGAGATAGAGATGAAGATTATTTTATTAAAGATTCTTTAACGTGACCACAAGTGAATGTTAGTGGTCAAAATACTCATTCTGCTTTCTAGATTTTTTTTATTTCTTTAATCAGTTTATAGAAGATGAGTTGAGTGACTTAAGTATCAGATGTATACTCATACTCATTCATATTGCCAAAAGTAAAGAATATATTAAATTACTGAAAAAGTTGGTCTCATTGTTTACTCACTGTTATTATATCCATGCTTTTGCTTTATTGTCTGAGGCATGCCAGGTTATTATATCTATGCAAACTCCATTATGTTGTTTATTCCAATTCACAATTGTTGATAAATTGTTACTCCGTACAACTAAAGCAATAATATTACGAAGTACAATGTTGTTTTAATGCATTTTTGATATTGCCGAAGTGCTTTAAAAAAATTTGAATTAATTTTACAACAGGGGAATTCGAGATTTGTGTAAATCAAGCAAAAAGAGTTGGTAGACGGGAAAAGATGACACTGACACTGTTAAAGTAAATACAATATTAAAGTGAGAAGTATAGTCTAGGGTTGACAGGTGTCAATGAGACAAAAGAAAATTTTAAATAAGGTGCAAGTCATGGGAAATCGCTATAATCTTGCAAGGACCGAGGTTAGCTTTGGTGGTCATGAACCACTATTACCGTAGTAAAATGCTTAAACAATGTTAAAGAGTATGCACTTTGACAAATGCTTGAACAATCTTAAAGAATATACACTTGGGCTGATGTTTTGTTTCTGCCGATTAATCAAAGTTTGTCCAATAATTTTATGACCGGGAGAGTATCTATTTTATAAACCGTTGCAAGGAGGACTTTATCACAAGTTTATAACTAACACTATTTGGCGTGACAGAAAGATACTAAAAAGACATGCACAAACAAAGTAACAAACTAATGCAACTAGATATGCCAAAAACTATACAACTATCAATGTTATGTGTGGATACAGTTTCTTGCAATACAATTATCGATATTTCTCGCAAACTATACAACTATACGCTCGCAAACACACATTGACACTGTTAAAAAAACAATGAAGCTATAGTTCTTCGAACACATTCCTTAACGCTACAAATACATTTTTTTTGAATATTAATTATTTGCCGTCAAAACTTCGTCGGAACTAAACACTGCTGCCGCTAGGCGTGGAACCCTTGACAAATTTGGAAAAATGAGAGACAAGTAATTGTATTTTTTTGTTGTTTATTTTGCTTTGACACATGTACTTTGTCATTTGTATAATGCTATTTTGAAAAATGTTTGTCTTGCACCACTTAAGGGATTAGCATATATAAATTGTCTTTTAAAAGTTAATATATATTGTATAGCCATTTGTCCAGTATATATCAATAATGTCATGTAAGTTTATTAGAATCACAAAAATTAAATAGTATTACTATCTTTAGCGATAATTATTTGTGCTCCAAACAAATAGCTTTGAACAATGCTTAAATATCTATGCAAATTGATAGTACAAAATAATCTTATTATGGTGATAATTTGTAAGGTTACAAGTTTAAAAGCCACACACAAAAAAATAGTTATCACTGCCTAAATTACCGACAAAGCAAGAAAAGGCGGTCACACACTATACCTCTAAACTACAATATAATATTTTGCAGAAAACTAGACACCGCTGCCGTTATGCGCGGGTACTCGAATGCCATAAATCACAACAATCTATAAAAAAAAATTACATGTTGAATAAGTTGTTTGCCGGGAAATAATCGTCGCCACCACTATAGCTTCAGAAAAACACAATAATCGAATGCCAATTTAGTCAACAAAAATAACAATAATAAATCAATAAATAAGTAGATAAATAAATAAAAGTACCATAAACCACAACAATCTATAAAAAAAAATTACATGTTGAATAAGATGTTTGCCGGTAAATAATCGTCGGCACCCCTATACCTTCATAAAAACACAATAATCTATTGTCGTTGTTGTGCAATCATGCCTTCAGAAAAAGTGCTCTTCGAAAAGGATTCCCGAGCGATACATATACAATTTTTTGAAAAAAAAATTATTCGCCGCAGGAATTTTGTCGAAAACTAAACACCGCTGCCGCTAGGCGCGAGTACTCTGCTAGATACCACTGCCGCAAGACATGGCTACTCTGCTAGATACCGTTGCCGCTACGCACGGACACTCGGCTAGAAACCGCTGCCGCTAGAAACCGATGCCGCTAGGCACGGGTACTCGCCTAGTATATATATATATATATATATATATATATATATATATATATATATATATATATATATATATATATATATATATATATATATATATATATATATATACATACCAAACATATAGACAACAACAACGTTAGAATTGCTTGCGTCATGAGGCTTGATTGGGAGATTGCAACTAATCTCTACCTAAAATAATACATGTTGTCATGTTCTCTTAATTGGCAATTAGTGTTCACATACGCATATTAAATATGGAAAAGTCCAAAACTATAGAATATGACTCAAATTCGTTTAATATCACTAATTTGTTGACTTGTTACTTTCTTAGCCGGCAAAAATAGTTTTTTTTTTTTTTTTTTTTTTTTGCAATTTTGTTTGTTTTTTTGCTGCTCATGTTGCATTTTAATAATTCTTATTTAGTTTATGTCCTTTTACATGCTTATGTAGTATAATTTGTTATTCTCTTTGCCCACCTGTCTTCTCCCACAACCGACCCCACCACTTATTCACCTATCTATGTTACTAAGATACCCAAAACACACGCTAGTTTTTTTGGATGAAAAGTTACCTCTGATAAAAATTTATTATGCCAAAAAAATAATTAACGAATATTATGAGTGAATCTTACATCTCAGCTTAAAAAACACGCTAGTTGCCAAAAGCTTGCCAGAAAAATAAGGTTTTGAAAAAGAAGAAGATGCTGGGAAAAAAAGTCGACTAGAAAACTAATTATAAATTCACAAAAACA
Source organism: Chrysanthemum seticuspe (assembly GCA_019973895.1). Classification (NCBI taxonomy): domain Eukaryota; kingdom Viridiplantae; phylum Streptophyta; class Magnoliopsida; order Asterales; family Asteraceae; genus Chrysanthemum; species Chrysanthemum seticuspe. The sequence goes on from BPTQ01000009.1 coordinate 34,225,458, forward strand.
TCTCAAATCAAACCACATTAAATTGAAATTACCAACTAGAAATAAACCAACATTCAAGGTTTTTGCAGGCCCAAGTGTCATTAAAAAGGCAACCACTGACCTTAAAACCAGTTGCCACAACTCTACTACCTCAACAACCGACCGATTTGGTTGTAATTCAAATCGGCTGTTGAGTTACTCGGCTTTAGATCTACTCAAGTACTCAGTCTTCACCATTTACTCTAGTGTGTTCGAGGTTTATCTCTTTTGTGTGACAAATCTGTTCAGTATAAGCAAAAGTAGAATATTTTGTCAATGTGTATATTCAAAAAAGTAGAAGAAAATTGGTAGGGTACAAAAAGGAAAATCCCGTAGAATTGTTGTGGATTGTAGTAATGGTGGTTATTGATTTAAAAGAGGATACTTTTGTTTTTTTCTAGATTTCCAGAAACAGAAACAACGGTGTTGGCCAAAATTTTACTGAAGAAGACGGACAAAGTGAGCAAGAAAACCATAACGGAACACACATAGACGACACGTCATTAATAACCCTAATTGCGTCGGTTATATTATGTATTTGAAAGTCGGTTAAATATATCAGTAATAAAATTGGTACACTATGCATTTCGATACACAAATTAACCCCGTGATGAGTTGGGTATGGATCGAGCCAGAAAAACCGGCAAAAAGGTCCAAAGCATTGAAATTAGGTCATTTTGGCGAATTTATTGATTGTGATCAGATAGGTCATCAGGTTCTGCTGATTTCTGTGACGTAGTAGTCTTTAGTTTTCTTAAGATCGTACTTTGCCCGATCCACGCCTAATAAAAATTGTTAAGATATTTTTATTGTAAACATTAATAATCTAACACATTCAGATACTTTTACAAAACAAACACTTTTGTATCAATCAGATTCAGATTTCTCAACCACTTATTCACATTAAGTTGGAATCAGATTCAGATTTCTCAACCACACATTCAGATTCAGATGTGCGAATCAGATTCAGATTCAGAGCCTCTTAACAAGCAAACAACACCCAAGTCTTTCGGAATCCTGGGTATTACGTACTCCTTCTTGTTCAACACAACACACACATGCAATCAATTTAACAAAAGTTTTACAAGCTATCGTCATAAAATAAATTACAGTAAACGACATAACACAGGCAAATATTGATATGCAAGTTTTAGTTATGTCACATGTACCACAAAAAATCTAGGAACAATAACTAAAAACTTAAAACTTTTATATACATACGAGAAGATGAGATATGTCAACAAGACCTTTTCTCTTTCATGACAACCTTTTTTTTTTCTCTCTTACTGAGAAGCATTTTTTACACAAAATTTAATTTTCAATTTATAAATCACAATCATCTTCTCATATGTATAGATTATTTTATAGGAGATGTGAATGCATTGAAAAGTTGTTTGACTCTTATCTTTGGAAAAGTCATAATATATTTATTTGTGTCACTAACTCCTTTGTTATGACATGCAAGTAGCAATATATTTATTTGTTTATTTTCTTTATACTACTATTTTAAACAAAATTCTAAAACATCAAAAAAAAAAGTTTGTTATAAGAGCGCTAAGTGTCATGGTATACCCAACTTACTCATTCGGGGCTCACGGGATGTCATATCACTGTAGCAAACCTCTACAACTAACCTTCTCATTCAGAACTAACCTCAACTTACTCATTTGGGGCCCACCACTAATAAAAACATTACATATTTACAAAAAAATAAAAATAAAATTAATAAATAAAGAATAAAATATAAAAAATAAAACTGACAAAAGGTAAATTTTTACCCTCGCCGTGCTGACGACGAGTGTTGGGATGACAAGCTATGGCGAGAGAGGGCGGTGTCATGAAGAGGTATGGCAAGCATGCCATGTTGGCTATGGCGAGCCACAACGAAGGGACACCGGGTGCTCTAATACCACATGCAACAAAAATAGGAGTCATTTACACGGTACAGTTTCCCGACAAATTAATTTTTACATCAAGGTGTATTGTATGGTCCATTTTTCACTTTGGTTGGTGATTCTCAGCTCAACTAGTTTGGACAACCGGTAACGCAATTGCCCAAAATGACCCGTTTTCGTAGTTTTGGACCTTTTGGCCAGTTTTCAAGCTCGATCTGTTAAGAATTCGACACAGGTTTCATTGTCTCCAGGATCATTATGATCAGACAACAATATGTATCATCAACCACTCAAAGAATCAATAATAATGAAACAAAGAAGATATGGGTTGAACCCTATAACTGATATTGATAACGAAAAGGGTTAACTAATTTACAGGATTCCTAAACCTATTATTCATGATGAAACGGTGTGTGTGAAGAGTTATACCGTTTCAATAAAACCTAAACTATATAACCGTTCTAAATCTTAATAACCGGTTCTGTAATGGGTTTGTTTGGGGCTTGGCCCAAACCAGAAAAGTACATGCCTTATTTGACCCATCTAATCTCTTTGTGAATCTTCTGTAATTCTTCTGACTTGTCTGGTGTGTCGACTTGTAGTCATCACAGGAAATTCATGCTTCTTCTTGAAAGACAAATATGATGGATTATGTTTTCCAACATATTCCTCCCTAATCTATTAATCTTTGTCTCTTCTTCAATCTTCTTGTTCTTGATGCCTTGTTTCTTTTTTCTTCAAATCTGTGACTTCATGGCAAGTAAATCCCTTGTCCTTGATGCCTTCTCTTTAAAATTTGATGTCTTCTATGTTTCTTAACTGGGTCCGTCGGGGCAGGTTCCTTTAGCCCTCTTCAACAAAGTTGTAGGAATTTATGCAGTCACTCGATCATCTCGATCAAATTGGTGACGCTTTGGGCAGGTTTCCTCCTAGCCATCATCTACGAAATTTGTAGTCATCTCAAGAACATAATTTTGTTCGAGTTTTGGTACCCTGTTGGTGCTTTAATAGCACTTGAAAACATCTTCTTCTCGGTTAAATCCACCGTCTCTAATCTTTCTTCTTCAATTGGCATCTCTTCTTCTTGCTGCGTTTTTTCTTTCATTGATATGCGACGCAGGTTTTGATTCTTGAATGATGGTGATACATGAATTGGTTGTGTTGCTTGATCCCCTTTGGCTCTGATACCACTATTAAGAATTCGACACAGGTTTCATTGTCTCCAGGATCATTATGATCAGACAACAATATGTATCATCAACCACTCAAAGAATCAATAATAATGAAACAAAGAAGATATGGGTTGAACCCTATAACTGATATTGATAACGAAAAGAGTTAACTAATTTACAGGATTCCTAAACCTATTTATACATGATGAAACGGTGTGTGTGAAGAGTTATACCGTTTCAATAAAACCTAAACTATATAACCGTTCTAAATCTTAATAACCGGTTCTGTAATGGGTTTGTTTGGGGCTTGGCCAAAACCAGAAAAGTACATGCCTTATTTGACCCATCTAATCTCTTTGTGAATCTTCTGTAATTCTTCTGACTTGTCTCGTGTGTCGACTTGTAGTCATCACAGGAAATTCATGCTTCTTCTTGAAAGACAAATATGATGGATTATGTTTTCCAACACGATCCATACCCAGCGGCATCACATGTGGTGCCTCAAAACTAGTATCTAATATAAGCAACCAATCAATGCCCAACTAAGAACAACTAGTTAACACATGTTTAAGCATTATTTACTATGCTTATGTGAAAACTAACAGCCAAATAAGAGAACATGGCAACACACATGCATATATTGTAATATTAGTTGTAAGATCCCAATCAAGCTACATGATGAAGCAACCCTGACGTGGCTATTGTCAGCATAAAATGGCGACTTCATCTTTAAGGTTAAATATGTAAGATCGAAGATGGAAGGAGTCATGACACGAGAAAATAATGTATATTTTGGAAGTGAAAGAGACCTTTAGTTAATAACCAAAGTCTGCTATATACCTTCATGTCACCAGCTCGCCTCCCAACCCTTCAAGCCAAAGAAGCATTCAAAATATATCGCAACGTTAATTTATCCAACGATCACGTACTCACATAAATTGTCACCGGTGAGAGCTGAAGATGCTAAATTTAATCATAGGAATGGTAAATGCATCAAAACTAAATACAAAGAATACCATAAAATTATACATGTTCAGGCCCTATAAAGGGTTGAAGGCCAGGATACGCGACGGCCAAAAAGTTAGAATTAGCAACACAAGAGCCCTGTGCCACCCATAAATAGGCATATGAGATCAACCGTTGTTAATTTGAGTGATGCAGGTAAAAAAACAGATGAGGTTTTCCCTTTTAGGTTACCCGGGGACCATATTTCCGATGACCGTTTCCGACCCTTTTGGCCAAATCTGAATAAGAACCTTAGATGAGAAGTTAATGGTCAAAACTAATAAGCAGGGTCGTATTAGGCAAAAAGGTCCAAATTCAAAAAAGTTAAGAAATAAACTAATATGTTCTTTTCCCAGTTTCGAGCCAAGTTTTTTATAGACATATTAACGGAATTCGCTCTTTCGTAATAAATTTGATGTAAAACTTTATAGATTAAAAACTGGTCCGGTCGTTTATTTTCACTTTGGTGGGCAATTATGGCGTTCAACCAGTTTGGACCCATGGTGAAGCAAACTGCAAACTGACCCATATTCATAGTTTTTGGTTATTGTTTCGGGCTTTATTCATACCAATCAGTTTCACATGTTTGTGCCTCTAGTATTTAGTATATGCAATCACATGGTGACCAGCTAATTAACAGATGAAGCATATATATCCACACCCTTCACTTATTAAGCATATATATAACAGCCAAGTAAACGACAACACACAGTGTATTATTTTAAGTAGAGATTAGTTGCAAGCTCCCAATCCTAACGTCAACTTCATCTCTTAGTATAAATATGCAAGAAGATGGAAGGAGGATTGACACAAAGAACGTAAAAAAAGATAAATATTTTAAATTAGATCGAGATGATGAGTGCATCTTCAACTTCGAATCCAAGCTTCATAGTGAATGTTGGTGAAGCATATCCATACCCTTCACTTATTACCCCAAATATTGTTACCGTGAAGTTGAGCGGTAAGAATAAGTATAATATTTGGAAAACACAGATGTTATGCCTCTTAAAGAGTCATCAAATGTATGGTTTCATCGACGGTCAGTTCCCAAGCCCTGCGGGGAATGGGAAGGGGAAAGTGGGAGACATGGAGGCATGGATTATATCAGATTCACTTGTGAAAGGTTGGATTCTTGGTTCACTTTCAGATGAAGCATTCAACAAGGTTGTCAATCATCTCACACACAAGCTAAAGAGCACAGATTTCACTGCAAAAGATTTATGGGATGAACTGCAACGCAGTTATGGTTCTTCGGATCGTGAACAAGCAGCAGGTACGATATTTCATAAGTTTTACTTTTGTTTGTTTTGTGATTTAGACAAATAGTTAAAATTATGCAGCGATTGTAACATCTCCAATAGTGATTTGAGGAATCAATTTTAGTAAACAAATAATTTTTAATAGCTACGTTTTTTTTTTTTTTTTTTTTTTTTTTTTTTTTTTTTTTTTTTATCATTCGAGCGCAACTTTTTTCATGAAACTTTGAAGCAATTACTTGAATAATACACATCTCGGTCCTCACATTGCATATTACTTTATAAGTGAAAAGTACACAAAAAACTTTTGGAAATTCTTTTTTTGCATTTGAGGTATCTCCTTAGCAAAGGACTTTTTGTAGTTTTTTTTTTTTTTTTTTTTTTTTTTTTTTTTTTTTTTTTTTTTTGTAAGAAAAGTGTTTGATAAATATTTTTGCATTGGGATGCAACTTATAATGGCATGCCGATTAATTGGTTAATATAATGGTGTATTTTGTTCGATTTTTTTAATTGACAACAACGTGTGACTTGGGCTCTATAATATTAATAGTTATGTTTTGAACTTACAAGTCAAAGACATATGCTATGATCTAGTGAAAAAATGTATTTTTTGTGACTTGACACCGCTTGGACGTATACCGGCTCGTATTTGCATTTTTATTTTTTTGGGTAAAGGGTTTCTCCGGTAAATATATTACTCCAAAAAACATTTAAGTACAACAGATATGGGTGAAGTCCCATATCTCATCCCGTTACATAGGCGGTAAAGCCAACATAACAAGACACTTCATATTCTTAAAACAAGAAAACAAACTCCTATGCACTAGATTACATTTGACATAAAACCAAACATAAACTAACGTCTAGATTACTTTCTACCACGACAATGGAGCTTGATATCATACATGTCATAAAAAGTATCCAATTTCCTAGGTAAATATATTTGCATTTTTATACCCCTGCAGTAAAGGAACTTCTTGATACATCAATTTTAGTAAGGTGGGTTTTTTAGTTTTCTAATAATTTTAAAATTATATTGAAAAACTCGTGTTTGTGGTTTGGCCAAATTTCAAGTTCGATCCTTATAGTTTTCGACGACCTCCTTGTGAGGAAACTTTGGTTTCATATTCGTCCTTGACAAACGTAAAATGATTCAAATACCCGTGTCTTCTTTCTCTTTCAATTTATATATTCTTAAAAATAATATTATAATGAATTACATGAAAGAACACCATGAGTTCTAATAAAGTATCGTCATATCTTCAAGAATGTTTAAAAACATTTGCGACGGAATCAATAACCTATACATGAATTTAAGAACACTTCTAACAAAACAATCATCTTATGAAACGAAGCCCAAACCTTAACCCAATTTTCAAGACCCCCAATTTTGAAATCATCATTAATTTATATCCCTAAATTCGAAATCATCATCAGTAGTTTGAAATTTCGAATCGCCCAATTCCAAAGCCTTAATTTTTAAATCACCAACATTGTGTACAAAAGCCCTAATTTAGAAACCCTAATTTCAAAATTTTCATCTTCAGTCCTAAATCCGAAATCATCATCTTTAACTCGTATAGTAGCAATTAATGAAACTTAAAAAAAAGTATTTAAAAGTCCAAATTGTTGTATTCGATGGTAACATTTAGTCATTTAGTCAAAAAGGGTTGTGTGTGTTGGTGTATGTCGATGTTTTTGAAGATTGTGAGTATTGATTTAGCTTAAATAAAAAAGGTTTGATCAATTTAGATGTTTGATTTTATTTTTGCAAGTGTTATGGCTTCATTTTAAAAATCATTATAATGTAAGATTTATAAGTGTATTTCTTTTCTTCTTTTATTTTATCATTGTGTGTTCTTGATATTATCCGCAAAAAAAGTTTAAGGTTTTGAACCTTTATTTTAGAATAATGTAATTCATATGAAAACTAAAAGTGGAAGAAGACGAGTTTATTTGAGTCATTTCACTTTGGTCACTAATTCATATGAAAACTAAAAGTGGAAGAAAACGAGTTTATTTGAGTCATTTCACTTTGGTCAGTAATGAATATGAACCCTAAGTTTCTCCACAGGGATGCCGCATGCGATTTTAAAACCATAAGAACGAAACTTGCAATTTGACCAAATCACAAGGACGGTTTTTTCAATTTACACTAATTTTAGTTTATAAGTTTAATTTCAAGTACATACTCTTGAGATGCTGTTACCAATTGAGCGTTAATTTTATCTGAAGCTAGATATATGTACGTCTTTGCTTTAGTTTGTTGTTTGAAATCCCTACCGATTTAAATTAGAACACATATCTTCTATGTAATTATTTATTTTTATTTATTTTTATTTTTTTATTTATTATTATTTTTTTTAAAACCTTGATTACCAAATTGAAAATTTTGATCATGTAGAAAAAAAATTAACGACAGGACAAGCAGAATCAGTAATAGAAGTGAGTTCAATATCTGAAGATGCAAAATCAGAAGACGCATTAAAGTTCACGAAAGAAGACATAATGAGAATGATTTATAGAGCTATTCTAGGAGGGGATACAGAATTTACGATAAGGAATTTAGAAAAACTTGGTCTTAACCCCTGGGACGAACTCACGAATAATGGAAACACAGCACTCCATGTAGCAGTGGGTTCTTCTACCAAGGACGATGAGTTATTAAAGAAACTGTTGGAAATGATATCGAAAGAGAAGTTGTTAGATGTGATAAATTCTCATGGAAGCAGTCTTCTTCATGTTGCTGCTATTGGTGGCAACATTAAAGCTGTCAACATGTTGGTGGAAAGAAACCCAGAATTGTTATTAGCCAAAGACAAGGAGGGTAACACTCCACTTGCCTTATCTGTTTCCAATATGCATACCAAGACATCTCACTGTATGTTTGAGCACATGAAAGGACATGACTATGGTAATCTTTTTTCGGGCCAAAGCGGCGAGGATCTTGTCGTTCTTGCTATATCTTGTCTAGATTTTAGTAAGTGTCGTCTATTGTCTTCTAAAGTTGTGATGAGCTTGTCATTTTATGTACCACTAATTTTCTGAAATATGTAGGCTTAGCAAATATGATAATCAAGGATTACCCCGATGCCATACTTTCAGATAGTGATGCTGTGTTGACGGCTTTAGGTCAAAACTTTCCACGTGAACTCTATTTTTGGGAAAGAGGTAATGAATTTGTTTCTTTAATATTTCAATTAATCAAAGCTCACGTACGCCAAATTTTTTACATACGTTTCAGGTTTTCGGGAAGAGTTTGGTAGGATAGTTGTTTCCTACTACCCTGCTTTTGAGAGACTTGATAACTATTTTGATTGGCCATGTGGTCGACAGCTTTTATGTTTATTTAGTCTTTTCTGGATAGGTACGTCATGAGATGATAAACATTACTCCCCCGTCCCAAAATTATAGTCCCCTTTTGACTTTTTCGATCTTTCTATTACAACTTTAACCTTGAATATTTTTGTTTGTATTATATATAATACTACATGCAATATATATGAATTGATCAGGTTTTTAAATATATTTTCATTGGTATAATTTTTATCAATTATTGTATAACAAAAATAAAAATATTTAAGGTCAAAGTTGAATAGGAAAGACCGAAAAAGTCAAACGGGAACTCTAATTTTGGGACGGAGGTAGTAATTAAGAACAACATGAAAAAAGATTAAAAGAGAAGAATTTGATAACTTTTTTTCGTTTGTCAAACTACTATTAAACCCCTATTTTTCACACTTTTTTTATAATTACGAATTCTTTGTATCATTACAAACATGGGATGGGATCCTCTCAAGTTGAGAGGTATAACTTGACTCAAGTTGAGGCATTATAAGCCATTGGATTTTATCCAATGGTTTAAATCAAAAGAATTTCTTTTGATTTGAACCATTGAATCAAATCTAATGACTTACAATCATCCAACTTGAGAGGACCCTATTCCTACAAACATAGTCTAAAGAATATTTGAAAAGAAAAAGTTTCTAATAGTTTGAAGTTAAAGAATATTTGAAAAGAAAAAGTTTCCTGAAAATCTTTAAAATTTTTATGCCAAAGAGAGGCTTGGAAAATAAATTGATCGAATTTCAAAATTTTAGTTTTTGTACTATCTTTAAATATGCAATAATGAAAAATGTGTAACCGACTTGTCACTTTTTGTGGTTTTACGTAGTCTAATAATTTTTTGACTTTTATATGACTCACACTTTTAAATTTCGAACTTTGTATGAGTTATATATATTTCACGTTTTTTTAAGTTTTTTTTCGTTTTTTTAAAATCATATATAATTTAATACTAATTTGAATACCACATGTGATATTAGTGTTAGATCATATATGATATTTATATCATATGTGATTTATATATATGATTTAACACTAGTATCACATATGATATTTACATATCATATGTGATCTAACACTATTATCACATGTGATCTTCAAATTAGTGTTAAATCATATATGATATTTCATGCAAATTTCAGTTTCGAAGAAAAACGAAAAAAGACGAAAAAACGTGAAAAAAAATATTTTTTTTCCTTTTTTCGAAAATATATCAAAGTGTTCGTCTATAGAAAGATAATTAAATGCTCGTCGCGATGGTGTAATTATTTTTGCTTAACGATTAACGGTTTAAGACATATTTAAATGATAAAAATAGATGAAATAATAAAATACTTTTAATCTCTGTCATTGATTTTTTTTAGATGGATGGTGGAGATTAATCTCTTGGTATCTCCTCTAATTGTAAAAAAAACAATTCTTCCAGTTAATCACAATTTATCAATGAACGGTTGCATGGATTTTTTATTTATTTTTAATTATCATGTTATATTATATGATTATTTTACGAGACATTCTTAATAAGTTACTGAAATCAAACACCTACAAAGAAGATAGTGTGAAAATAAACTTTTGAACCATTCGTACATGATTCTCACGGAAAACAACATTCTTATTGTAATCCAACCCTTCTTGTAAAGTTGAAAGTAAATACTTCATTTGAGACACTAATTAATGTTTTTGTAATTCACTAGTTGAACCGTAACATCGTACCTCCACAATTCTAACAATCAACTCATCTTGCAGTCTTTTGCTTGGTTGAAACTACGTTCTACAGATTACTTACGGTGCTTGGTAAGACAAATCCAAAGTTACGGTACTTATATGACCAAAAATGTAAGAGAAAGAAAGTTACTTATTTGTTTGATATTCTGATTTGTCTTTATGTTGCAGTACGACTTTTCTTTGAAAATACAAGTCAGATTAATGAAGATGCAAGAATTCTCTTATTTAATGTATGTCGCAATATACTTAATAAAGATCACGAGAGCACCTATCCTCACTATTACACCATTTCTACTTTTGAAGCCACTAGAAGAAATGCATCCACATTTATTAGATGTATTATGAAGCCGTTTCCAGATGCAATTTGGAGTACCAATGTAGATGGTCACAATTTTATTCAATATTCGGTGATCAATCGTTCAGAAAAGATTTACAACTTGCTATATGAAATGAGCGAACACAAGAATATTTATAAAACAATCAAAGATTCTTCTGGAAATACCCTTTTGCATTTGGCTGCAAGATTAGCACCTGCTAACAAATTGAATCTAATATCGGGAGCAGCTTTGCAAATTCAACGCGAACTACAATGGTTCAAGGTAATGTACTTTAACGAGTGACTCGATTTTTGAATTTTATTCAGCGTACATAAAATTCTTAAGACGCACTATTATATATCTTCCAAGGTTAATATATCTCATATATTTATTAGGAAGTTGAACGATTTGTATGTCCCTTAAACCGGATACAAAAGAATTCAGACGATGAAACGCCTGAAATGGTATTTACAAGAGAGCATAAAGACTTGGTACTCGAAGGAGAGAACTGGATAAAGAAAACTGCCGAATCATACACGATTACAGCTGCACTCATTATCACCATTGTATTTGCTGCAGCTATAACCGTTCCCGGTGGAAATAATCAGGATTCAGGGATACCAATTTTTACTAACAACACTGCGTTCACAGTATTTGCTATATCAGATGCGATATCATTATTCACAGCTGTTACGTCGTTGTTAATGTTTTTATCGATCCTTACGGCACGTTTTGCGGAACAAGACTTTCTCTTTAAGTTACCTACGAAGCTCATTATTGGCCTCACTATGTTGTTCCTCTCGACGACAGCAATGATCATAGCTTTTGGAGCAACATTGTTCCTTGTGTTTGGACAAAGTAACTCATCGATGCTTATTCCAATAGGTGCTTTGACATGCCTTCCAATTACATCTTTTGTGACCTTGCAATGTCCTCTTATTATTGAACTGATAACGGCTACATATGGTGGTGGTATTTTTGGTAGAGAAAAGGATGACTACTTCTATTGAATCATTATTAATCATGGGAGTCATTCCCTAAGGACATTACTTATTGTTGTTAACTTTAATTATTGTTTTGCATCTTATGTGTAACACCTTGTAAATACAAAATACAAAAATGCATATCAGTCCATGTATCATTAGGGGCACCATACCTTCCTTCTCTCGAGCGCATGGATCAACAAGTGCTTGAGATACACCTTATCCGCTAGTGCCTTATTAATACAATTTTATAGCTAAGTTAGTATATATCAGTATTCGTTAAAGTTTGCATGAAATTCATAAAAGAAGCACATCAAATAAGTGTTTTTTGAAAAATGGGCATGTCATGAGGGAAAAATACTTGCCACCAAGGGCGGAGCTTAGTAAGGACCGGGAATGGTCCCGACCCCCTAGGCCTAAGTCCGTTAGTTTATTTTTTCGTGATTTCATGTGTTAAAAACAATTAGTTTCATCTCGGCCCTCTCATCTGATGTTTTTCTGAAAAAAATTTTATTTCAGCCCTCTCACAAATTTTTTTCTAGCTCCGCTTGCCACCTAGCAAGGTGGTTTCTATGACCCCTCATGAGGATTAGTAAAGAACATACTTTTTTTGAATCAATATTCCCTGTACTTAAATATTCACAATGGTGACCCAATAGAATTAATAGAGTCGAATTATTACAAATAATTGATGACTATATGAGATGATTGTGACAAATTATGACCAAGTAGGAATAGAAGTTAGGTAAACTATGGAGATAATAATAAAATGGTACTTCGATTTTCCGAGTGAAGTAGCATTCTATGTATTATGTCAAAGTTTTCATGTAATGGTAAGCAATGAAACGATGGTTAGTTTATTTCGCATGTGTTGGGATTTTAGAACAAGTTAACCATTAACCTCTACGAGTACGCAGCGGATAAGGATCTAGTAATCGTAATTAGGTTAAACACGTAATCAATAAACAATTTAATACAATAATTAATTAATAAAGGGGATAAAAGAAAATCTAACCTTGCTTGGCAATTGATCTTTAGTAACGAACAAGAAACCAAAACAAAACCCGAGTATCAAAGATAGATACCTCAATGAGTATCACACACAAACTTGATAACGTATACGTTCGATTAACGGCTAGTCGAGAACGTATTAATAAAACCAATCAACCATTTTGACACCTTGAACATAACACGTACAGAAAACCCAAGAAACTTGTTTCCTTCTGTCCGAGATACCCAAAACATCCAAGGAAGCTGTTTTACACTATACCCAAAGATGATGAGGGGTGGGTTTGTTTATATAACTTCACAAACCGACTCTTAGTAGGAATCAAATAACTTGTTCGACAAGTTCCAAAACCCATCAACCCATCTTGTCTTTTGTTTTGCCCGATCTCAGGATGTACAAGGCCCAAGGCATTCCTTAAACTCGACCCAAGTCCAAACTAAAACAGTCCATGGGTTAATAAAAGTGATCGGGTCAAATCATGCATAACATGTATGATATAATTCAAGTATTATAAACGTTCTACACGTATACTCGTGTTTATCGTGTGTGCCCCCATCGGCTCACACACTCTTAGTTGTTTTGTCGTGTTTAAAACTCCCACAAACCAACAACTCTCACTTGGGAGTTGGTGTGTCGAATGGCACACAAAAGTAAGGGGATTGAATCCCCTTACTGGGGCAGCCTTTTTATTTCAGGCTCTATTCGTACCGATCCGTCCCACATGTTTGTGCCTTTAAACTAGTATTTTGGATATGCAATCACGCGGTGACCAGCTAAGAACAACTAATTAACAAATGTTTAAGCATATACTCCGAGTATATAAAAGCTAATTAAATGACAACACAAATTGTATTATTTTAAGTGGAGATTAGTTGCAATCTCCTAATCCTAACGTGGCTTTTCTCAGCACAAAAAGTCAACATCATCTTTTTGTTTAAATATGTAAGAAGATGGAACGAGGATTGACACAAAGAAAGTAAAAAGATAAAAATTTAGGGGAAAATTCTCTAAATGCCCCAGTTGCCCAAGTAATTTACCTCAAATGCCTCACTTTTTTTCACTTCCCTTAATGCCGCATAGGCAACTCTCCCACAAAGTTGACAAGTGTCCTTATTTTTGGGTCCACCTTGTACTTACAAAGTACAAGTGTCATAGGGCAACTTTGACCCACTTTCTTAGGCAACTGACTTTTTTTTGTCTTTTAGTACAAAAGTATAGTCTTTTTTTATTATGAAAAAGTACATATTTCTTGGGCAACTTGGTCCAACACATATGTATTTTTGGGCAACTTATTATGCAAATAATATATTTTCATATTTTTTTTAATGTATTGAGATTTTTTAAATACAAAATACCATTAAAGAAAACACTCTTTATATTTTTTATACATACATTTACAGATTTAATGAGAAGTTTATAACATTAACCACCGATCATCACATTAAGCCATGAATCAAACGATCATCAAACACACACACAAAACTTCTTAAACCCACTGCTACCAGTGACGGTGCCAGCAAAATTAAATGTGGGGGGCAATTTTTTTTTTTATACAATAGCAATAATATGCGAAAGAAAAAACTAAGATTGTAATGATAAATCGTGTATTTTTACTTAGAAATGAATGATTTATAAAGCTTTAGAGTGTTGAATGTCGGATTTTAGTATGTGAGTGGGGGGCAATTTGAGTTTTTGGTGGGGGTCAGTTTCGAAAAAAGGTCAAAATTAAAAAAAATTTACACTATAATCTCAACTTTTTCGGCTAGCCATGGGGGGCAACGGCCCCCCATAGTTCCTACATAGGTCCGTCCCTGACTGCTACCCAGTTCCAACACAGATCCAAACCATGAATCAGATGATCATCACCGATCAAAACCATCACCACGTTCGGCAGGTCAGGAGGGTCTTTTGGCATGGTTAACCCTTGCTAATAAAGGTGTCAAAGGAGGGTTGTTTGGCAGGTCAGGTAAAGTGTCAAAATTAGGGTTGGGTCAAAATGGATCATTATTAAAATGGGTCATAACACGTGGGTTACCAATTTGAGAATGGGCATTTAACTTGGGATGAAGGGATTACTATTCTAGGAGCGTAAAGTTATTGCAGTTATCTGATAGAATGTATATTTGCTGCTTTAGATTAAGTTGAATGTGATTGGGGTTGCTAGTGCTAGAAATGAATTTGGAAATGAATTTATAAGTTGTATATGTATTTCGTCTATACATAAAGCTCTATATTGTATATGCATTCTGGTTGTTAAAAGAGAATTGATAACTACTCTGTCTGTAGACACATCAGTAGGTTGGATATTTTCTACGTTCAGAATGAGTTAGAATCATTAGTTAAAATTTTATAAAATATAGTGAACGGGGAGATATCTGACCTTCTTATTGTTTAATCGACAATCTCCAGCTTTGATCGTGACTGGAAAAAAAGGGCAATGGTTATGCGTACAAGGGTTCTTTTGTTACCACTGCTACTTTATTTCATTCCACTGCTAGTGTTACTAAACCACTGCTAATATATTTTGGTAACCACTGCTAGTGTTACTAGAAACCACTACTAGTGTTACTAGAAACCACTGCAAGTGTTACGAGAAACCACTGCTAGTGTTACGAGAAACCACTGCTAGTGTTACGAGAAACCACTGCTAGTATATTTTGGTAACCACTGCTAGTGTTACTAGAAACCACTGCTAGTGTTACGAGAAACCACTGCTAGTATATTTTGGTAACCACTACTAGTGTTACTAGAAACCACTGCTAGTGTTACGAGAAACCACTGCTAGTGTTACTAGAAACCACCGTTTTCCATTTGTTAGAGGTAACCAGTTGAAACTTGTAGTTTTTATTACTGTGTCGGGTCATGCCGCATTGACCTACAAACACACGAATTTTTCCACTTTTAAAATTTTCTATAAGCAATTGATGTTTCAAATAGTATTTCGTAAACGTTATCATTAGAATATTAATGTAAATCTGTGAATAAAAAAGGGTTTTAGGTGGTTCATGGTTGTATGCATAAAAAATACTGCATTCCGTTCTAGCTCCCTTGTCCATTTGTCTCAACACAATTTCATCTCTTTTGTCGGTCCTATGATTTTGGGACCCAAAAAATGATATATAAAAAGTAATCAGGAAATCGGGAAATTCTAATATTTGTATCTTTTGGCTACTGATTTTGGCTTTCGGAGGGCACAGAAGAGTGATTTGAATGACCGGAAATATAACATGTTGGTAATGCTGTTATTATAACCTCTATGGAACGGTTTGAGTATTAGTAGTAGTGGTAAGTTGGTAGCTAGTAAGTACGGAGTAGTAAATATATTCATCTGATCTTGCTAACGGTTTAGAAAGTCAAGTCGTCTAGCTGGTTTAAGCTGTTACCATTTGCCTATTGCATAGAAAGTCAAGTCGTCTAGCTGGTTTAAGCTGGTTCTTAAAACTGTTTACAAAACAGAAGCGACATATGTGGACTTTAAAGACGAGGTAAATTTCTATCAAGCGCTTAGCTTTCTTTCTATGATTTTATTTTAGTTAAACGATTCATTCTCATTAGTCAATATTGGTTTACAGGTAAAGCTCAAAGAAGCAGTTGAAGAAATTAATTCATGGGTAAAGAAAGAAACTAAGGAGTTGATACCCAGAATTATTGAAACGGTTGATTTTGAGGACGATGATGATGTCTTAATGGTGTTGGTGAATGCTTTATATTTTAAAGGAACCTGGCGTAAACAATTTGAAACACGGATGACAAGGAATTTTGACTTTTATCTCCTCAACGGTGGAAAGGTTTCAGTCCCCTTCATGACTCTTAATGGAAATTTTTTTGAGTATGGTTCTTTCAATGGTTACAGTATGATCAAATTACCATATAAAAGTAATGACCGATCAAAGTACACTTTCTCCATGTATATATTTCTCCCAGATAGGATAGATGGATTGCAGGATCTGATTGAAGTTTTTCATGCTGACGATACTTTATTTCATGGAGATTTTGACCTCAAAATGGAGACACTTCTTCACCTTTGGATACCGAAGTTTAAAATCTCCTCTTCATTTGAACCTGAAAATGTTATGAAAAAAATGGGATTAACATTGCCATTTGTAAAAACTAACAGAGAATTTACCGGGATAGTAGAGAAGATACGTCCAGATGATGATATGTTTTATGTGTCAAAGATACTTCAGAAATCTGTTATTGAAGTTGACGAAAGAGGAACAGAAGCTGCTTCCTGTAGTATGATGATGGTATCTAGAGGACGTATTCCAACTGAAAGTTTTGTGGCAGATCATCCATTCATGTTCATGATAAGAGAAGACACTTCCAAAGCTGTTTTGTTCGTCGGAGCTGTCCTCAATCCATCATCAAAATCCAATTGATTTTATCTAATTACTTCATATTTTGGGCAATTGAATTTTATTTGGCAATATGAACGGTCTTCAAGGTCTGTGTTCTTCAAGTTCTTTTGGGCAATGTTTGACATTTGTCTGTCAAACTATTCATTTACTTAGTAGGCATTTGTCTATTGAACTTTGCATATGTGCCCAAGAAGAGATATTTGGTTTATTTTCGTTCCCGACGTTGTTAATCATGGATCTAGCTATTAGTTATTGGTTTTTTGTTGCTGTGAGTTTTGTATGATCTTGCTCTTGATGCTACTGTCTGCACCAATTGCTTTGGATCTCATTGTGTTGGGTTGCTTATTTTCTATACATGAGAATTAATCTGTGTTTCGATAAGTCCTTGCTGACTGTCGTATGTACGGTCTTGTTTTTTCATTCATCAAGTGAAAAAAATTGTAGTTTTTATTCTTTGTTACAAACTATAAAAGATAGTTAGATAGGTACAAGGTAGAACACGTTTCAAACCTGTCCGATTTTTGGACCGTGATCAGCCCTATTTCGATGAACTATTCAACATTGTCTATGCCATATTGCCATGTCTCTCAATTTCCAGCAAGTTAGATTTTTTCGCATCTTTATTGACGTTATTCTTGAGATCTTACATTAAGTTTAAAGTAGTTACTGTGATGTTAGAATGTTTCGTCTTTTGTACAATGCAATGCATGTTCATTTCTACATTGTTGATTCGCCTGTAAGATAGGTGCAACAAAAAAGTGAAATACAAATGGAAAACGGAGTTGGTTTGAAACTTTTTCATAAATATAGGATTACTGCAGTTAGGTGTAACCACCGGTACTCATTTATGTAATGTACTGATGTACAAGAACACGTTACATTCAATGTAGGTTCAAGAAAGATATCACATCATTGTTATGTTAAACAATTGAGATCTCTACTACTCCACAACAGAATGAAAGCAAAAAAAATTATAATAAACAGGTCAATTAAAACTTTGTCAAAATCGTATATACAACAGAAGATTGGGTAACTGATAAACCTAAACAAATTACATATACTTGTAAAGAAGAAACTCGTCTTGAACTCATATTCCTAGCTCAAAAATTAGATTTTCGAAACAATGAATGTAAGAATGATTTTCTTTTTTTTTAATCACAGTTTATTTCGACTTCTTGTGCCTGCAGCAGCTTTTCGGTGCCCCTTTGAGATTGATTTTTTGTTACTTCTGCGTTTTCTTGACGATGTCTTTTTTGGAATACTTACATTAACGTCTGTAGAATTTTTTGGTGGTTTATCAATAAGAATGGAGGATTGAGAAGTTAAAACGACTGGTGTACCAGGACGCGGTGGTGGTGGGGCCCAATGCTCCAGTACATCTCGGTGGTATCCCTGCAGGCGATAGAGACAATGGGCTCATCATAATCATAATCCATATACGTATATATAGACCAACTATTTGACTGTCGAGGTCAGCACGATTGAATCTAATATTCAAACTCGACACATCATTTTATTGTATCTGAAGCATCTAGGTTTCAAATTTGAAAAACTTCTAATCAAGGTTACATTGGGAAGTTAATTGGTTTGACCTGAAAAGTCAACCTGTATAATTGAAAATAGAGGGACAAGCATAGAGAAAGGTTGTTACCTGGAGTACAAAGTTTCGCCTTTCACAATCCCAGAACATGTTAACAGTCCAATTAGTCTTTGACCTAATCTTGTCACGCACTGTTGAAAAACTAATGTGATCTCTTGAAGTAAATCGGTCAACTTCATTAAACCAAAGACAAGCAAAGAGATTGGATATCGGAACGTGTTCTCTTATTACCACACATCCTTCGGGCACATCTGCCAAAATTCAACCAATCATGTTTATCACATCAAAAAATGGCAGCTCGGCAAACAACAAGAATCATAAAAACTGAGCAGGTGTTTGTATGTGCAGTTTGGAAGATGATTATTTTGACTCAAAGATTCAGTACTATAAAATTTTGCAGTTTAAACGCACATCCAAACACACCGCCTAAGTTTTGAACTATAGTTTACATATGCATTACCGCTTCTAATAGGAAGCTTGGCTGTAGAATCGGGGGTTAAGCCCTCTTTTTTATAGAAGTCAATCTGGAAGTCAATAGAGGCGTTGTCATATTTTGCAGCCACCTTATTAGCTTCGGCTTCTTGAAACACGTCAAATCGCTTATAATGCCTAGATATTCCGAAACTAGCATTCTCCCTCCACAAAAACCTGCAAGCCGGTATGAGTGAACTTTCTTGCTCTTGCATATGCTAAAATAGATAGATAAACACGAAAAGGTATAGTATTGCATTCAAAGGTTATGTATACCTTTCAAGGATTTGATAAGGGTCAACAACAAGCTTAAGTTTTCCATCCATCCAAATAGAGTACCGAGCATTCGGGAAAAGCCTATGTGACAGAAGCTTTGGAATCTGTCATAAATGACACAAGTTTAGATCCCTGACTAATAGTCAACCATTCTTATAAGACAATGTCTTTGGTTATAAGCATTTAAAAAGAAAAGAAGATATATTACCTTCCCGTTTCGCCTAGGGTCGGTGATAAGCATTTTAAAAAAGAGAGAGGATATATCACCTTCCCGTTTCTCCTAGGGTCGGTGTATGGCAGGTTGTAGATAACAACAATTCTCCACACGCCAACCTTCATACTAGCATCCAAATAACTTGAATTCCTCATAAACTTTTCTGTTTCTTCATCGATAAACATGAAAAAGCATACGTTCCTCTTTGAGGTTTCACTAATGTTTGTTGGTTGGTTAATCAGATCATACGCTCCTGTAAAACTCAATAACATTAGAAACGCACATGATTCAAAACTGTATGTATATATCAGACAGATATAAAGTGATACCAAATATTGCAGATGCAACCACAATACCACGGCATTGATCCATATGAAAAAGATCTGAATCATTAATATCGAATCCTGACTTGCGACCAGGCCTATCTCCTCTCACAAATCTTTTAGTGTAATTATGCAAAAACCGAAAACAGATTAGTGAATATAAGAATGAAACAAAATGAACGACTCGTTCAGAAAACAATCATACCCACAATGCACGGACATTGACTCTTTATATCATAAGAATCATATCTTTGTTTTAAAGATGGATATCCACCAAACTCCGACCCTCCAAATTCACTTTTAATGAAACTCTCGTCATGGATGTAAGTTAGATTATGGAGCATAGGTGAATAAGATGGCGCTTTTGGCATTAAAGCAATAGCATCTTCCACGGGTAGGTAACAAACAGGACACGCTGAACATAGTAAAAAGATTCACTTAATGACAATTAGTATAAACAAATATATTTAGAATGAAAGTGAGAACAGGACATACGACGAGGGCCAGTTCTTTTCTTGTCAACATCACATAGTTATACGTTCTAATGACATGATACATAAGTTTGACCCTTTTTGCAGGAAACCCTAAATTTTGACAGGAAACGCTAAGTTTGACCCTTTTTGCATATCTTTTATAACATTTGTGCATATATGTTAGTTACTGCAAGCCATAATGTTTTCTTTTTGGCATTTTTACAATTATAGTCTTCACTCGTATAAAAACAATACTACTTGTTCCCACTATTTACAGTTCGTCATTTGTGTGTGTCTCGACTTCGTTTTCCACATATCAGGTAGATTAACAAACAACAGATAACAGCACACCGAATTTCTTGTTTACTTGCACTCTAAATTTACTTAACCATCATTAAATTCAAGAACGGAAATATTCCCACTTGTTTGTTGGGAAATATTCCTACTCTAAATAAACTGAACCATCTTTTTAGGTAATTGGTCATAGGATCACTCCATCCATAAATGTCGTAAAGTTGAAAAAGAAGGGTAGACAACAGAATTGCAGTATCTAACTTGAGTTGCAAACAAACAAACATTAAAAGACTTAAATAAGTAATAAATAACAAACACCAATAAACTAATTCATCTGTACTCAAACTTAATGCTGTTCAATGAAGAAAATTGATATCTCGGATTAAGCACAAAGAATCAGATAATCAATTGCTTCTCAGTACACATTATTTTGACACTAAGTACTCCGAAGAGAATCAGCATCCCACTATATTGAACACGTAGCTGTGACTAAGCAGTGGAATGAAATAACACTAGCAGTGGTTTCTCGTAACACTAGCAGTGGTTTCTCGTAACACTAGCAGTGGTTTCTAGTAACACTAGCAGTGGTTACCAAAATATATTGGCAGTGGTTTAGTAACACTAGCAGTGGAATGAAATAAAGTAGCAGTGGTAACAAAAGAACCCTTGTACGCATAACCATTGCCCTTTTTTTCCAGTCACGATCAAAGCTGGAGATTGTCGATTAAACAATAAGAAGGTCAGATATCTCCCCGTTCACTATATTTTATAAAATTTTAACTAATGATTCTAACTCATTCTGAACGTAGAAAATATCCAACCTACTGATGTGTCTACAGACAGAGTAGTTATCAATTCTCTTTTAACAACCAGAATGCATATACAATATAGAGCTTTATGTATAGACGAAATACATATACAACTTATAAATTCATTTCCAAATTCATTTCTAGCACTAGCAACCCCAATCACATTCAACTTAATCTAAAGCAGCAAATATACATTCTATCAGATAACTGCAATAACTTTACGCTCCTAGAATAGTAATCCCTTCATCCCAAGTTAAATGCCCATTCTCAAATTGGTAACCCACGTGTTATGACCCATTTTAATAATGATCCATTTTGACCCAACCCTAATTTTGACACTTTACCTGACCTGCCAAACAACCCTCCTTTGACACCTTTATTAGCAAGGGTTAACCATGCCAAAAGACCCTCCTGACCTGCCGAACGTGGTGATGGTTTTGATCGGTGATGATCATCTGATTCATGGTTTGGATCTGTGTTGGAACTGGGTAGCAGTCAGGGACGGACCTATGTAGGAACTATGGGGGGCCGTTGCCCCCCATGGCTAGCCGAAAAAGTTGAGATTATAGTGTAAATTTTTTTTAATTTTGACATTTTTTCGAAACTGACCCCCACCAAAAACTCAAATTGCCCCCCACTCACATACTAAAATCCGACATTCAACACTCTAAAGCTTTATAAATCATTCATTTCTAAGTAAAAATACACGATTTATCATTACAATCTTAGTTTTCTCTTTCGCATATTATTGCTATTGTATAAAAAAAAAATTGCCCCCCACATTTAATTTTGCTGGCACCGTCACTGGTAGCAGTGGGTTTAAGAAGTTTTGTGTGTGTGTTTGATGATCGTTTGATTCATGGCTTAATGTGATGATCGGTGGTTAATGTTATAAACTTCTCATTAAATCTGTAAATGTATGTATAAAAAATATAAAGTGTATTTTCTTTAAAGGTATTTTGTATTTAAAAAATCTCAATACATTAAAAAAAAAATATGAAAATATATTCTTTACATAATAAGTTGCCCAAAAATACATATGTGTTGGACCAAGTAAAAGTTGGTCAAAGTTGCCCACCCAAAAATAAGGACACTTGTCAACTTTGTGGGAGAGTTGCCCATTGGGCATTAAGGGAAGTGAAAAAAAATTGGGGCATTTGGGGTAAATTATTTGGGCAACTGGGGCATTTAGAGAATTTTCCCAAAATTTAAATTACCATCAAGATGATGAATGCTGATTCAACTTCTAATCCAAGTTTCATAGTGAATGTCGGTGAAGCATATCCATATCCTTCACTTATTACCCCAAATATTGTTACCGTGAAGCTGAGCGGTAAGAATAAGTATAATATGTGGAAAACACAGATGTTATGCCTCTTAAAGAGTCATCAAATGATGGTTTCATCGACGGCCAGTTCCCAAGCCCTGCGGGGAATGGGAAGGGGAAAGTGGGAGACATGGAGGCATGGATTATATCAGATTCACTTGTGAAAGGTTGGATTCTTGGTTTACTTTCAGATGAAGCATTCAACAAGGTTGTCAATCATCTCACACACAAGCTAAAGAGCACAGATTTCACTGCAAAAGATTTATGGGATGAACTGCAACGCAGTTATGGTTCTTCGGATCGTGAACAAGCAGCAGGTACGATATTTCATAAGTTTTACTTTTGTTTGTTTTGTGATTTAGACAAATAGTTAAAATTATGCAGCGATCACAACATCTCCAATAGTGATTTGAGGAATCACTTTTAGTAAACAAATAATTTTCAATAGCTATGCTTTTTCCTTTTTTTTTTTCTTTTTTTTTTTCTTTTATCTTCTCTCTTTTATCATTCGAGCGCAACTTTTTTCATGAAACTTTTGAATAATACACTTCTCGGTTCTCACATTGCATATTACTGTATAAGTGAAAAGTACACAAAAAACTTTTGGATTTTTTTTTTTTTTTTTTTCATTTGAGGTATCTCCTTAGCAAAAAACTTTTTGTAGTTTTTTTTGTAAGAAAAGTGTTTGATAAATATTTTTGCATTAATGGTGTATTTTGTTCGATTTTTTTAATTGACAACAACGTGTGACTTGGGCTCTATAATATTAATACTTTAATAGTTATGTTTTGAACTTACAAGTCAAAGACATATGCTATGATCTACTGAAAAAATGTATTTTTTGTGACTTGACACCGCTTGGCCATATACCAGCTCGTATTTGCATTTTTATACCCCTGCAGTAAAGTAACTTCTTGATACTTCAATTTTAGTAAGGTGGGTTTTTTAGTTTTCTAATAATTTTAAAATTAAATTGAAAAAATCGTGTTTGTGGTTTGGTCAAATTTCAAGTTCCGTCCTTATGGTTTTCGACGACCTTCTTGTGAGGAAACTTTGGTTTCATATTCGTCCTTGACAAACGTAAAATGATTCAAATACCCGTGTCTTCTTTTTCTTTCAATTTCTTTTTCAATTTATATACTCTTGAAAATAATATTATAATGAATTACATGAAAGAACACCATGAGTTCTAATAAAGTATCGTCATATCTTCAAGAATGTTTAAAAACATTTGCGACGAAATCAATAACCTATACATGAATTTAAGAACACTTCTAACAAAATAATCATCTTATAAAACGAAGCCCAAACCTTAACCCAATTTTCAAGACCCCCAGTTTTCAGGACCCCCAATTTTGAAATCATCATCAATTTAAATCCCTAAATTCGAAATCATCATCAGTAGTTTGAAACTTCGAATCGCCCAATTCCAAAGCCTTAATTTTTAAATCACCAACATCGTGTACAAAAGCCCCAATTTAGAAAACCCTAATTTCAAAATTTTCATCTTCATTCCCAAATCCGAAATCATCATTAACTCGTATAGTAGCATTTAGTGAAACTTAAAAAAGTATTTAAAAGTCTAAATTGTTGTATTCGATGGTAACATTTCATTTAGTCAAAAAGGGTTGTGTGTGTTGGTGTATGTCGATGTTTTTGTAGATTGTGAGTATTGATTTAGCTTAAATAAAAAAGGTTTGATCAATTTAGATGTTTGATTTTATTTTTGCAAGTGTTATGGCTTCATTTAAAAAAATCATTATGTTGTAAGATTTATAAGTGTATTTCTTTTCTTCTTTTATTTTATCATTGTGTGTTCTTGATATTATCCGCAAAAAAAATTTAAAGTTTTGAACCTTTATTTTAGAATAATGTAATTCATATGAAAACTAAAATTGGAAGAAGACGAGTTTATATGAGTCATTTCACTTTGGTTGGTCAGTAATGAATATGAACCTTAAAAGTTTCTCCACAGAGATGCTGCATGCGATTTTAAAACCATAAAGACAAAACTTGCAATTTGACCCAACCACAAGGACGATTTTTTTCAATTTACACTAATTTTTGTTGGGTCATACTATTCCTACGGGGTCTACCCGTAGGAATTTACACGGGGTCTAGTGAATAGGTACTGTAGCAACAGTACTTTTGCAGTTTTTGCAGTTTTTGTCTTTTTTTTTTTTTTTTTTTTTTTTTTTTTTCATAGTTCTGGTTTGGGTGGTATATTTTGTCCCAAAAATGTATTTTTTGTCATAAGTTATTTTTGTCCAAGTGCATAAGCACACAAAGCAGATTTGTCCAAGTGCAGTAGCACACAAGCAGATTGAATAAAGGCTCCGATTAGAGTTTCATCATCGCCAAGTTTTTTTTTTGTCCAAGTGCATAAGCACACAAGCAGATTGGACACAGGCTCAGATTACATCATTGCCTAGTTTTTTTTTTTGTCCAAGTGCATAAGCACACAAGCAGATTGCACACAGGCTCGGATATGAAGCAGTTTTGTCCAAGTGCATTAGCACACAAAATTGTGCAAGTGCAGCAGATTTAGAAAAGTGTGAGGCTCGGATATGAAGGTTGCAAAGTAATAAAAAAAATCACTTTGCCGTCCGTTCGGTTATAAAACCAATCGTCATCGCCTTTTTTTGAAAAAAAATTTTGTCCAACTGCAGCAGACTGCACACAAGTGCACAGATCAGATTGCACAATACCAGATGGGTACCAGATTGCAACCAAGTTAACAAGCAAGTACCAAAAGCAAAAGCAAGATTCCCAAAGTCACAAGTGAAACCTCCCATCTGTAGGATTGGTAGGTAGTCACAAGAAAGTCACAAGTGAATAGTCACTAGTGAAGAATCTCAATATATTCAACCTCAAACATCACCAAGTTACAACATCACAAACTCACCATCATACAAACATCATCAAGTTATTTATACAGTGGCTATAATTTTAGTGAAACACAAGCTGCAAGTGAAAGTGCAACTAACAAACCACAAAGAAACCTCAAATATCTCAGGCTGCACTCACCATCATACAAACATCATCAAGTTATTTATACGGTGGCTATAATTTTAGTGAAACACAAGCTGCAAGTGAAAGCCGCAACTAACAAACCACAAAGAAACCTCAAATATCTCAGGCTGCCGATATGTCTCAATCACCAGAGGTAACAATTTTACACATTAATAATAGAGATAACATTAGGCTCAGATTAAGTATCACATATTATCATATATGGCTGCAACATCAAAGGTTGCAAAATGAAAATAAAAAAAATTTTGCCGTCCATTCGGAAATGCCAAGCCAAAATCATATTTATCATATATGGCTGCAACATCAAAGGTTGCAAAATAATTTTTTTTTTTGCAAAGTCATCATTGCCTTATCTCAGTTTTTTTTTTTTTTTAAAAAACAATTTTCAAATCAGCTTACAGTAACAAACTGCTTATCAAGCATATAAGCAGTTTGTTATATAAAATTGTAGCCACAATATGAATAAAAACATAGCCACAGTATGAATAACCCCACCTGTAACGTAGTATTCCAACGGGGTCTAATCTGAGCCTGTGTGCAATCTGCTTGTGTGCAATAAGCAGTTTGCCAAGAAACCACACAGAGCCTGTGGACTGGGGTAGGCCAGAGCAGGTATTCATACCACTCAATGGTGGCAGATCAAGGTGTTAACCTACCCTTTTGCACCCACAAAACTCAGGCAGTTTCAATAAGCACATAAGCACATGAGTACTATTTGTGTCATACCTATGTCATAGCCACATAAGCACATAAGCAGTTTCCCAAAGAAACCACACAGAGCCTGTGGACTGGGGTAGGCCAGAGCAGGTATTCATACCACTCAATGGTGGCAGATCAAGGTGTTAACCTACCCGTTTGCACCCACACAACTCATGCAGTTTCACATAACAACACATAATCAGCCTCTCACATAAGCAGTTTGTAACTGCTTTTACCCTAAACAAAAAAAAATTAGGCGTTATTTATTTTTTTTACAAATCCATGAAATTAAACCCACAATCTACCCATAAATGATAGGAACATCACAAAATCACCATCAAAGTACCCAGATTTACCAAACCCTAAAAAAAAAAATTGGCGTTTTTTATTTTTTTTACAAATCCATGAAATTAAACCCATAAATGATAGGAACATCACAAAATCACCATCAAAGTACCCAGATTTACCAAACCCTAAAAAAAAAAAATAGGTGTTTCTTATTTTTTTTACAAATCCATGAAATTAAACCCACAATCTACCCATAAATGATAGGAACATCACAAAATCACCATCAAAGTACCCAGATTTACCAAACCCTAAAAAAAAAAATAGGCGTTTCTTATTTTTTTTACAAATCCATGAAATTAAACCCACAATCTACCCATAAATGATAGGAACATCACAAAATCACCATCAAAGTACCCAGATTTACCAAACCCTAAAAAAAAAATAGGCGTTTCTTATTTTTTTTACAAATCCGTGAAATTAAACCCACAATCTACCCATAAATGATAGGAACATCACAAAATCACCATCAAAGTACCCAGATTTACCAAACCCTAAAAAAAAAAAAAAAATAGGCGTTTCTTATTTTTTTTACAAATCCATGAAATTAAACCCACAATCTACCCATAAATGATAGGAACATCAAAAACTCACCATCAAAGTACCCAGATTTACCCAAACATCACAAACTCAACATCACAAACTCACCATCAAAGAACCACAGTAGCAATATCACCACAACATAACCAAAAACACCACGATCTTATATGTTTTTAGATCTAAATCTAAAAACTTTTAGAGAGATAGAGATAGTGAGAGAGAGAAACAGATTTGAATGAATGAGATAGTGAGAGAGAGAGGACAAGATATCAACTCAGAGAGAAAACGCGTACCACACTCAAAGAACACGTACCACACTCAACAACCACACACTTATAAGTTTTAAAAGTTTTAAATGTATTAGTATAAAAGTTTTAAAAGTTTTAAAAGTTTTAAAAGTATTAGTATTATTAAAAACTTTGTATTAGTTTTAAAAGTTTTAAAAGTATTAGTATTATTAAAAGTTTTAATAAAAGTATTAGTTTTAAAAGTTTTAAAAGTTTGTATTAAATTTAAAACTTTGTATTAGTTTTAAAAGTTTGTATTAGATTTAAAAGTATTAATAAAATTGTGTATTAGTTTTAAAAGTATTAATAAAACTTTGTTAAAAAAATTATTTATAAAAAAATTATTTATAAAATTGTGTATTAGTTTTAAATGTTGTGTTTTTTATTTTTCAGGCTTTCCGTTTTCACGAGGAAGTATCAGAGGATTGCCCATTTATCAGACAAGTGGTAAATATAGCCTCGGGGCTTTCCGTTATAAAAGTATTAAAAAAAGTATTAGTTAAAAAAAAGTGTGTTATAAAATTTGTTATGTATTTTCAGGCTTTCCGTTCTCACGAAGAAATAACTGAGTGGGTGCAAAATATAGCCTCGGGGCTCGGTTTTGTCATTGTTAAAAAGAGAACCAAATCAGAAAATGGTCAGATGATGGAAATTAATTATATGTGTACAAAGAGCGGGATTTATGAATATCACGGTAGTGGGAAACGGAAAACCAAAACAAAAAAAAGCAATTGTCCATTCAGATTAGTTGCGAAATATAGACCAACACAATATAATTGGATTTTGAGGGTGAAGTGTGATAGCCATAATCATGAGTTGCTAGAGTCGTTGCATGGTATGCCATATGCAATGCGATTAAAAGATGATGAGTTGAGTTTGGTCAAAGAATTGTCAGAGTATAGCGTACCACCACGTAATATACTTTCGACAATAAAGGGACGTAATCCGGATAACGTGTCTAGCGTTAGAACTATTTATAACGCACTTGATAAGTTCCGGAGAGCCAGAGTAGGTGATAGAACTCAAATTCAAGTCCTTTACGCGCATCTGACGGATTCAGGTTATGCATATTACCCGAGGGTGAATGACCATAATGAGCTTGAGGAGCTATTTTTTGTTCACCCCACTTCGAATGCTCTATGGCGTACGTTCCCTGAAATCATGTTGATGGACTCTACGTACAATACCACACAGTTTAAATTGCCATTGTTGGAAATTGTTGGAGTAACTCCAACGAATAAAACATTTTCAATGGCGTACAGCTTTATACACGGTGAAAAGGGGCATAATTTTGAATGGGTATTGCAACGCATAAAAGAGGTGACAGACGAAAGATACTACCCACGTGTTATTGTCACCGACAGAGATTTAGCGTTGGTTGGGGCATGTAGAGCAGAATTCCCTACAGCTCGCAAATTACTCTGTCGATGGCATATAGAGCAAAATTTGATGAAGTTTATGAGAAACAGATGCGGTGGGTTAGATGAGTATGACTCCATTAAAAAGAGATGGGATCGGTTGGTTAAAGCTCCGACACGCCCCTTGTTCGAGCAACAGTATGAGCGCCTACGACAACGCTTGGTCAACCTTGAGCGTAATAAATTGTTAATTATATATTTTTTTTATTATTCAATTAATAAGCACCCGAATGACCTTTGATTAATTCACTGTTTTTTTTTCAGCGATCGCTGAGTATCTGGATAACTGGCTGCGAGATTACAGACACATGTTTGTCTCGTACATCACCGATGAATATCGCTCATTCGGCCAGACAACAACGTGTAGAGTTGAGGCTCACCACGCGTTGTTGAAATTATATTTGGGCGGCACACAGTCCAATTTAGACAGGTTGTTGAGTGCAATCGATAAGATTATCTTTGCGCAAGAAAATTCGATAAAAGAGAGTTTAAATAGAAGCATCGGCGAGAAAATAAATGATTGTAATTTTCTACTATTTCAAGAATTGTGGTATAAAGTTTCTCACCATGCTTTCCAACTCATGCACAAAGAACTCCATCGGTCTATCACCGTAGAAGATTGTAGCCATAAGTTGCGTACAATTTACGGACTGCCATGCTTTCACGAGATGCAATACTATGTGATTCATGGTAAGGGTACATTTATAACTATCAAGTTGTTTTCCCATTAATATTAGTGATTTACGGGCGTCATTGTAATATACCACTTTTAATGATTTCAGGACTCCCCATTCCACTAGAAGAACTTAATATTTTTTGGAGAACCCTACATGTTCCGTGGCCTAATATCAATAGGCCACCGCCTGAAGATGGCTCTTCCAGTAATGATGATGATGATGATGATGATGATGATACTTCGTTTAGAGATGACATTCGACAATTCAGGAATGTTTTTACCAAAGCGTCGTCGTTTGTCAAGAATAATATGCTAACGAAGTTGAGATCGATATACCAACCTGCATCTGATGACACACGGGAACCTGTTATTCAGAAAAATACCCGTGGACGTCCGAGCGCAAAGGACAAAATGGGCAAGGCTACACAAGTCCCGGACTTGAATGAAGTCCCGGACTTGAATGAAGTTCCAACCGTAAATCACCGAAGAAGCACCGCTACAAGATCAAGACAAGTCCCGAACTTCAACAAAGAGCCTGCCCGACATAGTTCTTTCACGGGTCCTAGTCCTTTGTCGATAAGACACAGGTTGTACGATGGAGATGCAGAAAGCGAAATGTTGATGGGTATGCTTCCAGTCCTTTGGCATCCATACATAATCAGTATATATAATGTGGTGGGTGACGGAAATTGTGGGTTTCGGTGCGTTGCCCATGATGTTTGGCAACAACAAGATTTGTGGCGCCAAGTTAGGCAGATGTTATTGCAACAGATGGACCTAAATTGGCAAGTTTACATGGGTTTGTGGTGGGAAGATGGTTTTAACGAACTTCGCCGTACAATAGACTGGTTCGAAAATGGAAATGCACCGCCTGATCGCTACATGGACATGCCAAACACGGGGTTGGTTATTGCAGAAGTATTTAGACGACCCGTTGCACTTATATCTCTCAGGGGTTGGAATACGTGTTTTCCGCTTATCAGTGGTCCAGACTTCTCACAAAGAACTGACCCCCTTGTGATAGCCCGTGTGGGGAACGAAGTAGGTCATTACATTGTTCTGACGCTAGACGAAAATTCTCCACTTCCGCAACTCCACCCACAATGGAGGAGGCACAGATCCGATGCTGCATCCCAGTGGGAATCATTATATAGGCATCGACTACCAAATTAGTAAATAATATATACATACAAAACATTGTAAATGATTAATGATTCATGTTGTAAATAATTATAAACATAGTGAATGATTCATGTTGTAAATAATTATAAACATAGTGAATGATTCATGTTGTAAATAATTATAAACATAGTGACTGATTACCGATTTATGTTGTAAATAATTGATTAATGATTTATGTTGTAAACATAGTGATTGATTATTGTTTATATTTAAATTAATAATAACATTGTCAGGTGAGCCAAGGAAATCCTTTCTGGTGTCGATGTAATAGAGGATTTATTATAGAACGGAAATCCACGAAATCCTTTCCTGGCCGACCGTATTATGCATGTCCTCTTTCAGTGGTAAATAATCATACGTTTGCTTAGGGGTTTTATGTAAATAATTTGTTTGTTAAAAATACGTTTCTTATTATTTTCTTAACATGTAACAGCCAGGTACAAATGACTATGGGTGTCGATACTTCAGTTGGAAAGATGAATTTGAAAGACGGTACTTAAGTCGAGCCTCATCTTCAACGCAGTGCTCAAACTGCGTTGCTAAAGATAATGAGATCAAGCTGTTAAAGACAAAAATAAAGACGCTGGAGATGGAGTTAGAATTGGCAAGGAATCCTGAGGATCACGCTTGTCAGTCGGGTGCAAGGCTCCATGATCTTTTAAACGAGATGAATAATCTTCATATGTAGTAGATGTTGGTGTATTTAAATAATATGTTAACGCTGACGTTTAATTTAATAATATAAGTTGTTGTTGCAGTTATTTAATGTGGTAATATTTAGCGTGCTATTATACAAACTAAATAATTATACATGTACAATACATTATTATACACACACTCATTATTATACACACACTTATTATATACATTATAAAAAAAAAAAAAAAAAAAAAAAAAAAAAAAAAAAAAAAAGTACTGTAGCAACAGTACTATTTGTGTACTATTTGTCATACCTATTCATAGCCCCCGTTGGAATAAAAATATAGCCACCGTTGGAATAACTTGACCCTTTTTGTTTATAACTGTAAAGTAAATACTATTGAGATGCTGTTGCCAATTGAGCGTTAATTTTATCCCTGGTGATTTAAATTAAAATGCATACCTTTTATGTTCTAGATTTTCTTAACCTTGATAACCAAATTGAAATTTTTTGATCATGTAGAAACAAAAGAAACAACGAGACAAGCAGAATCAGTATAGAAGTGAATTCAGTATCTGAAGATGCAGAATCAAAAGACGAGCCAACAGAACAAAGACTAGGAAAGAAAAGATAGCTGAGATATTGGCCAAAGATAAAGTTAAGAGACTGCTTTATAAACTTATTCTAACCGGAAACCGATTTGCCGTAACCTAAGTTGCATGGGGACGGAAACGGGGACGGGGACGGGTACGGGTACGGGTACGGGGAAACGGCAACATCCTAAAATTCAAGAAACGGATACGGCGGGGAAACGTCTATGTGCTTTATAATATTTTAGTCGCTACTTTACATTCTCGAACACTGTAAGAACAAAAAATTTAAAAGAAAAATAATACTACTGAATATAAATCTATATTTAATGTTGTACTAATTATGTTACGAAAAGTTTGACTATCTACATAGAGCCCTTTACTTGAACGAAAATATAAAGTTATTTAAAGTTTAAAACAAAACTAAAGCAATTTCATGTTTTAAAGATTTATTGTAAATAAATAAAATGAAACCAACAGTGCATAAACAGTAACTTAGTAATATGCTATTTACTTTTATTACTTTATCAACTCCCTATGTCTTCTTCACCACCAAACACTTTTTTGCTTCTTCTTCACCAAATTGTAACAGCCACGCCGATGATGGTGCTGGAAAATTTATTTCAAAAGCTAGAATGTTTTTCGACAGGAAAAACGAGTTTCTATTACACATCAATGTCACAACACCTTCTTCTAACATAAAAACTATTTCCAACACATAAATTTTGATGCCCTGGCCGTCATCCACCTCGCCCACCCATAGGGCCCGGCCTGGAAACGTGACTTTTTGAGCTAGAAACGTTTCTCCAAACGTTTCCCAGGTAAGGATTGGCGTACCTCAATTGAAGAAACGTTTTCACTTTTCCCGGAGACGTTTCCCAGGCGTTTCTCGGCGTTTCTCGCGTTTCCCCGTTTCCGAAACGTTTCGGATACGTGATACGGCATGCCGGCGGCGTTTCCGTGTATCCTAGGCCGTAACAGCCATGTTGGCAAAACTTGGTCTCAGACCCTGGGACAACATCACGAATAATGGAAACACAGTACTCCATGTAGCAGTGGGTTCTTCTATAAAGAATCGTTCATTGTTAGAGGAATTGTTGTATATGATTCCAGAGGAGTACCCACTACTAGATATGGTAAACTCAGATGGAAGCAGTCTTCTTCATGTTGCTGCTATTGGTGGCAACATTGAAGCTGTCAACAAATTGGTTGAAAGAAACCCAGAATTGTTATTAGCCAAAGACAAGGAGGGTCACACTGCACTTGCATTATCTGTTTCCAATATGCATACCAAGACGTCTCACTGTTTGTTTGAACACATGAAAGAAAAAAGGTATGGTTCTTACTTTACGGGCAAAAGTGGCGAGGAGATTGTCGTTCTTGCTATTTCTTGTCATGATTTTAGTAAGTATCGTTTATTGATAAACTTAAATGATAATTAATGTATGAGCTTTTCATTTTTGATACGACTAATATCTTGAAATATGTAGGCTTATCAAAAATGATAATCACTGAATACCCCGATGCCATACTTTCTCATAGTGACATTGTGCTAACGACTTTAGCTAGAAACTTTCCACGTGAACTGAACTTCTGGGAAAGAAGAGGTGATGAGTTTGTTTTTTCTAACATTTCAATTAATCATTAAGCCTTTGTGCATCAATTTTCTCATCTTTGTTGCAGACTTTAATAAGGAGCGGTCTAACAGAATAGATGACTACAGCTACATGGATAAGGTTCAAAGACTTCTAGATTCTGATGAGACACTCTGCTGGTTTGGGCTTTCACTGTCGCTATTGTTTTTTTCAATAGTTTTTGACTATGGTAGGTAATAACGATTGTTTGAGTTCATCTTTCACATATATTGACAGACTAAAAAAGTAAAAAATAATTACGAGCAAATTTTTCACATATATTAACAGACTAAAAAAGTAAAAAATTATGAGCAAATTTTATTTGAACGCAATGTAATTTTGTTACATGTGTAATTTTACAAAAAATAGCACTATGAACGAAAATTCTATCCGGCTTAGTGACATCTCGAGAGCCCCCTAGTTTCACCCACAAGAGAGATACATGTCACTACCCCACCCCTACCCTTCGCGTAAAATAAGTTTTTCTTTGGAGCAAATTGTTTTTTCCCGTCAAAGAGTAAATTTCCCGATAATTATAAGCTGGTTTATTGTAGTTATAAGTTGGTGCATGAGATGTATAAATAAAAATAAGATTACAGTATTTAAGAAAAAGGTCGCATCATTTTTTTATTTTATTTTATTAAGGACGTGAGTTTTTTCATCTAGTGATACCTTTATATTTTTTTTAGTGATATACATATGTTTTAACAATGATTTATACTTATATTTACCTTTTGCATGTTAAAATAAAGTTAAAAGCCACATGGTCCAATTTGAATAACTAAAAGAGAAAACTGATTATTTTATTTCTATAATTAAGCGATCACCACTTATTTAGTTATATTGAAAATTTCAGTGACACAAAAAACGAGCTATAAAAATTACAGTTACTTATAACATTGTGACCCCACAATTCTAACTATCATTTCATCTGTAAGCAGGCTTCTACGGTATAGTAACTGCCTTCGACCTATTCCTCAAGGCGATTGGTAAGATCAAAATTAGAAGATAAAAATTTACTTTATTTGTTTTCTTTATATTCTGATATGTCTTTTTGTTGCAGCACATCCATTCATTAAAGATACGTCACAAGTTTATGAAGATGCAAGGAGTCTATTACTTGATGTATGTGAAGAGATACTTGTTAAAAATAACTCCAGCACCTACCATCACTATTACAACAATTCAATTTTTGAAGCCACAAGAAAAAATTCATCCACTTTTATTAGACGTATTATGAGGCGGTTTCCAAGTGGAATTTGGAGTACCAATGAAGATGGTCACAATTTTATTCAATATTCGGTGATCAATCGTTCAGAGAAGATTTACAACTTACTACATGAAATGAGTGAACACAAGAATATTTACAAAACAATTAAAGACTCTTCTGAGAACAACCTCTTGCATTTAGCTGCAAGATTAGCACCTAGTAACAAATTGAATCTAATATCCGGGGCAGCTTTGCAAGTTCAATGCGAACTACAATGGTTCAAGGTATTGTACTTTAACCAATGACTCGACATTTAAATTTCATTCAACATTCATAAAGTTCTTAAGACGTATTAAATATCTTCCAAGGTTAATTTATTGTAATATTTATTAGGAAGTTGAACGATTTGTATGTCCCTTAAACCGGACACAAAAGAACTCAAATGGCGAAACACCTGAAATGGTATTCACAAGAGAACATAAAGACCTAGTGATCGAAGGAGAGAGTTGGATAAAGAAAACTGCCGAGTCATTCACAATTACAGCCGCACTTATTATCACCATTGTATTTGCAGCGGCTATAACTGTGCCCGGTGGAAATAATCACGAATCAGGGATACCGATTTTCACTAACAACACTGTGTTTATGGTATTTGCTATATCAGATGCGATATCATTATTCACAGCTGTTACGTCATTGTTAATGTTTTTATCGATCCTTACGGCACGTTTTGCGGAACAAGACTTTCTCTTTAAGTTGCCTACGAAGCTAATTATTGGCCTCACTATGTTGTTCATCTTGACGACAGCAATGATCATAGCTTTTGGAGCAACCTTGTTCCTTGTGTTTGGACAAGGTAACTTTTCGATGCTTATTCCGATAGGTGCATTGACATGCCTTCCAATTATGTCCTTCGTGACCCTTCAACTTCCTCTTATTGTAGAATTGATACGTGCTACTTATTGTGGTGGTTTTTTTGTTAGGGAAAAATATGGCTACTTCTATTGAATCAATTGTAACCATGGGTGTCGTTTCTCTAATAATATTGTGTAATGCTATTAAATTTATACAATCATTTCCATCTATCAATGGTATATTACTTGTAACACCAGCTTGTTTTGAACATATGGTACCTTCACGAAATTCATTTCAAAAACTTATTCACACCATAATCACTAAGGATAAAGATGAATTATTTTGTTCATGCATTTTTATCCAAAAATTATTTTGTTCATGCATTGTAAAGAAAATATTTTGTGTTATCTATTATTGTCGTGGTGAAAAAAATTATTTGTTTGGTTCTTTTTAAGTCTCTATTTTTGACTGAAGAGTCATAACCCATTAAATGAATTCAAGATAATGCTGAAAAATCGGTAATTTTTTTCTTATGTGTGAATTGAGATATAGTTTCTGTAGGTCTATCATTCATTTGGCATAAGATTCAAAAAGGTAAATTGTCGAACAATGGGTGGACGCTAATTAATTTTGAACTGCATCCGATTTCTAATAATAGAGCTTTTTGTTAATCTGTAATGGGTGTTGTCCCAATCTCTAGATCAAAATATATAGATTGCAAAAGTAAAATGAAATGAATAAGTAAATTGTCTATTAACTTCTAAAACGTTTTACATATGAACCTATATATAGATTCTAATCGGTATGATCTAACCATTGTGATGGTTCATATTTTCCTGGTTGAATTTGTTCTTCATTCAACAACACTTCCTCGTGTTCAGTTTTGTGCATAGTCATTAATAGTGATGGTTCATCGTCTTCTAAGATAAGGTTTGATTGTTCCTGAGTTGCTAATGTTCCTCTACAATTCCTTTTAAGATGTCCAATTTTATGACACCTGTAACATTTTACCTTACTTACATCCCACTCACTTTTATTCTTATCCGAACTCTCTTTGTGACTTGAGTTCCCTCCTTGTGAGTTGTTTCTGTTTCTATTATTATGCCAATTCCCTCGTGAGAAATTTGATTTCCCTCCACGTTTGTAAAAACGTTTCCTGTTTCCTGAGTGTTCGCCATGTGCGAATAATAGATTTTTCTGGCTTTCTACTTGCCCTCCTTTCCGGAGTTTTATCCTTTCCTCAAATGCCTTGAGTCTTCCAATAATCTCATCTAAAGTGATGTCTTCGAGATCACTTGTCTGTTCTATGGATGCTACTATCTGAATGAACCTATATGGTGTGGAATCTAATAGTTTTCGAACTAAAAATGATTCATCCAAAGTTTTCCCTAATTCTTTTGCCTTCGTGGCATAGCCGTTTAGTTTAGCCGTAAATGCATCCACCGTCTCATCTTCCTTCATTTGAAGTGAGCTAAACCCAATCATCAATGATTGTAGCCTTGCTTTCTGCACTCTATCTTCTCCAACGTGTCTTTTCTTTATAAGTGAAAATAAGCATTTAAAGTACAATTGCTTTATAGCTAGATAAGCACTTTCAATTGGCAATCTCAAACACCCCCAAAAAGAAATTAATTAGGTGGTTTCTATGAATTAAGAATTGAGTTTATGCGACTTCCAGCCTGTTTGGCCCGTTTGAGACTATGCGAGCACATCGGTCCATTTATAAGTATGTGAGTCGAAATCACTATGTAAGTCATTGGAATCTATTACTGATTTGGAATTTTGTATGCATGCAGTCACACGCAATTTCCGTGAAGATCAAATGAATGTTTTTGTTTGCAATATTACTGAAGATAATCTTTTGTTGACAGTGTTACATTAGTAAGCATTGACAACACAACTTAATGATTCTGATTAGGGGCTGTGAACATACAGAAATTGTAGATGAAGTGGGAATAAAATGGTGCAGGTCTTTACATTATCTTCAGTTTCACCTGAGAAGATGCCTATTGTGCTACAAAACTTAGGACAGGTATTAAGTGTTTCTTCTGATGAAATTTTGTATATGAACAGACAAGTTTGATAAAAGGTGACTGACTTTGGTGTAATTTATCTTTATGGTAATCATCTTATTTTGCCAATAAAAACCATGAATCCCTGTAGACGCTAACCATTTCGACTGTTTTATACCTACCCAAGAATGCCGAAAAATAAAAAATTCAAAAGTTTGAGGGTTGTTTTATACGTTAAAGCCAAGGTTGTTACCGAATATAAAGGTTTAACCAAAGTCAGTTACCTTGTAAAATTTGCCCTTTTTGTAATTCCAATTTTGGATCTTTCTTTCTTCACGTTTCTTATGTCTGCATATACCATACATAATTTGCACCCTAATGGTTATGTTCTCAAGTGAGTCTCCAAAATTCTTATGGTAATGTTACTATAATGTAAATAGCAACAATAAACCAAAATATTTTACCACAATTTTGTGGCCATTTTGCATAATTGCAGGCAATGCTAATGAGCACGAATCAGGTTATCAGGAAGAACTTCTATTTCTGTGGAGATGGCATTGTAATGATTCTGCAGACTTTTGGTCTTCATTGTATACACTTACATGTTTCATGTTATGTTATGTTATTATCAAAAAAAATTCTGCAGTGTTCATTCTTTTTCTCAGAAGATTTGTTGTCAGAGTTGTTTGTAAGCGCTGGATTTATTGTAGTGGATGTGAATACGTACAATAGAGAGATCGAAAATCGAGCTAGAAATATTACCATGCGGTGGTACAATTCAATCCTTCAATCTTTGAAATTGATAATTTGTACCAAAGTATGTATGACTCTACGAGTGAGTCAAATGAGTAAAAATAAAAATAAAAAAAGGCAAATGGGTCAAACTGGTTGAAGGTTGTCCAAAATGAAAATTATTAGTGCGTAAAACCTCTTGTATCATTTTACTAAAAATAAACTTTATTATTTGCCACACTACGTTTTTAGCAGAGTAGGAAGGTTCGGTGAAAAAGAGCTCAGGCCGACTAACCCATACTAAAATGACACGTTTAGCCCGTTTAGCCAACTCTATGGTATGCCGCATGACATTTCCCTATTCTAAGTCAATCTTTTTTCTATTTTAGGCGTTGGATACGAGCAGCTTTTAGACTATCGTGACCATAACATAGTTCCACTGTCAAAAACCACAAATCGCCAATTCTAGCTTTTGGGTCGAATGTCTTACTGCAACATCTTTCACGTTGAATTATTGGCACCTGACTTGATCCATCTGATTCCCGTCATGTAGATGATGAATGAATAGATATCTTGAATGATATTATATTCTGCAACATAGATATAAAGGCTAATTACAATGTGTATTTTGAATTTATTGCAGTCATTAGTGTTTGCTAAATAGTTCTTGTTGCATGTAAGAATCAGAGGACGATGTGTAACCTCATATGAGTTCGAAATCGAAATTTAAAACTACTTGAAACAGTATTTATCTAAACTACATTCATAGACGTGCAGAGCCCTGCATTACTTATTGTTATAACCTCATATCAGAAACGACCCGTTTCTAGGAACACGTCAATCGAAAAACTAAAGCGTTTGATGAAATATCAATAAAGTTATGCTTAGTTCTTTTATTTCTTTTCGTATTAGGCTATTGGATAATTAATCACACGTTATATGAAGGTTCTTTTCTTGTTTATAAAAGAATGATAGTGACGAAGAGCCACATCGCACCTGAATGGTTGGTCTATTTTTTGTAAAATTTCTTATTTCAAAGCTGCATGAGGTCACTATATAATAAGCCACTCATTTATACCATTATACACATATACAGGTTATTACATGTTCATGATGATGATGATGGCATGTTTCTTAATGATCAACAATGGATGTCATGATTAGGTAATGATGGAAATGTATATATTTACAAACATGTGAATGTCCGGATTCGAACTCGTGACCACGGGATTGCACACATTAGCGAATGAGAATTAAAGTTAATAATTAATGTTTATGTTTACGATTAATTATTACACATTAAGTCCGGTTAACGATCGTTAAGTATTTAACGGAAAGATGACTAACGACCGTTAAATGAAAAGAGAAAGGACTAGAAATGGAAAACTTGGAAAAGTTATGGGTTTGGCTTTGGGCTTTCTAGTTTGGCCGGGCATAGGGGCCTCTCCAAGGCCTGTTTCATAAACTTGTTCCCTAAGTTTACCTACTAGTATAAATAGAGGATTAGGTTCTAGGGTTTCATACACTTGTGCATTGAATTAACCCTAGATCCCTCCTCTCCTCTCTCTTGTCCTATATTCGGCCGAACACCCCAAGTAAGGGAGTTTGGTTTCGTTTTTCATAAACGAGGACTTTGTGTTAGATCTAGCAATCGCTTGATTCGTTGGTTAATTCGTGTGTACAAGAACGTGGTAGTAAGACATTATTCTTACACCATTTGGTTTGAGTTGTAGAACGGTAAGGGACAACTCTCTAAACCACTTCCTTGGTTTGCTCAAGAGATCTGACATTCGCAAGAGGTACGTTACGCATACTTTCAGTTAATTAATTTATTTGTTATGATCTTCAGTCTTTCGCTGTGTACTCTTGATGTCTTTATGTTTTATTATATTTTATATATCATAAACTCAACAGTGGCATCACGAGCCTTGTATAACAAGTAATTAATTACTGAAACACATAATTAAAATAAACATGAATGTGTTATTATTTTTTGTATGTTTAGATCTAGGGTTTGCAAAACTTAAACCCTAATTTTGAGGGGGGGGGGCGTTTTATTTGATGCCC
This sequence comes from Chrysanthemum seticuspe, assembly GCA_019973895.1. Classification (NCBI taxonomy): domain Eukaryota; kingdom Viridiplantae; phylum Streptophyta; class Magnoliopsida; order Asterales; family Asteraceae; genus Chrysanthemum; species Chrysanthemum seticuspe. The sequence continues at coordinate 34,266,248 of BPTQ01000009.1, forward strand.
TAATTAGGGTTTTGTAAACTATTGTTTTAATTGGATTAGAAACCCTAAGATGCATGCAACTTTATGTGTTTATGCGTAACTCTGTTTAATTGCATTAATTGTTAAGTGTAATTTATATCCATGATAATTATCTGCATGTTTTATCATGGATCTGTTTTTTTATTGTATGTCTTTCATGTTTTAAGTGATATACATTAAATTATGATAGATCTTAAATTGGGGAAGACCTCAATAATTATTAATTTAATCAATTATGTGCTATGTGGTATATATTTAGTTTTGACTTACGCAATCGATGAATCGATGCATGTGGTTCACCTTGTACATAGATGAAAACGGGTGGAAGTCTTAATTAAATATATGCATATTGACAGATATAGAATTGGTTATTAATAGGATTTATCAAAACCGTTTGCATGTGGCTATTTGATATGCATGACTTTTATTTGTTATGCATTCATTGTTTATTAGTTTATTTTTATAAATACTTGCTTGTTTGTGTTTTGTAACAAGGGTATTTTTACAAGAAAAATAAACTGACCTAAACAATGATGAAACATGTATTTTATAAGCATAGTAATCATAATCGTTTAATTGATTGATGACTTTGGTACAAATGGCTGAAAGGCTCACCCATGAGAATGAACTAATAAAAGGGGTTTAAAGAAGTGCGCACAGTCACACTGAAAGGATGTCTAAGGTTGTGCTTTAGCGCGTACCTGGTCCTCTGCCCCCTGTAAGTTCGAGTGGAGCTACTTAGTAAGCCATTAAATGTGCAAGCTCATCTTAAGGGCGAATTAGTTTTAATTCCATGCGCCACTTTGGTGGTAATTATCCGAAACACTAAGTGTTTACACTTATGCAAAAGTACGGTATAATGGATGATAATTAACACTAAATTCCTTGATTGGTGAAACCAATACCTCAATTAAAGTTTGATGATGAAAAGCTTATACATTAAAACAAGATATAAATGTTTTAATAAAAACTATGCTACAAAGATGAATGCATGAAATTTTTGTACATATTTGATTTAACATCAAAACTATTACCCTTTAATTTAAGTTATATGCCATCCAACGAAACGGAAACACCTAAGATTACTTTCTATTTGCATGAGAACGTGACTTAGATCTTAATCAAAGGGTAAAATGTCCACGTGTCATGAGAACGGGCATGGACGATTTTGCAGTTTCTTAAGTTGGACAACTTAATTGAGTTAGGCGGTGAAAACTGAAAACTCAAGGCATAAGATGGGATAAAACATGTTTACATGGCGATTGATATTGGCTATATGTAAATCCCATAAATCTAGGAATTGCAATTGAAATTGGCAATTGAGCAAAAGCTCTACCATTTTGTATAAGGTTCATCACTAACAGATCAACTGATGTGATGAGATTATGACAATTTGGATCCTAGTTTTCAATAAATATTAATTGGTTATATGAATATGAGCCTTGGGTATTTAATTGTTTATTGAAAAGGAAAATTATCAAAATACTAATTATGGTTTTTTGAACTTTTTCTGTAGATGGCTCAATCTGATAACACTATGAGCTTACTGAGTGCCGCTTTCAAAGATATGATTGGAAGGGACAAGCTGACTGGCCCTAATTTCAATGATTGGCATCGTTCACTTAGGATCATCCTTCGTGTTGCCAAAAGGGTTGAAATTTTGACTACACCTCTGCCTAATGCTCCTCTCGACACGGCAACTTCTCTTGAACAAGAGGCATATCGTGTTGAATATGAGAAGCATAATGATGTAGCGTGTCTAATGCTTTCGGGGATGTCTGCTCAATTGCAAAAACAATTTGAGCACTATCCGCCTATGAGCATGCTAGATGAACTCAAACGTATGTTTGAGAAGCCACCAGCAGCTGAACTGTATGAACTAATTGAAAAGGTTCACAGCTGCAAGCAGGAGGTTGGCAAATCTGTCTCCGACCACGTCCTCGAGATGAAACATCACTTGGACCAATTGGAGAAGCTCGGCTGTGGTTACTCGAATGATGTATGTGTCGGACTCATCAATCACTCCCTTAATCAGGATCGGTTTGGTGATTTGTCCGAAATTATAACATGCATTGCACGGGGAAGACAGTGAATGAGTTACATGCAATGCTTGTAGACTACGAGAAGAGATTGCCAAAGAAGGCTCCTACACCTGCTGTACTCGCAATACAGGGTGGTAGGGTGAATAAGCCTAAGCCGCAAGCAGATAAGAAAGGGAAAGGAAAAGGAAAGGGGAAACAAGTTGTCATCCCACCAGCTCCTAAGAAGAACCCTGGAAAGAAAAAGGAAAATCCTAAGAAGGATTTGTCTTGCCACCACTGCAACTCACCGGGTCACTGGAAGCGGAACTGTCCAGTTTATCTGAATGAGTGCCTTCAGAATAAAAATAAGATGGTGCCTAGCTCATCAGGTATTTTTATGTTTGAATTATTTTCTTTCCCTCATAAGCAAAATTCCTGGATATATGATACAGGATGTGGTACTCACATCTGTAATACATCGCAGGGACTTAGAGGGGCGAAGAAGCTGACCTGTGGAGAGAGATACTTGTACGTTGGAAATGGAAAGCGTGCAGCTGTCGAAGCCATAGGGACTTTTGATTTAGTGTTGCCTTCGGGCTTAATTTTAGAACTAAATAATTGTCATTATGCACCCTCCATTGTTAGGGGTGTCATTTCAGTTTCTTTGTTAAAAGATATTGGTTTTGTGCACACTTTTACCAGTTATGGAATTTCAGTTTCTTTAAATAATGTTTTTTACTTTAATGCAATTCCTATGCTTGGTGTGTTTGAAATTGATATGGATGGTTGTATATCCAATGAAAATAATTCGTTGTATAACATTAGCAATAAGAAGAGCAAGTCGAACTGTGACTCTTCTTATCTTTGGTATTGTCGCCTTGCCCATATTGGCAAGAAACGCATGGAAAAGCTGCAACACGATGGGCTTTTACAAACGGTCAATGATGAATCATTTGACAAATGCGAGTCTTGCATTGCTGGGAAGATGACAAGGAAACCTTTTTAACCATAAGTGGAAAGGGCTTCTGATCTACTTGGATTAATACACACTGATGTGTGTGGTCCACTTAGACATGTGTCAAAACGTGGTGTTGTCTACTTCTTAAACTTTACGGATGATTTCAGTAGTTATGGTTATGTTTATTTACTTAAACATAAACATGAAGTCTTTGAAACATTTAAGGTTTTCAAAAGTGAAGTAGAATTACAACTTGGAAAGAAGATTAAAGCTCTTCGATCCGATAGAGGTGGTGAGTATATAAGTCAAGAGTTCAAAGATTACTTAGCTGAGTGTGGAATTATCCAGCAGCTCACATCTCCTTATACTCCACAACAAAATGGTGTATCTGAAAGGAGAAATCGTACCTTACTTGACATGGTACGATCAATGTTTGAACTTACGACTCTACCTTTTACTTTTTGGGATTATGCCCTTGAAACTGCTATTCGCATTTTGAATATGGTTCCAACAAAGAAGGTTGTTAAAACTCCATATGAAATATGGACGGGAAAAGCTCCCAACTTTTCTTACTTAAAGGTCTGGGGATGTGAAGCGTTTGTTAAACGTGACACACCTGATAAGCTCCGAGCCAGATCTGTTAAGTGTATCTTTGTAGGATACCCTAAGGAAACTATAGGTTACTACTTTTACTACCCAGCTCAGAACAAAGTCATCGTGGCTAGGTATGGAGATTTCCTTGAAAGGAATCTCATATCTCAAGAACTCAGTGGGAGAGTATATGATCTGGAATATGATCAAGAAGATACAACACCTTCTGAAACCACTAGCCAACTTCAAGAAGAACCTGAAAGCTTAGGTGCTCCTCCTGAAGTTGTTCCCATTCGTAGGTCTGAAAGGACTATACGTGCACCTGACCGTCTATGTCTAAATGTAGAGGTGGAGGAAAATATGGTTGGGGATCTTAATGAACCTGCCAACTATAAGGCTGCCATGGCTGATCCTGAAAAGGATAAATGGCAGATTGCTATGAATAGGGAAATGCAATCCATGAAAGATAATGATGTCTAGATTGAAGTTGACCTTCCTCCCAAGGCTAAAGTCGTTGGGAGTAAGTGGATCTTCAAAAAGAAAACTGACATGGATGGCAATGTACACACCTACAAGGCTCGTCTAGTGGCTAAAGGTTTTACTCAAACCTATGGCATTGACTACGAGGAGACATTCTCTCCTGTAGCGGACATAAGAGCTATTAGGATTCTCATAGCTATAGCTGCACACTATGACTATGAGATTTGGCAAATGGATGTCAAAACCGCTTTTCTGAATGGCCATCTAGATGAAGACATCTATATGGCGCAGCCGGAAGGGTTTGTGAATCCATTATTTCCTAACCGTGTATGCAAGCTTAAGAGGTCCATTTATGGACTGAAGCAAGCATCAAGGCAATGGAATAAAAGATTCGATGGAGAAATCAAAAGTTTTGGATTTACTCAGAATCTTGATGAGCCATGTGTATATCACAAAGCTAGTGGGAGTCGTGTTACTTTCCTTGTTCTCTATGTCGATGACATATTAATCATGGGAAATCATATACCAAGTCTGAATGAGGTGAAAGCCTATCTTGGTAAATGTTTTTCGATGAAGGACTTATGGGAAGCATCATATATACTCGGAATCAAGATCTACCGGGATAGATCAAGGCGGCTAATTGGTTTAAGCCAAAGTGCTTACATGACAAAATATTGAAGAGATTCAATATGCAAAATTCCAAGAAGGGATTTTTGCCAATGCAAGTAAATCATGGTTTGAGCAGCCAAGGTTGTGCTTCAACACCTGCAGAGGTGGCGCGTATGAAGAAAGTTCCTTATGCTTCGGCTGTAGGATCTATCATGTACGCGGTACGATGCACAAGGCCTGATGTGGCGTTTGCTCAAAACTTGACCAGTCGGTATCAATAGAATCCGGGTGAAATTCACTGGACTGCTGTTAAGCATATTCTCAAGTACCTTAGGGCTACAAGAGATATGTTCATAGTGTATGGAGGAAATCCAGAAGCATAACTGTCTGTTATAGGTTACTGCGATGCATCCTGGAAGTGTGACAAAGATGATACGAAGTCTCAAACGGGTTACATTTTTGTCATCAATGGAGGTGCTGCGGATTGGAAGAGTAAGAAACAGACAACACATGCGATGTCTGCTACAGAAAGTGAGTACATAGCGGCGTCTTAGGTTGCCATGGAAGCTGTTTGGATAAGGAAATTTGTTTCGGGGCTTGGTGTTATGCCGTCGATTGAAAATCCTATTAAAGTATATTGTGACAATTCAGCTGCAATTACTTTTGCCCATGAACTTGGAGTCATGAAGGGCACCAGACACTATCCTAGACAATATCACTATGTTCGAGAGCAAGTCGAGATAGGTGAAATTGAGTTGCTCAAAGTTCACACAGATGATAACCTAGCAGATCCATTAACGAAGGCCTTGCCTGGTGAAAAACTTAATCATTTGTCTGATAAGTTTGGACTTCGTTTAGCTAGTAGTTTCATGCCCATCTGTGACTAAGTATTTTAGATAAAAGGATATTGTAAACATTATTATTGAAATGAAATAAAGTATTTTTGTTATGTTTATTATTCATTTATTATGATGTTGTCCTATATTTGCATGTTTAAATCCATGAATAACTTAAGTTATTCTAAATAGTCCGTTGTCAATCAATAACATGGGAATGATATTGAATTAAGACAAATCTGAGTATTAGTTAGGATATACTTGAAAGTATATTGATGCGTAGCATGACTAATTTCAGATGATATTCAATGAATTGAATATAGGACTTATCCCACCCGCATGATGATACTTTATGGATCTTTGTCATTAAGTATATCATGGATATTTATCCTCTGACTTGAGATACAAGAGATATGTCATGGATGTAGTGCATTTTTGTGAAGCAATCTAACGCTACACGTAACTGGTAGTTATAAGGGTTGTTTTCAGAAGTGTTGCGAAATTTATGAATCCTGCTTGTAGTCAAAATGGGATTTGTTTCCTTCAAATTCATTTTGAAGTATAATACTACTGGGCCCCTCGTAGGATTGTTAAGATGTTTGTATGGCCATACCCAAGGTCTTCTGTTCAGAAGAATTGGTAATCTTAATAAATCATATAAAGCGAGAAACAGAATAGTTAATTAAGAAATGAGTGAGATCCATATTCTTATTAACATGGTATTAGAAACAAAATGATGAATATGATGATGAATCATCAAACTTGGTTTTTCTCCAGAAAATCATACACGAGTTGTACCGGGGGCATTGGCGTGTTGCTAGACGCTAACCAATGTCATTTCACGTTTTGTAAACATATCCAAGTGGGAGCTGTTGGAAATGTATATATTTACAAACATGTGAATGTCCGGATTCGAACTCGTGACCACGGGATTGCACACATTAGCGAATGAGAATTAAAGTTAATAATTAATGTTTATGTTTACGATTAATTATTACACATTAAGTCCGGTTAACGATCGTTAAGTATTTAACGGAAAGATGACTAACGACCGTTAAATGAAAAGAGAAAGGACTAGAAATGGAAAACTTGGAAAGGTTATGGGTTTGGCTTTGGGCTTTCTAGTTTGGCCGGCCATAGGGGCCTCTCCAAGGCCTATTTCATAAACTTGTTCCCTAAGTTGACCTACTAGTATAAATAGAGGATTAGGTTCTAGGGTTTCATACACTTGTGCATTGAATTAACCCTAGATCTCTCATCTCCTCTCTCTTGTCCTATATTCGGCCGAACACCCCAAGTAAGGGAGTTTGGTTTCGTTTTTCATAAACGAGGACTTTGTGTTAGATCTAGCAATCGCTTGATTCGTTGGTTGATTCGTGTGTACAAGAACGTGGTAGTAAGACATTATTCTTACACCATTTGGTTTGAGTTGTAGAACGGTAAGGGACAACTCTCTAAACCACTTCCTTGGTTTGCTCAAGAGATCTGACATTCGCAAGAGGTACGTTACGCATACTTTCAGTTAATTAATTTATTTGTTATGATCTTTAGTCTTCCGCTGTGTACTCTTGATGTCTTTATGTTTTATTATATTTTATCTATCATAAACTCAACAGGTAAGTGTTATTTCACTTTAAATACGAGATGACACTTCTTACGAGATATTTGCGTTTTCTTAGTTTTGTTTATCATTTTCATTGTCCAAAATTTGGAGTGGTTATTAGAATCGGTACTATGTGTAGTTAACTCATAAGTTTAGATGAATTGCTCCAGTTAAAAATTATAGGTTCCTTTTAGTATGACCATTTATTATAATGATAGATTTATGATTTATTGGCTTGGAAAAAAACGCTTATGATTTAGATGTTCTTATGCTACTATGTGGAATGAGAGGAAGCCACTAATGGTGCAACTCATGTAGAAACACTTACTGTTATGCATTCATGAGGACAATCTCATATACATGTATGCAAATTTCTCTAGTTTTAGTTTAATGAGTTGCTCATTTTCTTAGGTTTTAATCAACTCTTCGTTTTCTTATGTTACTATGTGAAATGACAAAAATCTCCATTTTTATTTATATCCTTGATACTATGGTGTGATGCGTTTTTTCGAGTTATTTACTTATAGATTTGCAAATAAATAAATAAATAATTCATTTGTTTATAATCGTGATCATCAAGAATATTGTCATCATCAAATTGTTTGTAAATTTGACAAAACTTATTGAGCATTGTGACGGAAACTCAACAAAGGCTTGTTCCAACAGGGTAATATTATTGTCAATCTATATGGTGAAGGTGGACTGTGGAGACATTAATCTTCATGGTGAAGGTGGACTGTGGAGACATTAATCCTCATCGTGCCAAAGTTTGGTCATTATAATTTTGAAAGTTTAGAGAATGATTCTTTATTAGTTCTTGATAGAGTCTCAACCGAGAAAAAAGATGCATTAATCTTCATGGTGAAGGTGGACTGTGGAGACATTAATCCTCATCGTGCCAAAGTTTGGCTGTAATTTTCATTTTTGCTTTGGGTAAGTTAAGTGTACATCATAAAGTATATTGAATATGGTTGTTGTTAACTGATTAACTTATATGTTTTTGTTCTTCATGGTGGGATATATAAACTTTCCAGCCACTTATCACCACGTGTGACGATTATTATTTCTAGGCCTGTTGGTGTTAAGGAGGTTTTTGAATGTCAAGAACCATCCATTCCAATATCATTAAAATCAGGTAACCTGTTAAGGTGTAATTTATTCTCCTTTTATTTACCTAGGTAAGTATCATTGGCCACTGCCCAGCAACTCATGAATTTGCAACGGTTTTGACACTTTTTACCCCATGCACCTGTTGGAGAGATTGATTATTTAAAGATATCATAGACTAGATAAGAATGTTATTGTCTTTTAATAATGTGTGTTTGCACACTAAGTGTTTGAAGAAATGCATCGCAATTGATCATTGATTATAGCCACAATATCTGTGGATAATCTTTAGTTACGCATGTGGACTTTAGATGTAGAACCTTCAAGTGTAACTTGAGTATGTGCGACTGATCCTATATGTTCATAAATAGGCAAAATCCATTTCTAAATGTGTTGTTGGTTGTACCTGAAATGCAGCCTATTGAGCTACGATGGGAACGAAGCCCCCAAGGACTTGCTGGACTAGAAAACTATTGGTGAGATGGTGAAGAATGATTGTGATGATGGACCTTATGTAAATTCATTCTTGTTACGTGTGGTACGTAAAGTAATTAAGGTTCTACTATACACAGTAGTTTCATAAATTGTTTATGTGAAAGCATTGATGACTGTAGCTAAATTGAAAGTAATTTTGTATTTTCATTTGTGCAAACTCTGATTAACGTGCTATGTTCAATTGAAAAGAGCGTAACTCGGTGGTACGTAAACTCGCTCTATTACTCAGTTTTTTAGTTTTGCTCAGTCTTCACCATTTACTCTAGTGTGTTCGAGATTTATCTTTTTCCTGTGACAAATCGGTCAGTAGATTAGACCACTAGGTGTCAAAACGAGCCTTAGGCTCGTCGTCGTGCCACATCAGCTCCACATCAGCATCCCATTTTTCCACAACTAACCACAACAAAACCCCTCCTCACTCATAACAAACCCCAACCTCTTCATTTGGGGCCCACCACTACCACTTTATTTTTTTATTCAATTTTCCAAATAAACTAAATTCATTTATTAAAATAAAAATACAAAACAATATATTTAAAAAAAAGTTATAAATTAAAAAAAAAAAATGTAAACAAAGAGGCTGTGTTTAAAACGAAAACATACCACCCCAATTCACCCAGCCCAATTCCAAGTCTAGTCCACCAAAAAAAAAAAAAAGTTTTGTCTTCATTTTACACACATATTAACACACACATAGGCAATATATAAAAACACTTCACCTTATTATAAACCTCCACAATATCACCTTAATTAAAACCTCCACAATATCACTATCTAAAAAAAAAAAAAAAAAAAAAAAAGAGAGAGAAAGAAAAAAAAAGAAAAAAAAGTACACTTTCATATTCCTCGTGCAGACGACTACCCAACTCACGGCGACGGACAACGAGCGATGCCGGTGTCTAAACGAACGACAACGAGCATCCACGGTGGACGGCGAGCCCTCACGGCAAGCCCACACCGGGTGCTCTTAGTACCATAAGCAAAAGCACAATATTTAGTTAATGTATATATTCGAAAAAGCAAAAAAAAAAAAAAAAAAAAAAAAAACATAGGTGGGGGTACAAAAAGGTAAAATCCCGTAGAATTGGTGTGGATGTAGTAAGGGTGGTGATTGATTTAAAAGAGGAAATTTTTTTTTCTCTAGACCGCTAGAAAAAATGTGTCAACTAGTTGTTCTTAGTTGGGCACTATGCATTTCGATACACCAAAGTAACCCTGTCTTTATGCATTTTTTGACTTTTCCCTATTAACTAATGCTTAAACATATGTCAACTAGCTGTTCTTAGTCGGGCACTGTGCGATTGCTTAAAACAGGTTTTCACGCACGAACATTGATGCCTCTGCCCTCTGGTTATGGATTGAGCCAGAAAAACTGGCAAAGAGGTCCAAAACTTTGAAATGGGTCATTTTGGCAAATTTATTTATTGAGATCAAATAGGTCATCAGGTTCTGCTGATTTCTGTGACGTAGTAGTCTTTATTTTCTAAAGATCGTACTTTGCCCCATCCACGCTAACTTTACGATCGAGGAACCAAGTGTTGTGTTGTATCTAATGTGTATATTGCTACTACAGACAAATAAATCATAACATGAAAAACATAAAAGTGTAGAAAATAATACCGTACTTCTTTTGATTGTTGAGACTCAAAAAGACAAGTAAGGAAAATGCTGAGGCCTGTGATGCTCACAGTTTCCTTAAGACAGATTCGTCCTCTCCACGGTGCTTGAGAATCGTGAACGTCTATCTCCCAGGATACAACAACAACGGATAACCCCGTTAGCACAAACGGGTTACCAAGGCGAACCAAAATCGTGCCTTCCCTCTATTACGAACAGATACACACAAAGTCAAGACTAATGGTGAACAAAGTAGAGGAGTGAGTTATTATTACTTGGTATGTATGAAATGAAAGAGTAAGCTCCAATATATAGGGAATTGGAATGGAAAAAAACTGTCACAATTAATTAACACAATTAATTTTACTAATGTCTCATGAATTAAAATAAAATCATTAATAATTTTATTCTTAATTCTCATTAGTAAACATGATGATAAAATCAATTGTCATTCACCCCATTTGACCACATTTTCCAAAAATCCCCCACATGAATGAAATTGAAAAGGGAAACGAATTTCAACGACTCGATGTTGTAATAGAGATTTGTAGTTGATTGCATAGGATAGGTACGTGTTACCCTTTGAACCTCCCCTCGTGAAATATACTTAGACTCTTAGCAGCCAGTAGAACTCGATGTCTTTGAACTGTCTGATGTTTTGTGGAGACGACAATATAAATTCACACAAATATCTCCTTGACACTTTTTGGTTCTCATAGTTATGTTCGTTATGGTCATGAACATTAGCCTGGTTCTGCGAGAGCTGTTAAGAATTGCGCCCCCACAATTCCCTTAGAAGCGACCCCACTTCTCTCTCACATAGGTGATTCTCGATTAATCATTAAAAGCCATATGCTTAACCTCGTATTGTCATTGTCATAGGAATGGACTAGGAAGTTTACTAACTCCCTTCAATAAATATGGAGTTTATTACTCCCCCACAGTGACCTCGGTTTATACAATTAGGTTGTCCTATTGAACCCAGATCTTGGGATCTCCAGTCAGCTGGGTTAGGTTTTCCTTCATAAAAACTTTTCAAGGGCTTTAGTCACATTCCTCTTCACGACTTGCTAACTAACTCTCACATTTAGCTTTTCGCTAGCGGATCCGCAAAGTTATTCTATTACTTCATATTGTCAATAGGGATAATCCATGCTGAGAGTAGTTGTCGTATCGACATAATATGTTTGTACAAATTTGAGTTTCGTTCAACTCTAAATATATTATGCTCCAGGAAATTCTTGAGTATTCCAACTAGGCAAGAACTTCACGTTTGTTGATGTCCTTTTGAACTCTAGCTAGACTGGAATCCCCCACATGGAATTTATCTCAAGAATTTTGTAGAAAGGTTATCTCTTTCAATGTATTAATCTTGTTTATAAGCTATTTTTTTCTCACATGGATATGACATCAAGATCATTAGTAATTTGTCACTTCACAAGTTTCAGACTAGTGTATGCACACTTTTTGAATGTCTTATGTTAATTATTTTCCGTATCATTATTAACAGATTCCAAATCTAGCATGCTATAGACCAAGGAATCAAGCGTATGACAGAAGACGCATCATTCTGATTACTCATAGCTTCATCTACTAACATTCTTCTTTTAGACAAATCACTACCTTAAACCACACATGTTTTAGGAGGATCCCATATGTTATATGTGTAAGTCCTACACTTATAACATGTCATTCCAATTCACTTGTGATTATATATAAAATCACATTTATTCTCTTATCCTTATATGATTATCACAATTTATTGTATGATTATAATCACATAAAATCAATGTGTAATCATTTTACACAATCAAAATATGTCCAACTTAGCGAATGGACAATAGCTAACATTAGATGACAGTTGCACCGTTCAAGTTAGTTACATAGACCAACGTAGTTCGTTGTCATCTATACGTGTGTTCTTTCTTGACATTTCACAATGTCCTACACGGTTATATTCAACACAGTCATTTCTTACATATGACAAACCGTTCGATTATTATCAATATGAGTTATAACAAGTCTTGACGATTATTCATCTTTCTAGAATAACAAGTAGTTTGATTATTCGCAACAATATTCACAACAGAATATTTGCAACACCCAAACTTCCAATACTCGATACAAAATCGAGTTTCTTGTTTATTCTCATGTTACAAAATTGGTTGCACAATGCTAAACAACACCGCACTAAACAACCTTAAATAGGCACAACTTTGCCATAATATGATCGTAGTTTCTTGACACTATGTACACCACAATGTGTATCAATCAAGTCAACAAGTGTATGAAGTAATATTCTTCATTATCGACATTGTGTCTTTACACACATCAACCTATGATTCAATAACATATGCGATCAACACAAAGTAACAATAAACTTTGTTCTAACCATGAACCACAAGTGTTTTAATCACACTTAGCATGCTCAAAGCAATCAAACACAAATACAGTAGCACCTTTTTTTTTTCTTTTTTTTTTCTTCTTAACTTTTCATTGAAAGCAAAGACCCGTTTGATAATAAGGTAGTATGTCCAAAGACCACTCTTGTACCAAAATAAAAGTCTCATTATCATCCCATCCATTAAAACTCAATTTTTTTTTCTTTCCAGAAATCATTTTAATGTCTTAACTACACACTTAAAAAAAATTAGGCTCAAACTCATTCATTTACTATGCAAAATAGGCATTTTTTTTCCACGACCGCGTAGCTGTGACAACATATATTTTGGATTCCATATAACTCCAAAAATCGTATTTCGCAAGAATGAGTTTAAGCTCAACATTTAGTCATGAAACCAATACTAGTTACACAAACCAGTATTATGACCAAATTTTTTGCCAACATGCTTTGAACACTCTGTTGTTCTATCATTATGTTGATTCACAAACGTTAGAAACAAAAGGCAGACAACCCGAAAGTGGTTTAATCCTAAACAAGATTTCAAAATACTATTCTCCATGTTCCTTGAAATCACTATCATATTTAATAGGTTCGAAAGATGAGTAGTAATTCTTTTTACATAGTAAGCATAAAACATTCCGAGCAAATGAAGTTCATATCAATCTCTTTGACACAAATAGTTAACTAAAACATTAACTATGGGGATAGGTTCTCATGCTCTTTCTAAACAAGACATATAAACTCATAAATTACGCATGCATAAATTCTGTTATGATACTATTATCCATAAATCAATTATTAGCAATCAAAATAGGAAGGCCAAAACGGTTCCTTTTCCGTAACCCTTCACATGTAATCATTGAATGATAATCATGAATATTAATACATTTAACAAATAAAAATACACATGCTTTGATAACGGCCAATTAAATAGTAATAAAGCTTATTTAATAAATGAAACAAATCTCATTATTTCCTTATTATGACCTCTTAATATACAATCAAGCCGGTATGAGTTTAATGCAAATGAAAAGTTGAACACTTTTAGTCAACAAAAATTACATGTTTTATTCAAACATAAACACCAACATTTATGCTCTCTATTTAGCACAGGTACATCACTTCTCAGTACTCTTGGCTAACAAAACAAGTTTGGTGTTATCAATCAAAATTTGTTTATAAAACAACTCAAGATACCATTTATTTTCCAAAATATATGTTTTTGTTATTTTGCTTTGCTTATGCCATTAACCCACCCGAAGAGACACTCACCAAATATAAGAAAATTGGATTATCCAATATCATCCATGTAAGATGCATATACTATTTAATTTCGTTATCTAATTATACAGAACATTTTGATGTTTTTTCTTCACAAAACGAAAACAAAATGTCTACAAAAATATTGTACGCTTCTAATAGCAATAGAATATGTCTTAAGATTGTTGTATATATTGAGTGTATTGCTATAATAGACAAGTAAACCGTAAAATGGAAACATAAAAGTGTAGAAAATAATACCATACTTCTTTTGATTGTTGAGACTCAAAAAGACAAGTAAGGAAAATGCTGAGGCCTGTGATGCTCACAGTTTCCTTAAGACAGATTCGTCCTCTCCATGGTGCTTGAAAATCGTGAACGTCTATCTCTCATGATATAACAACAACGGATAACCCCGTTAGCACAAACGGGTTACCAAGGCGAACCAAAATCGTGCCTTCCCTCTATTACGAACGGATACACACAAAGTCAAGACTAATGGTAAACAAAGGAGAGGAGTGAGTTATTATTACTTGGTATGTATGAAATGAAAGAGTAAGCTCCAATATATAGGGAATTGAAATGGAAAAAAACTGTCACAATTAATTAACACAATTAATTTTACTAATGTCTCATGAATTAAAATAAAATCATTAATAATTTTATTCTTAATTCTCATTAGTAAACATGATGACAAAATCAATTGTCATTCACCACATTTTCCAACATGTTGTTCAACCGTTTGAAGTGGTGCCGGCTAATGGGGTGTGCAACTGGTGTGTCGGCACAGGCCCATCATTTTAAGGGGTCTCCAATTTTGGTAAATACTTTTACATGCATTAAACTCGTACATACATTATAATTATGATGTTATAATATACTGTTATAACAGAGTCCAAACTAGGGTTTGATGAGTAGAAGTTTAAGAGGCCCATTTAATGTTGTTTATACGACTTGTGCACTATTAGATCATTGGGTGTGGGAGGTATATCATGGCTCTTCATCACCGTCATTTCAGCGTCACATCAGCATAACAAACCTCCACAACTAACCCCCCTCCTTCATAACAAACCTCAACCTCTTCATTTGGGACCCACCACTAAATAGAAACATTACATATTTATAAAAAAAATAAATAAATAAAATAAATAAAAAATAACTGACAAAAGTACAAAATATACTTTCGTCGTGCCCACGACAAGGTTGTGATGAAGAGGGACGAAGAGGGGGGGCGGTGTGGTGAAGAGCCACGACAAGGCTGCCACCTCAGCTCACGGCGAGGGATGATACTCCGACACCCAATGCTCTTATAACATAGGTTTTGTTAAACAATACCCAATAGCCGATGGTAACCCAAATTAAATAACATATTATTTTTCTATTTAAAGTAAATATATATTTAATGCATAATGAATGAACATACAAATTACCTTAAATAACATATTCTTTTTAAATTTATAGTAATTACGTATTTAATACACAATAAATGAACTACAATAATTTGTTATTATTTTCATACTTATTTTGTTAACCATTGTATAGTGGGCATTGTTTAGCAAAACTCATAAATCATTTCATATTTTTTTCTTTTCCTTTGTGTTATAAAGAGTAATTGATTAATCGATCTTAAGATTTATTTGATGTGTCATAATTTTTGTTATTCGAATATGACCCTTTTTTATCTATATAGTTTAGTTATCAAACTTTGGAGCTTAGAATTGTTTGTATATAAATTGTATCTGAAGTAATGTTCTATAATTTAACTTAACATACAAAAACTTAGAACATAATCACACATATCTCAATTGAAATGAGCAGATTTCTATGAAATTAAACTCGCTAATTTGCATGTAATAGACGAATGCACTTGATCCTCTAACTTTAATGTATTTTTGTATACCCATAACATATGTGCAATATAATGAAACTTTTGCCATATATTTAAGTATATGAGCGACTAGGGGGGCTCTTTTATAGTATGGCACAGGGCCACCAAAAACAATGAGACGACCCTGGTTTTATGTCATCTCTAGCTTCATCCGTTGTACATAACCTAACAAATCTAAAAACGTACACCTCCATGCATTGTCGTTTTTGAAAATCTTTAGCTCCTCAATTTTACCAAGTCTTTCAGGAAATCCCTAATCTTTGAGTAATAACTCTGGAATAGAAACCTTGGTAATACCTACTCGTTCTCGTTCAACACAATGCACACATGCATCCAATTTAGTTATGTAACATGTACGACTAAAAGTTCACGGACAATAACTAAAGGGTCATGCTATGCAGGCACCCCCAAAGGGCTATGAGGTGCTTGGCAAGTGAAAATATAGGGTGCTTGGCAATCATTGGCAATCATTGGGTGTGAATGTTTTTCTCGATTTCCGTGCCAAAATATAAAAAAGTTTAGGTTTGGGTGCTTTGGTTTGCCAAAATATAAAATACAAGTTTTTTTTATTTTTAGTTTTACAAGTTTTTTTAGTTTTTTACAAGTTTTTACAAGATTTTTTTTTTTTTTTTTTTTTTTTTTTTTTTTTTTTTACAACTTTTTAGTTTTTTACAAGTTTTCTTTTATAGGTTTTTTTTTGTTTTATAACTTTTTAGAAAAAAACGTAGTCGTAAAATTTTTGAGGCTCAGATTCGAAGGTTGCAAAGTGAGATTTTATCTCACCTTACCATCCATTCGGTTTCGGTTATCATCATCGCCTCGGAAAATTTTAAGGCTCAAAAATCATCATCGTCTAGGAATTTTTTTGAAAAAGGCTCAAATTCGAAGGTTGCAAAGTGAGATAAACCTCACTTTGCCGTCCATTTGGTTTCGGTTATCATCATCGCCTCACAAGTCACAACAGGTCTCACAAGTCACAACATGTCTCAAAACTGCACAAGTTCACAACAGCAGTCTAGCCAAGCACCACATTTTCTACTAGCCAAGCACCAACATGTATCAAAACTGCACTCAGTCTAACCAAGCCAAGCACAACATGTCTCAAAACTGCACAAGTCACAACATGTCTCAAAACTGCACAAGTCTAACCAAGCACAAACACGTTTTCATTGTGCAAGTGGTAAGTAAGATTCCATTTATGCAAAAGTTCACAAGAAAGTAAACAAGTGCAGGCATTCAACCTTATAATGCCACACGAAAGCAACAACAGTACCCAGCAACTAGAAAGAAAGCAACAACACAACTAGCAATATCTCCAAAAACCACAACAAACAACAACTAGCAAGAAAGCAACAGGACCACAAGTGTCACAGTCCACCACAACAAGCAACAGCACCACAAGCAACAACCATGTCTCGTTCACCATTTGACACACAAGAGGTAAAAAAGTTATCCAATAGGCTCAGATTATTAGCTTTTTAGCTCATGTTGGCTGCAAATTTGAATGTTGCAAAGTGAGGTAGAAACTCACTTTACCGTCCATCCAGTTTTGCCATGCCAAAAATCTTTAAGTTTTTTTTAAAAAAATCATCATTGCCTTTTTTTTAGAAAATCATCAGTTTTGCCATGCCAAAACTCTCAAGTTTTTTTCATTAAAGTTGCAAAGTGAGCTAAAAATTATCACTTTACCATCCAGTAATGAAACTGCAGTACCAAATTAGTGTTTAATGGGGTGCTTGGCTAGAGTATCACCCCTGCAACCCCATCAAGGGTCATGCTATTGAGGCACCCCAAACCTGCAAAACATAACCACAAAGTCTAATAAGCAACAACACCACAACATCAGAAACATCATCACAACAGATGCCACTTTTTTTTAGATCTAACAAGTTTTTAGATTTTAAAAAAAATCAGTCTTTTTCAAGATCTAGAAACTTTTTAGATCTAAAAACTTAAACAACGAAACAGATACCACCACAACATCACCACATCTCTCAAGTTTTTAGATCTAAAAAGTTTTTAGATAATCAATGAAAACCAAACATGTTTTTAAACCAACCTCATATTTTTTTCAAGATCATAAAAATATTCAAGATCTAAACAATTTTCAGATCTAAAAACTTAAACAACGAAACAGATACGACCACAACCTCACCACATCTCTCAAGTTTTTAGATCTAAAAGGTTTTTAGATCTAAAAGGTTTTTAGATAATCAAAGAAAACCAAACATGTTTTTAAACCAACCTCATATTTTTTTCAAGATCATAAAAATATTCAAGATCTAAAAAATTTTCAGATCTAAAAACTTAAACAACGAAACAGATACGACCACAACATCACCACATCTCTCAAGTTTTTAGATAATCAAAGAAAACCAAACATGTTTTTAAACCAACCGCATATTTGTTTCAAGATCATAAAAATATTAAAGATCTAGAAACTTTTTAGATCTAAAAACTTAAACAACGAAACAGATACCACCACAACAGATACGACCACAACATCACCACATCTCTCTAAAAAATTTACCTGCAACCAACGATCTAACAAGTTTTATACTTGTTAGATCTCAAGTTTTTAGATCTAAAATGTTTTTAGATAATCAACGAAAACCAAACATGTTTTTAAACCAACCTCAAATTTTTTTCAAGATCATAAAAATATTCAAGATCTAAAAACTTAAACAACGAAACAGATACCACCAAAACAGATACCACCATAACAGATACGACCACAACATCACCACATCTCTCTAAAATGTTTACATGCAACCAACGATCTAACAAGTTTTATACTTGTTAGATCTCAAGTTTTTAGATCTAAAATGTTTAGATCTATCTTTAGAGAGAGAGAGAGAGAGAAACAGGTGAGAGAGAGTGAGATAACTTTTGCCAGAAGTGAGATGAGAGACAGGGTTATCAACTCAGAGAGACAAAAAACGCGTACACGGTAACACCACAAAAACCGAACGCGTAACACACTTTAACACCACACACGTAACACACCCTTTAATACTAAAAGATTTTTAAATAAAAGTTTTATAAATAAAAGTTTTTTAAATAAGAGTTTTATAAATAAAAGTTGTATTACATTTATAATAAAAATTTTATATAAAATGTATTATAAATAAAAGTTTTATATAAAATATATTATAAAAGTTTTATATTAAAAGTTATATTATAAAAGTTTTATAATATAAGTTGTATTATAAAAGTTAGTATTAAAATAAAAGTTGTATTAAAATTTGTATTAAAATAAAAGTTGTATTATAAGTTTTTTAAAAGTAGTATTTTTTTCAAAGTTTTATAACAAGTTTTTTAAAAGTTGTATTAAAAGTTGTATTTTTTAAGTTTTATAAAAGTTTTAAAAAAGTTTTATAAAAGTTGTTAAAAAATGTAAAAAAAGTTATAAATTATATGTTAAAAATGAAAGTTATAAAAGTTGTTGTGTTTTTTATTTTTTAGGTGTTCGGTACTGAAGTTGCTTTAACTGATTGGGTGCAATCTACTGCTCAATCGAACGGTTTTCTTATTGTTAAAGGAAGAACTAAAACAGTTAGGGGCTATAAGTACTCAATCGAATTTAAGTGTTCTAGACATGGGACGTCTGCACGTGAAGGTTTAGAAGATGAACTTGAACGGCAGACTGGTACCGCTAAAATTAATTGCCCATTTAGATTACTGGCGAAATATATAAAAGGTCGAACTGGTACTACTAAAACTAGTGGTTGGATCTTGAGGGTCAAAGTGTCTGAGGCATAATCATGATTTTGTAGACTCGTTCCATGGTTTTTCACAGGCCATGCGATTAAAAGAAAGTGAGTTAGTTTTGGTGGAGCAGTTGACAAAACATCAAGTAGCACCACAAATTATACTTTTTCACTAAAAGAGAGCGATCCGAATAATGTGTCTAGCATTAAAACGATATATAATGCATAAAACAAGATACGCGGCGCCAGTCGTGGTGATTTGACTCCGATACAACTCCTTTTAGTACATTTGAGGCGTAAAGGTTATACATATTACCCCTAGGTAAATGACCACACTAATGAGCTGGAGGAAATATTTTTTGTTCACCTGACGTCATATGCCCTGTGGACAACATTCCCGCAAATCATGCTGATGGACTCCACATACAACACCACGTTGTTTAAACTGCCATTATTTACAATTGTTGGAGTTACTTCAACAAACAGAACATTCTCAATGGCGTTTAGCTTTTTGAACTGTGAAAAAGAGCCAAATTTCAAATGGGTGTTGGAATGTGTTAAGTTGGTGATAGAAGAACAATATTACCTGCGGGTTATCGTCAACGACAGAGATTTAGCGTTGCTTGGGGCATGCAGAGCAGAATTCCAAAACGCTAACAGATTACTCTGTCGATGGCATATCAATCAAAATGTGCTCAACCATTGCAGACACAAATTCGCTACGCTAGAGGAATATGAGTCTGTTAGATGGACATGGGATTTGATGGTTACAGCTCCGACCAAAGATGTGTTCACGCACTACTATCATCACCTACAGGATTTATTGGTCCAAAAACAGGGTACTTACCCATTAATACATTTTTTTTATTATTTAATAAATAACTACTCGAATTGTTTTCTCACTTTATTAATTCATTGTTTTCTCTGATGTTTTAGGGTATTTTAATAACTGGCTGCAACATTACGACCGCATGTTTGTGTCGTACATTACCGATCAATATCACAGCTTCGGCCAGACAACAACATGTAGAGTTGAGGGTCAACACGCGTTGTTGAAGTTATACTTGGGCTCCACACAGTCCAGCTTAGACACGTTGTTGTGTTCGGTCGACAAGATTATAGCTGCGCAAGAAACTGCGATACGAGACTCTTTGAATACAAGCAAAATCAAGAAACTGCATTCGTTTAAGGGCACACTATTTAACGAATTGCGGTATAATGTTTCAAGAGATGCTTTACTACTCATACTCGCAGAAAGTAAACAGGATGTGGACCCACATGAATGTGGTCATCAGTTGCGGTTAGTTTATGGTTTACCATGCTATCACGAATTGTATTACCTTCAGATTCATGGTATGTACTTTAAATTTATGCCTATCAAGTTATTCTCCCCGTCAATACCAATAATTTTAACAAGTAACTTTTTTTGAATACAGGATCGCCTATTCCGCTTAATGTTGTTGATAATTTTTGGAGAACACTAAGTGTTCCCTGGCCCAGGGTCCGACATACTCATACGCCAGAAGAGCCTCAAGAGCCTGAAGAGCCTCAAGGGCCTGAAGAGCATGAATATTTTTCTTGTCAAGATGACGTAGAAAAATTCCAAAATATTTTTACCAAGGCATCGTCGTTTGTCAAGAAAAATATGTTAAACATGCTCAGAGGTATATACGCTCCTGAATCTGTGTCAACTCAACAACCCGCTGTTAAAGAAAGTACTCGTGGACGTCCGAGCGCAAAGGAAAAAAAATCCAAGGCTAAACAAAATATCCCAGATTTGAACAAAGAAAAACCCCCACAGGGCACCGCAGAAGCTATACAAAACCTAAAAAAGTCCGAGACTTAAATGAAGAAACTGCGAGACATAGTTCATACGTGGGAGAGCCTTCTAACGTCCCAGACTTGAATGAAGAACCTAGCGAGGGCGATTTAAGACGCGACTTGTACATTCCAAATGACAGTAGCGAATATTTTATGGCTCGAATTCCACCTCTTTTCCGACGGTGGATCCTAGGGATTGTTAACGTGGAAGGTGATGGAAATTTTGGCTATCGAGCTTTTGCCGTAGGTCTTGGTCATCCCGAACAAATATGGCCCAGACTTCGAACTGTTGTCAGGGAAGTGGTAGACAATAACCGGGAAGTTTACATGCAAATGTGGGGGACGGTATGGTTTACAACTATGGTCAACTCGCTGAATTGGTTCGAATCAGGTCCAGCACCCTACGGTTACTGGATGATTATGCCAGACGCGTGGCTATTGCTACAGCTCTTAACCGTCCCATTGTATGCATATCCAATTCACAATCTGTTACGTGTCTTCCGTTGAGAGATGGTCTAGATACAGCACAACTATTGTCCCCCGTTGTGATTCTTCGTGTGGGGGGAGACCAAGCTGCTCACTACGTTCACGCGGTTCTGGATGAAAACTCACCACTCCCGCTCACTCACCCACAATGGAGATGGTTCATAAATGACTTGGCCGCGGGATGGGCACATATGTTTACTGAACGACAGAGCATGTTTAGAAGGACGTAGAAAACGATTACTGATTTATAGTGTAAATGACAAAACATGTATAGACGATTACTGATTTATATTGTAAACGACAAAACATGTATAGACGATTACTGATTTATATTGAAAACGACAAAACATGTATAGACAATTACGGATTACTGATTTATAGTAAACGACTCGTCATCTTTTGTTACAGATTTATGCTCTTGCTCCGGTTCTTCCTCGTCTTTTGTTACAGGAATCGGATGACATTCAGTGGAGGGACATTTATTGTGTCAACAACATACCCGCTCTTGTTGAGAGTCCAGATTATGTGCCTTCTTCTCCATCTTATGTGCCTCCCTCTCCAGCTATATCTCCAGCTGTAGATGAGGAGAATTTTATACACCGTCCTCCGGTTCTTCCTCATCTTTTGTTACAACTGTCTCGCATTGACGAGTACGAGCGAGAGATTGCTGGATTGAGGAGACGCATTTCAGAGTTAGAGTTTCGTGTGGGACAGATGGCAGCATCATTGGAGCGACTACGCCTCGGGCGTGATTGATCTTAGTTTCTAGTTATATTGTGATTTTGTGAACCATGTATCAACTATTAATCTATAACAAGATTGGTTATTTATGTATTCGAAGCTTCTAATTTCGTGAACCATGATATTACTGATTTATGTTGTGAATAATTATACAAATTATTTTGGCCAGATGCAACAAGAAAATCCTTTCTTGTGTCGTTGTCGACGTGGATTTATAATTGAAAGAACAACCCAAAAGCCCGAAAGTTGTGGTCAGAAGTGTTGGTTTTATGGACAATAAATTAATAGATGTGTGTTAGGATCGAACTCGAGACTATGGGATTGCACACTTTACGTATGAGAATTTAAAGTTAATAATTAAATATAAACGTTATATTTATTTATTTATTAATGAAATAACTAACGAACGTTAAGTAATTAATGTAATGGATTAACGGGCGTTAAAGGTATTTGGAAAAGGACTAGATTGCAAAGTTTGGAATATTCCGGAACCCCTTGTGGAGGTTGAGAACCGATCGGCCAAGGGAGAAAAGGAAACAAAGCCAAACTTGATCACCAAGTTAGTTGGGTATATATACAAGGCTTAGGGTCTTGATTTTGCATCTCTTGTATTCATTAGCTAAACCCTAAAACGTTTTGTGTGTGTTTTAAAGCTATAAACCGATCGTATACTCTATAGGGGATCGATCATCATCTTTTCCACAAACCAACTTATTTGTTTGATAAAAACTAGCATCACTTTAATTCGGTTTAGTACGTGTGTACAAGAACATAGTAATAACACACTATTGTTATTATCTTGGATTGAATTACAAAACGGTAAGGGGTAATTCACATAATCATATAAACCCTAATTAGGGTTCATCTCAATTGCTAGTTTGTGGATTTGATTCTTGTTCGGCTAGAATCAACAAAGGTACGCATACTTTATTCTTTAGTTAATTAATTATTCATTATATGTTCCTATACGCTTCCGCACTCTCTTTGATGTTTATATGTTTTATATATGATTGTCATGTTATATAATTCCAACAGTGGCATCACGAGCTTGGTTTAATGAGTAATTAATTACTAAACGCGTAAATAACAAATATTGTATGTTGTTAGATATGATTATTCTAGAGTTTTGGTTATGATTATGTAAACCCTAATTTTAGGGTTAGGGCTTTTGCCCTAATTTGTTTTAGAATTTTTTTATTGACCGGCCAAAATTTTTTTATGGGTCGATACCCTAATTTTTTTTTAGTCGATTTCTTTTAAAAATTGTATTAGGGTTTATAATAATTGTTATGCTATCGTATCGAAACCTAGACTTAATATATGTGTTACGTGATTAATTCATGAATAATATGTTATGTGACATGGAATTGTATGCGATCTTGTGACTTAATTGAATAATTGTTATGTTATATCCATGATGATACATGCATGTTTGTCATGGATAGTTGCTTGTATTATTATTTAATTGTTAAGATTGGATTAATTGTTATGTTTTATACACATGTATATTTATGATAAATCTTGAATTGGGGAAGACTCCAATTATATACATTAATGAATCAATTATGTGCAATTTGGTATATTTAATTTTGGGTTTACGCAATCGATTCATCGATGTATGTGGCTCTTGTTGGAGTGAAAACCCTAAATTGATATATACATTAATTTAACCTAGATATTGATTATTAATAGGGTTTTATCGAATAAGTTGCATGTGGCTACTTGTTTACACGTATAAATTGTTTATTATGTGCGCATTGTTTTTTAGTAGTTTATTTTTTATTTATTACTTGTTTGTTTATCATGTTAGACAGTTTTAAGCAAAGGGTAATTTTGAATAGAAAAATAATACGGACTAAACAATGGTGAAATTTGATTTGTTTTGGAAGAGTTAAGTTTTCAATAGTTTAATTGATTGGTGATTTGGTACATATGGTATGAAAGGCTCACCTACTAGAATGAACTATAAAGGGGTTAATTAAGAAGTGCGCATAGTCACACTGAAAGGATGTCTAAGGTTGTGCTCTAGCGCGTACCTGGTCCTCTGCCCTCTGTAAGTTCGAATGGAGCTACTTAGTAAGCCATAAAATGTGCAACTCATCTTAAGGGCGAATTAGTTTTAATTCCATGCGCCACTTCGGTGGTAATTATCCGAAACACTAAGTGTTTACACTTATGCAAAAGTACGGTATAATGGATGATAATTAACACTAAATTCCTTGATTGGTGAACCCAATACCTCAATCAAAATTTTGATAATTTGATCTTTATAAATTGGTAATAAAAAGTTTTTTTTTATTAAATTTATGTTACAAGATGAATGCATGACATCTTTGTACATATTTGATTTGACCACATAAAATCAAAACTAGTACCCTTTTAAATTAAGTTATATGCCATCTAATTAAAAGGAACACTTGAAGTTGCAATTTACGTCATGACATTACTTGGCTAGATTGTGATGGAGAGGTAAATCTCTATGTAAAGTCAGACCTTACATGGACATATTTGCAGTTCTTTAAGTTAGACACTTAAGTTGAGTAGGAAGTGAGACCTGGACTCAAGGCATAAGATGGGATGAAACATGTTTATATTTGCAATAGCGTTGGAAAATATAAATCCCATAATGATCTAGGAATTGGAAATTGTTTGCCAATTAATGTTCGACAGATTACCTTATGATATATTTTCATTACTAGCAGATCAACTGATGTAATGGAACTATGATAATTTGGATCCTAGTTTTCGAGAAAATTCTATGGTTATATGAATATTACCTTGGGTATTTTATTTTCTTGAAAAGTTTAATTATCGAAAATACTAAAATTGAATTTTTCTAATTCTTTAAATGTACTGATGCAACATTAAACCGTAAATGAAGGTTATTCCTGAATTGGTAAATTGATCTACACCTGTAAGGGTTTTTGGTAGAGTAAACTTTACTAATAGAATGAACCTAGTCCTCTTTTCATAAGAAAAAGAGTGAGATCCAATCATATTCCTTTTCATGAATGAAGAAAGGTATGATAGGACAATTAGAATTGTCTAAATTCTAAATACGTAACTCGCAAGAAAATTTTAATAGTTAAGAAAATTGCATATTTCTGAGTTATTAAATTAGAAGCTAGACTAATTACTGCATAATTGGTAAAAGACAAACTGGCAGAGTTTCTGCAGTTGTAATGCTTTGACCATTTAAAAGTACTACTTACAATTGTTGGAATAGTAGAACTATTAAGAAAGAAATTGCATGCCCAATTTTTCAAGTTAATAGCATTGATGGATAGGCCATCATCTACATAGTAGAATACACTTCTTAAGTACATAAGTAATTGTTATGTATGGACTTTCTCAAAAGGTGTAGGGAAGTAAATAGAACACTATTTTCTTTCACTGGTTAATGCAACACTTACAATGTTGTCAAATTCAGTGGGAGTATTTTGTTCTTATTACTGAATAAGGAATTAATGTAAGATCTCTAATTCAGTGGGAGTTACAAGCTTTGTCATCTTAGTAGTAACCCAGATTATCTATAGAATGTCTTAAGATAATTACTTTCCACTTATAGACACTTATGTTTTCAAGGATATAGTCATGTACGTTTCCTTATTAGACAATAAAGTGGTTCTATATCTACTAGTTATGCTAATATCAATGACACAATCATATTGATCACATAAACAAACATATGTCGTGTTGTTTATCTGCTACATGATGTTGTTCCATGCACAAGTGGGAGAAATCTATATTGTGTGCAAGGTACAACATATAAGTATATATATGAGTTAACGGATTCTCTTGACTGTAAGGTAAGAGATCAACATTCTAATACAACTTGTACATATCTAATTCAAGAAACACTTGGTGTTGCAATTTACGTCATGTCAGAACTTGACGAGATTGTAACAACAAAGTAAATCTCTATGTGAAGTCAGACCTTGCATGGACATATTTGCAGTTTCTAAATTAGACAAGTATTTAGAACATGTGTCAAAATGATATATAAGACTACTTAAAATTAAATATTTATGTATTATTAGAATGACATAAAAATTAAATGAAGTTATCTAATCCTACTTTAAATTTGTTTATTTATGTATTTTGGAATGACATAAATGAAAAATAATGGAGTCCTACATTATTGTGAAGTAAAAATAAATTAACTTGAAATTACTATTGAAACCAAAAGTTGTGTTCATAATTACTTTAGTTAAACATGTTTATAATTCATTGTAAAGACATAAACATAAAGTCTTTTAAGACTTATAATAAAGTAAGACGTTAACTTGTTATGATTTTAATTAAGACATATACAAGAAGTCATTGAGGTGATCAATGATTTATAACGTATAATGGGATTATAACAATTTATGTTTCTTGTTGAGACATGGATATGAAGTGACTTGGTAAAAAAAGTACTTGTGTTATAAAGCATGCAATTGGCTTGCAAAGTCTATTATACCATTAAATTGACTTGGTTGGTAAATAAGTAAGCCAAAAAGAATATGTTTATCTTATATATTGTTAGATTGTCTTACAATATTAATTCTACTGAATACCACAAGTTGATGGTATGTTCAATTAGAAGAATCAAAGTATATTTGATTTGTTTGATTCAAGATAACCATAACTTCTTTCTTAAAAAGTAACAAGGTTAGAAAATTGAGTATGAATTGAATATACTCAATATGACTCCAACCTAGAAGGTTGTTAAAACACCATTTCATTATGGAATGTGATGAATCACATTAAGTTTTAAAATTGAAGATTCTGAATTTGTTAAACTACTTATGAATAGGTTATTAACAAAGTTAAGTCAAGAATTATCAATGTGTATTTGTAATGTCCCAAAAGAGAACAATGTAGTTTTGCTCTAATTGCTAAGTATATATAGATAGACTATATATATTACAAAAGGCAAGTGGGAGTTTTTTTTATCTTGAAAGATAAAATTACAAGATACATAATATTCTAAAACACACTAGTAAATATCATGATGAGGTTAGACATGTTAATGATAGACCTCATGATGATGGAATTTTCATTCATAGATCTGCAAGGATATCTCAGATATTTGACTTATATGCTGAGAAATATGAGTTACAGGATTATAGTAAGCCTGATAATCATTATGATGGATTACCAAATATTGAATTGGGTAAATAACTCATACTATGAATGTTAAAGATGATGTCCATAAAGATAATCAACTTTGGAAATTTGGTTTATCTTAATAGTTAGACTAGAGAATGGAAATGAGTTCTTCAAAGAGATGAAAAACCCTAGTGGTTTGAATTTCTATGTAGAAATCATATGGACATTATTGTACACATATTTAATGCATGTTTTATGACAAGATTATTAATCATAATTAAGCAATTAATGATGATTGAATATTCTTTTCTAGACACATTAAATATATATAAAGATGATAATTGTCATACTTGTTTTCATTAATATGAAATATGACAATGGAATATCAAAACTATTTCTTGAGAAATTACATGAGCGAGGACGGTAAGTAATCGAAAGTTTTTTTTTGAGTTCATATAATCTTTGGAAGTGTACGAAGTGCAATAATTCATGAATAGATAAATACATGCATCTATGAAATTATTCTTATGTTTAATTATTAAATCCTAATTTCGATCTATAATTGAAATAAGATAAATTTTAAGTATTCCTGAAAGCTAGTGGGAGTAATACGTTAAGGTTTTTAAATCTTATATGTTGTATAACATATAGGAAGTAACATTCCTTGTAAGCTAAATGTTAAGTCTTAGATTGGAATGAAACTTCACTTGTAAGATTTAAGAATTAAAATATACAACCTTGGAATATATGTTTATTATTAATAAATATGTGCAGTAAAATAAATGATTCTAATAAAACATGATAAATCATTTGGGAAATGGATAAATATCTTTTGACAAGATAGAACGTGAATGAAGTCTAAGTTTGACCTGTAGATTAATCATGTACATCATGTAGTGTATTCAAATTGTTGTAACATTCTTGAATGATAAGAAGTGATTTGACAACATTGATATCTAATTAAAAGTTATTAGATAACTTGTGTAATGAATATTCTAATAAGAATTACATCCTCAGCCTGGAATTGCTCCTAGATTTGATGGATGAACGATATGTCAATTGTTGTGCAAATTGTCATCAGCTTCAAACTTGAAAGTTTGGAAGACATCAAACATTACACAATAGATATTAAAGTTTACGGAGTTTTAATGAGCATATTGTTGTTTGTATACAATGATGCTGGTTTAATTGAGATGACACTCAATACTAGTCATGGTAGGATTTCATCCTTGTTAATGGCGTGAACTAGTTGTGCTACTAAGAGCGCAGTTGCATTATACATTAAAAGAATAAGAATACTTTAAACTTAAAATTGTTTGAAAGTTTAAATTGTCATAAATTGGTGATAGAGGATGTCACACACTTTATGAATTATTATGTGGATTGGTGAATGCACACATACAAGGACTTCATTAATTGAATTCTTGAAATAAGTATTCTCAAAATTACAATAGATCAAGTTGGTTGATTTATGCCTTGTCAACAAGTATGATTGTCATTACTTGAGGCATAATTCATCAACTGGAATTTTTCATGCATTGATCTATTTGGTATTTGGATAAGGGATGTTAAACAATTGTTATAATATAAATCAAATACTTGGTATGTTTGATTTTATAATATATTGTATCCTATATTTGCATGTTTAATCCGTGAATAAATTTATTTATTCTAAATCGTCCGTTGTCAATTAATGATATGGGAGTATCATTAAACTAAGACAAATCTGAGAGATGTGGTAGAATATACTTGAAAGTATATTGATGAGAATGCATACCAATTTCAGATGATATTCAATTGATTGAATATAGGACTTATCCCAACTACATAATTTACTTTGTGGATATTGTTATAAGTAAATTATGAATAGTTATCCTCAGACTTGAGATACCAGATAAGTGTCATGAATGTAGTGCATTTCTGTGGAACAACTTAACGCTATACGTAACTGGTAGTCATAAGGGTTGTTTCCTGAAGTGTTACAAAGTTTGTGGGTTATTCTTGTAGTCAATATAGAATTTGTTCCTTCAAATTTATTTGAAGTTTAATACTGCTGGGCCCCTCGTAGGGTTGACAAGATGTTTGCGTGGCCACGCCCAAAGATCTCCCCTAAATATGTTTAGAAGATTTGGTAATCTTGTTCAATCACTAATAACGAGAAACAGAATGGTTGAATAAAGAATGACTTAATTCCATATCTTTATTTAACATGGTATTAGAAACAAAAGGATAATAATAATGAGAAATCATTAAAAGGTTTTCCAGGAGCCTTGCTTGAGTTGTACTAGAGGCATCGAAGTGTTGCTAGACGCTAACCGATGTGATCACTCTATTAAGATATGTCCAAGTGGGAGCTGTTGGTTTTATGGACAATAAATTAATAGATGTGTGTTAGGATCGAACTCGAGACTATGGGATTGCACACTTTATGTATGAGAATTAAAAGTTAATAATTAAATATAAACGTTATATTTATTTATTTATTAAATGAAATAACTAACGAACGTTAAGTAATTAATGTAATGGATTAACGGGCGTTAAAGGTATTTGGAAAAGGACTAGATTGCAAAGTTTGGAATATTCCGGAACCCCTTGTGGAGGTTGAGAACCGATCGGCCAAGGGAGAAAAGGAAACAAAGCCAAACTTGATCACCAAGTTAGTTGGGTATATATACAAGGCTTAGGGTCTTGATTTTGCATCTCTTGTATTCATTAGCTAAATCCTAAAACGTTTTGTGTGTGTTTTAAAGCTATAAACCGATCGTATACTCTATAGGGGATCGATCATCATCTTTTCCACAAACCAACTTATTTGTTTGATAAAAACTAGCATTACTTTAATTCGATTTAGTACGTGTGTACAAGAACATAGTAATAACACACTATTGTTATTATCTTGGATTGAATTACAAAACGGTAAGGGGTAATTCACATAATCCTATAAACCCTAATTAGGGTTCATCTCAATTGCTAGTTTGTGGATTTGATTCTTGTTCGGCTAGAATCAACAAAGGTACGCATACTTTATTCTTTAGTTAATTAACTATTCATTATATGTTCCTATACGCTTCCGCACTCTCTTTGATGTTTATATGTTTTATATATGATTGTCATGTTATATAATTCCAACAAGAAGTATTATGCATGTCCTTTATCAAAGGTAAATAATTAAACGTCTGCTTATTAACGTAAATATATCAATAACTTGTTTGTTAAGAATACATTTCTTATAATTGTTTCATCATGTAACAGCCAGGGACTAAAGACTATGGGTGTCGATACTTTATGTGGAAGGATGTATTTAAAAAAAAGTACTTTGGCCAAGGCTCTTCTTCAACGCAGTGCCCAAACTGTGAAACTAAAGATAACACGATCAACATGCTATTGGCTCAAAACCATTTGTTGAAGGCAAGAATAAAGACGTTGGAGGCATCACTGAAATTGGCAAGAAATCTAGCTGATCAAGCATGTCAGTCGAGTGGAATACTCTATGAGCTTATAGATGACATTAATAATCTTCATGTGGAGTAGAATTCGTTGTAATATTAGTAACATTTGTTGTTGTACTTGTTTAATGTTTTAATGTCTAATGTTTTATTGTTATTGTTTAATTAAATGGAAACAAATACAAAATTAAAAAAACGTAACGTAAAATAAATACTCTACATAAAAAAAAAAAAAAAAAAAAAAAAAAAAAAAAAAAAAGTACAGCGCCGCCGTACGGACGGAGGGTCCACAGTCTATGGGGTGCGTGACTAGTGAATAATGGGGTGCCTAGATAGGGTATGCTTAACTAAAAGCTTACGGTAAAAGTTTTATGTACATACGAGAAGGTGAGAAAAATAATGCCAACTTGACACTTTGTCTTTTATGACAACTGAAACTGAAAGCATCTTTTTTGTCAATTTATAAAGGATTTTTCTAACATGTGCCTCGGGGCACATGTTAAGTACACAAAAAAGACGGTGGGACTCACGAAAAAGGACGTCCTACCCATGTGCATGCACGTGATATCTCAATCTATTGAATTATGCACGTTTATCAAAAAAAATTCATAGATAAGAATTTAAAACTGCAAGCAAAATAATACTGTAGGATCTTAAATACTGCTTCAAACTAACTATCGGATAAATAGTTCCACTTTCTTGAATATTACTGCCGCTCTAAAAGCAAGCCTAATAGTCATGGATTTTATAGAAACATATATTTAGAATATCATCAATTCAAAGATTAATGGCAAACAACCAAATCGAGGTGTTCCAACTCTTTATTATTTAAAAAGAAATTCTCATGCTTTTTAGTTTTTACTACTCATTTTTGTCAAGTTACTTAAAGATGCACTATATTTTTAGATTGATACAACTATATGCAAACGTGAAACCAACTTGAGGCAGTGAATTGAAAATGGCATGTCATT
This sequence comes from Chrysanthemum seticuspe, assembly GCA_019973895.1. NCBI lineage: Eukaryota > Viridiplantae > Streptophyta > Magnoliopsida > Asterales > Asteraceae > Chrysanthemum > Chrysanthemum seticuspe. The sequence goes on from BPTQ01000009.1 coordinate 34,298,404, forward strand.
TTACATTATCGAAGATTGAGATGATGAAATGGTAATAAGAATATTTTACAGTTAAGTACTACTCCGTATTATTTACGACCCAAACAGATAGTAGTTGTTTTGTATTTTTAGGACCTCTTTAACGGGGAAGGTGATCTTTCATTAAAAGAACAGATAGCATAAGGACATGTTGCCGACTCTTTATGAGGTAAGATTGCTCACTTCAAGTTTCATTCCATTTTTTTTTTTATTACTAAATGCATCTTTGTGGTAATGTAGGAAACTGTTGACGATGATTCTCAACAAAGAGGATTAAACGAAAAAAAAAAGAAAAAAAAAAAAAAAAAAAAGACAAGCCAAAGTATTGGTTGAAACATATTGTACTGTTGGGTATTTTTTCTTAGCCCATGAGGACTAATAGCCCAACACATTGAGGCCCATCTTGGGTCCATTTTCTAGACCCTTATTACTGCTTATCTTCAGTTTTTAGAAAGAGTGTGAGATAAGTTTATGAAAAAAACAATAATAGAAAGAGAGAGATCAAAAGAGAGAAGTTTCGTTTTTCCCTGCAGCAGCCCACAAAACAGAAGATCCCCAGAGATTGAACCGTTGGATCGTCCCCATTTTTGGACAGCAGCTTCACTGCATCTGGGCCAACATTTTGGACGGTTGAATTTGTCTCAAGTGGTCTGAAAGTCGAGATACAAAGGTTGGAACAGAGGGCAGATTTTCTAGTGATGTTATTCCTCTTTTGTCTTTAGTTTGTTTCCATACATCTTGATGTTTTATTCCAAGTGTATGATGATTGTTGTATGCCTCTAGTATCTAGAGAAGATCTGATTGTATTGCTCTAATATTGGTGGTAGTGGATTTTAAGCGGCCTAAGGGTCCCGTGGTTTTGACTCTCGCCTTGAGAGGTTTTCCACGCAAAAAGCTTTGTTTATTGTGTGTTCTTGTTTGCTGATTTTGTTATTGGTTGGGGCTGATTTGATTGCATTAGATATACCCTATTTGTTAGCTTCCTCATAGGTTCATACGGGTTGGGAAAGTGTTGCCAAACGAAGGTTAATTCTGTATTTGTGTTTACCGTTGTGGTGTTATTTCCCGTCAAACTGGTATCAAGAGCTTGGTTCTTGTTTTGGGGACTTAACCTGTTTGAACGATGGAAACTAATACAAGTAGGATGATTAGTTTGAATGGTTCTAATTATCATGTTTGGAAAGGAAAAATGGAGGATCTCCTTTATGTTAAAGACTACTACTTGCCTGTATTTTCTACTGAGAAACCTGATAACAAAACAGATGCAGAATGGACTATTTTGCATAGACAGGTTTGCGGGTATATTAGGCAATGGGTTGATGATAATGTTTTGAACCATATTTGTGAGGAGACACATGCTCGTACTCTTTGGAACAAACTTGAACAGTTATATGCTCGAAAAACTGGAATCAACAAGTTGTTCTTAATCAAGCAAATGATGAGATTAAAGTATACTGATGGGTCTCCTATTACTGATCACTTAAATGTTTTTCAAGGTATTATAAATCAGCTTGCAGGTATGGGTATCAAGTTTGAAGATGAGATTCAAGGCTTGTGGCTTCTTGGTACCTTACCGGATACTTGGGAGACTTTTAGGACATCCTTGTCCAACTCTGCACCAGATGGTGTTATCACCATGGAATTGGCTAAAGGCAGTATTCTGAATGAAGAAATGAGAAGAAAGTCACAAGTTTCTTCTTCACAGTCAGATGTCTTGGTCACAGAAAGGCGGGGGAGAAGTCAAAGCAGAGGCCCGAGTAACAGAGGTAATCATCGCAGTAGTTCTAGCAAAGGAAAATTTGCTGATGTTGAATGCTATCATTGCCATAAAAAGGGGCACACGATGAAGTTTTGCAGACAGTTGAAAAAGGAGAACAAGAAGAAAAACTACAACAACCAGAAGAACAAACACGAGAAAGATGATGATGGTGATGACAATACTGAATTATATACCACCACAGATGAGTTCTTTGTTTGTTATAATTATGATATGGTCAACCTTGCTAATGATGATTCGAGTTGGATTCTTGACAGTGGTGCTACGTGTCATGTTGCAACACGAAAAGATTATTATTCATCTTACACACCAGGTGACTTCGGTGTTGTTAGGATGGGTAATACTGGGCTATCAAGGATTGCTGGTATTGGAGATATTTGCTTGAAGTGTGACACGGGGATGGAATTGGTTTTGCACAATGTAAAACATGTCCCAGATATGAGACTCAATATTATCTTAACAGGTCTTCTTGATGAAGATGGTTACCACAACAGTTCTGGTAATGGTTTGTGGAAAGTAACTCTCTGATCCTTGATTGTGGCAAGAGGAAAAAGGGAATCCAAGTTATACATGACACATCCGAAGATATCCAAGAGCATTGTCAATGTTGTAGACAATGATGATATGACCGAGTTATGGCATAAGAGACTTGGTCACATGAGTGAAAAGGGGATGTCTATTCTTTCTAAGAAGAATGTGTTATCTGGTGTGCATGATATCAACTTGAAGAAGTGTTCTCACTGTTTGGAAGGAAAGCAAACTAGACTTGGTTTTAAGAGTCATTCTTCTTTTAGAATGGAGAACATACTTGATCTGGTACATTCCGATGTTTGTGGTCCCATGAAGACTAAAACACTTGGTGGGTGTTCTTATTTTGTCACTTTCATCGATGATCACTTAAGAAAGGTTTGGATATATACCTTGAAGACCAAAGATCAAGTATTGGATGTGTTTAAGCAGTTTCATGCTTTAGTTGAGAGGCAGACAGGGAAGAAACTTAAATGTATTCGAACTGACAATGGAGGTGAATACATTGGCCCCTTTGATGCTTATTGTAGAGAGCATGGAATCCAGCATCAAAAGACTCCACCGAAGACACCGCACTTGAATGGCTTAGCAGAGCGGATGAATAGAACTTTGGTTGAGAGAGTCAGATGCTTGCTTTCACATGCAGGGTTGCCTGCTTCTTTTTGGGGTGAGGCTTTGAATACGGCGGTACATGTTATTAATCTAACCCCTTGTGTTCCTTTGCGTTTTGATGTTCCTGACAGGGTTTGGAGAGGCAAAGATGTTTCATACCGTCATTTACGAGTTTTTGGATGCAAGGCTTCTGTGCATATTCCCAAAGATGAAAGATCAAAGCTTGATGTGAAGTCTAAGCCATGTGTGTTCCTCGGGTATGGTCAAGATGAATTTGGGTATAGGTTGTATGATCCAGTTCAAAAGAAACTTGTTCGTAGCCGAGATGTAGAGTTTGAGGAAGATCAAACTTTGAAAGATGTTGAGAATGCTGAGAGGGAAACAATTCCTCAACATAATGATGATCTCATTGACTTGGATCCGGTTCCTCCTAAACATTTTGACCCACAGTTTGGAGATGATATTTAGAATGATGAAGAACAGGGTGCTGATGATGTTGATGATCAAGAGCAACCAAACTTAGATGAAGACGTTCATCCTGAGTTACCAGTACCTAATATGCCACCATTCATTCCGCTTAGGCGGTCTACTAGAGATCAACATCCTTCCACACGCTATTCTGCACATGAGTATGTTTTACTTACTGATGGGGGAGAACTCGAGTGTTATGCAGAAGCTATGGAAGATGAACACAAAAAGGAATGGTTTGAAGCCATGCAAGATGAGATGAATTCCTTGCATGAGAACGCTACTTTTGAGTTGGTAAAGTTGCCTAAGGGTAAGAGAGCTTTGAAAAACAAGTGGGTTTTCAAATTGAAGACTAAAGAGCATACTTCTAGACCGAGGTACAAGGCCAGATTGGTGGTTAAAGGTTTTGGTCTGAAAAGAGGTATTGATTTTGATGAGATTTTCTCTCCGGTTGTAAAGATGGGATCTATTCGAGTTGTTCTTGGTTTGGCGGCTAGCCTCGATCTTGAGGTGGAGCAAATGGATGTCAAGACAGCTTTCCTTCATGGTGATCTGGATAAAGAAATCTACATGGAGCAACCTGAAGGTTTTTAGGTTAAGGGGAAGGAAGAATACATGTGTATACTTCAGAAAAGTTTGTACGGGTTGAAGCAAGCACCGAGACAGTGGTACAAGAAATTTGAATCGGTCATAGGGAAGCAAGGCTACCGAAAGACCTCTTCAGATCATTGTGTTTTCTTTCAGAGGTTTGGTGATTATGACTTCATCATCTTGTTGCTATATGTTGATGATATGCTGATTGTTGGCAAGAACGTTGGAAGAATTGCCCAATTGAAGCGAGATTTGAGCAAGTCTTTTGCTATGAAAGACTTGGGGCCAGCAAAACAAATCCTTGGCATTCAGATTTTCCGTGATAGAGGTTCCAGGAAGTTGCATATATCACAAGAGCAATACATTGAGAAGGTCTTGTGCAGGTTCAACATGGATAAAGCTAAAGTGGTTAGTTCCCCTCTTACTATCAACTTTAAGCTAACTGATAAAGATTGCCCCTCTTCCAAAAAGAGTATTGAAAAGATGGATAGAGTTCCATATGCCTCAATGGTTGGTAGCCTGATGTATGCTATGGTGTGTACAAGGCCGGATTTAGCTCATGTAGTTGGTGTTGTCAGTCGGTTCCTGTCAAATCCTGGTAAGAAGCATTGGAAAGTTGTTAAATGGATATTTAGATATCTGCGAGGTACTTCCAAATTGGGTATCACATTTGGAAATGGAAAACCCATGCTTATTGGTTACACAGACTCAGATATGGCGGGAAATAAGGACAACATGAAATCCACTTCTGGATATTTGATGACATTTGCAGGGGGAGCTGTTTCATGGCAATCTAGATTTCAAAAGTGCGTGGCCTTGTCTACAACAGAGGCTGAGTATGTGGCAGCAACAGAAGCGTGCAAAGAACTATTGTGGTTGAAAAGGTTTTTGCAAGAACTTGGTTTCAAGCAACAACGTTATGCGGTTCTTTGTGACAATCAAAGTGCTATTCACCTTGCTAAGAATTCGATGTTTCACAAAAGAACAAAACATATTGATGTTCGTTATCATTGGATTAGAGATGCCATTGAAGATGGTATGTTTGAACTTAATAAAGTTCATACGGATGATAATGCTTCCGATATGTTGACAAAGGCTGTAGCAAGAGAAAAGTTGAAGGTGTGTTGCTCGATCGCCGGGATGGCGAACTCATCCTCATAGGCAGAAAAGGGTGAGATTTGTTGGGTATTTTTTCTTAGCCCATGAGGACTAATAGCCCAACACATTGAGGCCCATCTTAGGTCCATTTTCTAGACCCTTATTACTGCTTATCTTCAGTTTTTAGAAAGACTGTGAGATAAGTTTATGAAAAAAACAATAATAGAAAGAGAGAGAGATCAAAAGAGAGAAGTTTCGTTTTTCCCTGCAGCAGCCCACAAAACAGAAGATCCCCAGAGATTAAACCGTTGGATCGTCCCCATTTTTGGACAGCAGCTTCACAGCATCTTGGCCAACATTTTGGACGGTTGAATTTGTCTCAAGTGGTCTGAAAGTCGAGATACAAAGGCTGGAACAGAGGGCAGATTTTCTGGTGATGTTATTCCTCTTTTGTCTTTAGTTTGTTTCCATACATCTTGATGCTTTATTCCAAGTGTATGATGATTGTTGTATGCCTCTAGTATCTAGAGAAGATCTGATTGTATTGCTCTATTATAGGTGGTAGTGGATTTTAAGCGGCCTAAGGGTCCCTTGGTTTTTACTCTCGCCTTGAGAGGTTTTCCACGCAAAAAGCTTTGTGTTTTTGTGTGTTCTTGTTTGCTGATTTTGTTATTGGTTGGGGCTGATTTGATTGCATTAGATATACCCTATTTGTTAGCTTCCTCATAGGTTCATACGGGTTGGGAAAGTGTTGCCAAACGAAGGTTAATTCTGTATTTGTGTTTACCGTTGTGATGTTATTTCCCGTCATGTACCTCTATAAATTCATATCCTAATGGCTAATACTACATACCTTTTAGTATTGTCGCATTTTTAGTATTGTTTTGGTATTATATTTCTTTATATATTTTTTCGGTATGTTTTCTTTTGTAGTTCCTTTCGAAAAAGGATTGATAACTTATATCAATCTAAAGTACGTTCTTTTAACACATGGGAATGTAGTCTTAGACATTATGATCAGACTATATATATGTGTAGGACTGCAGGATAAGATAGTTTTCTTTTGGTTGCTTTTGTTGCAATTTTATTGTATCCGAATGATATGAGTTTATAAGGGTGTAAGGTTCATTTCACCCATGTTACGATCGTTTTGAGACATCACAAATTACTATCCTTCAAATGGTTTTGATTTTAAACGTGTCAATTTGTTTCATATATATACATATAAACGTGATTTGTTGTCAATGATTCTCGCAATCTTTCTACGGACCTAACAATTTTGTAGCTTCATGATATGTTATATCTTTTCAACTTTATGTATTTAACTCTTCAAAACTTATATAAACATCAAAAAAAATAATAATAATAAAAAAAAAAGAAAAAAAAAATGTTATACCCGGGCAACGCACGGGTATTGCACTTGTTCATTCTCTTTTGTTATGATATGCACGTAGCAATATATTTATTTGTTATACAACTATTTTAAACGTAATTATAAAATATTAAGACAAAAAGTTATGTCACATGTACCACTAAAAATCTACGAACAATAACAATAACTAAAAACTTAACAAATTTCCATACATACGAGAAGATGAGAAACTTATACAAGAGTTTTACTGAAAAATTTAATGCATTTGCGGGAGTAGTTCACACCTAGTAATGGGTCATGAGGTACGGAGTGTACACTCATAATGTTTCTGAACACCCTGACTCTATAGTGGTAAAGTTCAGAATGTTTGTATTGTTAGGCAAAATTAATACTGCTAGTACTAATGCTAGTATTGTTAGGCAAAGTTAATATTGCTAGTATTATTGTTAGTACTGCTAGGCAGAATTAATACTGCTAGTATAAATGTTAGTACTGTTAGGGCAGAGTTACTATTGCTAGTGTTATTGGAATTAACTTGTAACAGGCTTTAACATATTCAAGTGACAGTTATAACTGCTTAATGATTACGTTTAATTGGTCGCTATAATGAGGATAATTATGAGGCGATTAATAGGCCGATTAATCCTCATAATTCTTTGATTAGCTATGAGTACTTTCCTATAAATAGGAAATCACATATGCATGAAAAAAACAACACTGAAAACATAAACACCTGGATGCAAAAGGGTATATTGATTTGTGACTAAATCATTAACATACATTTGGTCTTATCTCAAGTCGATATTCATGATACCCAGACATTATGGTCAAATAGTTTACTTTGAACATTGATTACACGATTTCAAATGATATTCGGTAATCAATCATGGTAATTAGTTACATTATTGATTATCTTTATCCTTCTCTGGGCACTTAATCCCCCAACAAGTTTTTCTCTTTTATTACAATTTTTTTTTTTTCTTTTACTGAAAAGCAAATTTTACGCAAAAGTTAATTGTCAATTTATAAATCACAGTCATCTTCTCAGATGTGTACATATACGAGATGTGAATACCTTGAAAAGCTGTTTGATTCTTACATTTGCAAAAGTCATTAGTATCCATATGGACTTTAACAAACTCTTTTGTTAACATGCAAAAAAGAGTTAATTACATAATTGGTTCTTAAGGTTTATCGGATCTTTCATATATTGTCTATGTGTTTTTTTTAAGCGGGTCATATCTTTGTTGTTTTGACCCATTACGAGTTTGGTCCCTTGACCACTAATTATGTTAGTTGACCGGTAAAATGAGATAAAAAGACAAAAATACCCTTACTTATTATTATTATTATTATCATTATTATTTAACAATGAATATACCATCTACGGATCTGCACATGTCCAATAACTTCTTCAAGCTTTATCTAGAATCCAGAAACTTAAATCAACCCCCTCTCATATTCAACCCATCTCTAACTACTAATACTAGAAACGTAATTCATATAATTCAACCCCCTCTCATTCCAAAAAGAAACACACTCATATTCATCAACCCTCTCATTCCAAAAAGAAACACACTCATATTCAACCCCCTTTCATTCTATAAAAGCCAGAAACATAATACATCATCTCTCTACAATATCACTTATCCCAACAATAACTAGAACACTTTTCCCATAGTTTAACCCAAAATATTGTCTCGCAACACTTAAAACAACCTCAACAACTTCAAACCCCAACTCGTTATTCAAAAACGCACCACAACCAACTCCAAACACAAAGCTCTCGGACTAAACCCTTGCTGAATAACAATCAAGAAAAGAACAGACACCATAGAGTCAAAAACGGGTGAACCAAAACACTAGTACCAACCAACAACAAACTCACCCACACTTCTCTTTCTTTTCCATTAATCCAAACACGCCGCAGATTTAGATGGCTCACGACACGATACGACACGTTAGTTGCTAAAAAAAACCAAAAATTATTGAAACCCACACCACCATAAAACCGCTAACACACGCACATTGGTGGTGTTTGGCACCCGGATCTGATAACTGTTGTTGATGGGTTTTGGGTGTTGAGATTGTGATGGGTGTCGATACCTAGTTGATAATGTGGTAATAAGCGGTGGACTGGTTGTTGTGGAAGAGTCGCCGGTGTTGAGCGGTGGTTGGCCGGTTGCCATTGGTGGTGGTTGGAGTATTTTAGAGAGAAGAAATGTATGTGAGAGATGTTAAAAGTAAGTGTAAAGATTAAGTGTAAATTACTAAAATTAGATGTTGTTTAATAAAATACATGAAAAGACCAAAATACCTTTTAAGATAACAGTCAACTAACAGAAGTATTGGTCAAAGAACCAAACCTGTAATGGGTCAAAACCATAAGGATATAACCCCCTTAAAAAAACACAAGGACAATATATGCAAGATCTGGTAAAGCTCAAGGACCAATTAAGTAATTAACTATGCAAAAAATAATATAGCAATATATATTTATTTGTTTATTACTTTATTTTCTTTATACCTACTCGTTTAAACGTATACTTATAAAATATCAAGAAAAAGTTTGTTAAAATACAACATACATACATGGGAATTTCTAACTTGTGCTACGGTGGTAGAGGTTAAGGGGTATTAAATGAACTCAAATGACCATATTCACATATTCGTTGATATTAATAATTTTCTAAATTTATGATGTCTATTAAAGTTACCCATGTTTTATATGGAAATTAAGTTATATAAAGAAACATTTGTCTTCATTAAACACTTATAAGCTTGTGCCACCTTGGCACAAGTTAGAAAACCCATGCATATAAACAGGTGCCATGTTTTCCACAGTACAACTTCTCCATTTTTAACTTTGGTTGGTGATTTCCGCTCAACTAGTTTGGACAACTGGCAATGTAATTTATTTTTAAGTAGTAACGCAATTTTTTAATTTTGGCGATTTCCCAAAATGACCCGTTTTCTTAGTTTTGGACCTTTAGGCTAGTTTTTCAGGCTCGATCCGTACTCATCGGCATCACATGTTTGTGCCTCCAAACTAAGAGCACAAAGTATCATGTGTCATTGGTGTGCCAAATGCATGTCATTCGTGTGCTAACCATACCGGAGCATCGTGTCATTCGTGAGCCAAACGTTTTGAGCCAATGCAATGGGCTCAAGCCATTTGCATTTTTTTTTATTGTGAGTGGGTGGGTATTTTTAGTGAGGTATTTTGTGGGACCCAATAACATGTTAGTGGTGTGTTATGAGGGAGGGTGTTTTAGTTATTGATATGTTATTGAGAGGTGTATGATATAGCACTGAGATAGCATACCAATAACGTGTGATTTGTATCTCCCTCACCTTGTGCTCTAATATTTAGTATAAGCAATCACGTGGTGCCCAACAAAGAGCACAAGGTATCACAATGACGGATAACACGTTATTGGTATGCCACCTCAGCGCCACATCATTCACCTCCCAATAACACACCAATAACTAAAACACCCTTTCTCATAACACGCCATTAACATGTTATTGGGTCTCACAAAATATCCCACTAAAAATACTTACTCACTCACAATCAAAAAAATAAAAACACAAAATAAATGAATGGCTTGAGCCATTTCACTAGCTCAAATGTGTTTGGCTCACCAATGGCACAAAGTGACAGTACCATTTGACTTACCAATAACATGAAAATGAGACGAATGGCGTGTTAAATGTAATGCATACAGTGTGCTCTAAGAAGTAGCTAGTTAACACATTGTTAGAGCATTCCCAACAATAACACCATAACATCAATAACACCCTCCACGTAAGTGTCACATCAGCTTTAACATTTCACCTTAACATCCCAAAAAACACCCACAACAATAACATCCCAATAACATCAATAACATTCCCAACAATTTACAAAAACAACCCCTCATTTAAGGGCACATAAAAAAAAAAAAAAAAAAAAAAAAAAAAAAAAAAAAAAAAAAAAAAAAAACTAGCGTTATGGAGAAAACGGGCAGGGACTAAAGCTGCAATAACGCTGGAGGTCCAAAGGGTTAACGCCACTAACGGCGTTATTTAACACACCAACGGCGTTATGCCGTTATGATTGAACATGCTCTTAGTCATTATTTAATATATTAATGTGAACTTAAATAGTCAATTAATTAGAGAACATGACAGCACACATTGTATGATTTCATATCCATCATTTTCTAAATCTAATATCTTAATTAAAGATTAATTGCAATCTGCCAGATCGATTCGCTTCACGACTAAGCAATCTCTAACGTGGCTGTCGACATAAAAAGTTAACTAAATCGTTTATGTTGACTGACACAAACAAAGTATTGCATATTTAAGAAAAAAAAAAAAAAAAAAAAAAAAAAAAAAAAAAAAAAAAAACCGACAATAAAATTTTAGCAAACTTAAGCTTTTTATACATAGACCATTATTTATCAAGATTATCAGGATCAGGGTGGAAACGAATCGAGCCGAGTCCGAGCCTGTCAGAGCTTGGGCTCCGCTCGTTTAAGTTTTAAAAAGCTCGAGTTTGAGCTCAGCTCGTTTCGAGCCTTAAGCTTTAAGCTCGAGCTCGGCTCGTGGTATATTATATAGGCTCGGGTTCGGATCAAGCTCGACTCGTTTATACGAATTGGCAAATAAAGGTTAAAGCTTGGCTAGAGCTCGAGCTCGGCTCGTAATATATCTTTATTGAGCTCGTTAATAAGCTCGAGCTCGACTCGTATATTACTTAAAATATCATAATGTCGTTTAGGTTCGTTTAGGCTCACGAGCCCAAACGAGCTTTGTATGTAAAGCTCGGGCTCGAACTCGATTAATAAACGAGCTACAACTTAGGCCCGAGCTCGGGCTCGAGCTCGTTTAGGCTCGGCTCGTTCGAGCTTTTTACCGATCTGATCCCGAGTTTTTCACGAGCTGCTTGGCTCATTTCCACCCCTAGATCATATTATACAAACCCCCTATGATGTGATATAAGGGGTGGTCAAAGATGTTTTTTGTCCCATATTTATTTTCAGTATAATACAGTTTTTTACAGTTTTCAGTTTCGTTTTTTTGACAGTTTTAAGCGTTTGACTTATTAAATTTTATATTTTATGTTTCGCATTTTCATGTTTATAGTTATTTTATATAAATCAAATTATAAAAATAAAAAATAATAAAAAAATGCAAAAATGGAGAGGGGTGGCTTTTGTAAAAAAGGAGATCGTATAACTTGTCCCTATCATGATATGTTGTATAGGTTAGAGCACCCGGAGTCCCCTCGTTGTTCAAGTTCGCCGTCCACCGTGAACGCTCGTTGTCCTTCGTTTTGACACCGACGTGGCTCGCCATCCGTCGCCGTGATTGCTGCCGTCGTCTGCACGACGAAGATGAAAGTGTACTTTATTTTATTTTATTTTTTTTCTCTCTTTTTTTTTTTTTTTTATAGATAGTGATATTGAAATGTTTTTAATAAGGTGATATTGTGGAGGTTTTTAACAAGGTGAAGTGTGTTTATAGATAGTGATATTGAAAGGTTCGTAGAGGAAAAAAAATGCAAACGTAAACGCATAATGATGAAACATTTAAACTGAAACTTGAACAACTAACTAAAAACATGAAATACATAATACGCTTAAACATAAAAAAACTACAGAATCTCCCTAATAAAAACAACATAAAAACATGAAATACATAAAACTACTAAAAACTTAAAAAAACGAATTATCTGAGTCCCAACCCTCAGAATTGGTTGCCGGAGAATTAAACTCTCCATTAAAGTATCGACTCTCCATTATGTCGAAATAGTTGTCTTGGAGGTACTGAGCTTCCCGTGCTTCTTGCTCACGGCGAGCAGCCTCTTCACGTGCCTGCTCTTCCGTAATCTCCCTAACGTTTTCTTCATCTTGTTCCAATTGCCGGAGGGAAGCCTCACTTAACCCGCTAGGGTGGTTTTGAAAATCCACCTGTGGACTGTTCATAGGTGGAGTTGGAACAATTGGGAGGTATGGTATGTTTTCAAAACCCACCGGAAAGACATTTTCCGGTGGTGTTGAGTAAACTTCAAACTCTGGCAGAGTTGGAAAGCTGGTTGTTAAATCCAAGATCCGGACTCAACTAGAGTGTATAGTAACGATGATTGAACATGCACAGCGGAATAATAAGAATACAATCAAAGTTACCAACAAGGTTTTTCTAATAAAACTAATGATCCTCTATGGATCTTTACACCCTCTCTATAGAGGTTTTTCTTGAATGTTTTTCTCAAAAAAACTTGTTACAATACAATAGACCTAAGTTCCTTTTATAGACAAGGAACACTATTCCCTTTATTGGGAAAAGTACAAGCATGCAACTAAAGTACAAGCATGCAACTAAATAATAAATATAAAACCCATACGCATGCCCATGCTATCCTTGAGCAGTCCACTAAAGCTAACCTCGGGCAGTACAATAATAAAGATGGGCTAACATAAAAATAATAAAACTCATGCACGCCCTACCCAGCTGCACGGCTTCAGCAGAAACAAGGCTTCACCACTTCAGCAGATTCCACGGCTTCAGTACTTCAGCAGAATCCACGGCTTCAGTACTTCAGCAGAATCCACAGCTTCAGTACTTCAGCAGAATCCACTGCTTCAGTATTTCAGCTGCTTCACTACTTCAGCAGAATCCATGGCTTCAGTACTTCAGCTGCTTCACTACTTCAGTAGATTCCACGGCTTCAGTACTTCAGTAGACCTATATCTCCACTACTTCAGTAGAATAACTTCAGCATAGTTCCTACTTTTGTATGTTTATAGAACTTCAGCAGAAACTCTTCTTCAGCAGAATCACTGTTTCACAGAATTCCCAACAATCCTCCCCTAAACTGGAATTTAAATGATACTGATTGTAGAAGCCAAGAGGATTGAATCATTTAAGTTCCAGTTTCCAGATCTTAAATAATTTCAGAACTAGAGGATTTTTTTTTTTTTTTTTTTTTTTTTTTTTTTTTTTTTTTTTTTTACCAACAAAGCTTCCCAACAATCCTTCCCAACAATCTTTAACACTTCAGAACCAGAGGATTGTACTCGAACATCAGCAAAGAAACAAAATAATTTCATCTCTATGATGACCAACTTTGAAACACCAGATCTTTGCAGCAACAAATGACAACATGTACATCAAAACATATACGTTTCATACTATTCTCATCACTTCCAGGTGTGTTAACTCCTGTGAGAGGTGAATCATTGAAAATAATGGATTTGATGTCTCTTTACCAATAGCCATTACTACTGGAGTAGCCAAATGTTTAAGTTCGAAAACTATGGTACACTGATAACCGTCTGATTTATTGGCAAACCAGCAACCATATAACGGATTTGATATGTCTTTACCTGGAGCCGTTTGCTCAGGACTAGCCAACTCTTTGATGGAATGCCGTCATCATCATGGTGAGTTGATTACCATTTATGGATTTCCGCAGCCTTTACCACAAGCCATAATCTTGTGGGCTAGTCAACTCTTGTGTCAGAAAGACATGGTGAGATGAAAACCATTAGGTGTGGTAATTAACCAACACCAAAACCTGTAATCAAGAAAAGAAACTGAACACAGATAGGTTAGAGTTTTTTTTTTTTTTTTTTTTTTTTTTTTTTTTTTTTTTTTTTTTTTTTTTAATCACTAAAACACAAGAAATAACACGATTTTTTTTTTACCAAAAAAAGAATAAAAATACCAAAACATGTACAAGATACCATCAGGCAGCAGCAGAAACCAAAGACAATTGTAGTGTCAGCAGAAACACTAAGCCTCCCCTCAGGCGTATGAGGATCCAACATCTGCAAAAATGGTTAGAATACAAAAACAATACAACTATAAGCCTCCCCTTAGGCTTATGCCTCCCCTCAATCAATGCACCTGACAAAGACTCTTGTTCTTGGGTACCCAGAATGAACATTTCCTGTGAGTTTTCCAAGAATAACATGTTGAGGGCTTAACAACAGTTGCCACACTAACTCCACCATGTGCCTTATTCATATGAGATACATAAGGTGTATATGACTGAAAATAAGAACTTTTAGGTCTATAGGGGATAAGCCTAGCCTTACTGTTCCACCATCCAGTAGTAACTGGTGAAGAATATCCTCCACTAGAGGGAACTAGAAAAGGCCTATTAAGCCTGTCAGCAGAAACAGATGCATACACCTTTGGTTTACCAGTAGGAACTGGTTTACCTGCTCTCACATGTGCAGCTTTGGGAACAAATGGAGGAATACTAGCAACATTAGTCCATGTGGGTCTAGAGGTCTTATGGCTAGAGGAAACACCCATCTTTTTCTCATGATAATCACAGTCTTTAATAAGATGGAGTTTACTACCACACACAAAACAAGTTTTCTTCTTAAAAGGCTTATTCTTAACACAACTTTGTTTATTACATTTAAACTTATCAGGAACAAAACTAGAAGCAAGATTGTGTTTAACAGAAAAAGCAGTTGGATCTGTTTTGGGCTCATCATCAGTTACTTTGGACTTGGGTGTGGTCATGGGAATGTGCCTAGGTGAGTCAGACTTCTCACTTGAATCACATGAGGCATAGTCAGAGGACTTTAGATCTGATGACTTGTCACTTGTAGAACAAGAGACAGCGTCAGCAGTTTTGCTACTAAGGTCTGGTAAGTCACTTGACTTTTTGCCATATAAATGGTGTGATCCATCAAGGTCAACTGTAATGGACAGGTCAATGGGCATGAATTCACCTCTAATGGGTCCACGTACAGCATGTAAATCACCTTCTTTCACAAAATTAGCTAATCCTGGAGGTGTAGATTTACGAGTGTCATCCCTAGCTTCTATTCCTACATACTTCTTAAAGCCTAAGCCTATAGGAGTATTAGGATTTTGACTAGCATAGATGTGACTAGCTAACTTGTTTCCATTCAACAACCATTCTTTATGCCTAGTAATTTCCTCATCTAGTCTCTCTTTTAGCACTAGGTTTTCAGAGACTACAGTAGCCTTTTTCTTTCTCAGTGCGCTTTAAATCAATTCTAGCAAATTCTAGATCACTTTCTAGCACCCTAATCTTTTCATCATAAGCCACTTGATTCTTTTGAAACCACACCTTTTGTCTTTCTAAGGTTTTTAAAGCATGTTTATAAGCTTCATTGTCAACATAGCATGCATTAAACTTAGGTTTCATATCATCATATGCTTCTTTTAGTTCATTATATCTCTCTTTACAACTATAATCACAAGTATGTACCTGAGAGATGCCCATGAAAGCAAATGGAGGACCAGCAAATCCTTCAGCATAACCTTCAGCATCAACTTCCTTGCTCATCTTCTTGAAATCAGCCTTTTCACCAAACCTTGCTTTGAGAGCATTCCATATAAGACTTCCATCATCCATATGGCGAAAATCTGCTACATGATCAGCAGGAATAGATTTAAGCAAGATAGTTATGGCCTTTGACTCTCTTTGCACAGCCATGTGTTCATCCGCAGTCGATGGAGGACGAATAATGAAGTTACCATCACGATCACGTCCAACCCTTTTTAAACTGTTGCCATTTTGGATCACCTTCCAGACATTTATATCATTATTCATGATCCAGTGTTCCATCTTTTTAGCCCAGACTTCGTACTCATCATCCATCAAATAAGGAAATATAACATCATCCCTATTATTATCAAATTCTGCCATGTTGAGGAGAAAAGATTGCACAGAGCTGAATGTAGCAGTAAAATTCCAGCAACAACCTTATGAACTTCAGCAGAAACAATAAAATAGTGGGGACCCAAATTTTGTTTAACCTTACGTAAACCTTCAGCAGCAACGGCGGAGAGGTTTTTAAATGATTGCACAGAGCTGAATCAGGTAACCCTTTTCCCCACGTCAACCAATCAAAAAGTGTTTATGTCATACCACGACAAGAATATGGAAATCAAATTATTGACCCCATCAATCTTTTATGAATTCGTTTTTTTTTTTTTTTTTTTTTTTTTTTAAGTATAAAGACGACATTTTTTGGTCTTTAGTGACACTTTTTGGTGTTACTAAAAACTTGAAAAATTCAACTTACATGATGGTGTCTGCAGCAGTTTTCTGGCACGTGTATCTTTTGACTGAGACCTCAGATCAACAATCCCTTCGGTGGAAAGTTAGATGAGTATATAGAGAAGCTCCAGCCAAAATTTCAGCCTGATCCAACGGTTCACGAAAAAGTTATGATCGTTTGAAAACTGTGCTGCAGAAACATTACGAATTTTTAACGATGATTGAAAGGTACAATGAAAGGTCCAATGAAGCTCCCCTTACCACAGAGCAATCTGCTGGTGGAGCTGAGGACCCTATTACACTCTCATCTGTCTATGCTCTTGTCAACAGGTATGCTGCTGAGGTTACAAGTCTGAAAAAGGAGCTTGCAGAGACCAAGTCTTCTCTTGGACGTAAGATTGAAGAACTGCAGAATCAAGTCAAGGACTTAGAGGACAAACTCAAAGGGAGATCCAAAAGGAAGCTTGTGGTTTCCTCTGATGAAGAACAAGAAGTACCTCATTTTGAGTCTCTGGATATGTTGGCTGATGTTTCTCTCAATGATCCTGCATCAGTAGCTGCTACTTTATCAAGGAAGAAGGAACCTGTCCTTTACAAAAGAAGAAGGAGATCCTCTTCACATAAGGCTTCTTCTGAAGCTTCAAAGAAACCTGGAGCTGATAAGGATGCATCTGCTGATGTGATAATGGAGGATGTATCTTCAGATCCTAATCAATCTGCATCAGTTCAAGAACCAACAGACCTTTCACCTTCAGCAGATCTGTCAGACATTGCTACTATGACCACTCCAGTTGATAATCTGCATCAACATGTTGACCTAGGTACTGCAACAGAGATTCCTATAGTTGATCTAACTGAAGAAGAGTGTGTTAAGCAGCCTGATGCTAAAGGGAAAAATGTCATCACTGAAGATGAGATTGGTCCTAACCTGGTGAGTGAGGAGGAAAGACTAGGTCAAGCAAGTAGATTGGCTGAGTTTGAGAAGTCAAAGGAAAGTGTAGCATTGGCTAAACAACTTGAAACAGAGGAATTTTCATCTTTAACTCCTGAGAGAAGAAAAGAACTAGATGAACTGAGGGTTCAGATGCCTGCTGAACACTGGGATATTATCACTCAGCAAGTCATTTCAAGACCTTCTCTGGCTCAAAGTATACTAGGTGGAGATTTCCTCAGTGACAATTATGTGGAGCGAATGATGGCTCAGGGAAGACAAAGGAAGCAAGAAGCAATCGCACAAAAGAGGGCCATCAAAGCTCAGAAGGCCAAAGACAAACCTCCCTCTAAAGCTGAAATAAGAAGGGTGGTGAAGAACCAATGCTCAATGTACAGCTCTGGCCTCACTATGAAACAAGTCATGGCGTTTCCTGATCATGTCCTGTATCGCAAATATAACCGAATAATGCAGGAAAGATCATCATCTTCAACACATTCTACCAACTTAAAAAGGATTTCAGAGAATGAGGCTGTTCAAGAAGCCAAAAGACTCAAGTCAGATGATGCTCCACCCACGGTGACTTCTCCAGTCATTCCTGCTGAAGCAACTTCTGAAGTTGCTTCCTCTACTAACAAGGGTCAATCTGCTGAACCATCTTCCATTTATCCTGAAGCACCTGAAGCATCAGCTCCCACTCCCTCAGTAACACCTGTTGTCACACTGGAAGATTCCAGAGTTAATGAAGCTGATATCACAGAAACCAAAACAGAAAGGGCGATAAAGATGATCCACAGGATGAATGCACTTCGTGTTCCAACCAAGTCTCCATCTACCACTTCAAGTCCTTCCACAAATGTTCACGATGAAAATGCTCCCTCTGGGGAAATCTATATGCCTGGTAGGAGGAAGAAGAGTATGGCCAAAAGATCTCCTTTGGATCTTGAAGCTGATGACTCAACTTTCATTATAGAAGGGTCTGCTGCTGATTTTCCTGATGGAAATTCAGATGAGGTGATAGCCTGGAAATAAAAGGATGATCAGATGAATGTTCTTCTTCGAAGGGACTCCACTTCAATGGAATTCACCTTTCTGAAGGAAATTCTACACTTGGTAGACAGGGCAGACTTACTTTCTCTGATACCAATTGTTAAATCCAAGATCCGGACTCAACTAGAGTGTCTAGTAACGATGATTGAACATGCACAGCGGAATAAAAAGAATACAATCAAAGTTACCAACAAGGTTTTTCTAATAAAACTAATGATCCTCTATGGATCTTTACACCCTCTCTATAGAGGTTTTTCTTGAATGTTTTTCTCAAAAAAACTTGTTACAATACAATAGACCTAAGTTCCGTTTATAGACAAGGAACACTATTCCCTTTATTGGGAAAAGTACAAGCATGCAACTAAAGTACAAGCATGCAACTAAATAATAAATATAAAACCCATACGCATGCCCATGCTATCCTTGAGCAGTCCACTAAAGCTAACCTCGGGCAGTACAATAATAAAGATGGGCTAACATAAAAATAATAAAACTCATGCACGCCCTACACAGCTGCACGGCTTCAGCAGAAACAAGGCTTCACCACTTCAGCAGATTCCACGGCTTCAGTACTTCAGCAGAATCCACGGCTTCAGTACTTCAGCAGAATCCACAGCTTCAGTACTTCAGCAGAATCCACTGCTTCAGTATTTCAGCTGCTTCACTACTTCAGCAGAATCCATGGCTTCAGTACTTCAGCTGCTTCACTACTTCAGTAGATTCCACGGCTTCAGTACTTCAGTAGACCTATATCTCCACTACTTCAGTAGAATAACTTCAGCATAGTTCCTACTTTTGTATGTTTATAGAACTTCAGCAGAAACTCTTCTTCAGCAGAATCACTGTTTCACAGAATTCCCAACAATCTGATGTCATATGTTTTGATGTACCTGATGTCATATGTTTTGATGTACCTGATGTCATATGTTGCTGCAAAGATCTGGTGTTTCATAGTTCAGTCATCATAGAGATGTTCTTCTTCTGATTCTTTGTTGCTGATCCTCAAGAACCGAGACATTCATAGCTCAGAAGTGCCTACGAATTGGGGAGGATCTAGTTTGGAAATTTTTCATAATAAGAATACAATCAAAGTTACCAACAAGGTTTTTCTAATAAAACTAATGATCCTCTATGGATCTTTACACCCTCTCTATAGAGGTTTTTCTTGAATGTTTTTCTCAAAAAAACTTGTTACAATACAATAGACCTAAGTTCCTTTTATAGACAAGGAACACTATTCCCTTTATTGGGAAAAGTACAAGCATGCAACTAAAGTACAAGCATGCAACTAAATAATAAATATAAAACCCATACGCATGCCCATGCTATCCTTGAGCAGTCCACTAAAGCTAACCTCGGGCAGTACAATAATAAAGATGGGCTAACATAAAAATAATAAAACTCATGCACGCCCTACACAGCTGCACGGCTTCAGCAGAAACAAGGCTTCACCACTTCAGCAGATTCCACGGCTTCAGTACTTCAGCAGAATCCACGGCTTCAGTACTTCAGCAGAATCCACAGCTTCAGTACTTCAGCAGAATCCACTGCTTCAGTATTTCAGCTGCTTCACTACTTCAGCTGCTTCACTACTTCAGCAGAATCCATGGCTTCAGTACTTCAGCTGCTTCACTACTTCAGTAGATTCCACGGCTTCAGTACTTCAGTAGACCTATATCTCCACTACTTCAGTAGAATAACTTCAGCATAGTTCCTACTTTTGTATGTTTATAGAACTTCAGCAGAAACTCTTCTTCAGCAGAATCACTGTTTCACAGAATTCCCAACACTGGTTTCCGGCAAGTGATTTGGGGTTGGAAAGCTGGTTTCTGGCAACTTCTCTAGGCTGGGGAATTGCTGAGAAAAATCTTTGCGAGACATTTTTTGTGTGTGAATTGTGTTATTTGTGTGTGAATTGTGACTGGTAGGATACTATATATAGGCTCATATAATCCCGCTGAAAACTAAACCGTTTGAATTTAAAATTTGAATTTGAATGTTAAAGTACCCCGCTAAACAGTATAAGGTTTTTGAATTTGAATTTAAAATTTGAATTTGAATTTGCCCGCTCAACAGTATACGGTTTTTTATTTGAATTTAAAATTTGAATTTGAATTTGGCCGTTCAACAGTATACGGTTTTTGAATTTGAATTTAAAATTTCGAATTTGAATTTGAATTTGAAAACCACCCTTATAAATAACAATTTATAACCACCATTTTTTCACATCTACATCAATTAAAAAAAAAAAAAAAAAAAAAAAAAAAAAAAAACACAAATATCTCAAACTCTGAAGTGGAACAAGTCTGAAGAAATCTTGCTTGCGCAAGTTTGGATAGAAATTTCGCAAGCTATAGATATGGAAAATAACCTTTCCGAAAATATTTTTTTGGAACGACGTTATGCATATGTTCAATAATCAGACAACCGATGACCATCGTACAAAAAATTCAATCACGGGTAAATGGACGAGGATTAACGTCGATTGCAAAAAGTTCAACGCAATTTACAAACAGTTGCAGCGTCGAAGTGCTCAAAATGACCACACTCATCTCGAAAATGCGAAACTAAACTTGCAGCAACAATTTGGTGGAAAAGAGTTCAAGTATGTTCACGTTTGGGAGATTTTGAAAAATTACCCGAAGTGGGATGTCGAAAATTAAATCCAGTAGTATGTGTTGTGTTTTTTTTACTCGTGTTGTTGTTTTTTCTCCGTATCGTGTTGTTTTTTTATTATTGTGTTATGTATTGTATTTTTAAATTGAATGAAATGAATTTATTTAGTTTATTTGGAAATGAAAATTGAATAAAAAAAATAAAGTGGTAGTGGTGGGCCCCAAATGAAGAGGTTGAGGTTTGTTATGAGTGAGGAGGAGGTTTGTTGTGGTTAGTTGTGGAAAAATGGGATGCTGATGTGGCGCTGAGGTGACACGACGACGAGCCTTAAGCTCGTTTTGACACCTAGTGCTCTTAGTCACACAAAGTCCTGATTTATAAATCCTTGTCACCGTCGGCATCACACGTTTGTGCCTCGATTGTAGTATTTATATAAGCAATCACGTGCAATGGAAACATTAAGGGTGCGTTTAGTTGGAGAAAAAATTCTCTTGTTTTCTATCTCTAGTTTTGTAAAAATTTAGATGGGAAATTTATCTCCACAATACACTTGAAAACATAAAAAATGCGTTTAGTTGATATTTGTATTTTCTATTTTGAAGAAGGAGAAGGAGGGTTGGGGTTACAAAGGAAAACAAAGAAAACAACTAAAATTTGTTTTCTAATTTTCCTTGTTAGATTAGGAATAGGGGATTTTGTGTTTTGCAAAATAGTTGGTTGAAAAATGATAATTTGAACGCGATCTCTATTTTCCTTGTTTTCCACAAAACATTTTGTGAAAAACAATGGTGTTTTCCCCCAACTAAACGCACCCTAATCTTTTGATCAGTTTCTTTGTCGAAATCCACCTTTCTAGCAATTGAACCACTTTGTTTCCTGTAGTTACTCTTTGGAGGACTTCTACTTTGTGGCGTAGTTGGAGATAAACGTTGAACTGGAGAATGTTTGCTATTGGAACTTGTTTCCTTTGGTGGAGTTTCTACAGCCGTAGCGGAAGGAATTCTTGGGCGTATAGCAGGGAATTTCCTTGTGCCATTATCTGGTTTGAATGGTTATAAAAATAACATAAAAATCACTAACTAAAATAAATTATATTACTAATAGTTAACAAATATGAAAGATGTAACAAAAGTCATAATTATTGTAAAATGGAAATCAATGGGCGGTGCTATCAAGAAAGTGATCAAACAAAATCAAAGCATATAATACACAATTACACATGACATCCATTTATTCATTTAATTATCATAAAGTGTGGCTATTTCCCAACCAACATATACCAAGAATCCAAAACCACCAAACTGTATTAATAAATAACATAAAAAGGAAACAAAACAAAATGTTTCATGTTCCAACTTTAATCATTTGAGTTAGTATGAAACAGTTAAGGCAGCTTTCACTACAAAAAAACTAGTTAAATTTTCCACATTTTAAAGGCCAATTGGCCACGGTTAAAAATGTGTAAAATTATAAATTCCACACTTGCTCATGTGTGGTAATAATGGTTGTGACAAATTTTGCTACACATATAAGTGTGGACATATTATCCAAATGTCTATGGTTAAAAGTGTGAAAACACTCTTTGAATGTCCACACTTAAAAGTGTGGCAAAATTGTAAAAAGATGCTTACAATTAAAAGTGTGGCAAAATTGCCAAAATGTCTACACTCATTAGCGTGGATATATTTTTGGAAAAAGAAAAAAATAAAAAAGAAATTACATACAAATATCTAATTTTTCAAAAACATAATGCAGGAACAAAATATAACAAAACTGAAGCAAGAACCAATTTTCCAGTAATATATAATTTTCTAGGAATAAAATTACATACAAGATATTTCAAAATGTGCACTCATTAGTCAAATGCTATTTATTAATCAATCATTTAGCATGTTTTCCAGTAACATACAAAATTACATACAAGATATCAGCAATCTTCGCTTTTATTGACCAGCTTCATCACGTACTATCACCGACATCCTCTTCCTAGAGCTACCAAATTCTAACAAATTCAATAGCTTGTATTCCATATAATTAGACATTTATTTGTAGTGTTAGCATGATAAACCAAAGATCATAAAAATAAAGAATGGTCAGGAAAAGAAACGGACCTTTTGACCTCCACTTCTGATGAATCGATCTCTTTAACAAACTATAACAACTCGTAAATTCCCCTACCGATTTTCGCGGCTATATTTTTTTTCTTCTTCGTTTCGAACTTTAAACACGACAAGTCACGGGATATTTTTTTTTCACATCGACCTCGATAATAAATTTTTATAAAAAAAATAAATAATAAACTTTTATATTTTTATTTTCTACCGGGCCTCTAAGCCCAACACTACCCGACCCTATACATTTTAAATTTCTTGGGCTCGCATGTTTTATCCAACCCAACCCAACTCTTATCTATTCTCTTGGGCCTAGCCTTTTGTTTCCCAACCCAAACACCCGCGATAAATTTTGGTAACACAAAGTTTTACTTAATTTCCTATGTTTCTGTGAACACTAACGCACCAAGCAAACCAAAACAACATACACTATTTTAATCTTGTGACTCAAATAGTGGCAAGTAAAAATTCGAAATATTGTTCCCATGTTCTGTGATGACCCCAACGAGACTCCAAACACAAGCAAAACAAAAACATTTTGTCAAACTTTATTCTTGTAAATGTGTATAAGTATTATTGGTATCTTGTTTCCTTGTTTTGTGATAGTTAACGAGGCAAGACCCAAAAACAAATTCCAACTTTTGAGCTATTATATCATGCGTGTATAAGAAAGAGGAGACAAAGACTTTCTTTGAAGCCACCCTAATGTCCCTCTATCACTAGCCTAAACCTAATATTAAACAAATACGTACTAACCTCTTGACCACCTTTTTGCCTTCATTAACCAATGGTTTTTATGTCTCCTTGATGAGACCTCTCCAAGCGTGCCCCAACAAATCAGCCGAATACCATGCCTACTTTGATAATGACTTAACCTCAAGCATGCTTGACCATCTCTTTCACTTGACAAAGACAACACCAATTCATACTTCAAGGTTATGTTACAATCGAAGCATGCTCAAAGATAACTCACCCATCATTCTCATTTCTTGGCACTAGTAAGAAACTTGCAAAACCTATGTCCATTACCTTCTCTATATAATGTGACTTCCAAACTCACCAACTCACTCAAAATCTCAAAACTCATATCACACTTAAACATATAATCGTCCACTGTGGAAGTTAGGAAGAGAAAAAGCAAGGTTGATCAATTTCGTTTGGACATAAGGAGCGAGGGTGTCACCTTGAGTCACGTTCACTTCTTTTCGAGATCTCATCGCCACCCTCTAGGGTGTTGTAAGTTCTCTTCGACTCGTCTCTAATTCACACATTTCACGTATAAACTTGAACCTAAACAAACTTGTTGTATCATAATAGCTTGTGTGGTAATTCTAACTTTTACTCTTAAGCCATAAAATAAACTGGAAGCAAGAAATATACATGCATGCGCCTACTTAAAAGTTAACTATGAAGTATTGTAATATCATTTATACAGTAGAGTCTAGGATAAATAACTTTGGGTTTTAACAGATAACACATAAGTACTCTTGGCTCAGATGGAAACGTCACCCCAATCACACTCAACCCACCAGGGTTCGAGTCTAGGCATTGTCGTTTTACTTTTCTTTTGTTATTTTTGCCAGTTTCGCAACTTGCCACCTTCAGCCCCTCAATTTCCAAACTGTCGACATTCATCTTAAAAGTTTATATAACTTTTAAACTTAAATGGTTTTGAAGCCCCTCCACTTCATGTCTTTTAGCAACTTTCTTAAAACTTCTAATAAGTTTTCAAAACTATTATATAAACTATATTTTCACATGGCATATTTTTGTGACAATTGATTTATAGAGAGAAACTAATATTTATGACCGGGTCATGCCCGATTATTGTCAAATTCTTATACTTAGTCTATTTTCACAAACTAGACCAAACTACGAGAACTAAATAATATAATGGAAAATAAATTATAGACTTTTTCAACTTATCATCCACTAACTAAAAATATATATGAACACATTTTATATATTTATTGCGACATGTAACGTTATTTATATAAATACTTAACCTAATTAAAGTATTAATTAACATTTTAATGACAATATATAATTTTCACAAACACTTTGAAATGATTTAAACGTAAAATCTGCCACACAAGCAACATTAAACACAACCACTTGTAAACACTTGACTTTATTTACACACTTCGAGTCGTGAGTACACACAAAACTGCAAACTGAGACTTGCTCTCTCGTTCTTAGGTTCCGGGTAGGAGCCACTGCTTCATCACACTCGATCTCTTTGTACTTATTCACCGAACTGATAAGGTGAGTTTATAGCCCCACTTTTACTCTTTTTTACTTGCTTTATAAAACTATGGGGTGAGAAACATGCAAAACTCTTTTCGGACCTGAAACTGAAAACACTATTACGTGAAACAACCTTGAATCCCAACTATGCTACCGTTAGTTCCCTTTGGGGAGGCGCGATTGTTATGAATAGATCTATTGGGGATGACACCCCCGTTCGAGTTTGACCGGATAGGCAAACGTCGGGCGTATATCATATCGTATTGATTGAGTGTACTGGAAATACACTTGCTGGGCTTTTATTTATCATGCTTCTAGATGCATGCACACTGTCGTAGTTTCGGTCGCATGAACTTGGTACTAGCGTAATAGCCCTTTTTGCATATAGCGTCATTCACGGAGATGCTATATGTGCAACTGTGGTCCAACTTGAAAACTTGATTACTTAAACCTATGAACTCTCCAACCTTTGTGTTGACATTTTAGCATGTTTTTCTCAGGTCTATTTCTTGGCGTGGGCAATGGCAAAGGCATTCGTTGAAGACTGGCATCCGAAGTGTTTCCAAACATTCTAATACAATTTTCAATGGGACAACATATATTCTTATGGGTTTTACTTCCGCACTTTGAAGCAATGATGTAAAACTATTTCTTAAATTAATCTATATTTTGAAAATGGAATAGAATTTCCATTCTTTATTACCTTGTGTTGTGTATATTGATTTAGTAGCACCTCATGACCCGAACGCTTCCGCTGTGAAATTTTGGGGGTGTTACAGATTGGTATTCATAGCCAATGTTATAGAGAATTAGGTATTTTTCAAAACCTAAACTATAACCACATTTCCTTAAAAACACTTCAACGCCGCCACAACTGCCAATGTCTGCCATGCCTTGCCTACTATTACACGATGTAGTCGTGCTATATGTTACTATTGTATTTTAGGTTCGTATAAACTCTTATTTGAATTAAATTAATTATTTCTCAAAATCATTAAGTTTCTTAATTAACTCACATTTAAACTTTAAGACTGTTCTTGTTTGATTGGGTTGCGAAGTTTAAATGTGTATAAGCTCATTCTCATTTAAACTTTAAGGCTGTTCTTGTTTGATTGGGTCGCGAAGTTTAAATGAGAATAATGTTGATGTAACAAACTTAATGAGATTAAGGAATAATTAACTTAAGGATAGTGTAGAGTAGACTACGAATGCTTATACTTGTTACCTCTCTATGTTAAACTGTGTAACATGCCCACTATTATAATATCGCACTATGATATGCCCCTAACTGCTTCTATGTTATTTCTTTATGTAACATACAACTACTTGAATTATATTATTTTCACACATATATTTAAACCACCTCTGTCACACGTCACGATCTCTTATGACACTCTTATGCTCTATCCTTCGTAACCTCATACGACTCTGTTCTTTCTGTTTTGAACTCAACTATCGTACTCTTTTATGAAACCGTGTTGTATTCCGTTTGATGAATCTTTATCCGTTGTTCACTTATCGTCTCACGTCACTGAATCTTATTGAACGACTAGCTCTTTTCCACATTACATTTTAAGAGTATATACTCACATCTCGTCACCGTATCGACCTCGAAGATTCTCACGTCTTAAACCACGAGGACGTGGTTTCTTTTAAGGGGTGGGTACTATAACAACTCGTAAATTCCCCTAGTGATTTTCGCGGCTATATTTTTTTTCTTCTTCGTTTCGAACTTTAAACACGACAAGTCACGGGATATTTTTTTTTCACATCGACCTCGATAATAAATTTTTATAAAAAAAATAAATAATAAACTTTTATATTTTTATTTTCTACCGGGCCTCTAAGCCCAACACTACCCGACCCAATACATTTTAAATTTCTTGGGCTCGCATGTTTTATCCAACCCAACCCAACTCTTATCTATTCTCTTGGGCCTAGCCTTTTGTTTCCCAACCCAAACACCCGCGATAAATTTTGGTAACACAAAGTTTTACTTAATTTCCTATGTTTCTGTGAACACTAACGCACCAAGCAAACCAAAACAACGTACACTATTTTAATCTTGTGACTCAAATAGTGGCAAGTAAAAATTCGAAATATTGTTCCCATCATCTGTGATGACCCCAACGAGACTCCAAACACAAGCAAAACAAAAACATTTTGTCAAACTTTATTCTTGTAAATGTGTATAAGTATTATTGGTATCTTGTTTCCTTGTTTTGTGATAGTTAACGAGGCAAGACCCAAAAACAGATTCCAACTTTTGAGCTATTATATCATGCGTGTATAAGAAAGAGGAAACAAAGACTTTCTTTGAAGCCACCCTAATGTCCCTCTATCACTAGCCTAAACCTAATATTAAACAAATACGTACTAACCTCTTGACCACCTTTTTGCCTTCATTAACCAATGGTTTTTATGTCTCCTTGATGAGACCTCTCCAAGCGTGCCCCAATAAATCAGCCGAATACCATGCCTACTTTGATAATGACTTAACCTCAAGCATGCTTGACCATCTCTTTCACTTGACAAAGACAACACCAATTCATACTTCAAGGTTATGTTACAATCGAAGCATGCTCAAAGATAACTCACCCATCACTCTCATTTCTTGGCACTAGTAAGAAACTTGCAAAACCTATGTCCATTACCTTCTCTATATAATGTGACTTCCAAACTCACCAACTCACTCAAAATCTCAAAACTCATATCACACTTAAACATATAATCGTCCACTGTGGAAGTTAGGAAGAGAAAACGCAAGGTTGATCAATTTCGTTTGGACATAAGGAGCGAGGGTGTCACCTTGAGTCACATTCACTTCTTTTCGAGATCCCATCGCCACCCTCTAGGGTGTTGTAAGTTCTCTTCGACTCGTCTCTAATTCACACATTTCACGTATAAACTTGAACCTAAACAAACTTGATGTATCATAATAGCTTGTGTCGTAATTCTAACTTTTACTCTTAAGCCATAAAATAAACTGGAAGCAAGAAATATACATGCATGCGTCTACTTAAAAGTTAACTGTGAAGTATTGTAATATCATTTATACAGTAGAGTCTAGGATAAATAACTTTGGGTTTTAACAGATAACACATAAGTACTCTTGGCTCAGATGGAAACGTCGCCCCACTCTCACTCAACCCACCAGGGTTCGAGTATGGGCATTGTCGTTTTGCTTTTCTTTTGTTATTTTTGCCAGTTTCGCAACTTGCCACCTTGAGTCCCTCAATTTCCAAACTGTCGACATTCATCTTAAAAGTTTATATAACTTTGAAACTTAAATGGTTTTGAAGCCCCTCCACTTCATGTCTTTTAGCAACTTTCTTAAAACTTCTAATAAGTTTTCAAAACTATTATATAAACTATATTTTCACATGGCATATTTTTGTGACAATTGATTTATAGAGAGAAACTAATATTTATGACCGGGTCATGCCCGATTATTGTCAAATTCTTATACTTAGTCTATTTTCACAAACTAGACCAAACTACGAGAACTAAATAATATAATGGAAAATAAATTATAGACTTTTTCAACTTATCATCCACTAATTAAAAATATATATGAACACATTTTATATATTTATTGCGACATGTAACGTTATTTATATAAATACTTAACCTAATTAAAGTATTAATTAACATTTTGATGACAATATATAATTTTCACAAACACTTTGAAATGATTTAAACGTAAACTCTGCCACACAAGCAACATTAAACACAACCACTTGTAAACACTTGACTTTATTTACACACTTCGAGTCGTGAGTACACACAAAACTGCAAACTGAGACTTGCTCTCTCGTTCTTAGGTTCCGGGTAGGAGCCACTGCTTCATCACACTCGATCTCTTTGTACTTATTCACCGAACTGCTAAGGTGAGTTTATAGCCCCACTTTTACTCTTATTTACTTGCTTTATAAAACTATGGGGTGAGAAACATGCAAAACTCTTTTCGGACCTGAAACTGAAAACACTATTACGTGAAACAACCTTGAATCCCAACTATGCTACCGTTAGTTCCCTTTAGGGAGGCACGATTGTTATGAATAGATCTATTGGGGATGACACCCCCGTTCGAGTTTGACCGGATAGGCAAACGTCGGGCGTATATCATATCGTATTGATTGAGTGTACTGGAAATAAACTTGCTGGGCTTTTATTTATCATGCTTCTAGATGCATGCACACTGTCGTAGTTTCGGTCGCATGAACTTGGTACTAGCGTAATAGCCCTTTTTGCATATAGCGTCATTCGCGGAGATGCTATATGTGCAACTGTGGTCCAACTTGAAAACTTGATTACTTAAACCTATGAACTCACCAACCTTTGTGTTGACATTTTAGCATGTTTTTCTCAGGTCTATTTCTTGGCGTGGGCAATGGCAAAGGCATTCGTTGAAGACTGGCATCCGAAGTGTTTCCAAACATTCTAATACAATTTTCAATGGGACAACATATATTCTTATGAGCTTTACTTCCGCACTTTGAAGCAATGATGTAAAACTATTTCTTAAATTAATCTATATTTTGAAAATGGAATAGAATTTCCATTCTTTATTACCTTGTGTTGTGTATATTGATTTAGTAGCACCCCATGACCCGAACGCTTCCGCTGTGAAATTTTGGGGGTGTTACAGATTGGTATTCATAGCCAATGTTATAGAGAATTAGGTATTTTTCAAAACCTAAACTATAACCACATTTTCTTAAAAACACTTCAACGCCGCCACAACTGCCAATGTCTGCCATGCCTTGCCTACTATTACACGATGTAGTCGTGCTATGTGTTACTATTGTATTTTAGGTTCGTATAAACTCTTATTTGAATTAAATTAATTATTTCTCAAAATCATTAAGTTTCTTAATTAACTCACATTTAAACTTTAAGACTGTTCTTGTTTGATTGGGTTGCGAAGTTTAAATGTGTATAAGCTCATTCTCATTTAAACTTTAAGGCTGTTCTTATTTGATTGGGTCGCGAAGTTTAGATGAGAATAATGTTGATGTAACAAACTTAATGAGATTAAGGAATAATTAACTTAAGGATAGTGTAGAGTAGACTACGAATGCTTATACTTGTTACCTCTCTATGTTAAACTGTGTAACATGCCCACTATTACAATATCGCACTATGCTATGCCCCTAACTGCTTCTATGTTATTTCTTTATGTAACATACAACTACTTGAATTATATTATTTTCACACATATATTTAAACCACCTCTGTCACACATCACGATCTCTTACGACACTCTTATGCTCTATCCTTCGTAACCTCATACGACTCTGTTCTTTCTGTTTTGAACTCAACTATCGTACTCTTTTATGAAACCGTGTTGTATTCCGTTTGATGAATCTTTATCCGTTGTTCACTTATCGTCTCACGTCACTGAATCTTATTGAACGACTAGCTCTTTTCCACGTCACATTTTAAGAGTATATACTCACATCTCGTCACCGTATCGACCTTGAAGATTCTCACGTCTTAAACCACGAGGACGTGGTTTCTTTTAAGGGGTGGGTACTATAACAACTCGTAAATTCCCCTACCGATTTTCACGGCTATATTTTTTTTCTTCTTCGTTTCGAACTTTAAACACGACAAGTCACGGGATATTTTTTTTTCACATCGACCTCGATAATAAATTTTTATAAAAAAAATAAATAATAAACTTTTATATTTTTATTTTCTACCGGGCCTCTAAGCCCAACACTACCCGACCCAATACATTTTAAATTTCTTGGGCTCACATGTTTTATCCAACCCAACCCAACTCTTATCTATTCTCTTGGGCCTAGCCTTTTGTTTCCCAACCCAAACACCCGCGATAAATTTTGGTAACACAAAGTTTTACTTAATTTCCTATGTTTCTGTGAACACTAACGCACCAAGCAAACCAAAACAACATACACTATTTTAATCTTGTGACTCAAATAGTGGCAAGTAAAAATTCGAAATATTGTTCCCATGTTCTGTGATGACCCCAACGAGACTCCAAACACAAGCAAAACAAAAACATTTTGTCAAACTTTATTCTTGTAAATGTGTATAAGTATTATTGGTATCTTGTTTCCTTGTTTTGTGATAGTTAATGAGGCAAGACCTAAAAACAGATTCCAACTTTTGAGCTATTATATCATGCGTGTATAAGAAAGAGGAAACAAAGACTTTCTTTGAAGCCACCCTAATGTCCCTCTATCACTAGCCTAAACCTAATATTAAACAAATACGTACTAACCTCTTGACCACCTTTTTGCCTTCATTAACCAATGGTTTTTATGTCTCCTTGATGAGACCTCTCCAAGCGTGCCCCAACAAATCAGCCGAATACCATGCCTACTTTGATAATGACTTAACCTCAAGCATGCTTGACCATCTCTTTCACTTGACAAAGACAACACCAATTCATACTTCAAGGTTATGTTACAATCGAAGCATGCTCAAAGATAACTCACCCATCACTCTCATTTCTTGGCACTAGTAAGAAACTTGCAAAACCTATGTCCATTACCTTCTCTATATAATGTGACTTCCAAACTCACCAACTCACTCAAAATCTCAAAACTCATATCACACTTAAACATATAATCGTCCACTGTGGAAGTTAGGAAGAGAAAACGCAAGGTTGATCAATTTCGTTTGGACATAAGGAGCGAGGGTGTCACCTTGAGTCACGTTCACTTCTTTTCGAGATCTCATCGCCACCCTCTAGGGTGTTGTAAGTTCTCTTCGACTCGTCTCTAATTCACACATTTCACGTATAAACTTGAACCTAAACAAACTTGATGTATCATAATAGCTTGTGTGGTAATTCTAACTTTTACTCTTAAGCCGTAAAATAAACTGGAAGCAAGAAATATACATGCATGCGCCTACTTAAAAGTTAACTGTGACGTACTGTAATATCATTTATACAGTAGAGTCTAGGATAAATAACTTTGGGTTTTAACAGATAACACATAAGTACTCTTGGCTCAGATGGAAACGTCACCCCACTCTCACTCAACCCACCAGGGTTCGAGTCTGGGCATTGTCGTTTTGCTTTTCTTTTGTTATTTTTTCCAGTTTCGCAACTTGCCACCTTCAGCCCCTCAATTTCCAAACTGTCGACATTTATCTTAAAAGTTTATATAACTTTGAAACTTAAATGGTTTTGAAGCCCCTCCACTTCATGTCTTTTAGCAACTTTCTTAAAACTTCTAATAAGTTTTCAAAACTATTATATAAACTATATTTTCACATGGCATATTTTTGTGACAATTGATTTATAGAGAGAAACTAATATTTATGACCGGGTCATGCCCGATTATTGTCAAATTCTTATACTTAGTCTATTTTCACAAACTAGACCAAACTACGAGAACTAAATAATATAATGGAAAATAAATTATAGACTTTTTCAACTTATCATCCACTAACTAAAAATATATATGAACACATTTTATATATTTATTGCGACATGTAACGTTATTTATATAAATACTTAACCTAATTAAAGTATTAATTAACATTTTAATGACAATATATAATTTTCACAAACACTTTGAAATGATTTAAACGTAAACTCTGCCACACAAGCAACATTAAACACAACCACTTGTAAACACTTGACTTTATTTACACACTTCGAGTCGTGAGTACACACAAAACTGCAAACTGAGACTTGCTCTCTCGTTCTTAGGTTCCGGGTGGGAGGCACTGCTTCATCACACTCGATCTCTTTGTACTTATTCACCGAACTGCTAAGGTGAGGTTATAGCCCCACTTTTACTCTTATTTACTTGCTTTATAAAACTATGGGGTGAGAAACATGCAAAACTCTTTTCGGACCTGAAACTGAAAACTCTATTACGTTAAACAACCTTGAATCCCAACTATGCTACCGTTAGTTCCCTTTGGGGAGGCGCAATTGTTATGAATAGATCTATTGGGGATGACACCCCCGTTCGAGTTTGACCGGATAGGCAAACGTCGGGCGTATATCATATCGTATTGATTGAGTGTACTGGAAATACACTTGCTGGGCTTTTATTTATCATGCTTCTAGATGCATGCACACTGTCGTAGTTTCGGTCACATGAACTTGGTACTAGCGTAATAGCCCTTTTTGCATATAGCGTCATTCACGGAGATGCTATATGTGCAACTGTGGTCCAACTTGAAAACTTGATTACTTAAACCTATGAACTCACCAACCTTTGTGTTGACATTTTAGCATGTTTTTCTCAGGTCTATTTCTTGGCGTGGGCAATGGCAAAGGCATTCGTTGAAGACTGGCATCCGAAGTGTTTCCAAACATTCTAATACAATTTTCAATGGGACAACATATATTCTTATGAGCTTTACTTCCGCACTTTGAAGCAATGATGTAAAACTATTTCTTAAATTAATCTATATTTTGAAAATGGAATAGAATTTCCATTCTTTATTACCTTGTGTTGTGTATATTGATTTAGTAGCACCCCATGACCCGAACGCTTCCGCTGTGAAATTTTGGGGGTGTTACAGATTGGTATTCATAGCCAATGTTATAGAGAATTAGGTATTTTTCAAAACCTAAACTATAACCACATTTTCTTAAAAACACTTCAACGCCGCCACAACTGCCAATGTCTGCCATGCCTTGCCTACTATTACACGATGTAGTCGTGCTATGTGTTACTATTGTATTTTAGGTTCGTATAAACTCTTATTTGAATTAAATTAATTATTTCTCAAAATCATTAAGTTTCTTAATTAACTCACATTTAAACTTTAAGACTGTTCTTGTTTGATTGGGTTGCGAAGTTTAAATGTGTATAAGCTCATTCTCATTTAAACTTTAAGGCTGTTCTTGTTTGATTGGGTCGCGAAGTTTAGATGAGAATAATGTTGATGTAACAAACTTAATGAGATTAAGGAATAATTAACTTAAGGATAGTGTAGAGTAGACTACGAATGCTTATACTTGTTACCTCTCTATGTTAAACTGTGTAACATGCCCACTATTACAATATCGCACTATGCTATGCCCCTAACTGCTTCTATGTTATTTCTTTATGTAACATACAACTACTTGAATTATATTATTTTCACACATATATTTAAACCACCTCTGTCACACGTCACGATCTCTTATGACACTCTTATGCTCTATCCTTCGTAACCTCATACGACTCTGTTCTTTCTGTTTTGAACTCAATTATCGTACTCTTTTATGAAACCGTGTTGTATTCCGTTTGATGAATCTTTATCCGTTGTTCACTTATCGTTTCACGTCACTGAATCTTATTGAACGACTAGCTCTTTTCCACGTCACATTTTAAGAGTATATACTCACATCTCGTCACCGTATCGACCTCGAAGATTCTCACGTCTTAAACCACGAGGACGTGGTTTCTTTTAAGGGGTGGGTACTATAACAACTCGTAAATTCCCCTACCGATTTTCGCGGCTATATTTTTTTTCTTCTTCGTTTCGAACTTTAAACACGACAAGTCACGGGATATTTTTTTTTCACATCGACCTCCATAATAAATTTTTATAAAAAAAATAAATAATAAACTTTTATATTTTTATTTTCTACCGGGCCTCTAAGCCCAACACTACCCGACCCAATACATTTTAAATTTCTTGGGCTCGCATGTTTTATCCAACCCAACCCAACTCTTATCTATTCTCTTGGGCCTAGCCTTTTGTTTCCCAACCCAAACACCCGCGATAAATTTTGGTAACACAAAGTTTTACTTAATTTCCTATGTTTCTGTAAACACTAACGCAGCAAGCAAACCAAAACATCATCCAGGATACTATTCCTTGATTCATCAACAAAATCAGATAATAATAGTTATGTTCCTGTCTAAACATCTAGTTTAGGTGCTACATGAATAATTTTTATCCATGTCTATATCCACCTCACCGTCAAGTTACCCCTATAACATGCTTGATCTGTTCAAATATATAGTATGTGAAGAAGTAATTTGTGTTCAAAATCAAAGTCAACAGCTTCAAGAGTAAATGATGAAAGGATAAAAACAAAGTAGGTCTTACAACTTAAATTTGTAACGCACTATCTCAAATCCATCATCCTACCACACGAATGAGTCTAACACACAACGAATAGCGATCAGTACTCTAGTATCATATACTAAGACCCCCAAATTTACATTTAAAGGAAAACAAAAACAAAATGTTCAGCGAGAACCTAACTGTACCCTGAATTTATAATCAACTAATTTGCTCACTTTATTAATACTATCCACATGGCATAACGTAATTATTCGTACAAGCTCTATAATCTCTGTCATTTTAAACCTAAACTTTAACCGGATAATAGATTAAAGTGCAGAAACCAGTTACAATATGAGCAGAAGTAAAAATGATTAAATAACCTTCCTATTCGTACAGTGACTTGATGATCGACTAGTGTGCCACGAATATTACAAACTTCTTCAATCTACTTATGGCTATCCACGTGGAATTCAAAATTACACAAAATAAAACCTAAATTGATCATAAGTGCAATAAACAGCGACAAATTCAAATTCACTCGCAAAATTGCACAATTCAAAATTACAGAAAACAATTCATACACCTTTGAATTCAAATCACACAAAATTAAAGTATAAAACCTAGATTGATGATAAAACAGGAATTAATTACGATGCAGTAACCGTACCTCCAATTCGTTTGTGATATTACGAAGCAGGTCCTCTTCGAGCAGCGGCTTCTCGTTCTTCCTGAGTAACATTATAAATAAGTATATGTATGAGTGATTATTCACATTTACCCATTTGAAGTTGGGAGCTTTAGTTTTAAGTCAAGACATTTTGAATATCATATCAGTATCATTTCGGAGAAGCTATGTAATGCTTCCATCAAGTGGCCTATATCTTTTGAGGACCCGACCCACCTCTCATTGATTCTAGATGATTTGTGGCTGTGTCATGAAACTACTGTAAAGGAATGCTGCACATTTTTTTGTGAAAAGCCTGCTGTGGACTAAGCTGTTCGTTATGATTAAAGCTATGAACCAGAATGTTCAAGTTATCATTTACCAGTCATAACCATAAGGTAACCTACAATATGAC
The DNA here is from genome assembly GCA_019973895.1 of Chrysanthemum seticuspe. NCBI lineage: Eukaryota > Viridiplantae > Streptophyta > Magnoliopsida > Asterales > Asteraceae > Chrysanthemum > Chrysanthemum seticuspe. The sequence goes on from BPTQ01000009.1 coordinate 34,334,949, forward strand.
CAACACATGAAACCAAAAACTGAACTTATTTCTTATAAAGCAAGATTGGAGGTTTGCTTGAAATTTCAAACAGTTCTGACCCATAATCCAACCCGCCACACCTGCCTACATATCTGCTTTTAAGAGCCTACCTTGGGGCTTATAGATTTTTCAGGATCCTATATTATAAAAAGCTTTTTATATAATCCAGTATGTATTGGTATGTCTATGTGGGGAACCCAAACTTCAGTAGCAGAGGTTTTAAACTATGCACTTAATTCTAAGTGGAAAAGCCCATTTTTCAGTAAAATGAAACTAAAAGAACGTAGCTAAGGGATGTTTTTACATAACTACATTTCACACTACACTAAAAGCAGCCACTTGCTTAGAGTAGCAATTTACCAACTTACCCACGGAAAGGAACTATCAACTACAAAGTGAGTGACTCTGGCCCTCCAAAGGTAGGTCACATGTCTATTTGAGACAGTCTAAAAATTATGGACTTATAACTTGTAGTATCAACAGTATAACTACAGAAAATCAAGAGGGTGAATTTACTGCTGCAACTAATACAAGACTAATTAAGTGGAATTTACCTTGTTTGTCTCAGCTAGTGTGAGGACAGTGAGCTGCTTTAGCTTGAGGACCTGATCGGGTGCCAATGGTGGAAGATTACTAGCATTGCCTACATATATCATAAACATAAGAAGACTATCTCATCAAATGATATTTCATAACCAATTGATTCTGGTTGATACAACAAATGCAATAATCGTGTTGGCACAACTAATAGCACAACTAATGTATTGTAATAATTATAAATAAACTACGATATTTACAATCAGTATGGTGACTTTACCTGAGCAAAAAGGTCAAACTCGTCCAGCACAAATATTATTGTCTTGTGTGCTAATCCACATTCTCTGAAATGAAGATCATAATTAAGTTAGAGAACACTCTGTCATCTGCTGAATTTGGAATCAACAAAAATATACAAAAGGAGAATGTAATTCAAATAAAAACTGACCGTAATATGTCTATCATGTACTGAGAATTATCATCAAATGATGCCTGCAATACATTCACAAGGTAATTAACTCCAGCCTAACTTGGCTCATGTGTATCATTTGAAAATAAATAAATCGGAGATAGCATAAGTTACTGAAATGATATACATTTGTAAATTTGTAAGGTGTTTGGAGGAGCCACTCGTGTTTATGGTGTCCATATCTCGTGGTTGGCCAATGTGGTAGTTTCCTCCTAATATCACGGGTTAAGTTGCTTGTTTTTTTTGTAAGGTGTGTTGGCATTGTATTATTTTGTAAGATCGTTGCAGGTTTAGAAAAGTTGCTGATGTAAACGCAGTGTATAGTGTGAAACTATTCTTAGTCACGGTCTTATAGATGTTTACTAATTACTATATCCAATAACTACAACCAATTTTCAGAAAGATTCAAGGTCCCTGTCATAAATCGATATGTGCATATTTACATGGATCAGATTCTTATCACAATGATTATGTTAGGTCTGCTACACCATCGTTTCATATCAAGCAGGACATATTAACATGGATCAGATTCTTATCACAATGATTATGTCAGGATCAGATACATCTTAACATACTTACTGCTTCTATCTCCTTCCTTCCTTGTCCACACAAGCTTGATGATATACTCACAAGGCTGGCTAATTCATCACCATCACAACCAAACTATACGTCCTTCCTGGCTCCCTGCCTGCTTTACTAGTTACTAGTATCTATAATACTTATCGTTAAACCTCTAGAGTTTACTAAACTTCCATAATTGCAGCCATTTCTTTACTATTTGCCAACCATTTCTTACTACCACTATATATATTATTTTACATTATCATCCTTAATTAGGACACAAACATCAGCATGCTTATATACTCACAAGCCTAATTGACCATTACAATGAAACCATACTTGGTGATTATTCACAACTGATTTTGGGAAAGTCAATGCATGATGTTGCACATTTGACAACATAAGGTTAATCTCTCAATTAAAAGGGCCATGAAGAATGATTTGTACATAGTTTTTATTCATCTAAAAATGAAATATGGCACAGTACCAACTTGAAGAGACCTAATCCATAAGCTTTTCATATTGCAAAATGCATATATGTAATTATGTCATTCAACATGTGTATGGCGTCTTAGGAACAATAATAAAAGCATGAGATGCGACTCCTTGTACAATAATAGACTTGCACCAACCCAGCCTTTAGTCCTATCTTTTTACTTTGGCTACGATTCGTCTACAAAATTATATCCTTATTCGAACAGCTTATTCGAACAGCTTAAAGTCCTAATTATATTCAAATCTAAACAACTTATCACAAAATAACTCACACTTATGCATCGTTCAAACAATTGCTTCACACAAACTAATTGAGACGACTTAACAATAACATCAACCACTAAAAGTTACTATCCAAGCCCTAACTATATACAAATTAGAATAAATTATGACAAAATGACACACATAATGTGTCGTCCAGTCAACGGCTTCTCAAAAACTAATCCGAAACTTCTTAAATCAACGTCAAACCCTAATTACATTCAAATTTAAACAACATATCACAAATTAATTCACTCTAATGTATCGTTCAGTCAATGGCTCCTCGTAAACTAATCAAAACAGTATATTTAACATCCAAGCCCTAATTCATATACAAATTTAAACAACATATCGCAAAATAGCTCATAATTATGTATCGTTTAGTCAATCGCTCCTTGTAAACTAATCGAAACAGCTTAAATCAACGTCAAACAGTAAAACTAACAGCCAAGCCCTAATTTATATACAAATTTTGAATAAATTAACTCACAATGATGTGTCTTTCGATTAACCGCTTCTCGAAAAGTAAACCGGAAGATTTCGAAACAACAGGCTCTCCGACACCTCGCCGGAAACTGTACAAACAAACAAAATAAACAGATCAGTTACAACAATTAAATATATATATAACAAGCATAATGATGATGATGATGAGTGAATGAAAGCTTACTTGAACAATTCATGGATCGGGTATGTGTGTTTTTGTGTGTGTGAGTTTTAGGGTTTTGGAGGTGGATCGGAATTTTTTTTGTTTTTGGTTTGATGAGAAGTTACCGGATAGACCATAACATTTGATTCTTTTCACAACTATTAGCAAAAAAAAAAAGTTGCTTAGTCAAAAAGTGGCTTAATACTACAATTTTTTTTATTTTTATTTTTTATTTATTTATTTATTTTTTTTTTTCATTTTTGTAGCTTTTGTTTCTACAATTATAAATGAGGCTTTTTTATGCAGTTATTTTTACATTCATAAGTGTAGCAATTTTTTAAGTGTTTTCTTACATTTATAAGTTTGGTCTTTTAAAAATTTGTTTTACTTCAATTATAAGTCACTTATATACGTGGAGTATTTTTTAAAATATTTGTGACACTTAAAAATGTAGCAAAACTATGATTCATATAAAAAAAAGTCCACGGTTGACTATACCGTGGAGAAATAAGCATGGAGAATTCAACTTTTTTTATGTAGTGTATACACGAACGAACAAATGGGCCAGGCAAACGAAACGGGCTAATAATACTCCAGCCCATATGAGAAAAAAGAGACGTATTTTATATTGCCGGGGCGCAATTCCATAAGACGACGCTCCCTCCTTTAATATATATATAGGGAATGTATTAGCTACAATTTATTGTAGCCAATTGGCTACAATGTTGTGCTATATAATGTGGATCCCTAATTCTTTTTATGAGTCCTGATTCTTTTCTGTGAGTCCCAGATTTATTGCTAGTGTATTTTGTATGAAGGATTGTAGCCAAGCTATCCCCATATGTATATATATATATATATATATATATATATATATATATATATATATATATATATATATATATATATATATATATATGTAATGACATGCGGACCGAAAAATATTCATGTTTATATTCTTACGTACGTCATGGTGTATTTATATTAAAAGTATTTTCCCATGGCTGATTCTAGATTTTGAGCACCTGATTTATGGGGTGTTTACCAAATTAAGTGGTTAGATATAAGGCTCTTATTTAGCCTCTTATAGGGGAGTGGGAAGCTTTAATGTCTCTCCTAATTAAGAGGGGCTAAGGCTTTGGGCCCACATTTCATCCCCACTAAAATGAAAGTAAACACCCCCTTAGTTTGTTGTAAAATATAATAAATATAAAAAGATTTTTTTTTTGCTATGTAGGTTTAAACACCACTGAAATATGATCTAAACACCATTGTCCTTTTTGCAGGCTACTGACAAAAAACTAGTACCTCATAAAAACCCCAACTAACTAGACAATAATAAAATAAAAATATATAATTGTAACCATCTCTATCATCTCTTTTTTTTCCGAGGCACCATTACACAAAAACACATATTATATATAAAACCATATGTCATACAGTAATATTTAAACCACCATCATCACATGACCGTCAAATAAAATTGAACCAAGATGCTAGTTGGATATGAGAATTGTTGTCGGACTCAATGCCGGAGGTGATGATTTGACCGAGTAAGAATGGACAATGAAACTTTGGAGGAACCACAAAGAATAATGATTATTCTAAAGCGGTAGTGTCATGGGCCATGGTTGTTGCTTGAGGTGGTATGTTGGTGGGTCGATGATGTGGTGGTGACACGGGCTGCGAGTGTTGGTGGTGGTGACACGGAAGACGGTGGCGTCAAGTGGTGGTTGGCCGAAAATGATGGTGGTGGTTTGTCGGTAGTGTGGCGGCGACAGAAGTGGAGATGAATTTTTTAAGCTAGTTGGTTATGGTGGTGTAAACTGTAAAGTGAGGTGAAAGATAGTTTATATTTCCTAGTTGAAGTAAAGCTAACATAGGAAAATGTGAAAGTTAAAGTAAAATATGAAAATCTGAAATAGTTGTAAATGGTATTTGATGGTGTGTAAACCATACTCCCTTTTTTTTTTTTTTTTTGGATGAATGCTCTCGTAAGGTCACTTTCTCATTTAGTTTGTTGTAAAATATAATCCGGAAGGAATTTGTAATTCTTAATTTCATCGATAGCCCGATAGGTGACTCCCTTTTAAATTATCGCAATTACGAAAGTACTAATTGCCTCTCTTTAGCTTACAAAAAAGCACACATGAACGAATATTAAAAGCTCTGTTGCAATCTTTCATTAAACAATTTATTTAAGGTGTGATCATCCATGTCTCAATTTAAAATGACTTGAATGCCCATGAGAAAAAGAATAATACAATGGTATTTTAGTCATTTTATTTTGTGACAAAGACGATATTCAATCAAATGTTTCTCATATAGACCGGGTCTATACTTTCGAAAATATAAAGACTATAAAATTGCGCATACAATTTGAACAAAATGGTTTTTGTAGTTTACACTTATTTATACCCTTTTAATTTTAAAATGTACTCGGTGACCAGACTAGCTGGCTCCACAAGTAGGCTGTGTTTGGCGCAGGGGCTTTTTTAGGCTTATAGGGGCTTAAGCTTTTAAAATAAGTCAGCTTATAAAATAAGTCTCGTTTGTCACACATGCTTATGGAGGTTTCTGGCTTATAAAATAAGCCATAAGCCTAAAGCCATAGAAAAAGGCTTATAAGGGCTTATGGCTAGTTAAATTACTTAAATATCTTTAAAAATAAAATCAATTATCACGTAAAAGCCGGAAATATATGTGAATTTAATTTGATGTATTTTTATATGATTTTACATTAATAAGCTTCAACTCCAACTAATTCGCAAAATAGTTATATAAAAATGTTAGCTTCAGTTCTCGGCTTATAATATAAGCCCCAGCCCCAGCTACAGCTCCAGCCTCAATCTCAGTTCCAACTCATTGCGCCAAACATAATAGTTGGCTCAATTATTATCTTGAGAAGTAAATATCCATAGCTACCACATTTATATGCCACCAAACCCTATGCTCCCTTTTATACGTTCGTATTTATATAGTCAGCTTCTTATTTAAGTTTAACACAAAGAGTAAACATAATACAAATTTAAATTAAGATCAAGATGATGAATGCAGCTTTAACTTGCAATCCAAGCTATATAGTTGATGTTGGGGAAGCATATCCATATCGCTCAAATGTTATTGCCCCAAAGTTTGTTACCGTGAAGCAGAGCGGTAAGCGCAAGTATAAGGCCTATGAGAAAAAGAAGGATACATGCATTAGCATTTTTAGTCATTTTATTTTGCGGCTGGGACAATCTTTACTCAAAGGTTTCTCGAAAATATAAAGACCCTGCATACAATATGAACAAAACGTTTTTTTAGTTTACTCTTATTTATACCCCTAGCTTGTAAAATATATAATTTAAATAAATCATGACCATAAAATGACAAAATACTTTTTATAAATAGTCATATGTTATCTTATCTTACGACACAAATATCCAAATCCACCACTTTATGTATGCCACCAAATCTTATTGTCGCTTTTGTGAGCATTATTAAAAGCCAACTTCATATTTTAGTTTGACACAAAGAGTAAACAAGATACAGATTTAAATTAAGATCAAGATGATGAATGCAGCTTCAACTTCGAATCCAAGTTTCATAGTGGAAGTTGGTGAAGCATACGTATACGTATAATGTGTGGGAAACACAAATTCTGTTATTGCCCCAAATTTTGTTACCATGAAGCTGAGCGGTAAGGATACGTATAATGTGTGGGAAACACAAATTCTATGTCTCTTAAAGGGTCATCATATGCTTGGTTTCATCGACGGTCAGTTTCCAAGTCCTGCAGGGAATGGGAAGGGGAAAGAGGAAGATATAGATGCATGGGTTGCATCAGATTCACTTGTGAAAGGTTGGATTCTTGGTTCACTTTGTGACGGGGTAGCCAAGAAGGTTGTTAATCGTCTTAAACCCAAACACAGGAACACAGATTTCACTGCAAAAGATGTATGGGATGAGCTACGATGTAGTTATGCTCCTTCAGTTCATGAACAAGCAGCAGGTACAATATTTCCTTTGCTAATCAATGTTTTATTTGTCAGGTTTGTGATATATAGAGAAATAGTTAAAATTAGAGTTAATTAGATAAATCGTCCTTGTGGTTTGGTTAAAATTACGGATCTTGTCCATGTGGTTTTTTTAAGCGGGTTACGTCCTCGTGGTTTCTCAAAGTTACGGATCTTGTCTAAATTTTGACCCGCTCGTTAAAAAGGACGTAACTTAACATGATGGACTAACGGAGGGTTAACCTTGTAAAAATCCGATTTCCCTCTCAAAATACAAACCACAAGGACGATATATGTAATTTACTCTTAAAAAAAATCTCTAATTTTATTTTACGAAAATATTTTAATTTTATTATAATACATAAAAGAAAAACTTTTTAAAAAAAAATAAATTTTGCTAAAAAAAAATATTACAAAATGAAAAAAAAAATTATTTTACTATAACACTTAAAAAAACTGTATATTTAAAAAATTAATTTTATTTAACTTTTTTACTATAACACTTGTAACAATTAAAAAAAAAACTTAAAAAAAAATATTATATAATTAAATAAAATCATTTTACTATAACATTTAACAAAAACTGTTTATTTAAAAAAATAATTTTATTAATTTTTTTTTAGAAAAATTAAAAAAATTAGAAAAAATATTTTTTTAATTTTGTTATAAAAACAGAAAAAAATCGTCCGTTTTTATAAAAAGGAAAAAAAATTGTTTAAAAACAGATGAAAACATACGAAGACGTAAAAAACGGACAAAAACGCATTAAAACATATCAATGTCCGTTTTAATGCGTTTTCGTACGTTTTTGATAAAACGTACGAAAGCGTACAAAAACGAATTAAAACGGACATTTATACGTTTAAAAAAGGACATTTATACGCGTTAGAATGGACATTTATATGGACATTTTTTTCCTTTTTATAAAAACGGACATTTATACGTATAAAAATGGCGCTTTCATCCATTTTTATGATAAAATTAAAAAAAGATTTTTTCTAATTTTTTTAATTTATTCTAAAAAAATTATTTTTTTAAATAAACATTTTTTTTAAATATTATAGTAAAATGATTTTTTTTATTTTATAATATATTTTTTTAACAAAATTAATAATTTTTTAAAAGTTTTTTTTTTTTTTTTTTTTTTTTTTTTTTTTTTTTTTTTTTTTTTTTTTTTTTTTAATCGTTATAAGTGTTATAGTAAAAAAGTTTAATAAAATTAATTTTTTAAATAAACAGTTTTTTTAAGTGTTATAGTAAAATGATTTTTTTTTTTTAAATTTTGTAATATTTTTTTAACAAAAATTATTTTTTTTAAAAGTTTTTTTTAATTTATTATAATAAAATTAAAATATTTTCGTAAAATAAAATTAGATTTTTTTGTAAATTACATATATCGTCCCTGTGGTTTGTATTTTGAGAGGGAAATCGGATTTTTACAACGTTAACCCTCCGTTAGTCCATCGTTTCAAGTTACGTCTTTTTTAACGAGCGGGTCAAAATTTGGACAAGATCCGTAACTTTGAAAAACCACGGGGATGTGACCCGCTTAAAAAAAACCGCAGGGACAAGATCCGTAATTTTAACCAAACCACAAAGACGATTTATGTAATTAACTCTTAAAATTATGTAACCAATAGTGAACTAAGGAAGACTTTAATTGAGCAAATAATTTTCAAAACTTTTTCTTAATCATTGAAGTGCAACTTTTTTCATGAAACTTTGAAGCAATCGCATGACATTTGTTAAAACACTTCTCACATAACTTATTATTTTATAAATTAAAAGGACAAATAAAACTTCTGTAATGATTGTTTTTGCATTTGACGTATTTCTTGAGCAAAAGTTTTTTGTAGATTTTTTTATAAGAATAGTCTTTAATAAGATTTTAGTATAATGACATGCCAATCGATAAGTTAATATAATGGTGTATTTTGTTCCATTTCTTTATTTGACAACGTATGGCTTGGGCCCTCTAATGGTGCTATGTTTTGAACTTACAAGTTAAAAGGCAAATGCAATGATCTACGGAAACAAATTTTTTTTTTAAACTCTTCCATTATAATTGTAATAGAAATAATTAGTATAAAAATGTATTTGTTGTGACTTGACGCCACTTGGCCGTATACCAGCTCGTATTTCATTTTTATACCTCGTGTCCTAAAGTAACTTCTTGATATTAGTATAAGAAGACGTCTGGTTCGTGGATTTGAAATACCCTTAAATGATTAGAATTTTGGAATCTAAAATACCTTCATGTGTTTGGTTGACAAAAATTTATAGTATTCTTAAATATGTACTAATGTTTGTTATTACAATTTTTTTAGTAAGTCGTAGATTTGCTTTGACTCTTAAAAGAGCCTGACGCCAAAACAACATAAACAAAAAGGATAAAATGTAAAAATAGTATTTGGTCATTTATAAAAAAGAGTGTTTTCAAGTAAAGTGAAATTTCGCTTTTCGAAGGCATTCTAATCATTTTGCCAATTTAAAGAATTTTAAAATCTTTCATTTGACATACCAAACACCATATTTCAAAGAATCTAAAATGCAAATGTCGTAAAATCCCTCCAATTTACCCCAACCAAACACATCCAAAGAAAAGTTCAATTAAGGACTTATTTTTCTGTATACTGAGAAACAAAACAACTTATTTTATAAAAAAAATGAGAAGATTGATAATTATTATTATTAACTAAAACTCACTTTCACATTTTTTTTAAAAAGAAAATTACATATCTCCACCATAAACCGTTTACCTATATAAATACATCATCGTGACGAGTATTTAATTATCTCTCAATAGAGAGGCATTTTCATATACTTTCGACAATATATATATTTTTTTTTTTTTTTTTTTTTTTTTTTTTTGTATTTTTTTCATTTTTTCTCGATGCAGTATTTTTGCTTGATATATCACATGTGATATATAACTAATCTGTAAGTTCGAACACTCAACATCTTGAGTAAAACAAGTATATTTGCATAGAATCCAAATGATTCATCATTTTTGCCACTGAAGAATACACATCTTTACCTTTCAAAGCATTTATCACCCATAATTTTTGAACCTCCAAATCAATACAGTTTATTTATAAAAGTTAGAGAAAATAGAAGAATTACTTTTTATAGTCAAACCCGCTTGATGTATCACATGTGATATAACATTAATCTGTAAGTTCGAACACTCAACATAATGTCGTGAAATGAGCATAATTATATGTGTAGAACTTTGGCTTCAAACATAATTTGTGAACGTCCAAATCAATATAGTTTATTCATAAAAGTTGAAAAAAATATAAAATTTTTCTTTTTGGAACGTCAAACTCGTTTGACGCGTCACATGTGATATAATACGAATCTATAAATTCGAACACTCAACATGGTTTCAAAAAATGATCATAAGTATTAGTATTTTACTCCAAAATATTCACCATTTTTGCATTGAAAATACACATTCTAAGCTTTGAGACCATATATCAAACATAATATTTGAACTTCTAAATCAATACGGTTAATTCATAGAATTGGTGAAAATAGAAGAAAATAAATTGATATTCAAACTTGTTTGATATATCACATGTACATGTGATATACCACTAATACATAAGTTCGAATAATAAACATGCTGTCGTAAAATAGATATAAGTCTTTGTATAAAATTCAAAAGATTCACCATTTTTTGCATTAAAAACTACTACGTATGTCAATATATATACTATCTTCAAATCTAAAAATTATTGTTATATCACATGTGATATATCAAAGCGTGTTTGAATATAAAAAAAATTCATATATATTTTCTTTCACTTCTTTAAATAAACTGTAATGATTTGAAAGTTCAATATTATATGTGATATTTGGCAAGCTAAGGATTTGAATTTTTAAATACAAAATAATGGTGAATCATTTGGAGTTCTACACAAATACTTATGCCAGTTTACAGTAACATATTGAGTGTTCGAACTTAAAGATTATTGTTATATCGCATGTCATATATCATACAAACTTTTGTACCGAAAAAACCAAAATACATAAAAGAAAAAGTTTGTCAAAAGTATATTGAATTACGCCTCTATTGAAAGATATTTAAATGCTTATCCTAATAGTGTAATTTGTTTCGCCTAACGATTAAAGGTTTTTGAGATATATCATTTTCAAAAATAAATGGTGAAATTGAATTTTAATTAAAAAAGAGGGGTGAGAAGAGTGGAAGTGGATGTTTTTTAATGTATAATTTGGTTCATTAGATCAAATTATTTGTGTGGTTAGGATTAATCCCTTAAAACATAGGGGAGTAAGGGGATGTGAAATAACTCGGCTCATTAGTATAATACTAGACAAATACCCACATAAAGCGATGGTGTGTAGGGACAAATAATTTTACATGCGAAATCGTGATTCTGGTTCGACACTTGAAGCAAAGCGTGCGTTTTTTTTTTTTTTTTTTTTTAAATAAAAGCGTATGTTTTTTTTTTTTTTTTTAAATTAGTAGAGTGTGTGTTTTTAAAAAGTTGTCAAGTTTAGAATTGATCAAGAAAAGACATAATTTTAGTTGCCAAGTTTTGAAAACTTGTCAAGTTTAAGAGGTATTTAAGGGTAATTTAGGCAACCTACATTAGTTTAAGTTTCAAGAAAATATGTAAACTCTTTGTAAGTAGTAAAAATATCAATTATAATAAGGTGAATTTTGGTTTTCTATTAGTTTTAAGAGTAAATTGCAAAAAGAGTCCTTGTGGTTTGGCCAACTCTTCTTCGGTCCTAGGTCTAACCTTGAAAGAAGTAGTGGAGTGGCCAAAAGTTTTGCAATGAGTGCATAATGGAGGTTGTCGTTGATACTATATTCGAAGCTTTCCAACTCTAGCTAGTCTATCTCCAATAATAGGGTAAGATATTTAAATCACATGGGGAAGATCTTGTTCTTCAACCAACACACGGGCAAAATCAAGCTTCCCAGGCTTTTTCAAACATTTCTCCTTAGTCAATTTATCCATCAACATTGGTACTCCCACACCACTCACTATTTTATCAATACCATTTCCATTGCAAAGCTCCAACGGGATATTATACACACATACCCAAATTGGAATTGTACTTAGTTCAACCTTCTCCAAGACATTTAGCACCAATGGAACATTATTATCCATCCAAGGCCAACTTTCTAAAATAGCCTTCATTCCCTCTTCATTTTTAACCTTAAAGTAAAATACTCCTGAATTTGTTTTAGCAATATAGAAATACCATAGACCCTCCACATCCTGCTTAGATTAGAACTAACAACCCTATAATTCATTGAAGTGGCTATAAATACCCATACAGTTGCAATGCACAAGCTTCACTACCCTTTTTTATATCTTCCTCAACAAACTCAATTCTAGTAACATCATTTTCTAGCCTATTCACACACCGAGGCACATAGCTCATTTTCAATTCCCTATTCTCCATGCCTTTCTTCGTCTTCTTAGCAAAGGATTCTATATTCAGAGAACCATATCCATTAATATCTTTAGTCCAAGAGTAGAATTAAGATTATGAAATAAACTTGGCCCAAAATGGACACTAGAAAAACTCACATATGGCTTTTTATGAATTCTTTTATTACCCTGATTCACTCCAAAAACAAATTCAACCCCACCATGCACACCTCCAACTCCTTCCTTGTCAGCTTTCCTAATACTAGCATCAGCAATATGCTATACTCCATCCACACTGTGAATACTATCATCATTACTAACTGAATAAGAAGCATCCATCATATTAAAATCAACACACCCCTCCTTATTCTCCAAAGAACTCCTATGAACCTCAACATCAGTCACAATAGGTTCAATACGTTTCTTAATAAAAGAGCCATCATTACCCTAAAATAAACAATCATTACTAGCACTTTGCATATTAACAACTAACTGATCATACTTAACAACACTAGAACTATGATTATTTTCACCTACAATTCCTTCCTTAAACACCATATGACTAGCAACAACCTTAGTTTAAACATCATCTAAAGAAGTTGAAATAACATGTTTACCTTCCTTATGATCTTCACTAGCAGAAGCATTATGAATTCTACCCATACTAATCATCTTAGAAGACATGAGCCTTTTTAGGACAGAACCCGCAACCATTGATGGTGAACCAGGTAATTGGATCTTGATACGAACCCCATAATTGAGATCAGAAGACTTCCTTGGTCTACCCCTAGCTTTAATAGGCTTTATTTCATTGTTTGGAAATGAATTAGGGCTATAAAGAATGTCAGATGATATCATCCTTGTAAGAGTATGAAACTCCTCAAGGATTGGGTAAGGGGGTTTTAGGGATACAAGTGGCATAGCAAAAAAATAAAAAAAAAATAAAAAAAAATAGAAGTTAAACAACAAGAATAATGGATTAGAAAAACATAATTCAACACGAATTTACGTGGTGATTGAATCTCAGTTAGAAGAGGCGAAGTAGACAAAATAACATAGAGAGAGAAAGATGTGCAAATAATTATACATGCGAAATCTTATTTTGGTCCAAGGTTAGAATTGATGAAGAATAGATATAATTTAAGTAGCAGACTTTTGAAAAGTTGTCAAGTTTAAGAAGTACTTGGGATAATTTAGGCAAACAACGTTAATTTAAGTTTCAAGATTCAAGATTCAATATTTCAAGAAAAGATATAAACTCTTTATAATTAGTAAAGGTGTCAATTTTAATAAGGTGAATTTTTTAGTTTTCTATAAATTTTAAGAGTAAATTGCAATAAATCGTCTTTGTGATTTGGCCAAATTGCAAGTTCCATCTTTATGATTTTGAAATTGAAGACAACCTCTCTTTATGGAAACCTTGGTTTCATATTCGTCCTTGACCAAAGTGAAATGACTTAAATTCGCTAGTCTTATTTCTTTTTGAATTTATATTTTCTTAGATAATATTTTAATAAATTGCATGGAAGAACACCATGAGTATGCATAAAGTATTGTCAAATCTTCAAGAATGTGTAAAAATATTTGCAACAAAATTAGCCTATACATGAATTTAAGAACACTTCTAACAATTTCACAAAAGGTGTAGATTGGCGGGAACACCCTGACCCCGGGTGCGTTTTGGCACCAGCCATTGTCCACCCCACAAGGAATAGCTCCGACAACTCTACTGGCCTAGTGGGGCACTAACTGGAGTGAGCACGAGTCAAGAACACTTCTAACAATATCTTCATGTTAAAAGACGAAGTAACCTTAACCCAATTTTCAAGACCCCTAATTTTGAACTCATCATCAATAAGTCCGTAAATTTGAAATCATCATCTGTAATTTGAAACTTCGAATCACCAAATTCCAAAGCCTTACTTTTGAAATCACCAGCATCATGTACGAAAGCACCAATTTAGAAACCCTAATCTCAAAATTTTCATCTTCAATACCCAAATCCGAAATCATAGCAATTAGTGAAAGTAAAAAAGTGTTCAGAAGTCCAAATTGTTTTTGTATTCGATGGTAACAGTTAGACAAAAAGGGTTGTGTGTGTTGGTGTATGTCGATGTTCTTGAAGATTGTGGATATTGATTTAGCTTAAATTAAAAGGTTTGATCATTTTAGAAGTTTGATTTAGTTTTGGCAAGTGTTATGGCTTCATTTTAAAAATCATTATAGTGTAAGATTTATAAGTGTATTTCTTTTCTTCTTTTATTTTATCATTGTGTGTTCTTGATATTATCTTCAAACGAGTTTAACGTTTTGAACCTTTATTTCATAATAATGTAATTCATATGAAAACTAAAAGTGGAAAAAGACGAGTTTATTTGAGTCATTTCACTTTGGTCAGTAATGAATATGATCGAATCCTAAGTTTCTCCACAAGGATGCCGCCTGCGATTTTAAAACCATAAGGACGAAACTTGCAATTTGACCAAACCATTAGGACGGATTTTTCAATTTACACTAATCTTAGTTTATAAGTGTAATTTCAAGTACATACTCTTGAGATGCTGCTACCAATTGAGCGTTAAATTTATCTGAAGCTAGATATATGTACGTCTTTGCTTTAGTTTGTCGTATGAAATCCCTGGTGATTTTAAATTAAAACACATACTTTCTATGTTCTTGTTTTTCTTAACCTTGATAACCAAATTGAAAATTTTGATCATGTAGAAACAAAATTAACGCCAAGGCAAGCAGAAATAGTAATAGAACTGAGATCAGTATTTGAAGATAAAAAATCAAAAGACGAGCCAACTGAAGAAAAAAACAGAGATGAAAACAAAGATCGTCAGATACGGTTCTATGATTTAATTCTAGCACGTGATACAAGATATGTAATAAACAATCTAGAAAAAGTTGGTCTCAGACCCTGGGACAAATTCATGAATAATGGAGATACAGTACTCCATGTAGTAGTGGGTTCTTCTACCAAGAATCATGAATTATTAGAGAAATTGTTGGAAATGACACCGAAAGAGAACACACTACTAGATTTGGTAAATTCTGATGGAAGCACTCTTCTAAGTTGCATGGGGACGGAAACGGGGACGGGGACGGGTACGGGTACGGGTACGGGGAAACGGCAACATCCTAAAATTCAAGAAACGGATACGGCGGGGAAACGTCTATGTGCTTTATAATATTTTAGTCGCTACTTTACATTCTCGAACACTGTAAGAACAAAAAATTTAAAAGAAAAATAATACTACTGAATATAAATCTATATTTAATGTTGTACTAATTATGTTACGAAAAGTTTGACTATCTACATAGAGCCCTTTACTTGAACGAAAATATAAAGTTATTTAAAGTTTAAAACAAAACTAAAGCAATTTCATGTTTTAAAGATTTATTGTAAATAAATAAAATGAAACCAACAGTGCATAAACAGTAACTTAGTAATATGCTATTTACTTTTATTACTTTATCAACTCCCTATGTCTTCTTCACCACCAAACACTTTTTTGCTTCTTCTTCACCAAATTGTAACAGCCACGCCGATGATGGTGCTGGAAAATTTATTTCAAAAGCTAGAATGTTTTTCGACAGGAAAAACGAGTTTCTATTACACATCAATGTCACAACACCTTCTTCTAACATAAAAACTATTTCCAACACATAAATTTTGATGCCCTGGCCGTCATCCACCTCGCCCACCCATAGGGCCCGGCCTGGAAACGTGACTTTTTGAGCTAGAAACGTTTCTCCAAACGTTTCCCAGGTAAGGATTGGCGTACCTCAATTGAAGAAACGTTTTCACTTTTCCCGGAGACGTTTCCCAGGCGTTTCTCGGCGTTTCTCGCGTTTCCCCGTTTCCGAAACGTTTCGGATACGTGATACGGCATGCCGGCGGCGTTTCCGTGTATCCTAGGCACTCTTCTTCATCTTGCTGCGATTGGTGGCAACATTGAAGCTGTTAATTTGTTGGTGGAAAGAAACCCAGAATTGTTGTTAGCCACCGACAAGGAGGGTCACACTCCACTTGCTTTATCTGTTTTCAATATGCATACCAAAACTTCTCACTGTTTGTTTGAGCACATGAAAGAACATGGGTATGGTAATACTTTTTCGGGTCAAACTGGCGAGGATCTGGTCATTCTTGCTATTTCTTGTCAAGATTTTAGTAAGTTTCGTTTTTTGTAGTAACTTATATGATACAGTAATTGAGAATATAAGGTTGTCTTTTTTATACGACTAATACTCTGAACTATATAGGTTTAGCAGACATGATAATCAATGAATACCCCGATGCCTTACTTTCTGATAGTGATGCTGTGCTGACAACTTTAGCTCAAAATATTCCACGTGAACTCAACTTCTGGGAAAAAAGAGGTAGCGAGTTTGTTTCTCTTACATTTTAATTAATCATTAAGCCTTTGTGCATCAATTTTATCATTTATGTTGCAGACTTTAGGAAGGAGTTATTTAACAGAATAGATCCCTACAGCATGATTCGTATGAATCATAGAGTTGAGGCGGAGTATATAGATGATCGGAAATGCTCGTTATTGCTTTCAAGTATGCTAGTCATTTTTCTCTGTGCTTTTATATATGGTAAGTAAAAACGATTTCTTGAGTTAATCTTTCACATATATTAACAGACTAGACAAGTAAAAAATGATGAGCAAAATTTTTTGAACGCAATGTAATTTAAAAAAATGTGTAAGTTTACAAAAAATAGCATTATGAAAGGAAAATTCTACCTGGCTCAGTGACATCCCGAGAGCCCCTAGTTCCACCCATGAGAGGGATACATGTCACTCACTCACTCCCCCACCCTCAACTCACTACCCCAACCCTACCCTTCGGGTAAAACTAAAATTTTCTTTTGATCAAAATGTTCATTCCTGTCAAAGATTAAATTTCCCTCTAATTTGGTTTTGGTCCATTATGGTTATAATTTAGTGCATTATAATTACAAGTTTAATGTATCGTAGTTTTAAGTTGGTGGATGAGATAAATAAAAACAAGATTACCATATTTAAGAAAAAGGTCGTATTTTTTTTTTTCTTTTCTCTAAGGATGTGATTTTTTTTCATCTAGTGATACTTTTTTTTTTTTTTTTTTTTTTATATTTATTTAGTGAAATATATATGTTTTAACAATGATGCGCATATATTTTTATACTTAAATTTTAGCTTATAAATAAACATCAATGGTATCAAACTCATACCCTGATTCCCACACCCCTATAACAAACGGACCCTTAGTGTCAAAATGTATCAAAAACCTTTTTGCAGAACATTAGCACTCTACTTAGGGGTGTTAGTCTAAACATCTCTAATGTTGGCACTAAAGTCTAAAAGTGCTTTTTACATTAATTTAGTGTCAAAATGTATCAAAAACCTTTTTCAATGTTAGCACTTAGCAGTTAGCACTATACTTAGGGGGTGTTAGTTTAAGCTTATATGTGGCTTATGAGCTTATTTGTGTTTCAGTTTATATTTCAAAAGCTCCAATTTTTTGGCTTATTTTGAGACTTGTAGGCTTGTATAAATTTATTATTATATGATAAACTTATAAAAGCCCAAAGTCTTAAAAAATAAGCCGGAAAATTGGGGCTTATAAAATATAAGCCGAAATGAAATAAGCTCGTAAGCCTACATATAAGCTTAAACAAACACCCCCTTAACACTACTTAGTGCTATGAATAGTAAAACACTAAATATAGTGGCACACTATATTTCACACTGATACTTTTCATCTTATTTAAACTTTACATATTTGTTAAACCTTTGATAATTGACTAAAAAAATAAAATCTAATTTATATAAACTATATTTCTATAAGTTTTAAGTCGACATGTTTATGATAAGCCCAATATTTATATATATTATTTCAACTATATTTTCTATTCATAGTATCGACTTGTATTTTATAATAGTTAAAAATGTTTAGTGTAAAAATTTAATGCTATATATTGGAGCAATTTTTATTTAATGCAAGTATATGTTACAAAGATGCTATTTTTACATTATTTTAGTGCAAATTTTTAGTGTTAATATTGAAGATGCTTAAAAAAAAAGATGCACTATACTAATCATTGTTGGATATGATTTTTATGATGACATCGTGACCCCACGTACAATTCCACTGATACTATAAATTACTGTTTCTTGAGTCCAAATTAAACTTTGGGAAATGCTACATTCACCTACAATTTACAAAAAAAAGCCCACATGATGACATGGCAATGATGTGTCAGGAAGTTAGTGGTTTATTAAAAGAGAAGAGAGAGAAACCACACCAATCAGGAAGTGACATGTCATCGTGTGGGCTTGTTTTTGTAAATTGTAGGTGGATGTAGCATTTCCCTTAAACTTTAGAGATATGTTCTTATGAACCCAGGCCACCAAGTTACCACTGGGCTAAGCTCTCTTCATTTCATATTTTGCCAAATTCTGTATTTATTATAGAGCTGATTTTTGTTTAACATCTCTTAATACCACGGCGTTTGTACGTCTAATGTATAAATAAATAAGAAATATGATACTCATGCCTAAAATATATGCCTAAAAATTAGCCTAATAACAAGATCAAAACAAGTGTCAAAATCAAAAGTAGAAGTTAAGAATGTGAAAATATGCAAGTGATATGTCAAATCAATGTTGCAAAAATCGTGAATCGGTAGTCGGGCGGTCGATCACCCTGTAGCGAGTAATCGGTCAATTCAGGATTAATCGGTGATTAATCGGATTGGCATTTCATGCAATTTTTTGGCATTTCTGGAGACCAAACTAAAAATCTTAACCGATTCCAAGCCTGCTATGTTTCCAAACCTCAATAAAAGGCTCCAATTCTGATTATTATGCCCATTGTGTGTTATAAGTGAAATATACGATCCCCAAATTAAGTATAATGCCTAAATTATTATTATTTTTAAAATGACCGATTTGCCCGATTCGGCCGATTTTTTACCGACTCGGCCGATTTTGACCGATTCGGCCGATTTTTTGACTGATCTGTGTCGATTTTTTTCCTAGGCCGATTTTTCAACCGATTTTCAAAAATCGACAAGGTACTCGGCCAATTAACGATTAATCGGCGATTAATCGGTCGAGTTGACCGATATTTGCAAATTTGTGTCAAATATTGAACTGATATTTTAGTTCTCTATATCATTCCTCAATAAATAATTACAGTTACTTTCAACATTCCCCACAATTCTAATTATCATTCCATCTCTAAGCAGGTTTCCACGCTACAGTAACTGCCTTCGGCTTTTTCCTTAAGGCGATTGGTAAGATAAAAATTAGAAGATAAAAAACTTTATTTGTTTACTTGATATCGATATGTCTTTATGTTGCAGTACACCCATTCGTTAAAGATACGTCTCAAGTTTTTAAAGATGCAAAAAGTCTATTATCCAATGTTTGTGAAAAGATACTTCTTAAAGATAACTCAAGCACCTACCATCAATATTACAACAGTTCGATTTTTGAAGCCACAAGAAGAAATTCATCCACTTTTATAAGATTTATTATGAGGCGGTTTCCAGATGCAATCTGGAGTGCTAATGAAGATGGTCATACATTTATTCAATATTCTGTGATCAATCGTTCAGAGAAAATTTACAACCTACTATATGAAATGAGCGAGCACAAGAATATTTATAAAACAATTAAAGACTCTTTTGGGAATAACCTCTTGCACTTGGCTGCAAGATTAGCACCAGCTAGCAAATTGAATCTAATCTCAGGAGCAGCTTTGCAAATACAACGCGAACTACAATGGTTCAAGGTAATACTTTAACCAATGACTCAAAATTTGAATTTTATTCAGCATATATAATGTTCTCTTAACCGGATACAAAAGAACGTAGATGACATAGTATTATATATATCTATCAAGGTTAATATATCCTATATTGTAGGAAGTCGAAAGATTTGTGTGTCCTCTTAACCGGATACAAAAGAACTTAGATGACGAAACACCTCAAATGGTATTTACAAGAGAGCATAAAGACTTAGTGATCGAAGGAGAGAACTGGATAAAGAAAACTGCCGAGTCATATACAATTACAGCTGCACTAATCATCACCATTGTATTTGCAGCGGCTATAACTGTTCCCGGTGGAAATAATCAAGATTCAGGCATACCAAATTTCACTAACAACATTACATTTAGAGTATTTGCAATATCAGATGCAATATCACTATTCACAGCTGTAACGTCCTTGTTGATATTTTTATCAATCCTTACCGCACGTTTTGCGGAGCAGGACTTTCTCTTTAAATTACCTATGAAGCTGATTATTGGCCTCACTATGTTGTTCATCTCGACAACGGCAATGATCATAGCTTTTGGAGCAACATTGTTCCTTGTGTTTGGACAAAGTAACTCGTCGACGCTTATTCCAATAGGTGCATTGACATGCCTTCCAATTACATCTTTTGTGACCCTTCAATTTCCTCTTATTGTGGAATTGATACGTGCTACATATTGTGGTGGTATTTTTGTTAGGGAAAAATATAGGTTCTTGATCTACTAAATCAATTGTAACCGTCGGTGTTGTTTCCTAAGGACACTGTGTGATGTTAAATTTATAATGTTTTGCATCATTTCCATCTATCAATGGTTTCTTATGTGTAACACCAGCTTGTTTTCAACATATGGTACCTTCACGAAATTCATTTCAAAAACTTATTCACACCATAATCACTTAACCTACATCAATGTGATTTAGATATTGTTTCTTTCATGAATCCATGTTAATGCTCAACAATCGGTAATTTTTTCTTCTGTGTGAATCGAGATATCATTTCTGTAGTACTATCATTCATTTGGCAGAAGATTCGTTAAGGTAAATCGCCGAAAAATGGTTGGACGCTAATTTTGAATTGCTTCCGAGTTCTAAAAGATAGAGCTTTTTTGTTAATCTGTAATGGGGTTGATCACTTTTTGTCAATGTTTGAAAAACATATAGGAAAAAAGCTATAAATGCTTAATGTACTTTATCAAAATAACTCATTGTGCTTTCTCAACTTTTTTTATTGTCATTATACTTAATGTTGTTTCCAGTCGATATCATTATACATAACCGTTTTCATTTTATTCGGTTATTTTCTGTCCGTTTTTATCCGTTTTCGTAAATCGTCCATTTTTATCCGTTTTTATTTTAATCTTTCCAGATAAAAACAGATAAAAACGGATTAAAACCGTTTTTATTATCCATGTCAAAACGGTTTTTATCCGTTTTTATCTGTTTTTATACGGACATATTAAAATGAAAACGGATAAAAATGGACGATTTACGAAAACGGATAAAAACGGACAGAAAATAAACGAATAAAATGAAAACGGTTATGTATAATGACAATAAGTGAAGTAGAGAGAGCATAATGAGTTTTTTTGTAAAGTACGTTATGAATTTTTAGCTTTTTTCCAAACATATATTGTTGTACTTATAATCTTAGTTTTTGGATTCGAGGGTGTTTGGATTGCTTAGTCAAGTGCTTGTCTTATCTTTTAAAAACATCAGCAGTTTTGATGAACGTATGTAATTGCTTATTTTAGTCTAAATAAGCATTTAAAATACACTTGCTTTATAAGCAGATAAGTACTTTCAATCGACAATCCCAAACACCCACTAAAAGCAATTTAGGTGGTTTTATGCGACTCGCAGCCTGTTTGAGACTATGCGAGCACATCGGACCATTTATAAGTATGTGAGTCGAAATCACTATGTAAGTCATTGGAATCTATTACTGATTTGGAATTTTGTATGCATGCAGTCACACACAAATTTCTGTGAAGATCAAATGAATGTTTTTTTTTTTTTTTTTTTTTTTTTTGCAATATTGCTGAATATAATCTTTGTGACCATATTGTTACATTGGTAAGCATTGAAAACACAACTTAATGGTCCTGATTAGGGGTTGTGAACATACAGAAATAGTAGATGAAGTGTGAATAAAATGGTGCAGGTTTTTACATTATCTTCTTTCACATGAGAAGATGCGTATTGTCCTACAAAACTTAGACAATATGTATTAAAGGTTTCTTCCGATGAACTTATGTATCTGAACACACAAGTTGGATAAAAGGTAACTGACTATGGTGTAATTTATCTTTATGGTAATCATCTTATTTTGCCTGTAAAAACCATCAATCCCTGTAGACGCTAACCATTTCGACTGTTTTTTTACCAAAACATCATAAATTCAAAAGTTTGAGGGTCTTTTCATACGTTAAAGCAAAGTTGGTTACCGAATATAAAGGTTTAACCAAAGTCACTTTCCTTGTACAATTTGCCCTTTTTTGAAATTCCAATTTTGGATCTTTCTTTCTTCACGTTTCTTATGTCTGCATACCATAAAGAATTTGCAGCCTAATGGTCACGTTCTATTACGCGAGTAAGCTATTGGGGACTATGCTCAACTGCTCAAGTGAGTCTCCAAACTTCTTATGGTAACGTTATTATAATGTAAATAGCGGTAATAAACCAAAAGATTTTACCATAATTTTGTGGCTATTTTGCAGATGCTAATGATCAAGAATCGGGTTATCAGTGAGAACTTCTATTTCTGCGGAGATGACAGTGTAATGATTCTGCAGACTTTTGGTCTTCATTGTATACGCTTACATGTTTCATGTTATGTTTATGTTATTATCAAAAAATTTCTGTAGTGTTTGTTCTATTATTTCTCAAAACATTTGTTGCGAGAGTTGTTTGTAAGAGCTGGCTTTACTGTATTGGATACGTACAACAGAGAGATATATTGAAAATAGAGCTAGAAATATTAGCATGCGGTGGTATTATTAAATCCTTCAACCTATGAAATTGATTATTTTAACCAAAGTACATACGAATCTATGAGCGAGTCAAATGGGTAAAAATTAAAATAGAAAAAGTCAAATGGGTCAAACGGGTTGAAGGTTGTCCAAATTGTAAATTGTTAGTGTGCAAAACCTCTTTTATCATATTATTAAAAAAAGAAAAACTTTATTATTTGCCACACTATTGTTTTTAACAGAGTTGGAAGGTTCCGTGAAAAAGTTCTCAGGTCTACTAACCCATACTAAAAAGACACGTTTAGCCCGTTTAGCCAACTCTATGGTATGCCGCGTGACATTTCCCTATTCTAAGTCAATCTTTCTTTGATCTTAGGCATTAGATACGAGCAGTTTTCAGACGATCGTGACCATAATATAATTCCACAGTCAAAAACCACAAATAGCCATTCTGGCTTGTGGGTCGAATGTCCTACTGCAACATCTGATTCCCGTCATGTAAATGATGGATGAATAGATATCTTGAATGATATTATATTCCGAAACATAGATATAAAGGCTAAGTTTATAAAATTACAATGTGTATTTAGAATTTATTGCAGTCACAGGTTTCATTAGTGTTTCCTAAATAGTTCTTTTTGCATGTAAGGATAAGAGGACGATGTGTAACCTCATATGAGTTCGAACTCGAAATTAAAATTCAAAACTAAATGAAACAGTATTTATATAATCTACATTCATGGACCTGCAGAGCCCTGCATTACTTATTTATCTAAACTAAGTGTTTGATGAAATGTCAATAAAGTTATGTTTACCTCTTTTATTTCATTCATATTACGCTATTGGATAATTAATCAGACGTGATATGAAGATACTTTTCATGTTTATAAAAGAATGATATTGTAGTGACGAAGAGCCACATCGCACCTGAACGGTTGGTCTATCTTTTTTGTAAAAGTTCTAATTTTGAAGCCCATGTGATCAGTATATAATAAGTCACTCATTTATACAATTATACACATATACAGGTTATTACATGTTCATGATGATGATAATGATGATGGCATGTTTCTTAATGATCAACAATGGATGTCATGATTAGGTAAGTGTTATTTCACTTTAAATACGAGATGACGACACTTCTTACGAGATATTTGCGTTTTCTTAGTTTTGTTTATCATTTTCATTGTCCAAAATTTGGAGTGTTTATTAGAATCGGTACTATGTGTTGTTAACTCATAAGTTTAGATGAATTGCTCCAGTAAAAAAATTAGTTTCCATTTAGTATGACCATTTATTATGATGATTGATTAATGATTTACTGGCTTGGAAAAAAACGCTTATGATTTAGATGTTCTTATGCTACTATGTGGAATGAGAGGAAGCCACTAAGGGTGCAACTCATGTAGAAACACTTACTGTTATGCATTCATGAGGATATTCTCATATACAAGTTTGCATATTTCTATAGTTTTAGCTTAATGAGTTGCTCATTTTCTCAGGTTTTAATCAACTCTTCGTTTTCTAATTATGTTACTATGTGAAATGACAAAAATATCCATTTTTATAATTTATATCCTTGATACTATGGTGTGATGCGTTTTTTCGAGTTATTTACTTATAAATTTGCAAATAAATAAATAAATAATTCATTTGTCTATAATCGTGATCATCAAGAATATATCATCGTCTAATTGTTTGTTTATTTGACAAAACTTAGAGCATTGTGACGGAAACTCAAAAGAGGCTTGTTCCAACAGGGTAATATAGTCAATCTATATATCTACCTTGAATTGTCTTGGTCATTACTACGTATTACTTTCAAAGTTTAGAAAATGAATACTTTGATTGATGATTCTCTATTAGTTCTTGCTAGAGTCTCAACCGAGAAGCAAGATGCATTAATCTTTATGGTGAAGGTGGACTGTGGAAACACTAATTCTCATCACGCCGAAGTTTGCTGCAATTTTCATTTTTGATATGGGTAAGTTAAGTGTACATCATAAAGTCTATTGAATATGGTTGTTGTAAACTGATTAAAATATATGTTGCTTTGTTCTTCATGGTGGGATATATAAATTTTCCAGCCACTTATCACCGCGTGTGACGATTATTATTTCTAGGGCTGATGGTGTTAGTGAGGTTTTTGAAAGTCAAGACCCATCCATTTCAATATCATTAAAATCAGGTAATCTGTTAAGGTGTATTTTAGTTGCCTTTTATTTACCTAGGTAATCATGTAGTATCGTTGGCCACTGCCCAACAACTCATGAATTTATATGGGTTTTATGGGATTGCTTATTTCAGTTGCTTTTTATATACATCCTATTGTGTGTTTTATTTTAGGGAAAATAGTTTAAAAAGATATCCAACTTACCACTTTTTCTTTTTGTAGGCATTCAATTTTTTTTCTTCCTAAAGTAGTCAAATCTTTTCTTAATCTTCCTATTGTAGCCATAAATCTGACGTGGCATGATCTAATCAAAAGTTAATTACATAAATTTACATAAATCGTCCTGTGGCTCTAAACAATTACACAATTCATCCTTGAGTCAATTACATAAAAGGTCCCTGTGGCTTTAATAATTTACACATTTCGTCCTTGTGGATATAAACTTAAACTAATCCAGGCAGCTACCATCCGCCGCTTGCCACCACCATCCAAAACTTGTGTACTCCCTGTCGTGGGTCTCTTTGTAGTGAGTTCCGGTGTGGTAAATCTTCAAATAATCACCATCACAAATAAGATTGCTGCATAATCGTTAATGTGCCTAATTGCTCTACCTGATAAACAAGAAGTCCACAAAAAATCACACGATGTCAATTAGAAAAGGAAAATATCGGTTATACGAACTTAAATTTGCTCCACAAAATATACTAGCCCTTACCGATTGACTGATTTACAGCCTTCATGCAAAGATTTTCATAGTACTCCCTTCCTCTATTCTTGCAACTTCTCAAAATGTCAAATCCCGCTTGAGCATCTCCATTAAAACATGAGCCGTTAGTGTTTTTTGGCACGTCTCCTAGACCCTTGATGTGTTTGACCCGTTCCATCAACTCTATGACGATGGACTTGGATATGGTAATCCAACCATTACTATGCGTCGTCCCATCCCATCACTGATATTGATACCTTCTGATATTTTTCCTCCAACTACAGCAAAAAGCACAGCACTAGTATGAGCTCCTGATACATCTTTTGCAGTAGACGATGAATCAATCGATTCCTTGTATTCTTTCAAAACAACTTCTATTTCAGTGCTTTTCCTTGGTTCTCTGAATATACGTTTCTTCTTCATTATTCTATCAAGAACACCTGAAGCTTTCCACGCAGTGTAGACACATTCTTCATAATCAAATGAAGAAAAGAACACGACTATAACTTGTGGAACTACTGTGACCAGATTGCAAAGTAGAGCCCCTAGCTCCCCAATCTATCATTTTAATAAGGCAACAAGCATTATTGGTGCTGTAGAGCAGATGGCAACATTGACGGGTCATAACAGATTCAGATGCAGGTTAAAACTGGTCCTTTTTAGTACGGGTTAGGTTTACCCAGAACATTTTTTGACGATTTCTACAAATAATGAATACATTATTCATAATTAAAAGCAAAATTATTACAAAAATTATGAAAATGTTTGCATAAAAACAGTTCAAAAGGTAATTTGCATTAAATATAAACTTTGGACAAATTTCAACCCGTCGACCCATTTGACCCATTCCTTTTTCAACTAACTTATTTTTTTTGTTTGAGCCATTTGTTCCTTCTCATTTATAAGTCAATTGGTCTTTCCAACTCTATTGAATACTGTGGACACATATAAAACGTTAACGATAATTGTGAAAGTGAACTGATATTTACTGACCATGGTTGAGGTACTTCTGGAGCTATAGCTAAAATCCAAGTGTTTTGGGTTGCTGTTTGGTGTACCAGGACAACAACCAAACATGAACTGATCCATTATAACTCATTTTAAGTTTTGACCCAATAACCAGCCCCAGCCAACTCTAGCTGGAAGGAACTTAACGAAAGCAGAGATACCACAATATCAGATAGAAAGTAAAAATTATTTAAAACTTACCTGTTCAGCTCAAATACACTTTCCATACATGAGCATCATCAGTAACTATGAAATCTTGCTCATGTATCTCTCAAGAAAAAGATACTTGAAAATTACACTTATAGTCAGAGTTAATAGTGCGTCTCCATGGTAAAACCCATCGTCTTCATGGTATCCCGATTGACAAGTAGACTCTGCATCACTGTCATGACGTGTTCTACAATGCATATCATATGGCTTATAGCCATTAGTGCTGCAACCACCACAAGAACTCATGACACTATCAGTTTCAGATCCATTTGTTTCGTTTATATATTCTGTCATGTCTTTATTATTACTCACATCAACTACCACCCAACCACCTTATGAGCTGAAAGTTTCAGACGAAGTTCTGATTTGGTTACTTCCAACTCTTCCAAAGACCCAACAACTCTGACTATATAACGGTTCCACGCACAATCCTCCAAGACAATCGCAATCTTCCATGATAGATCGTGAAACACATCTACTTCATCACCAGGAACCCAACATTCCGAAACTTCCACCATAGGAGGACAAGGTCTAATAAACTTTGCAGATAAATGCTCCACATCCTCTTCATCAGTAAAACCAGGATACGCATCATAACTGACCATGTAGTTGTGCCCGTTCCTAGAAACAATCTGAGCACAACGCCAAAAATCGTTACAGAACTCATCCTTAGCTAATACCTCGACTATACCTCCATTCTTGTACTTCATGATTCTGAACTCGTCCTTTGTCCCAAGTTAAAGTCTTTGCTTCAGTTTGTTGTTTGAAATCTCTGGTGATTTAAATTAAAACGCATACCTTCTATGTTCTAGTTTTTTTAACCTTGATAACCAAATTGAAAATTTTGATCATGTAGAAACAAAATTAACGACAAGAAAACCAGAATCAGTAATAGAAGTGATATCAGAATCAGAAGAAAAGATGAGTGAGAGACGTATGAGATGGCTTTATGACTGGATTATAAAAGGATACATAGAATTGGTAATAGACCAATTAAAAGAATATAGTCTTAACCCCTGGGACAAACTGACGAATAATGACAACACAATACTCCATGTAGCAGTGGGTTCTTCTACCAAAAATCATGAATTATTAAATAAATTGTTGGAAATGACACCGACAGAGAAGACACTACTCGATGTGGTAAATTCTGATGGAAGCACGATTCTTCATGTTGCTGCTATTGGTGGCAACTTTAAAGCAGTCAACATGTTGGTGGAAAGAAACCCACAATTGTTAATAGCCAAAGACAAGGAGGGTCACACTCCACTTGCCTTATCTGTTTCCAATATGCATACCAAGACATCTGAGTGTATGTTTGAACACATGAAAGAAAAAGGGTATGGTTCTTACTTTTCGGGTCAAAGTGGCGAGGATCTTGTCGTTCTTGCTATCTCTTGTCAAGATTTTAGTAAGTGTCCTCTATTGTCTTCAAAGTTGTGATGAGCTTGTCATTTTATATACCACTAATTAATTTTCTGAAATATGTAGGCTTAGCAACGATGATAATGGAAGGTTGCGGCGGTGCCGCCATACTTGACGATAGTGACGCTGTGTTGACGGCTTTAGCTCAAAACTTTCCACGTGAACTCAACTTTTGGGAAAGAAGAGGTGATGAGTTTATTTCTTTAACATTTTAATTAATCTTTAAGCCTTTGTGCATAAACTGTTTCATTTATGTTGCAGACTTCAGAACGGATGTCAATAGACGCACGCGTAGGATTCGAAGAGCCGACGAGTATAATAACGCATGCTGGACAGTGCTATCAGCAATGCTATTGCAATTTCTCGTTTATATTCTTATTGGTAGGTAACTAATTACGATTTCTTGAGTTTATCTTTCACATACATTAACAGACTAAACAAATAAAAAAATATGAGTAAAAGATTTTTTGAACGCAATGTAATTTAAAAAACAATGTGTAATTTTACCAAAAATTGAACTACGAAGGAAGATTCAATCTGGTTGGTGACATTCCGAGAACCGCTAGTTCCACCCAGCAGTGGGACTCATGTCACTCCCTCACCCTTAACTCACTACCCCACCCCTACCCTTCGCGTTAAATAATTTTTTCTTTGAGCAAATTACTTTTGAGAAAATTCTCAAAAGACAAAAACTTGGGTCGTGGTCGTTGTTGACATGTGTTCAGACGAGAAGTACAATTCCAATCATTTGCAAGTACAATCACTATCAAATCTTGTTTGACTTTTATAAACAAATGTGCGAATAACGGATGTGCGAATGTGCGAATAAAATTTATTTTAATAGGAACGAACAACTTTTCAAGAATAAAATCTTTTTAAAATCTACTTTACTGTTCGCACAATAGCTGGAATTCGCACAACCATCGTTCGCACATCTGCTGGTCGGGGATTGTACTAATGGTCGGGGGTGTAGGTCAACAAATGATTGGAAATATACTTCTTGCCTTGACACGTGTCAACAAATTAGTGAAATCGCACATTCGTATATGCCCATTTTTAAAAAGAGGTGTATTTTTTGTACCATATGATAACCACAACCTAAATTTTTGTCCTTTTTAAAGAATTTCCTCATTACTTTTGCTTGTCAAAGTAAATTTCCCCGTAATAAGATTACCATATTTAAGAAAAAAGTCGCATCATTTGTTTTTCTTTTTCTTTCTTAGGACGTGATCTTTTTTCATCTAGCCATGCTTTTTTTTCTTCTTCTTCTCTCTTAATTTAATGAGAATACATATGTGTTTTTAACAATGATGCACATATTCTATACTTCATATTTAGTTAAATTGAAAATTTCAGTGACACAAAAACGATGTATTCTAGCTATAAAATGGCTTATTTGATAACTAAAACTTACTGCATCAAGTTTATAAAGTTATCGTGACAAAACATAAAAAAATTTATTATATTAAAAAAAATTGTAGTTGTAGGGAATGTGCTCACTATTTATAAATTATATAAAACGTTAATGCCAAAGAAAATTTAGAGAGAATTCTATTTAACTAAGGCGATCATTAAACGACCCCACATTCTGCATCAATAAATAAAAAGACGTTATTTTTTCCCAAAAACTAAGCCTACATATAAGCCTAAAAAGAAATTTTACTAAATACACCTCGCGTTATTCAACAACTTGCAAAAACTTTCTTAAACATTATATAGCAAATCTTTTTACCCCGAACAATCCAACAACTTGCGAAAACTACCCTGATTTGTATATCAAACTTTTTTTTTTTAATCAAATTTGAAGCAGATATCTAGCGATTTTTTTGATTAAAAAATATATTGCCGGAACGGCCTCTCGATTAAAAACAAAACGAGTCTGACAAACATTATTTATCAGATATCTAACAAATATCTTGCGATTTCATTAACAAAAAATATACTCCCGGGAAGGCCTATTACAAATAAAATGAGGTCGTACAAATTTATAAAAAATGTTGAATTTTAGTATATATTGTTTTTGGAAAAAAAAATATCTATCGATTTCTCTAATAAAAAACATATCATCGAAAAGCCATCTGAGTTACGAGCCAAACGAGTCAAATATTGATATATTTTCCGTTAACGGGTTAAAAAACAAATGGACAATCTTTTGTTCTTTATTGCACTATCTAATACCAAAGTTAAAATTTATTGCCACAAAGACTTTCAAAACGCCTCGCACCAACGAAGTGATGCACTGATTAGAATCATTGTTGGATATGATTATTTTTATAGTCCAGTGATAGTATTAATTATAAATTACTTATGCTAATATCGTGACCCCGTACAATTCCACTGATATTATATATTACTGTTTCTTGAGTCCAGATTAAACTTTAGATTTATTAAATTGTCGTCAAAAAAAAAAAAAAAAAAAAAAAAAAAAAAAAAAAAAAAAACCATCTATTTCGCATGAACTTGAACCCAGGCCAAGTTGCCACTGGGCTAAGATCATTTTCATTTCATATTTCGCCAAATTCTGTATTTATCATAGAGCTGATTTTGTTTAATATCTCTTAAACCACGGCGTATGTACGCCTAATGTATAAATAGATAATTACAATTACTCATAACATTGTGACCCCGCAATTCTAACTATCATTTCATCTCTAAGCAGGCTTCCACGCTATAGTAACTGCTTTCGTCCTATTCCTTAAGGTGATTGGTAAGATCAAAATTAGAAGATAAAAAAGTTACTTTATTTGTTTTCTTGATATTCTGATATGTCTTTTTTTTGCAGTGCACCTATTCATTAAAGATACGTCTCAAGTTTATAAAGATGCAGATTGGCTATTGTACATGGTATGTGGTTTGATACTTGGTAAAGCTAACTCAGGCACCTACCATAAATATTACAACAGTTCGATTTTTGAAGCCACAAGAAGAAATTCATCCACTTTTATTAGAACTATTATATTGTGGTTTCCAGATGCAATTTGGAGTATCAATGAAGATGGTCACAATTTTATTCAATATTCGGTGATCAATCGTTCAGAGAAGATTTACAATTTATTATACGAAATGAGCGAGCACAAGAATATTTATAAAACGATCAAAGATTCATCTGGAAATACCCTTTTGCATTTGGCTGCAAGATTAGCACCTACTAACAAATTGAATATAATATCGGGGGCAGCTTTGCAAATTCAACGCGAACTACAATGGTTCAAGGTATTGTACTTTAACCAATTGCTAAAAGTTTGAATTTTATTCAGCATAAGTAAAGTTCTTAAGACATATTATATCTTAATATTGTAGGAAGTCGAAAGATTTGTATGTCCTCTTAACCAGATACAAAAGAACTTAGATGACGAAACACCTCAAGAGGTATTTACAAGAGAGCATAAAGGCTTGGTGATCGAAGGAGAGATCTAGATAAAGAAAACTGCCGAGTCGTATACAATTACAGCTGCACTCATTATCACCATTGTGTTTGCAGCAGCTATAACTGTGCCCGGTGGAAATAATCAGGAATCAGGGATACCGATTTTCACTAACAACACTGCGTTCACAGTATTTGCTATATCAGATGCGATATCATTATTCACAGCTGTTACGTCGTTGTTATTGTTTTTATCGATCCTTACGGCACGTTTTACGGAACAAGACTTTCTCTTTAAGTTACCCACGAAGCTGATTATTGGCCTCACTATGTTGTTCATCTCGACGACAGCAATGGTCATCGCTTTTGGAGCAACATTGTTCCTTGTGTTTGGACAAAGAAACTTGTTGATGCTTATTCCAATAGGTGCATTGACATGCTTTCCAATTACGGCTTTTATGACCTTGCAATGTCCTCTAATTGTTGAACTGATAAGTGCTACATATGGTGGTGGTTTTTTTGTTAGGGAAAAGTATGACTACTTCTACTGAATCAATTGTAACCGCAGGTATCGTTCCCTAAGGATATTGTGTGATGTTGTTAAATTTATACTGTTTTGCATCATTTCCATCTATCAATGGTTTCTTATGTGTAACACCAGCATGTTTTTAACATATGGTACCTTCTGAAATTTCACTTTAAAAAC
Organism: Chrysanthemum seticuspe; assembly: GCA_019973895.1. Lineage (NCBI taxonomy): Eukaryota > Viridiplantae > Streptophyta > Magnoliopsida > Asterales > Asteraceae > Chrysanthemum > Chrysanthemum seticuspe. The sequence continues at coordinate 34,367,734 of BPTQ01000009.1, forward strand.
TTATGATCACTACACATAAAGATCAATGAATTTGTACATTCTGTGTAAGAAAAGATTGTGTGTTATATACATTTCCCTTTAACAAATGGGCTTTCTGAACACTATTTAGGTAAAGCATTAGCTCGGTTGGTCTTACCCGTCTGCAATAAAAATGTCAACCTTTGAACCAAATTTGTTATGAACTTGTCACACACAATACAACCCATCTACCCAAATTAAGAAAATAACTATAGTTCAGCCAGTTTTTTTTTTTTTTTTTTTTTTTTTTATGGTTTTAATCATTCTGTTTTTGGATTTTGGATAAAATTGACCAGGCTTACTAACAGTCCAAGTATCATTAGGGGCACCATACCTCCCCTCTCTCGAGCACATGGATCAACGAGTACTTGAGATACACCTTATACGCTAGTGCCTTATAAATAAATTTTTATAGCTAAGTTAACAGTTACCAGTATCCGTTTAATTTTGCATGAAATTCATAAAAATAGCTCAACATATGTTTTTGAAAAATGGGCATGTCAATATATCATGAGGCCAAGATACTTGCCACATGCACCTTGGTGGTTCCTATGACCACTCATGAGGATCAGCAACGAAAATACATATTTGGAATCAATATTGCATATGTATTTATATTTTCACAATGTTGACTCAGGATACTGAGGTATTTAAATAAGTATACCAACAGATGTCAAAAAATAGATTCGGATAATTACAAATAGTTGATGATTAAATGAGTTGTTAATGATAAATTGTGACCAAGTAGGAATAGAAATTAGGTAAACTATGGAGAGAAGAATACGATGCTATTTTGATTTTCCGAGTGAAATAGCATTCTAAGTATTATGTCAAAGTTTTCATGTAATGGTAAGCAATGAAACAATGGGTTAGTTTATTTTCGCATGCATGTTTCTTGCATTTTTAACTTTGAACAGATTAACTGATATGTACCATTGTTATAACAAAGTTTATTCACATGAAGGGCATAAACGAAAGAGAGATGTCATTGTTCTGATTATTAATCTGCTACCGAGTTCCAGGCCCGTTAAAGGTTTGATACTACCAAAAGCCCACTGAAGTCAGGCCGTTGATACACGCACAAAAATTTCTAAAAGGTTCTTATTTAATTTTGACTAGCAGAAATGCTTAGAAAATCAAGACTATCGAACAACATTCTTATTACCATCTTAACTTCGCTTCGGTAAAATGTCGTGTTGTGCATATAGAAAAAAAAAAAAAAAAAAAATTTAAGTTGTGATCTCTAGAACATCCACAAGAACTCGTTTCTACATCCTACCTCTCCATACTATGCTCCGACAAAATTGGATATTGGTGTTGTCTTATAACTTATTACAACGATCATTTCTTTGTGAACTACTGCTAAAAAGTATGAATATGTTTCTTGCATATAAACATACGAAAAGATGTAGCAACATAATTTAAAGAGCAAATTCCTTAGACGTCTTGAAAACATAACGAATATGAAAGGAATTTAAGTCAATTGATCACCTGCCAAAAGAGTAAACATCAAGTTAGTCTCATACTAGATTCAGGAACTGAACCCAATAAAGAGTATAGTGATGAATGTGTAAACCGTCCATGTTTTAGGCAGTATAGGAGTTCAAACGTACTCTTTACAAACTTGATATTAAGATAAAATTGAACTTACGACTATTTCAGTATTCTTTGCATCTACTGGAAATTGAACTTACGACATCTCACACTTTAGTGATGATAGTCACAAAGTTTTTGCCACTAAGTCACCAATTAGTGATCAACTTATCGCGAGTTACGCATGGCGTTTGTTATGAATCATTTTCTCATTTGAAATTTTACAACTACCTTACTAGAGTACGATCATACATTTTTCTATAATGCATATGTATCAATTCATCAACACGTTATGGGTTCACATGTATTTAGCTAGGCTCGTGTTTCGTTTTTAAATGATCATGTTTTTATTTGCTCTTTGGTAGCACGTGAGAATCTAGATGCACTGCACTTGGTCTTATTTCATAACCCACAAAATATACACAATTAACCCTACTAAAACAATTTTAACTTATAATGAATATATTAAATAAGTAAATAACTTTTTAATTAGCTATATAATTGATAAATTCATGTTAGATGACTGATAAATTATATTCAAACAAACGATGTATTTTATGTGATTATGATGGTTAATTAGACAAAAAATGGTTGTTAAGATCTTGATTCTGATCCTATGATTTTAGAATTTTACGATAGTATAAAACAAAAACGATCTCGATCCTATGTAGGATCTTTCTTTGAGAGAGATGATTTTAATAGGATCCCGATCTTAACAATAGAATCTTAAGATTTCGATCAATTTGATATTACTTTTCTTGAACTACAAGCTAAAAAACTATAAATTTAGGCTAACCCCAGTAAGGAACCCCAATCCCCCTCATTTTCACTGTCATGTCAGCTTTCTCTCTCCAGCGACCTTCAAGCGATTAGGTGCCCCAGTAAGGGTGACCAAATTCATTTTTTTTTTTTTTTTTTTTTTTTTTAAACATTTCTAACACAAAATAAAATTTCATTAATAATTAAAACATTACATAATAATTCAAATAAAATTAAAACATTACGAAACTTATTAAAACATTACAACACTTATTCAAAATCTAGGTTGTGGCGTGCCTTGATCGCCTCTTTGAGTTTGTGCATTGTTTGGCGTTCTATTACGGGCAAAGATTCGTCGATTGGCGTGCAATAGAACATGAGATCTACATCATATTTCTTTTGAGCCTCTAATTCAACTTTTCGTTCTTCTAGTGCCAATTTTTTGTCTTCCCTTGCTTCTCTTTGTTGCTGTAGCTCCAACTCGATTTGCCGTTGTTCTAGATCTTTCTTCTTCAAACCATAGTGCAGGTCTGCCAGCTCCTTCTTCTGCCCGAATGCCACGGACTTGATCTTGCCCCACTTCTCGGCAACACCTTCCATAATCCTATCTTTCGAAGACTCCGAAGATTTCTTTTTATTCTTCTTTGCGGCATCACGACCAATTGGTCTATTAGGCACATCCGAGTGCACATCCGAGTCGGTTGAAGTCCTTGCTTTTTTGCGACCCTCATCTTGGCTTAAAAAAGCCGGCATCTCATTATCCTTTCAAGCAGAATGGTCCCTCAAAATCTGCCAACAATGCTCAAAAACAAACGGATGACCACACACTACATGGTATTCATCACACGCTCGTGTATAAACGGTGAGGTCATTCTCACCACTTCCGTAATTCCTGACAGCATTGTTGTAAATGGCACAAAATTGACCAACTCTAGGACGAATCCTATTTTTTCACTTTGTAATGATAGAGTTGTACGTTCTTTCTCCAGCAACCTCCTTCTCAAAGTATGTAATGACTTTCTGCCAAAATCCTTTAGCATTTTGGTTGTTTCCGATTACACTATTCTCGGATACATCACACCAACCATTGCACAAAGCATCTCTTCTTCTTTGGTCCAAGGCAATGAATCATTCTTGACTTCTTTCTCGACAACCTTCTTCTTTGCCTTTGTAGCTCGTTTCTTTGGTTTGACCGATGACGTCTCTTCTCTACATTCTTCTTCTTCTACGTCATCAAGGTTGACCGAATCATGATACGATCCATGAGCCGAACCGGTACCCGAACCGTGATACTCTTGAGCCGAATAACCCAATCCGGTTCCAGCATAAAAATTAGGATTGTTGTACAATTGGTCTTCGAAATCAAAACCCTCAAGATTGATACGGTTAACCGGAGAATATTCTTGATAATTTGAATATGAAGACGTTGATGAATCCATTGTTGGACGGTACACATATTCGTGTGACCCATACATAGATTGGTTGCTTCGACGGGAGTAGCTTTGTTGTTGTTGTTGGTAGTGGATGTTTTGTTGCGGTGGAACAAATGAACGATTCATACTAAATGGATTGTTAGGGTGTTGTTGTGGAGCTTGTTGGGATTGATATTCGAAAGCCGGGGGTTGGAAATTGATTATTGGTGAGACACCGGTTAACCGAAAATTCGGATCCGGTGTTAAAATATGCGGGACATTTTGTGACAAACGGGATTTTCGGCCTTTGGTTGTTGGTGTTTTATTAAACATTTTTGATAAAGAGGATTGTGAGATTTTTGATAGAGATGATTGTGAGATTTGTGTTAGTGTGTAAATATGTTGTGAGATTTGTGAGGATTGTGAGATTTTAGTTGTATTTATAGGGTAATTTTTATTTTTTATTTTTATTTATTTATTATTTTTTTTTGGATTGCAACGTAAACATTTTTAAAACATTCACATGAGTCGATCGGCCAAGAGATTCAATTGGCTAAAATGGGAGGCGATCGATTTCCTCCACAGAGGCACGATCGACATGCAATCGATCTCCATAACCGGTCGATCGATGGGGATTGGACCTCATTGGGGCTAGCCTTATGTATTACATTTTGTAAAATATGAAAAACAAGAGGCTAATGGTATTAAACACTTCATAATCATAATTTTGACATACAACTTCATGATATATGATATATAATAATATGTATATTGCATAATTTTACAACGTCTATTATGAAGAATAATACTATAGTAGGATCTGAAATACTGATCCATCTTACAATCATGATTTTGCAAAGACGAAAACGATATTAGGTAGGATCCTGATGTTACAAACCTTGAAACAAAAGTCATAAAACTTGTTTACATTCTGATTTAATTCTAATTCTTCTTTCTAAATCATACTGTATCATCTTTTTAATACTATGGTTATAAAGCATATCTTTTAAATGCATGTTAGGTGCAAGGAAAGAGGTGTGTGCTTTTCATGTATGATATGTTAAAGTGTGGGATAAAATTGGCAAAAAAGTATCCTCTTTTTTATGCTTAATGTGGTTGATCTTCCTTTCTTTTATTTGTATACCAGTTGATAAAATGAAAATGAAGGCTATTTTAAAACTTAATCAAGCTTATATGATCCTATCTCATTAACAATAACAACTTAAAGACATTAAGATAAAAATTACATAACATATCTACCACTAAAGATCAATATACTATGCAAAAACATAATGTTTTTCTTAGAGTCAAAACAGAAAAGAGAACACATGTATGATTATTAATATGATATTCAAGCTTTAAATGTCTACCACTAAAAGTCTATGCACAACTTTTGTTTCTAACCAAGTAATATTATAAAAGTATTATAAGTATTTAAAGGATTTCTAATGGGGGCAAGAATAACAAGAACCATTCACTAAAACATCAAAATCATGGATTAAAAACCATATATAGAAAATTAAATGATGTTATAAAAAAGGGTTGTAATATAAGATGTTATAAGGATGGGGTTTGTATGGTGGGGTTAATGTGCCCCTTATCCTCACAAATCACACCAACCCACCAAAATGCCATTAATATATAAGATAAATATTTAAAGGTATATCTTAACGACTAGAAAAAACACATTTGGAAAGATGCTATACGGCAATATTTAGGGTCCGTTTGTTTGATGCCATTTGGCATTGGGGTTGGGGATGAAGCCCAATCTTACATGTTTGGTATGCACTTGTGGGTCCCATTATTGGGAACGATTACTAAAAATCAGCTATCTAAAAATCCCACTTCACATGCCTACTTTTGTAAATGGTGTGGGTCCATGTTTAATATCAACCTCTCATATTCCATTTATCTTCTTTTTTGTTTTATTAATACATATTATATTTATTTAAAAATAAATAATACACAAATTTTAATATATAATACATCTTTAAAAATTATTTTCTCTCTCCTACATAAAATCAAAATCCTAATCTTAAACTAAAATCAAATCCAAATCCAAATCTTAATCCTAAACCCATCTATAAACCAAACGGGCCCTTAATACTTTGATATTGATAATAAAACCATGAATATAAATTTTTGCAAAAGAAACGATGACCGTGATCGATACTTTGTCTCGATGATAATATGTGAAACACGATAATGATCGTGTTTACGCTTCATACTACCTGATAACTTGCTAGCAAGAATGTATGCTAATATCGAAAAACACCATGTACAATACTCGGGAAGCCTGATTTCTAACCGATTAATAATACTTTATGTTTTGTCTAGAGGAAAGTCCCAAACGCCTAAACAAGACAAGAACCCAAAAATCTTGTGCTCAAAAGCGTAGAAGTTCGAACTGTAACTGACATAATACTTTTTGCTACGTCTAAAATCTTTAGACAAAAACTTTGGATCATTTAGGTAAGGGCAAATGATTGAAAAAGTATCATACTTGCCATCATTTCTTTTTGTGGGTAGCGAACAATTTTTTTTGCTTTTGTGGGTACTCTTCTTTCAAATTATCCTTTTTAGGGTACTATGTGACATTTTTGCCCTTCGGGAAAAAAAAATTCTATTAGCTAAGAGGGGCAAAAATGTCCAAAAATTTAGCAAAATACCCTAAAAAGGATAAATTTGAAAGAAAAGTACCCACAAAAGCAAAAAAAATTGTTCGCTACCCACAAAAGAAAATAGTAACAAGTATGATATTTTTTTCACTCATTTGCCCTCTATGTAAAACATTCAAAACTAAAAATTGAGCATTATATGGTGTAAAAAAATATTGGGTGGTTACTTAGCAATAAAGAATTGCCAATTTCTTCAAATGGAACAATATATTGGAATATTCCAAGTTGACGGTGTAGAGTTGCTTATACTTTATTTCATGGCCTTTCTTTATGCCATGATTTTTCTAATAACTATTGTGATGGCTCATGATTTTCTATTAAAAAGTTGTTTTATAGAAAAGGACATTTTAGAAAGAAAAAAATATAGTAATATGAATAACAATGCATCTGAAATTAGTAGTTATTTGATTTATAGCTTTAGATAGATGATTTGAGCAGTGACGGTGGGTCTCACGGTTTTACGAGACATCGATGATCGAAATTTTGCTTTATAGTGTTAATTTTTTAAAAATATGTCGATTTTGTTTAAATGTGGTCTCAAAAACTTGTGTCTAATATTATGGTTTAATTTTATTCTACATCCACCCTTTTTTAGTCATGATTTTATCCATGAATTTGGATCAAATATTGTCGATCCTGCTAGCTAGACAAAGTATGTATATATTTTTGTTAAACAAATTGTCTAAAGATGTATGCGTTGGAAATGTATATTTTTAATTTTTATACGTGGAAAACTAATTAGTATATTGGTTTTTGAAATTATTTTTAACTAGTTTTCTTAGAACTTTTTATTTGCCTATATAATATCTAGTTTTTTAGTCCTTTTCTTATTATTTTTACTTGTTTATTACTTCGAAAATCAGATTCGATAACCAAGCAAATAACTCTTCTAGCAAACTGTATAGTTCATTCACGTTGAATAGAATAAAAGTAGGATTTGTGTCTCTCGAATAAATTCAACAGCATTAAGCAAAGGCACTAATGCTTAAAAGCCAATAAACCTTTCACATTAATCGAAACAAGTTTTAAATTGCACAAATTATAACTAGTCTCCATGGACAAGAATTATCATGCTACAAATTAAGAGAAGTTATTTATCATATGTTTTCATTCTCATATGTAAGTAGCTAGCTAATTAGTTAACTACCAATCACTTTTATATCCCTATTTCTCCATGTTGATTGTTTCATAGTTATTTTTCATTTTTATGTCTTCATAATAAGTATAAAAACGGGTGATGTTTTTCCTGTTCACATTATCTGAAGGAGGTGACTTTCAAGCTCATATGTTTTAAAAAGTTTAGATCACGATCACAATTTACATTTAAAAGTTTATATCGTAATATGAATAAATGAAACTTCACTTACAGAGACATTATTCACTTAAATGACTTTATCTTTGGTTTCATATAGCGTTTGATACTTTGTAATTTTTAGCTCATTGCTAATTATTTTTAAATTTTAAAGATAAATCTCGTTACCATTTTAAAGGAAAAAATGGAAAGCAAACTAAAGGGAAAAAAAATCTAAGATATGTCTTATTTTTAGAACTATTTCTAAAACTAGACCATTTTTTGTTTTTGCATTTAATTTAAGTTAAAAAGAAAAGGTTTTCAAATTTAGTTTTGTGCGATCTCATACTATTCGCGATACGTGTCATAAAGTTGATGGGAATTTTAGGTCTATAATTAGGTCCGTCAATCATTTCTCTTTGTTGAATCTACAATGTTAATTTAAATCATGTGGAATGTGTTTATGGTTAGCTAAAGTTGTCATCGAGGCTACTACCAATTTTTATATTGATTGAACCCAAGTTTACAACCCAATAACAAAGAATTAAAGCAGTCCGTGTTTATGTCTAAGTGAATATTATACGTAATATTTATTAATATAGGCTCATTTGTCATAATAGAACACTTGAGGTCCAGAGCTCCCATAATGTGATACTTGAGGGTATTTACACCTTAAGCGAGAAGTTGCGTCCGTTACTAGATCTTCGAGTATCTGTTACAGGTGGTGTTCACTTTGATCTTATGAAAAGGGTTGTACAGTACATACAACGAGTTGGGCAAGAACCCAAAGAAATATCTCACCGCATATCTGAGACGGTTTATCCTTGCTCTTCTATAAGTAGATTTTATACTCGAACGATATATTATAAGAAAATGGTCTGATTAGGCAAGTTGGTTAACTTGTCATAATGGTTACTTAATTATGTGGGATGGGTTAATCAAACTGGGTAACGGGTTAAAATGGGTATTTGATGTGTCTCGCGACCACTATTTTTGAATTTATAACATGAATTACCGGTAAAGCTAAGAACACACGAGCAAGTATGTTCTTCAAAGTAGTGAAAAAGGTACTCATTGATCATATAAAATTTTAGGGGTTTCTTCTTTGTGTTCTTTCGTTTTTCCGATGTTTCTTTCGGAACTCTTTTTCCTTTCAGTCACATTAATGAAAACACTAAAAACCCAAACTTGTCAAGTACACTTGTATGAGTTTTTAAAAAAAAACTCCTTACTGTAATACTAATTGTCTTTGATGCATCAAAATTACTAGCACACAAGTGAGATACAAGTATAATAGCTAACGACATCATTTTAACTTTTGCAACAAAACAAACATGTTATTAAAAGAGTGGAAAATTGTCTATAAAAAAAAAAAAAAAAAAAAAAAAAAAAAAAAAAAAAAATTTATGCAACATTTATTATATGGGTTTAGTCCGTACAATAGCAACGTACTTTCAACTTTGTTCCATTTTAGTACGTGTACTTTTTTTTGTCCCACTTAATGTAACGTACTTTCAGGTTTTGTTCCATTTTAGTACGTGCAAGTTTGATTTACCGGATAATGAACGAAAACAACCTACTTTGTTTGATTTAATTACATGAATGGTCCCTGTGATTTGTGGAGTATCACGAATTTAGTCCTACTTCGTTTTTTTTTTTTTTTTTACGTTTTCGTTTGGTTTTTTACGTTTTCGTCTGATTTTTTTATGTTTTCGTATGATTTTTTTTCGTTTTTTACTTCTTTTTTTGTTTTTTTTCGTTTTTTTTACTTTTTTTCCGTATTTTTTCGTTTTTTATGTTTTCGTTTGGTTTTTTATGTTTTCGTCTGATTTTTTTACGTTTTCGTCTGTTTTTTTACCTTTTTTTCGTTTTTCTACTTCTTTTTTCGATATTTTACTTTTTTTCATTTTTTTACGTTTTCGTCTGATTTTTTTACGTTTTCGTCTGTTTTTTTACATTTTTTCCGTTTTTTTACCTTTTTTTTCGTTTTTTTTTTTCGTTTTTTTTACGTTTTCGTTTGGTTTTTTACGTTTTCGTCCGATTTTTTTTACGTTTTCGTCTGTTTTTTTTTCATTTTTTTACTTTTTTTTACGTTTTCGTCTAGTTTTTTTTACGTTTTCGCCTGTTTTTTTTACGTTTTTTTTTTCGTTTTTCTTCGTTTTTTACGTTTTCGTTTTTTTTATACGTTTTCGTCTGTTTTTTCTATGTTTTCATCCGTTTTTTACGTTTTCGTCCGACGAAAACATAAAAAAACGGATGAAAGCATAAAAAAACAGACGAAAACGTAAAAAAATTGACGAAAAAGTAAAAAACGAAGAAAAATGTAAAAAACCACAGACGAAAACGTAAAAAAACGAAGAAAAGCGTAAAAAAAAACGAAGAAAAACGTAAAAAAAAACGAAGAAAAACGTAAAAATAAATATTCGAAAACGTAAAAAAGGGGACGAAAACGTAAAAAACGGAGGAAATCGTAAAAAAAGATGAAAACGTAAAAAAAAGGGACGAAAACGTAAAAAACCATAGACGAAAACGTTAAAAAGTAGACCAAAACGAAAAAAATCTCAGGAAAACGTAAAAACCCAGACGAAAACGTAAAAAATGAAAAAGATACGTAAAAAAAACAGACGAAAACGTAAAAATCTCAAGAAAACGTAAAAAAATATTCGAAAACGTAAAAAACGGAGGAAATCGTAAAAAGAAGATGAAAACGTAAAAAAACGGACAAAAATGACTTTTTATCTGGTAGCCCGTACTTTGAGGTACTAAAGTAGCACAAAACGTGAAGTACGTTGCATTAACTCGACCATTTATGTGCTAAAAAAAAACCACGTAGTCATTTAACCGGTAAAACTCATTTCTTAACCGGTAGCCTGTACTTTGACGTACTAAAATGGAACAAAACCTGAAAGTACGTTACATTAAGTGGGACAAAAAAAAGTACACGTACTAAAATGGAACAAAGTTGAAAGTACGTTGCTATTGTACGGACTAAACCCTTATTATATCTATTTCGATAAGTCCATAGGTGTAGCTCACTCATAGGCATCCATTCATCCATCCATATATTTAGGTAGCACGGGAAGTACTCGCAAATCCTACCCTTTTTATACAAAGGGAAAATTTTGACCATATATTATCATAATCTTCTCCGTAAGAAAGTCTTCTATAGCCCTACTCTTCATGATAAAGGTATAAGCCAAGTCCAAAACGCGCACAAGCTTTGCAGAAAGCTATTTCTTCGGCTGCAGCAACAGGGTCACCACTTTGACCATTGGTTGAAGAAACAGTTCCTGTCGATTCACGGTGTGCCTGCATTAGTAGAATTCTTAGTTAAAGATCGACTAACAATAATGAGCACTTTCCACCCTTTAGACAATTACAAGAAACTTCCTTTGCTCATATCAAACAATTACATAAGTCTTTTGGGTGCAACGGCAGCTATAGTAGGAATCAAGATGAGTACACAAAGAAACCCGCTACCTCTATCCCAAACTTATCATCCACCTTTTTATTTTAGTTTGTTACAGAACAATTAGCATAATGACCAACATATTTGTGAAGCACGTTTCTCTGCTATAAACTTTCTAACAGATTAGCATGACTCACAGTGACATCCAGGTATGTATCCTTAACAGATTGCAGATGGACTCCATAGAATTTTCATGGTCTATTGATTTGTTTGCCCGTACAATTTCTTTAATAACTAATCGTAATTGTTTGCATTATTAAGCATGTTTTCAATGTCATGCTGAGTCGGTCCATATCAGTTATAACTGATTCAGCATACTGCAAAAACACTGATGCTATGACGGTTTCTGTTGAACGGTTGATGATGCCATAAATTTCAGACTTCGCTAATGTTGATTCCGTTAATAGTGATCCAGTTACTTTGGCTAGCTCTAGCGCCATGTCTCGAGCGGTAACCAAATCATTTGGAGCTTGAGTACACTTTTTGCAAATAAAGTCATTGAAAGGGTTTTTTTTTTGTTTTATTTATTTTTTTTTATTTTTTTTTTGGTAATAAGTTTGATTACCTGGCTGTCTTGTGTAAGTGATAAACCCAAAAAAGCGCATGAATCTGAACGGACACCAGATTTAGTCTGTGGCTGAAGTAGAAGAATCCATGAGACACAAGATAAGTGGATCAACGAGCACAAGCTTTAGAAGTCCCCTGTATATAACCTCTTTCACTTTGGCCTACATTCTAAAAACAAAGAGTGAATTTCGACCGGCCACCAAGTGCGCACTGAAGGAAGGGTACATATAAAGAAAAGTATAACCTGCTGGTAGAGACAGCGTTGCAGACATAATTAGTTTTGCCACCGGATAAGCTTACTATATTTAGAAAATAAACAATAATTACACATTTGAATACACATCAAAAGTTGAAACATAATTAGTTGATGCTAAAGCTTAGTTTTAGTGAAAGGGTTAAGAATAATTTAACCACACTTACGTGCTTAGAAACATAAAGTGCAGAGGACATGCCCAATGCACCATTGCTAATCACCAACTAAACTTACAAATATTCAAAACAACAGATACAAACTGCTCTACAAAAAGCAAATCTCACCACATTCACGAAGGTCCAATGGGATTATCCCATTGGGATATACTGAGGCAAAAGGCTACATTTCCTCTAAACTAAAATAAACAATAAGTATGGAAACTACTGCTAGTTTTAATTCGTTTCCACTACTAGGCTTCTCGAAACCACTGCTAGGCTTCTCGAAACCACTGCTAGTTTTAATTCGTTTCCACTGCTAGGCTTCTCGAAACCACTGCTAGCTTGTCGTTTCCACTGCTAGTGGAGATAAACAGTTACGGTTATTATTGTTGTCACTGGTCGGAAAAACGTGTGGCGTTGGTTTAAATAAGCAATTCCAAATTCCAAACACATAAATCTACTTAAAAAAAAAAGCAATCCAAAATTAGCTAATAATTGCAACAAAAATGAACAAATAATTAACCCTTTACATCCTAATCGGAGACATTTATGAAAGGTTTATGGATAATTATTAATATTAGTATGACCGGATTCGAACTCGAGACTTCGGGATTGCACACATTACGTATGAGAGTTGATGTTAATAATTAATATATAAAATGTTATTATTAATTATTAGTCACGAAATAAAACATAACGATAGTTTAATATTTAACGAGGTTTGGTTAACGGTCGTTAAATATAAACTACGAGGACTAAGAATGAAATTAGTGGACAAGAAGGATCCGGAATCCCTTTGGGATGGCTTGGCCGGTCGTGGGCTACCCAACCCAAGGAGGTGGGATTTCTTGGTCACCAAGTTTTGAGAATGTATATATACAAACCCTTGTATTCATTATTCTCCTAATCTTGGATCACCAATAACCTAATTTCTCCTCTCCTCTCTCCCTCTTTGTGTGGCCGGTCGAAACTCCCAAACCCCAAGGGATTTCGATTTTGCTTAGCTCAAAGATACAAGTGTTTGGTTTATTTGTGATTCAAGGAACTAGCTTTTCCACATCAAATCGCTATTAGTACGTGTGTACAAGAACGAAGGACAAGCACGCTTGAGCTTGTGAATCTTGGTGGTCGACTTGTGTTTGGGTCGATTATATAAACCCTAATTATTAGGGTTTTGGGTTTTGGTTCTTGTTTAATCAACGTTTGATTCTTGAATTGCTAAAAGGTACGCACTTTCTTGTTTGGTTAATTAATTACATATATTATTCCTATTTACTTCCGCTGCATGCTTTGATGATGTTATTTGTTTTATATATAATTGTTATGAGTATAAAATTCCAACAGTGGCATCACGAGCCGTTAATATGATGTAATTAATTACCGAAACACATAAAAATTGGATCTTTATGATTATATGCATGCTTTTTATGGTTTCTAGGGTTTTGAATTCGAAACCCTAATTTTATTTATTATGGGTCGATTACCCTAAATTTATTTAATTAGGTTTTAATTTTGTAAAACTTGTAGAAACCCTAGGATTGCATGCTTATTTTATGTGGTTAATTAATGAATAATTGTTATGTGCCATGTAATATGCGTATCTTGGGTGATAATTGTTATGCGGGATCCATGGTGGAACATGCATGTTTTGCCATGGAGTATTGTTTATTGTTTATTGATTAATTGTTAAGTGATACACACATGTTCTATTTATTTGATAATTATTAAATTGGGGATGACCTCAATTATAACTAATAAAAATTCGTTACGTGCTAATTGGTATACTATTAACTTTGCTTACGCAATCGACTTGTCGATGTATGTGGCTCATCTTTTCGCGAGATGAAAGCACTTGTTAATGTATGCATTTATTTACGCCTAGAATTGTTTATTAGAGTTTATTGAAATAATTATGCATGTGGCTAATTGTTTTTACATATGTTAAATTGTTTAGTTATATGTTTATATTATTTGAGTGTGTTTAATTTTTATTAAAATGCTTTTTTGTTTATATATTGTTTGACATGTTAGTAAGCAAAAAGGGTTTTTTTGAATAGAAAATTAAATGGACTAAATAATGGCGAAATTGATTTGTTATCTAAGAATTATTCTTGAACTTTTAATCGATTGATGCGAGTGTACTAAATGGTTAGAACGGCTCACCCACTAGAACAAACTATAAAGGGGTATTTAAGAAGTGAGCACAGTCTCACTGAATGGATGTCTAAGGTTATGCTTCAGCGCTTACCTGGTCCTCTGCCCCCTGTGAGTTCGATTGGAGCTACCTAGTATAACCATTCTATGTACGAAGCATCTTAGTGCAAAGTTGTAAGTTTCTCAACGCATCGATTAAAACTTTGTAGAATTTAATCTTAGCAATTAAAATCTTATGTAAGGTTTTCGAAAATATTTTGTTATAAAGTTGTATGCATGCTTCTTTATACATAAGTTTTGATTACACGTCAAAAATTGTACCCTTTAAATTTAAGTTTATGCCATCTAATGATATGAAACACTTGAAGTTGTAATTTAGTTATGTGAGACCTTGATCTAGATTACAATGACAAGGTGAATTATTTTGTTGTGTGAGACCTCAACTTTATGATTTGCAGTTTCTAAGTTAGACAACTTAATTAAGTTAGTTAGTGAGACCTATGACTTAAGGCATAAGATGGGATGAAACATGCTTACATTTTGCATAATTGTTTGGCAAAATTGTAAATCCCATATTTTCTAGGAATTGCAAACTTGTTTGTCAATTATTGTTCTTCGACAATTACCTATTCTATACTTTCATCACTAGCAGATCAACTGATGTGGTGAAACTATGATAATGAGGGTCCTAGATTCAAGGAAAATTCTATGGTTAATATGAATATTGACCAAGGGTATTTTATTTTCTTGAAAGATTTAATTATTGAAAATACTAAAAATTGAATTTTGTTAATTCTTTTGATTGTATTAATGCAACATTAAACCGTAAACGAAGTTTGGGCTTTGGTAAATTGATCTAGTTTTGTTTTCAAACGAATGTTTGATCAAGAAAAATTTACTAAAAGACAAACATAAACTCTTTTCCATGGAAGAAGAGTGTGACTCAATCCTACTCCTTTTCATGATTGAGAAAGGTATGTTAGGAACATTAGAATTGTCTAAATTCTAATATAACTCATAGCAACTTTAATAGTTAAGAAATTGCACACCATGTTTTCCTTAAGAGATTTCATTACCCTCTGTTGGTGATTGAATTCTTATATGACATTTTTGTCAACTAGAAAACATGTTTGACATTATATGAGTTATTAAATTAGAAGCTAGACTAATTACCGCAAAATTGGTAAAAGACAAACTAGTATATTTTATCTAGTTGTTTTGTTTTGACTAATTGAAGGTGCTACACATCATTATGGTGATGGTAGAGCCATTGAGGAAGAAATTGCATGCTCAATTTTTCAAGTTAATAGCATTGATGGATGACCCATCATCTACTGAGTAGAATACACTCTTTTAGTACCTAAGTAATTGTTACGAATGGTCTTACAAAGGGGTAGCAACGTAATAGCACGCTATTTTCACTGGTTAATGAAACAATTATAATGTTGTCAAATCCAGTGGGAGTATTGTGGTGTATTACTGAATCAGACATTATTGTAACGTTGTCTAATTCAGTGGGAGTTACAAGATTTATTATCTTGGTAGTATCTCAGATTATTTCTAGATTTTCTTGAAATAATACATTACGTTCAAAAATGTAGACATTCATATTCTCAAGGATAGTCATGAACGATTCCTTGATAATTCAGTGGTCCTACATCTACTTGTACTGCTTATATATCTATGACACTATCATATTGCTCACATAAACAAACGAATGTCATGGTGTTTATCTATATGATGTTGTTCTATGCACAAGTGGGAGAAATATTTATTGTGTGCAAAGGAACAACACATACAAATATGATTAATGGATTCTCTTGAGGTAAGAGATTAACGTTCTAATAAGATTGACTTGTTTAGAACATGTGTCAAGATTATAACATAGACTACTTTTATGTCTTATGTCATTCAAATCATAGAAACACTTGAAGTTACATTTTAGTTTAAGTGAGATCTTGGCTAGATTGTAATCTCAAGGTAAATCTCCACTTGTCGTGGGATCGGGCGTGGATACTTTTACAGTTTCTTAAGTTGGACACTTCATGGAATGACATAATTAAATAAAGTAATACTATCTTAAATATTTATGTATTTTTAGAATGACATAAATAGATAGAGTAGTATATTAACTTGAAAATAAATTAATTGAAACCATGATGTGGTGTTCATAATCACTTTAAATTATAAATGTTTATGTGTTTCTTTGTAAAGTCACAAACATGAAGTCTTTTCATTATTACAAGACATATAATATAAAGTAATACGTTAACTTGTTATGTCTTCTTATTAAGACATAAAGTCATTGGTAAATGACTTATAATGTATAATGAGATTATAACTGTTTATGTTTTCTAGTTGAGACATGGACATGAAGTGACTTGATCAAAAGTACTTGAGTTATAAAGCATGCAATTGGCTTGGAATTTTATTTTACCATTAAGATGATTTAATTGGTAAATAGGTAAGCCAAAAGAAATATGTTTATCTTACATATTGTTAGATTGTCTTACAATATTAATTCTAATGAAATACTGTATGTATATGGAATGTTCAGTTAGAAGAATCAAACATTTGTTATATTGTTTGATTCAGGATAACTATATCTTCTTTTCTTCCAAAATTTATCAAGGTTAGAAAATTGAGTATTGATTGGATATACTTAATAAACTCAAACCTAGAAGATTAATAAGACACCATTTTAGTATGGAATGTGATGAATCACATTGAGTCTTATATTGAAGTTTTGAATTGTTAAAACTACTTATGGAGTAGGTTATTAACGAACAAGAACTATCAATGTGTTTTGTAATATCCCAAAAGAAAACAATTTGGTGTTGTTCTACTTGCTGAAGTATTTGTAGATAGTCTTTAAATTACAAAAGCAAGTGGGAGTTTTGTTTAGATCTTGAAGAGATTAAAATTGCAAAACACATAATCTTCTAAAATACACTAGTGAATATCATGATGAGGTCAAATATGATATACCTCAAAATGATGGAATTCTCATTCATAGATCCACAAGGATTCTCAGATAATTGATTGATGTGCTGAGATATGAGTTGCAGGATCATGGTAAACATGTTAATCATGATGATGCATTTACCTAATATTGAATTGTGGTAAATTATTCATACTATGAATGTTAAGATGTTGTCCAAAGAGATAATCAACTTTATAAACTTGGTTTATCTTAATAAAGATGAGTTTCTTCAAAGGAAGGAAAACCCTAGTGGTTTAAATCTTTGTGTAGAAATCATATGGACAAGATTGTACATGTGTTTAATGCATGGCTTGTGACAAGATTATTAATCACACTTAAGCAATTAACTGTGATTGAATATTCTTTCCTTGGCACATTAAATATATAATGATTATGATTGTCATACTTAATTTCAATTTATATGAAATCTGACAATGAATATCAAAAACTCTTTGTTGTGTGATTACTTTTGCGAGGACGATAAGTAATACAAAGGAGTTTTATGAATTCACATAATCTTTGAAAATGTACAAAAGGCAAGAATCCATTAATGGATATATGCATGCATCTAGGAGATGATTCTTATGTTTAACTATTAAATCCAAGTTTTGGTTTAAAATTAAAATAAGATAATTTCTAAGTATTCCTGAAAGCTAGTGGGAGTATTATGTTTATTTTCTTTAAAATCTTATATGATGTGGGTAGTAACATTCCATCTAAGATAAAATGTTAAGTTCTGGTTTGGAATGGAACTTCACTTGAAAGATTTAGAAAATAAGACATACAACCTTGGAAAATATGTTTATAAACATGTGCGGTAAATAAATGAGTCTAAAAGAACATGATATATCATTTGTAAAATGGATATGTAGAACATGAATAAAATCTTAGTTTGACACAAGGATTTTTCATGAACATCATGTGATTGTTGTATCATGCTTGAAGGCAAGATGATTTGACAACATTGATATCTAATGAAGTTATTAGAATGAATATTCTAATAGAATATGTTTGAATCTAGAATTACATTCCTCAGCCTGGATTTGCTCTCAAAATTCTATTGATGAGCAATACAGCAATGGTTGCGTAATTGTCATAGCCAACAAACTTGAAAGTTTGGAAGGCATCAAACATTACACTGTAGATATTGAAGTTTACGAAATTTTTAAAGAGCATATTGTTGTTTGTATACAATGATGCTGGTATAATTGAGATGACACTCAATACTAGTCATGGGAGGATTTCATCCTTGTAAATGGCCATGTGAACTAGTTGTGCTCAACCAAGAGCATAGTTGCATTATACAATAAAGAATTAGAATGCTTTAAACTTTAAAATTGTTTGAAAGTTTGATTGTCATAAATTGGTGGTTGAGGATGTCACACATTTTATGAAATATTATGTGGCAATATCAAGATATTTTGAATGCACACATACAAGAACTTCACTAGTTGAATTCTTAAGATAAGTATTCTCAAAATTCCGATAGATCAAAGTTAGTTGAAATTATGCCTTGTCAACAAGTATGATTGTCATTATTTGAGACATAATTCATTAACAAGTAGTATCATGCATTGATCTATTTAGTATTTGGATAAGGGATGTTTTGAACAAATATTATTTAAATGAAAAAATAAAATATTGGTTATGTTTATATTTCATTTTCTTAATATTATATCCTATATTTGCATGTTTAATTCGTGAATAACTTATGTTATTCTAAAAGTCCGTTGTCGATCAATGATGTGGGAATGTCATTGAATTAAGACAAATCTGAGTTTTGGTAGAATATACTTTTAAAGTATATTGATGCGTGGGACATACCAGATTCACATGATATTCAATGAATTGAATATAGGACTCATCCCAACTTTACATGATGATACTTTATGGATCTTTGTCATTAAGTATATCATGAAGTGTTTATCCTCAGACTTGAGATACCAGATAACTGATATGAATGTAGTGCATTTGTGTAAGATAGTCTAACGCTATCCGTAACTCGTAGTTATAAGGGCTATTTTCAGAAGTGTTACAAAGTTCATGAGTTATGTTTGTAGTCAAGAGAATTTGTTCCTTTGAATTTGTTTCAAAGTATAATACTATATTTGGGCCCCTCGTAGGGTTGACAAGATGTTTGTATGGCCATACCCAAGATCTATCTGGAATACGTTCAGATGATTTGGTAATCTTGTTCAATCGAATACAACGAGAAACAGAATATTAACTTATGAAATGACTTGATCCATATTCATGGTTAATGTAGTATTAGTAACAAAAGGATAAGTAAAAATGATGAATCATTAAATGATTTTTTCCAGGAGACCATACTCGATTTGATCTGGGGGCGTTGGCGTGTGAAAGCTAGACTAACCAATGTCATTACTATATTAAGTAATATCCAAGTGGGAGCTGAAAGGCTTATGGATAATTATTAATATTAGTATGACCGGATTCGAACTCGAGACTTCGGGATTGCACACATTACGTATGAGAGTTGATGTTAATAATTAATATATAAAATGTTATTATTAATTATTAGTCACGAAATAAAACATAACGATAGTTAAATATTTAACGAGGTTTGGTTAACGGTCGTTAAATATAAACTACGAGGACTAAGAATGAAATTAGTGGACAAGTTTGGGATGGCTTGGCCGGTCGTGGGCTACCCAACCCAAGGAGGTGGGATTTCTTGGTCACCAAGTTTTGAGAATGTATATATACAAACCCTTGTATTCATTATTCTCCTAATCTTGGATCACCAATAACCTAATTTCTCCTCTCCTCTCTCCCTCTTTGTGTGGCCGGTCGAAACTCCCAAACCCCAAGGGATTTTGATTTTGCTTAGCTCAAAGATACAAGTGTTTGGTTTATTTGTGATTCAAGGAACTAGCTTTTCCACATCAAATCGCTATTAGTACGTGTGTACAAGAACGAAGGACAAGCACGCTTGAGCTTGTGAATCTTGGTGGTCGACTTGTGTTTGGGTCGATTATATAAACCCTAATTATTAGGGTTTTGGGTTTTGGTTCTTGTTTAATCAACGTTTGATTCTTGAATTGCTAAAAGGTACGCACTTTCTTGTTTGGTTAATTAATTACATATATTATTCCTATTTACTTCCGCTGCATGCTTTGATGATGTTATTTGTTTTATATATAATTGTTATGAGTATAAAATTCCAACAGTGGCATCACGAGCCGTTAATATGATGTAATTAATTACCGAAACACATAAAAATTGGATCTTTATGATTATATGCATGCTTTTTATGGTTTCTAGGGTTTTGAATTCGAAACCCTAATTTTATTTATTATGGGTCGATTACCCTAAATTTATTTAATTAGGTTTTAATTTTGTAAAACTTGTAGAAACCCTAGGATTGCATGCTTATTTTATGTGGTTAATTAATGAATAATTGTTATGTGCCATGTAATATGCGTATCTTGGGTGATAATTGTTATGCGGGATCCATGGTGGAACATGCATGTTTTGCCATGGAGTATTGTTTATTGTTTATTGATTAATTGTTAAGTGATACACACATGTTCTATTTATTTGATAATTATTAAATTGGGGATGACCTCAATTATAACTAATAAAAATTCGTTACGTGCTAATTGGTATACTATTAACTTTGCTTACGCAATCGACTTGTCGATGTATGTGGCTCATCTTTTCGCGAGATGAAAGCACTTGTTAATGTATGCATTTATTTACGCCTAGAATTGTTTATTAGAGTTTATTGAAATAATTATGCATGTGGCTAATTGTTTTTACATATGTTAAATTGTTTAGTTATATGTTTATATTATTTGAGTGTGTTTAATTTTTATTAAAATGCTTTTTTGTTTATATATTGTTTGACATGTTAGTAAGCAAAAAGGGTTTTTTTGAATAGAAAATTAAATGGACTAAATAATGGCGAAATTGATTTGTTATCTAAGAATTATTCTTGAACTTTTAATCGATTGATGCGAGTGTACTAAATGGTTAGAACGGCTCACCCACTAGAACAAACTATAAAGGGGTATTTAAGAAGTGAGCACAGTCTCACTGAATGGATGTCTAAGGTTATGCTTCAGCGCTTACCTGGTCCTCTGCCCCCTGTGAGTTCGATTGGAGCTACCTAGTATAACCATTCTATGTACGAAGCATCTTAGTGCAAAGTTGTAAGTTTCTCAACGCATCGATTAAAACTTTGTAGAATTTAATCTTAGCAATTAAAATCTTATGTAAGGTTTTCGAAAATATTTTGTTATAAAGTTGTATGCATGCTTCTTTATACATAAGTTTTGATTACACGTCAAAAATTGTACCCTTTAAATTTAAGTTTATGCCATCTAATTATATGAAACACTTGAAGTTGTAATTTAGTTATGTGAGACCTTGATCTAGATTACAATGACAAGGTGAATTATTTTGTTGTGTGAGACCTCAGCTTTATGATTTGCAGTTTCTAAGTTAGACAACTTAATTAAGTTAGTTAGTGAGACCTATGACTTAAGGCATAAGATGGGATGAAACATGCTTACATTTTGCATAATTGTTTGGCAAAATTGTAAATCCCATATTTTCTAGGAATTGCAAACTTGTTTGTCAATTATTGTTCTTCGACAATTACCTATTCTATACTTTCATCACTAGCAGATCAACTGATGTGGTGAAACTATGATAATGAGGGTCCTAGATTCAAGGAAAATTCTATGGTTAATATGAATATTGACCAAGGGTATTTTATTTTCTTGAAA
Organism: Chrysanthemum seticuspe; assembly: GCA_019973895.1. Taxonomy (NCBI): domain Eukaryota; kingdom Viridiplantae; phylum Streptophyta; class Magnoliopsida; order Asterales; family Asteraceae; genus Chrysanthemum; species Chrysanthemum seticuspe. The sequence goes on from BPTQ01000009.1 coordinate 34,389,823, forward strand.
GATTTAATTATTGAAAATACTAAAAATTGAATTTTGTTAATTCTTTTGATTGTATTAATGCAACATTAAACCGTAAACGAAGTTTGGGCTTTGGTAAATTGATCTAGTTTTGTTTTCAAACGAATGTTTGATCAAGAAAAATTTACTAAAAGACAAACATAAACTCTTTTCCATGGAAGAAGAGTGTGACTCAATCCTACTCCTTTTCATGATTGAGAAAGGTATGTTAGGAACATTAGAATTGTCTAAATTCTAATATAACTCATAGCAACTTTAATAGTTAAGAAATTGCACACCATGTTTTCCTTAAGAGATTTCATTACCCTCTGTTGGTGATTGAATTCTTATATGACATTTTGGTCAACTAGAAAACATGTTTGACATTATATGAGTTATTAAATTAGAAGCTAGACTAATTACCGCAAAATTGGTAAAAGACAAACTAGTATATTTTATCTAGTTGTTTTGTTTTGACTAATTGAAGGTGCTACACATCATTATGGCGATGGTAGAGCCATTGAGGAAGAAATTGCATGCTCAATTTTTCAAGTTAATAGCATTGATGGATGACCCATCATCTACTGAGTAGAATACACTCTTTTAGTACCTAAGTAATTGTTACGAATGGTCTTACAAAGGGGTAGCAACGTAATACCACGCTATTTTCACTGGTTAATGAAACAATTACAATGTTGTCAAATCTAGTGGGAGTATTGTGGTGTATTACTGAATCAGACATTATTGTAACGTTGTCTAATTCAGTGGGAGTTACAAGATTTATTATCTTGGTAGTATCTCAGATTATTTCTAGATTTTCTTGAAATAATACATTACGTTCAAAAATGTAGACATTCATATTCTCAAGGATAGTCATGAACGATTCCTTGATAATTCAGTGGTCCTACATCTACTTGTACTGCTTATATATCTATGACACTATCATATTGCTCACATAAACAAACGAATGTCATGGTGTTTATCTATATGATGTTGTTCTATGCACAAGTGGGAGAAATATTTATTGTGTGCAAAGGAACAACACATACAAATATGATTAATGGATTCTCTTGAGGTAAGAGATTAACGTTCTAATAAGATTGACTTGTTTAGAACATGTGTCAAGATTATAACATAGACTACTTTTATGTCTTATGTCATTCAAATCATAGAAACACTTGAAGTTACATTTTAGTTTAAGTGAGATCTTGGCTAGATTGTAATCTCAAGGTAAATCTCCACTTGTCGTGGGATCGGGCGTGGATACTTTTACAGTTTCTTAAGTTGGACACTTCATGGAATGACATAATTAAATAAAGTAATACTAAAATATTTATGTATTTTTAGAATGACATAAATAGATAGAGTAGTATATTAACTTGAAAATAAATTAATTGAAACCATGATGTGGTGTTCATAATCACTTTAAATTATAAATGTTTATGTGTTTCTTTGTAAAGTCACAAACATGAAGTCTTTTCATTATTACAAGACATATAATATAAAGTAATACGTTAACTTGTTATGTCTTCTTATTAAGACATAAAGTCATTGGTAAATGACTTGTAACGTATAATGAGATTATAACTGTTTATGTTTTCTAGTTGAGACATGGACATGAAGTGACTTGATCAAAAGTACTTGAGTTATAAAGCATGCAATTGGCTTGGAATTTTATTTTACCATTAAGATGATTTAATTGGTAAATAGGTAAGCCAAAAGAAATATGTTTATCTTACATATTGTTAGATTGTCTTACAATATTAATTCTAATGAAATACTGTATGTATATGGAATGTTCAGTTAGAAGAATCAAACATTTGTTATATTGTTTGATTCAGGATAACTATATCTTCTTTTCTTCCAAAATTTATCAAGGTTAGAAAATTGAGTATTGATTGGATATACTTAATAAACTCAAACCTAGAAGATTAATAAGACACCATTTTAGTATGGAATGTGATGAATCACATTGAGTCTTATATTGAAGTTTTGAATTGTTAAAACTACTTATGGAGTAGGTTATTAACGAACAAGAACTATCAATGTGTTTTGTAATATCCCAAAAGAAAACAATTTGGTGTTGTTCTACTTGCTGAAGTATTTGTAGATAGTCTTTAAATTACAAAAGCAAGTGGGAGTTTTGTTTAGATCTTGAAGAGATTAAAATTGCAAAACACATAATCTTCTAAAATACACTAGTGAATATCATGATGAGGTCAAATATGATATACCTCAAAATGATGGAATTCTCATTCATAGATCCACAAGGATTCTCAGATAATTGATTGATGTGCTGAGATATGAGTTGCAGGATCATGGTAAACATGTTAATCATGATGATGCATTTACCTAATATTGAATTGTGGTAAATTATTCATACTATGAATGTTAAGATGTTGTCCAAAGAGATAATCAACTTTATAAACTTGGTTTATCTTAATAAAGATGAGTTTCTTCAAAGGAAGGAAAACCCTAGTGGTTTAAATCTTTGTGTAGAAATCATATGGACAAGATTGTACATGTGTTTAATGCATGGCTTGTGACAAGATTATTAATCACACTTAAGCAATTAACTGTGATTGAATATTCTTTCCTTGGCACATTAAATATATAATGATTATGATTGTCATACTTAATTTCAATTTATATGAAATCTGACAATGAATATCAAAAACTCTTTGTTGTGTGATTACTTTTGCGAGGACGATAAGTAATACAAAGGAGTTTTATGAATTCACATAATCTTTGAAAATGTACAAAAGGCAAGAATCCATTAATGGATATATGCATGCATCTAGGAGATGATTCTTATGTTTAACTATTAAATCCAAGTTTTGGTTTAAAATTAAAATAAGATAATTTCTAAGTATTCCTGAAAGCTAGTGGGAGTATTATGTTTATTTTCTTTAAAATCTTATATGATGTGGGTAGTAACATTCCATCTAAGATAAAATGTTAAGTTCTGGTTTGGAATGGAACTTCACTTGAAAGATTTAGAAAATAAGACATACAACCTTGGAAAATATGTTTATAAACATGTGCGGTAAATAAATGAGTCTAAAAGAACATGATATATCATTTGTAAAATGGATATGTAGAACATGAATAAAATCTTAGTTTGACACAAGGATTTTTCATGAACATCATGTGATTGTTGTATCATGCTTGAAGGCAAGATGATTTGACAACATTGATATCTAATGAAGTTATTAGAATGAATATTCTAATAGAATATGTTTGAATCTAGAATTACATTCCTCAGCCTGGATTTGCTCTCAAAATTCTATTGATGAGCAATACAGCAATGGTTGCGTAATTGTCATAGCCAACAAACTTGAAAGTTTGGAAGGCATCAAACATTACACTGTAGATATTGAAGTTTACGAAATTTTTAAAGAGCATATTGTTGTTTGTATACAATGATGCTGGTATAATTGAGATGACACTCAATACTAGTCATGGGAGGATTTCATCCTTGTAAATGGCCATGTGAACTAGTTGTGCTCAACCAAGAGCATAGTTGCATTATACAATAAAGAATTAGAATGCTTTAAACTTTAAAATTGTTTGAAAGTTTGATTGTCATAAATTGGTGGTTGAGGATGTCACACATTTTATGAAATATTATGTGGCAATATCAAGATATTTTGAATGCACACATACAAGAACTTCACTAGTTGAATTCTTAAGATAAGTATTCTCAAAATTCCGATAGATCAAAGTTAGTTGAAATTATGCCTTGTCAACAAGTATGATTGTCATTATTTGAGACATAATTCATTAACAAGTAGTATCATGCATTGATCTATTTAATATTTGGATAAGGGATGTTTTGAACAAATATTATTTAAATGAAAAAATAAAATATTGGTTATGTTTATATTTCATTTTCTTAATATTATATCCTATATTTGCATGTTTAATCCGTGAATAACTTATGTTATTCTAAAAGTCCGTTGTCGATCAATGATGTGGGAATGTCATTGAATTAAGACAAATCTGAGTTTTGGTAGAATATACTTTTAAAGTATATTGATGCGTGGGACATACCAGATTCACATGATATTCAATGAATTGAATATAGGACTCATCCCAACTTTACATGATGATACTTTATGGATCTTTGTCATTAAGTATATCATGAAGTGTTTATCCTCAGACTTGAGATACCAGATAACTGATATGAATGTAGTGCATTTGTGTAAGATAGTCTAACGCTATCCGTAACTCGTAGTTATAAGGGCTATTTTCAGAAGTGTTACAAAGTTCATGAGTTATGTTTGTAGTCAAGAGAATTTGTTCCTTTGAATTTGTTTCAAAGTATAATACTATATTTGGGCCCCTCGTAGGGTTGACAAGATATTTGTATGGCCATACCCAAGATCTATCTGGAATACGTTCAGATGATTTGGTAATCTTGTTCAATCGAATACAACGAGAAACAGAATATTAACTTATGAAATGACTTGATCCATATTCATGGTTAATGTAGTATTAGTAACAAAAGGATAAGTAAAAATGATGAATCATTAAATGGTTTTTTCCAGGAGACCATACTCGATTTGATCTGGGGGCGTTGGCGTGTGAAAGCTAGACTAACCAATGTCATTACTATATTAAGTAATATCCAAGTGGGAGCTGAAAGGTTTATGAATAATTATTAATATTAGTATGACTGGATTCGAACTCGAGACTTCGGGATTGCACACATTACGTATGAGAGTTGATGTTAATAATTAATATATAAAATGTTATTATTAATTATTAGTCACGAAATAAAACATAACGATAGTTAAATATTTAACGAGGTTTGGTTAACGGTCGTTAAATATAAACTACGAGGACTAAGAATGAAATTAGTGGACAAGAAGGATCCGGAATCCCTTTGGGATGGCTTGGCCGGTCGTGGGCTACCCAACCCAAGGAGGTGGGATTTCTTGGTCACCAAGTTTTGAGAATGTATATATACAAACCCTTGTATTCATTATTCTCCTAATCTTGGATCACCAATAACCTAATTTCTCCTCTCCTCTCTCCCTCTTTGTGTGGCCGGTCGAAACTCCCAAACCCCAAGGGATTTCGATTTTGCTTAGCTCAAAGATACAAGTGTTTAGTTTATTTGTGATTCAAGGAACTAGCTTTTCCACATCAAATCGCTATTAGTACGTGTGTACAAGAACGAAGGACAAGCACGCTTGAGCTTGTGAATCTTGGTGGTCGACTTGTGTTTGGGTCGATTATATAAACCCTAATTATTAGGGTTTTGGGTTTTGGTTCTTGTTTAATCAACGTTTGATTCTTGAATTGCTAAAAGGTACGCACTTTCTTGTTTGGTTAATTAATTACATATATTATTCCTATTTACTTCCGCTGCATGCTTTGATGATGTTATTTGTTTTATATATAATTATTATGAGTATAAAATTCCAACAATTTACACTTGTATCAAAAAAATATTTGGTCTACTTTATATTAAAAAAAAATGCCCTTTTGGTCATTTTATGTATTAACTCCTTAAATTATTAAAGCTTTTCAAACACCAAAAGAACTAGTTATTAGAACTTCTAACAGCAAAAGCACATCCAGCCACTATCGAAGTATTTCTTACAGACGGTTCCATTAATATTGATATTACGATTCTGTTTATTGAATTCACCTAATCAATTTCAAAACACACAACCAAACACCCCTTGAGAAGCAAGAGAAAAAGATATAGTACCTATAGTATTGGCGAGATGAGCATTTACAATATTTATGAAGCGCTCCTCAGAGTAGTCCCCATCATTTCCAAATTCAACCTCTCAGGAAAAAGTAACTGACAGCATCATGTCCAAATCTGCGTGTGTCTAATTGATAAATTTAGGGTTTGGATCTGACTTGTGGTTTGATAGGGAGGTTGTGGAGGTGTCGGTGTTAGATCGGTGGTGGTGGTGGAGGTGGAGGTGAAGGTGAAGGTGGAGGTGTTAGAGAGATGATGATGGACTGTGTTAGTTAAAAGAAAGTTAGTAAAAATGTATTTTGTATAAATGTATTTAGAAAGTATAGTATAAAGTATTTTGTATTTATAAAGAGTATTTTTTAATTTAAATGTATTTTTGTACTTTTTACCTAATCATTTGCCCAAAAGTACATATGTGTGGGACCAAGTTGCCCAAGATATATGTATTTTTTTATAATAAAAAAATACTTTACTTTTTTACTAAAAGACAAAAATATGTCAGTTGCCCAAGAATGTAGGTCTCAGTTGCCCAAGAACTAACATAGTACACTAGTACTATGTAAGTATAAGGTGGGCCCAAAGATATGGACACTTGTCAACTTTGTGGGAGAGTTGCCTATACGAGAGTTGCCCATGGGGCATTAAGAGAAGTGGAAAATTTTTGAAGGATTTAGGGTAAAATTGTTGGGCAACTGGGGTAGATAGAGAATTAGCCCTTAATAGTATGTGCTTGTGCAATGTGATTATCTAATAGTCAAACAACTCAACTTGTATTGAAAATACAAATCAAAGTCATACCCACTTCTTTAAATTGGTTTAAATAAATTGATTGCTAGATTGTATAGGGTTTAAACTTTATAGGTGGTGCATCATTATATTCTTTTCAATATCGTATAAAAAAGAAGAATGTTTTCAATAAATGTTAGCCACATGTGGTTTTAATTAAGGATTTCTTTTGTAATTATTTCCCAAACTTTATAACACTTGGAGCACTCGGTATCATAACTTGGCGTACGGCGTTATGAACACATGGCCCGTGTTATCACCCAACTTATGACACCGTCGAGCCAACTTAAGGTTGCGCGTTAACCCCAACATTACTCAGGAGACGTGCGTTGGGGATGAATAAAAAAATTACACTTTTGGCCCAAAAACGGCTAGTTTTTCAAGCGGGCAAACTTTTTTTTTTTTTTTTTTTTTTTTAAAACACTTTTAGTCCCTGTAACGGATAGAATATTTACAAAAAAAAATAAAAAAATCAAAACCTGTTTTTCATCACTATAAATACACAACTTTATTTTCACACTTACACATATCAAAATCATATACATAAACTTCAATTTTCTCTAAAAAAAATGTCGGGATTTAACAATAACGAGAGTTTCTTGAACCTCATGGGGTTTAATAACCCAAACGCGGGGTCTTCATCGTCAAACCTTAACGCGGGTTCTTCTTCCACACAAATCCCTATGCATGACCCACTTGGCCTTCTCGGCCGAGGATCTTTACCTACAACAACAAGCATTTCTATTTTGGTAACAAAACCAAAACAACCTAAAAACATCAATTTCCAAAATCTATAATTCGATCACCATTCACAACCACCATCCAATCATCACATACACAAATCGAAACAACTGTTGTATCCGAAGAACCTTTGTCTCCCATCAAGCCCATAAGTCATAGTAAACGAAAGGTAAAAAAAAACCGAACAACCTGAACCAATTTCCGAACAAATCCCGACGTGACCGATACGACATTACGTTGGCAAGGAAGTAAGGAAAAATGACTTGCAGAATGTTACGTTGCCGTTACCGAGGACCCTAAAGTCGGTCTTTCACAACCGGGTGTAGCGTTTTGGAAACGGGTTACGGACGAGTTCAATAAACTCAATTTTCAACTACCCAACAAAGATATGCTAACAAGAAAATGGAAAACGTTGAACCGTGATTGCCAAAAGTTCAACTCGATCAATAAACGTTCAAAAGATTTTTAAAAAATGGGGAAATTAAGTTGGATATCATGAAACGGGCTAGGGAAACGCACAGTGAAGAGCATAGAGGAGCGCCGTTTCCTCACGATGAGGCGTGGGAAGTTTTCCGTAAGCTTAAAAAAAGGACCCGGCGGAACCGTTTGATATAACCGGCGATGTCCCAAGCCAAACAAACGAGGTGTTATTTGGTCATAATTCTCAACCACGTCCGATGGGCAAAAAACCTGCTTCGAAGAAATCCAAATCCAAGACCACCACAGGTACCGGGGGAACGAGCTCAGGGATGTTATAACATCCGAGTATCGTATCAAACGGGTAGCAGCTCTAGAGGCGTATAGGTCATCTAAAGAAAAAGATCAAACGATCATGAGGTTGGAAGAGATGAAATTTCTCGGTATTGAAACTTTCACAATGACTGACATAAACGTTGTGTATTGGATCGAGATGGAAAAAGAGAGAATCATCAAAAAATATAATTTGCAACCACAAGAGTATATTTATTTGTATTTCGTAATTTCCTTATGTTGTATTTTCGTTTATGTCTTGTTTTTTTATTTCGTTTTTTTTTTAACTTTTTAATTTTTTAAATCGTATTGTAACTTTTAAGTTTGAATGTTATGTTTTAGTTAAAGTTTGAATATTATGTTATTAAATGAAGTATTAGTTTTAGTTTAGGGGTTGGATTTGTAGATTTTATTTTTTTTTAAAGAAAAATGGGGCCCTAAAGATTGAGTTATGATAAGGGGTGTTTTTTTTAGTTAAGGCTGAAATGTTAAAGTTGATGTGACGTTGACGTGACGCTGAGTTATGATATAACTTAAGTTATCATACCTAGTGCTCTTATGTCTAATCAATTAAGAAAATAATACAAGATCAAAATCAATAAACTAAAAGTTATTTTAAAGACCCTGTGCGTGCACGAGTATTATAACTAGTTTAATACTATAAGAATAAAAATATATGTATATGTATATACATGTTTCTGGTATAACGGGGCGAGGATGTTGTCCCCTGCTTCCACCCTCAAACCCGACAAAAATCCTAGTTTGCTCCAAACCTGCCCGTAACCCGATAAGCATGCCATGCCCTTCCCCAAAACATTCGGAGGCTCAGGATTAGGTATTTTTGCCATCTCTACTCATTGGCCCAACTAAGGCCCCAAACCTGTCCCGTAACTCGATAAGCATGCCCCACCCTACCCCAAAACGTATGGGTTTTGGGTTTAGGTATTTTGCCATCCCAACTCGTTGTAGCCGACACATTACTTATAGAGTAAATTGTAAAATTGTCCAATATCTTCTGTTAAAATTGCAGACGCAGTCAATACATTTTTGAAAGCGTAGCCCAAGAAAGAAACTTTTATTGTGAATATCGTCCATGTCTCAAAATAAAATGACTAGAATGCCAATGAGAAATATAAGAATACATTGGCTTTTTAGTCATTTTATTTTGTGGTTGGGACAATATTACCCAAAGATCTCTTATATGAGGATTGTGTCTACACTTTTGAAAATATAAAGACTGCACATACAATTTGAAGAAAACCCTTTTTGTAGTTTACTCTTATTTATACCCTTGTAAAATATCCCATCTGTCCCAAAATATTTTTCACGAATAAAAATACGCAGTTTAAGAAAAGTAACATTATTACAACTTTTTTTTTTACTGTTTTGCAGAATGACAGTTTTACCTTTTAACTGATTAATTTAAAACTTTTTTATTGTTTGTAATAATAAGTTCAAGTGAGGGTAATATGGTAAATTCGAACTAAATTCTCTATCTATTTTTGAAAATGGATAATTAGTTTAATACAACCAGAAATGAAAATATGAACAATAAATACGAAATATAAAGATTTTAAATTGAAAATACAAATAAATCTTGACCATAAAATGACCAAAGACTTATGATAAAAAGTCTACTCATATGTTATCTTGAGACATGAATATCCAAATCCACCACTTATATATGCCACCTTATCCTATTGTCGCTTTTGTTAGCGTTATTAAAAGCCAACTTCATATTTTGTACATTAGCATTTATAGTCGACTTCACATTTATATGCCACCATACAAGTTTGAAATTGCAGTCCGCGAGAGAAATTTTAATTAGGATGAATGTCGTCTATGCCTCAAAATAAAGTAAAATGATTAGAATGTCCATGGGAAAAAGAAGAACACATTGACATTTTAGTCATTTTATATTGTGACGTACAGGGGTGTCAAAAATCCTGACCGGACCCGAACCCGACTAAGCATATTCGGGTCGGGTTACTCGGGTTAGAAATTGAATTCGGGTTAGTCGGGTCAACCCGAGTAACTCGAATACTAAATAGGGTCGGGTATCGGGTTGAGGTTTTTTGGCTAAGTCGGGTTCGGGTCAACCTGTTTGACCTGAATAAAGATTTTTTTTATTTTTTTTATATATTTATTTTAAAATTTTCTATATAAATTAGAACAAATAGGCAATTTTGTCACTATTTAACTTATATTCGGGTTGACCCGAACCCGAATTGACCCGACCCGAGTTGACCCGACACGAATTGACACGAACCCGACTAACCCGAGTTCAAATAGGGTCGGGTTCGGGTAAATTATTTTTAGTCTTGACCCGACCCGAATTGACCCGAACCCGACCAACCCGACCTGACTGACACCCCTAGTGACGTAGACGATGTTCTCCCAAAGGTTTCTCATATGGACCGTGCTACACTTTCGAAAATATATAGATTGCACATACAATTTGAACAAAATGGTTTTTGTAGTTTACTCTTTATTTATACCGTTTTAAAATGTAAGATTTAAATGAAAATCTTGGCCATTCGTTCACCAAAATAAACTTATCGGCTCATAAATAGCTGGCTCAATTATTATTAAGAGACGAAAATATCCTAATCTACCACAATTATATGCCAGCAAACCCTGGTCCCAATCAAGCTTCATGATGTAAGCAATCCTAACGTGGCTTTTGTCAACATGAATTTACTTCATCTTTTAGTTCAAATATGTAAGAAGATCGAAGGAGGATCGACACAAAGAAAGTAAAAAAAGCTACAACTTTTTAATCAAGAGCAAGATGATGAACGCAGCTTCAACTTCGAATCCAAGTTTCATAGTGAATGTTGGTGAAGCGTACCCACACCCTTCACATGTTATTGCCCCAAATTTCGTTACCATGAAGCTGAGCGGTAAGGATACGTATGATGTGTGGGAAACACAAATTCTATGTCTCTTAAAGAGTCATCATATGTTTGGTTTCGTCGAAGGCGAGTTTCCAAGTCCTGCGGGCAATGGGAAGGGGAAAGTGGAAGACATAAAGGCATGGATTGCATCAGATTCCTTTGTCAAAGGTTGGATTCTTGGTTCACTCTCTGACGGGGTAGCTAAGAAAGTTGTCAATCGTCTCAAACACCAACACAAGAACACAAATTTCACTGCAAAAGATTTATGGGATGAACTGCAACTCACTTATGGTCCTTGGGTTCGTGAACAAGTAGTTGCTGGTACAATATTTTCTTTGCTAATCAAAGTTTTATTTGTTTGGTTTTTTATTTAGAGAAATAGTTATAGATATGTAGCGCTCAGCCTCCAATAGTGATTTGAAGAATGACTTTTATTGAACAAATAATTTTCAATAGCTTTTTTTTTTTTTTTTTAATCACTGGGGCGTATCTTTTTAAATGAAACTTTGACGCAATGACTTGACATTCAACGATACAATTCTCACATAACTTATTATTTTATAATTAAAACTACACATGAAACTTTTGGAAGGACTTATTTTGCATTTGACGTATTTCTTGAGTAAAAGGTCTTTTTTTTTTTTTTTTTTTTTTTTTTCTTTTTTTTTTTAAGAAGAGTCTTTGATAAGATTTTAGCATTGGGATGCTCTCATAAAACTTATAATGACATGCCAATTAATCAATTGATTTAATGGTGTATTGTGTTCCATTTTTTTGTTTGACAATGTATGGACCGGGGCTCTCTAATAGCTATGTTTTGAACTTAAAAGTCAAAGACCTATGCAATGATCTAATGAAACATCGTTGGTTTATTTATTTTTTATGCAAAAATATTCTACAACAACCAATTTTCTTTTAATTTCATTTTGACTGTTTTTAGACCCCTTGCCCTAAAGTAACTTCTTGATATATCAATTTTAATAAGGTGGGCTAATTAGTTTTCTAATAATTATAATTTAGTTTAAGAGATGAGTTATTTTTTAGGGGAACCAACTTAGTGTAACCAAATTGAAAATTTGAAACAATATATATGTACGTCTTTACTTTAGATTGTTATATGAAATCCCTGGGGATTTAGAATAAAACACATACCTTTTATGTTCTATGGGTTTTTTTTTTTTTTTTTTTTTTTTTTTCCTTAAGCCTTCATAACCAAATTGAAAATTTTGATCATGTAGAAACAAAATATACCACAAGACAAGCAGTAATAGAAATGAATTCAATATCCGAAGATGGAAAATCAAAAGACGAGCCACCAAAAGAAAGGATGACCGAGAGAGAGATGAGAAGTCTTTATGATTGTGTTATAGAAGGATTCACAAGTCAGGTAATATACAGGTTAAGAGCAGATAGGCTTCACCCCTGGGACAAACTGACGAATAATGGAAATACAATACTCCATGTAGCAGTGGGTTCTTCTACCAAAAATCATAAATTATTAAAGGAATTGTTGGAAATGACACCGACAGAGAAACTGTTAGATATTATAAATTCAGATGGAAGCACTCTTCTTCATGTTGCTGCTATTGGTGGCAACAAGGAAGTTGTCGACATGTTGGTGGAAAGAAACCCAGAATTGTTATTAGCCAAAGACAAGGAGGGTCACATTCCACTTGCCTTATCTGTTTCCAATATGCATACCAAGACATCTCAGTGTTTGTTTGAGCACATGAAAGTACATGGGTATGATAATCTTTTTTCGGGTCAAAGTGGCGAGGATCTTGTCGTGCTTGCTATTTCTTGTCAAGATTTTAGTAAGTATCGTTAATTGATAAAGTTAGATGATAATTAGTATACGAGCTTGTTATTTTTGTACGACTAATATTTTGAAATATGTAGGGTTAGCAAAAATGATAATCAATGAATACCCTGATGCCATAATATCTGATAGTGACGCTGTGCTGACCACTTTAGCTCAAAACTTTCCGCGTGAACTCAACTTTTGGGAAAGAAGAGGTGGTGATCGAGTTTGTTTTTTTTTAACATTATGATTAAGATTAAATTACATAAATGGTCTTTGTGGTTTGGCAAAAATTTCACCTACCATCCCTCAAACTTAAAAGTTGCATAAATCGTCTCTATTGCTGCTAAAGAATAACATGTATGGTCCTTTTGAGGCATAAAAGTTGCATAAATCATCCCTGTAGTTTGGCGAAAATTTACCTGCCGTCCCTCAAAAGGACTATTCATGTTATTTTTTAGCAACGATAAGGACTATTTATGCAACTTTTAAGTTTGAGGGACAGTAATTGAAATTTTCGTCAAACCACAAAGACTATTTATTTAATTTACTCTAGAATTAATCATTAAGCCTTTGTACATCAATTTTTTCATTTATGTTGCAGACTTTATGGAGGAGGTTGAAAACAGAACAGACCCCTACAGCCATTGGCTTGAAGAAAGAGTTGTGGACTATTATAATTGGACATTATGGTCATGTCTTTTAGCTACGCTATTGTTCCTTTCCATTTATGGTAGGTAACAACGATTTTTTGAGTTTATCTTTCACATATATTAAGTTATTAACAGACTAAACAAGTAAAAAATTATGTGCAAATTTTTTTTTAAACGCAATTTGATTTTAAAAAAATGTGTAATTTAAAAAAAAAGAAAAAAAGCATTACGAAAGAAAATTCTATCTCGATTAAGGCTATGTTTGGCGCGGAGCTTTTTGAAGCATTTTGGGGCGATGAGCGGTGAGCAATGAGCTTTTTGATTTGTATTGTTCGTTTGGTAAAGGAGCGTTGAGCTTTGCTATTTTTTAGGAATGCTCATTTTTCCAATGCTTCTTTAAGAAGCTGTGAGCGTTGAGCTGTACAGCTCACAGCTCTGTGCTCACAGCTCACTGCTACTGCTCACTGCAACTTTTACCAAACACACCCTAAGTTACACCCACAAAAGGGACACATGTCACTCCCTCCACTCACTACCCCACCCCTACCGTTCACGTAATTTTTTTTTAGAGAAAAGTGTTTTCACCTGTCAAAAAGTAAATTTCCGGTTTTGGTCCATCATGGTTACATCTTACAAGTCAGTGTACAGTTGTTAGTTTAATGTATTGTACAGTAGTTATAAGTTGGTGCATGAAATAAATAAAAATTAATATTACCGTATTAAGGAAAAGGTCGCATCATTTGTTCTCTTCAAAATAATATTACCATATTAAGGAAAAAGTCGCATCATCTTTTTTTTTTCTTTTTTTTTTAATATTTAATATGATGCACATATTTGTATACTTATATTTTACCTTAGACTATGTTTATCAATTAGATTGCCAACACAATCTCCACTTTATACATACAAAAATAATATTTTTTTAATAAAATGATACAACATTCCTTCTATTAGATTGCCAACCAGTTCATTGAGCAACCTATTGTCACAACCCACAACCTGTCATGTCGCAACTCATAAATGGATGCTTTAAGTAATTAAATTAAATATAAAGAAATAATAGTATATGTTAGGTTGGGTTGTTGATAAATGGTATAGATTGGTTGTATGTATTTTGTATAGGTGGAAGGAAGAGAAAATAATATTTTAATAAAAGATAAGGTTAAGTTGGGTTGATAAAGATAGTCTTATAAAGTTAAAAGGCACATGGCGCAATTTGAATAACTAAAAGAAAACTGAATGTTTTATTTCTATAATCAAGCGATCAACACGTATTTAGTTATATTGAAAATTTCAGTGACAAAAAAACTGTGTTATTCTAGCTATAAAATGATTCATTAGAGTAAAAATTTAGCGCATTGTAGTTGTAGGATGGTGCATCACGATTTACAAAACGATTTATTATAGTAAAAATTTAGCGCATTGTAGTTGTAGGATCGTGCATCACTATTTATAAATTTTACAACTTTTAGTGCATGCAAAGAAAATTTAGAGATAATTTTTTTCTAAAAAAGTGATTCAGTAATATATACTTATTATCAATTGTCAGCAATTACTATTTAATGAATGGTAATCTATAATTTAGTCTCTCTAATTTTTTTAATCTTTTACTTTATTTTTAAACTTATGTGAATATAAAACATTTTTTTCTAATGTTAAGTACCAAAAAATTTGCTTTTATAAATTTCAGCTTTGTACATTATATTTTTGGTATGTTGGTTGAGAGCAACGGCGGACCCAAGATTTTAGAGGACGGGGAAATTTTTTTTTACAAAATTCGTGATACACTTTAATAAAAAAGTCATAAAAAAAATTTATACTAAAAATTGGTATTTTTTTTTTAGATAAAAATAGAGATTTAAGGTTTTTACATTGTTTGATCTTAAGGTGGAGGGCAATTTGATTTTGTAATGAGATTCACTTTAATAAAATAGTCTTAAAAAAAATTATATTAAAAATTGATATTTTTTGACGAACCGTGAAGATCACCTCTTATTATACGGCAAAATCGCGAGTTTAATTTACAAATCTTAAAATAAGCCTAAGCAAATGCTAACACAAACTAGAAACATCTCGAAGTAGCTCGCGAGTAAACCTTGTTACTAATCATTGTTGGATATGACTAATTTTTATAGTCCAGTGATATTATAAATTATTTATAACATCGTGACCCCACAATTTTACTGTTATTATAAATTACTGTTTTCTAAGTCCAAATGGCCAACTTCTTATCTCACACCGTAATTATAAATTACAGTTACTTATAACATTGTGACCCCACAATTCTAACTATCGTTCCATCTCTAAGCAGGCTTCTACGCTATAGTAACTGCCTTCCTCCTATTCCTTAAGGCGATTGGTAAGATCAAAATTAGAAGATAAAAAATTTACTTTATTTATTTTCTTGATATTCTGATATGTCTTTATGTTGCAGTGCATCCATTCATTAAAGATACGTCTCAAGTTTATAAAGATGCAAAAAGTCTATTGTTCATTGTACGTAGTACGATATATCTTAGAGAAAACTCAAGCACCTACCATCAATATTACAACAATTCGATTTTTGAAGCCACAAGAAGAAATTCATCTAGTTTTATTAGATGTATTATGAGGGTCTTTCCAGATGCAATTTGGAGTACCAATGAAGATGGTCACAATTTTATTCAATATTCGGTGATCAATCGTTCAGAAAAGATTTACAACTTACTATATGAAATGAGCGAACACAAGAATATTTATAAAACAATCAAAGATTCATCTGGAAATACCCTTTTGCATTTGGCTGCAAGATTAGCACCTGCTAACAAATTGAATATTATATCGGGGGCAGCTTTGCAAATTCAACGAGAACTACAATGGTTCAAGGTATTGTACTTTAACCAATCACTCAAAGTTTGAATTTTATTCGGCATAAGTAAAGTTCTTAAGACATATTATTATATATTTATCGAGCTTAATATATCTTAATATTGTAGGAAGTCGAAAGATTTGTATGTCCTCTTAACCAGATACAAAAGAACTTAGATGACGAAACACCTCAAGAGGTATTTACAAGAGAGCATAAAGGCTTGGTGATCGAAGGAGAGATCTGGATAAAGAAAACTGCCGAGTCGTATACAATTACAGCTGCACTCATTATCACCATTGTGTTTGCAGCAGCTATAACTGTGCCCGGTGGAAATAATCAGGAATCAGGGATACCGATTTTCACTAACAACACTGCGTTCAAAGTATTTGCTATATCAGATGCGATATCATTATTCACAGCTGTTACGTCGTTGTTAATGTTTTTATCAATCCTTACGGCACGTTTTGCGGAACAAGACTTTCTCTTTAAGTTACCCACGAAGCTGATTATTGGCCTCACTATGTTGTTCATCTCGACGACAGCAATGATCATAGCTTTTGGAGCAACCTTGTTCCTTGTGTTTGGACAAGGTAACTTGTCGATGCTTATTCCGATAGGTGCATTGACATGCCTTCCAATTACGTCTTTTGTGACGCTTCAGTTGCCTCTTATCGTGGAATTGATACGTGCTACATATTGTGGTGGTTTTTTTGTTAGGGAAGAATATGACTACTTCTACTGAATCAATGGTACCTTCAGGAAATTTATTATTGTCGTGCATTGTAAAATGAAAGATTTTGTGTTATCTATTGTCGTGGTGAAATTTTTTATTTGTTTGATTCTTTTTCAGTCTGTATTGTGGATTGAAGAGCTAGAATATCTATTGTTTACAGAAGAGTCATAGCCCATTAAATTTGGTAATCGTCAACCAGAACCCAATTATATCTAGATATCGTTCCGTTCGTGAATTCATGTTAATGCTCAACAATCGGTAATTTTTTCTTCCGTGTGAATCGAAATATCGTTTCTGTAGTTCTATAATTCATTTGGCAGAAGATTCGTTAAGGTAAATCACCAAACAATGGGTGGACGCTGATTTTGAACTGCTTCCGATTTCTAAAAAATAGAGCTTTTTGTCAATTTGTAATGCGGCTAATCACTTTTTGTCAATGTTTGAAAAACATATAATGCTGTAAGTATAATCTTAGTTTTTGGATTCGAGGGTGTATGGATTGCTTACTCAAGCGCTTGTCTTATCTTTTAAAAACATCAGCAGTTTGATGAACGTATGTAATTGCTTATTTACGCTAAAATAAGCATTTAAAATACACTTGCTTTAAGCAGATAAGCACTTTCAATCGACAATCCCCAACACCCCCTAAAAGCAATTTAGGTGGTTTTATGCGACTTGCAGCCTGTTTGGCTTGTTTAAGACTATGCGAGCACATCGGCCCATTTATAAGTATGTGAGTCGAAATCACTATGTAAGTCATTGGAATCTATTACTGATTTGGGTTTTTGTATGCATGCAGTCACACATAAATTTCCGTGAAGATCAAATGAATGTTTTTGTTTGCAATATTGCTGAAGATAATCTGTGACCATATTGCTACATTGGTAAGCATTGACAACACAACTTAATGGTTCTGATTAGGGGCTGTCAACATACAGAAATTGTAGATGAAGTGCGAATAAAATGGTGCAGGTTTTTACATTATCTTCAGTTTGACCTGAGAAGATTCCAATTGTGCTACAAAACTTAGGGCATGTATTAAAGGTTTCTTCCGATGAACTTTGGTGTAATTTATCTTAATGGTAATCATCTTATATTGCCTGTAAAAACCATCAGTCCCTGTAGACGCTAACCATTTCGACAGTTTTTTTACCTACCCAAGAATGCCGAAAATTCAGAAATTCAAAATTTGGTTACCGAATATGAAGGTTTAACCAAAGTCAGTTACCTTGTATAATTTGCCCTTCTTTGAAATTCCAATTTTGGATCTTTCTTTCTTCACGTTTCTTCTGTCGACTGCATATACCATACAGAATTTGTAGCCTAATGGTTACGTTCTTACGGGATTAAGCTATCGGGGACTATGCTCAAGTGAGTCTCCAAACTTCTTATGGCAACGTTATTATAATGTAGATTGCGGCAATAAACCAAAAGATTTTACCATAATTTTGTGTCCATTTTGCAGGCAATGCTAATGAGCAAGAATCAGGTTATCAATGAGAAATTCTATTTCCATGGAGATGCCACTGTAATGATCCTGTGGACTTTTGGTCTTCATTGTATACGCTTACATGTTTCACGTTATGTTATCTTATTATCAAAATATTTCTGCAGTGTTTGTTCTATTTCTCTGAAGATTTGTTGTCAGAGTTGTTTGCAAGCGTTGGATTTACTGTAGTGGATGTGAATACTTACAACAGAAAGATCGAAAATCGAGCTAGAAATATTAGCATGCGATGGTATTATTCAATCCTTCAACATATGAAATTGATTATTTTAACCAAAGTACATATGACTCTATGAGCGAGTCAAATGGGTAAAAATAAAAATAGAAAAAGTCAAATGGGTCAAACGGGTTGAGGGTTGTCCAAATTGTAAATTATTAGTGTGCAAAACCTCTTTTATCATTTTATTAAAAAAAGAAAAACTTTATTATTTGCCACACTATTGTTTCTAACAGAGTTGGAAGGTTCCGTGAAAAAGTTCTCAGGTCTACTAACCCAAACTAAATGACACATTTAGCCCGTTTAGCCAACTCTATGGTATGCCACATGACATTTCCCTATTCTAAGTCAATCTTTCTTTGATCTTAGGCATTCGATACGAGCAGTTTTCAGACGATCGTGACCATAATATAATTCCACAGTCAAAAACCACAAATCGCCAATTCTGGCTTGTGGGTCGAATGTCCTACTGCAGCATCTTTCACCTGACTTGATCCATCTGATTCCGCTCATGTAAATGATGGATGAATAGATATCTTTGAATGATATTATATTCTGAAACATAGATATAAAGACTAAGTTTAGAGAATTACAATGTGTATTTAGAATTTATTGCGGTTACAGGTTTCATTAGTGTTTCCTAAATGTTCTTGTTGCGTGTAAGAATCAAAACCAAATGAAACAGTATTTATCTAAACTCTCTTCATACATATTGCTAAAAAGACTCAACATGGTAAATCATTGGTTGGAGCAAAGTAGCCTCATAATGAAATACAACCTTCAGCACTGAAAATGACTTTCATACTGCACATCCAGTTCCAGAGATGGTTGACATTCAACATGACTTTTTAATTTTGGCTTTCAACATGACACTAAACATTCAAAACCATTCAATATAAGCCAGAAACCTCTTACTAGGCATTAGAATGATTCATCGATTCTGCACATTAAATCCTAACACTGTTTAAGGATCATTGATCCAATCTTCCTTAATTTCCTCATGGTTTATGTCCAGTCATTGGTCAACATACCAGCTTTGACCTATTTGCTCAACTTGAGGTGAATTCTTCACAGTCAAGCTTGCTAATTTTAGCTTCAAAAATACCAATGACAACCTAAACCTATGGGCAGCAGCAACCAAAGCCATAGCACGAGCAAAAAGAGAGAATGCAGGCTGTGGCTTATATAAATGGCCTCTTCTTTTTGCTTGTTGTGCATAATAATTGTACAAGCAGCCTTAATTAACTACCAATGTATCAAATTGTTAATTCGTCTCGTGTAAGCACAACACATGGTGCTCTTAGAGGTTCAAGCTCAGCCAAAGAAGCTCGCCTGTTATAACCTCAGATCAGAAACGACCCGTTTCTAGGAACACGTCAATCAGCAACCTAAAGAACTTTGAATCGACCCTTAAGGGTATTGAAGATATGTGTCTTCAACACCATTGAGTTAAGTTGCAATAGTCTTCCAAATGTGCAAGAACGTCAAGTAAAGAATGATAGTGACTAGAAAAGCCACAACTCACCTGAATGGTTGGTCTTTTTTTTTTCTTTTTTTCTTTTTTTTTTTTTGTATAAGTTCTAATTTAAAAACTACATGTGATCAATATATAATAAGCCAATCATTTATAAAATTATACACACATACAGGGTAACACATTAAGAAAATTTAAAACAGTGCTGGTAACAGATTTATTGAATTGGATTGAGTGCATCGTTTAATTATAGAGAATGTTATGAGTAGTTAACTCATAAGTTAAGATGAATGGCTTCACTTAAAACTTTAGGTTCCTTTCAATATGACCATTTATTATAATGATAGATTCGTGATTTACTGGGTTGGAAAACGACGCTTATGATTTAGATGCTCTTATGCTACTATGTGGAATGAGAAGAAGCCACCAATGGTGCAACTCATGTGGAAACACTTACTGTTATGCATTCATGAGGACATTCTCATATACAAGTATGCAAATTTCTATAGTTTTAGTTTAATGAGTTGCATATTTTCTTTGGTTTTAGTTAACTCTTCGTTTTTCTTATGTTACTATGTGAAATGATAAAAATCTCCATTTTTATTTATATCCTTGATACTATGGTGTGATGCGTTTTTTCAAGTTATTTACTTATAGATTTGCAAATAAAAAATAAATAATTCATTTGTTTATAATCGTGATCATCAAGAATATTGTCATCGTCTAATTGTTTGTTTATTTGACAAAACTTATAGAGCATTGTGAGGGAAACTCAACATAGGCTTGTTCCGACAGGGTAATATAGTCAATTAATCCATATATCTACCATGAACTGTCATGGTTATTATAACTTTGAAAGTTTAGAAAATGAATACTTTGATTGATGATTCTTTATTAGTTCTTGCTAGAGTCTCAACCGAAAAGAAAGATGCATTAAGTCCATTGAATATGGTTGTTGTTAACTGATTAAAATATACGTTGCTTTGTTCTTCATGGTGGGATGCATAAACTTTTCAGCCACTTATGACCACGTGTGACGATTATTATTTCTAGGGCTGTTGGTGTTAGTGAGGTTTTTGAATGTCAAGACCCATCCATTTCAACATCATTAAAATCAGGTAACCTGTAAAGTTGTATTTTACTCTCCTTTTATTTACCTAGGTAATCATGTAGTATTGTTGGCCCCTGCCAGCGACTCATGAATTTGCAACGGTTTTGACACCTTTTACCCCATACACCTGTTTGAGAGATTGATTATTTGAAGATATCACAGACTAGATGTAGATACAATTTTGATACAGAACTGTAATTGTGCATCAATATTATTTACACCCAATGTAGGTGCAATCTAACACCTACCTTATGTTTCTCTGCTACATGATCTGATGCATATGCATGAGTGATCCAACGCTGCCTCCACCAGCATTCCAAACATCGCCTTTTAGTCAAAAAGATTTTTTTTACTATTCTTGGATAATTGGCACAACTTAAATTAGAGTACCAATATGAATCAAAGCAATTCTAATTATAAAGTTACAGGAGAAGCATCATTAAAGCCTCAATTAATCAACCAAAGATCCGACTTCGCTTTTGCATTTTTAACAAGAGAATTATCAACTGCAAATTTTTTTCACTTATCTTCTCTTTGACATTTCAAGGTTGCTTCTTATGCAACATTTTGCAATTTATAATGTTTTGACTATATGTTGACTGCTGACTCTGGTGGCAGCTTCAATTACAGCTGTTATGTAAACCCAAAGGCACCAAGTTACCCACGGTCACCTCATGGAAAGATGTGGGATGAAGTAAGCTTCACCTCTGTCATTGCTGACACTTTACTATTTGTTAATATATACATACATACTTATATATGTAACTATGGGCTAATTGATATAATCATGAATTGTGTTTTAATTTAGGATAATATAACTTTGACTTGATTTTCAGCTAACCGAAACCTTGACCGGTGGATATGGAATCAATGAAGCTAAACCGTTTGTCGAATGGGGTCGAAGAGATGGAGTGTAGAAGCACTCTTCGGCTGGAACATTGACTTTTGACCTCCTTAGCATGTGTGGTATGCAAGAGATATATTTTGTTTTTGAAAACTATGATCTTAAGTTGCCATGTTCTGTGTTGTACATCTACTGGTCTGATCAATGAAAGTCTACATATTTGACGACTTATTTTAGAAATTTCATATTGATAATTCTTGGAGTGATAATTGAGATAGATGTGAAACTTAAATTCATCTCCCTAATTTTTATCAACTGATGAACTTAATTCTGTAATCAATTCTAAAATGCACATCCAAACACCCTGTTATATTTCTTAAATGATGCACTTAGCTATTAAATGTGCCTGGGTTTTTATCGAAGATGAAGCTGAGTAAGTTTATGTTTATATAAAGCTTCTTGCATTTTCCATTACTGATGTTGCAGATATGACCCATTTATCTCTCAGTGGGTCGATTTGGTTCTTTCGTTTTTCTGTTTTTTAGAAAATTTTTCAAACATGCCAGTAAAAATATATACCTACAAATGGAACTTAAAACCGGGCCGAAAGGAATGAAACTTATCCCGAGGTAAAAATATATACATTTGAATAATTAAGGGGCGCATAAACCTTGTGGTGCAATACAAGATAATGTCAGATTAGTCAAGAAAAAAAAAGTAGTAATTTGCATATAATAATATCAAAATGAGTACATAAATATAATTGGCTTTTAGGACCCAAAATTTAGATAATAGCTACTGTTTGTAAATAGAAGTATTGCATTCTAAAGTTGATCTTATGACGATGTCATTAAACTTGGTGTCATACTGAGACATTTATTTATATTGAAGGATTAAAGTGTGGTCGAGTTAAGGTATTGTGCGGCATGGATCATACCTTGTCACAAAATTTTATTGTATGGGTCAAACTCTTAATTTTTCTAGTGGGGCTAATGTGTTAAAAATGTATCTTACTTGTCACAAATTCACCAAATGACCGAATCAAATAGACGAAACGATAGGTCTTGTACTGAAATTCCTAACATTCATTATTATTACAACGACATTAATTAGTGGTTTTGGATGCTATATTATTGTTCAATACAAAGAAAATTGTCATTTGAACACAATGATTGGAGATGACATGATGTAAATACTAGCATCTTCTTCAAAATGGACAGGTTTTTCTGTGGAGTTACCCGGAGATTGTGAGTCTTTTTCACTCAGATGTACGCGGACTCACCGGATTAATCTCAGGATCATTTTGGACTCTTGCCACTTTCAAATGTACACACCTAGCGTGGTACCCTTTACCTCTTCAAAAGAAACTAAACCATACTATTAGGCCATTTTTGTGATGCTTAAATACAATCATCTTCTCTGATCAAAATTTTGAATGTATTTTTCATTTATTAATGTTTATATTGTTTAAGATATATATATAAAAAAAAAATAGTGTTTAGTGGGTTTTATCACATGACGGCAATGACATTTTGTGAATGACGACAACCATATTCCAACGGAATTGGGACATACACATTGCTTTCATTGCAAGATAAGCATAGAGAGATTTGTTTAGTTCCAACACTACAAGAATGGAATATAAAATCCAATGATGCTCGAAACAAAGATAAAGTTATGAAAGGTACTATATAAATTAAGGTATTAGCACATAAACCTCTCTCCTCATCTAGCAAAGTTAATTTTGTTTTTTATTTATTATAGCAGGGTACTCGCGCGATGCGACGTTGGATACCCTGAAATAAAAAATTTCAATAAACCATGCTTTATAATCTGAAACGTTTTATGTGACGATAAATTTGCGGATGCCAAAAGTTTCATGTCGCATATTTCAACTCTTTAGAATATTATAGTAGGGTACCCGCGGGTTGCGATGGCGGGTATCAAGTAATAAAATTTTCGGCAAAAATGTTTTTAATTTTATGTTTTCTCTTACAATAACTTTACCAAGAGCGAAAACATAATGAGTTTGAGTAACTTTAAAAAAAGTGATGGATAATATCAAACTAATTCATATAAAAACAATTGAAAGTGGCGTGATTTTACGTGTCGGTAGTCAATAATGTTATGGGGTTACGGTCAAATTAATTGATAGCGGTCCGAAGTCACAAGTAAGTAGAAACATTTTGTTATGAAATATATATTTTTTTTTAAACATGTTTGTATCATTAATATTGTTTATTACATTTGTCCCATATAGATAAAAGATATAAATAAAATAGTACTTGTAATGTATACATCTTGTTAAGTATATATTTATGAAAAAATGTTTGAATCATTAATATTGTTTATAACACTTGTCCCACATAGATAGAAGATATAAATAAAAGAATGCTTATAAAGTAAAGAAAACTTACATGTTTAAGCAATCATTTAGAGTTATTCATGAAAATTATAATAATTAATATACTAATATATTAATCATTGAATTATCACTTGTGAATTTACATCTTTGCATCATTTGTCTTAAAAAAATTGTCCCGACTTTTACAAGAAACTGTTTTTTACTTTTGTGGTTAATTTTACTTAAAATAATTCAAAATTTATTTAGATTGGTTCTCGAAACACTCTTACGATATAATAATAGTTTTGAAACTTTTTAGTTTTGCATGCATTTTAAAATCATATTCATTTATATGTGCATTTTTGCATTAAAATTAAACTAATTCAAAAAAAATAAATAATAAATGAAGCATTAAAATGTTGTGGAAGATAAATTAGTAAAAGTTATTTATTTTGTACATTATGCATTAAAATTTGTAATGCTTAAAAAACACATTAATGACATCTTAAACAAATTTAGGAGAGATGATCATCCCTCCATTATAAGTAGTATAGATATGTGTAATATGTATAAATTCAAATAAATTATCACTTGTGAATTTACATCTTTGCATCATTTGTCTTAAAAAAATTGTCCCGACTTTTACAAAAAAACCATTTTTTACTTTTGTGGTTAATTTTATTTTAAATAATTCAAAATTTATTTAGATTGGTTCTCGAAACACTCTTGCGATATAATAATAATTTTGGAACTTTTTAGTTTTGCATGCATTTTAAAATCATATTCATTTATATGTGCATTTTTGCATTAAAACTAAACTAATTCAAAAAAAAAAAAAAAAAAAAAAAATGAAGCATTAAAATGTTGTGGAAGATAAATTAGTAAAAGCTATTTATTTTGTACATTATGCATTAAAATTTGTAATGCTTAAAAAACACATTAATGACATCTTAAAAAAATTTAGAGAGATGATCATCCCTCCATTATAAGTAGTATAGATTTGGTTCATTAATACAACACAACCAATTTTGATCAATCTAATACCCAATTTTAACTGTTATCGACCATAGAAAAATTGTAATTAATTATCTATAAAAAAGTATGTGTGAGAGAGAAAAAGGGGAGAGAGAAAAACAAGAAGGCTGGGAAGAAGTGAAGAGCAAAAGAAGACAAAAGGAATGGAGGAACAATCAATATCAGAGGAAGTTTGTCAGGAATGTTGTGAAATTTTTTTTTTCCAATATCCCTGATGACTGTAGATCATCAGACTTAGTGTCTTGCTTCAACCCCTATGGAACAGTAGCAGGAGTTTATATTGCCCGTAGGAGGAATGCCAATGGCGACAAATTTGGTTTTGTTAGTTTTAAGGGTTCCGACTGGAAAGGACTGGAGAAGAAGATACAGTCGGTGAAAATGGGTAATCAGATACTGGAAGTGAACGTCGCAAGGTTTGCTCGGGAGAACGAAGCGTTGGGGATCAACATGGGCAATGACCAGGCGAAACCCTACAAGACTAATGCGCAACAAACATGGAAGACGGGTGTGTTCCAAGCTGGCAAGTCCTTTAGTAGTGTGGTTAAAGGCCCTGATCTTACTGCGGTGAACCCCCCGGAAATAAGCATTGATCCTTCGACGAATGCTTTGAAAGACGCCCATGGAAAGGCAGTGGTGGCAAGGTGTTCAAACTTCTCGTTCCTCTCCGGGCTCAACAAGTTGTTAAGTGGTATTGGAGACACTAACACTCGACTTCAATACTTGGAGGGACTTAACGTCCTTATCATCTTTGATAACGATCTTAAGGCGAGTGCCTTCTTATATAATAAAGATGGATGGCGGGGTTGGTTCGATAAGATTGAAGTGTGGCGGGGGCAAGTGATTCCTGTAGAGAGAATTGCCTGGATAGGTATCTATGGTGTCCCTCTCCACCTAGCAACTCCTTCTACCTTCAATAAAATCGGGAATCAGTTTGGAAAGTTGGTTTTTCCCTCCACAATACATGATGGCAGTTCCAACCGTGCTGTCGAGGGGCTTGGTGTGCTAGTCGGGGAAGGAAGGGAGATTAAGGATCATGTTACCCTAACGTGGAGAGACAAAAGGTACAAGGTTTGGATCGCAGAAAAACTTGTCGATTGGTCCCCGGAGTGGGTAATTCCCAATTCTGGTGGTTCTCCAGCTTCTGGGACAGCCACCTGCAACTCTACTAATCCGGCGGCGGGTTACGAAGTCCGGGAAGACGGAGAGATTTGGGCTGAAGATGAATTAGGGTTGCATGGGGACTTGGGTGGCAATGAACAGTCTCTGCATGGGGAAGGGGAAGGAACTAACGGGGTAGCCAATGAGGAAACGGATAATTATTGCAACAATATTAATGGTAAAGCTACGGGCCCCAGTGAAGTTAATTTTCACACGACAGGATCACGTGACAAAGAGGATGGCATACAGGATAATTTTATTAATGTAGATTGGGATAGATTCAACCTTGGGCTTCCCCTTAGGCCCAAAAAGAGACCTAGGGAGTCCGATCCATTTTCCCTTGACGACTTACTGGGCCTTAATGTTAGTAAAGAATCCATGGATCATGAAGTTAATAGCAGCGACCCGAAAGGAAAAGAAACAAATACAAGTTTAATGAAGAAAGGTCCCCTGGACTTGAATAACTCCCCTTCCACGGTGGTCGAAGAAAACCAGAACGTTGATGATAATAGGGGGGGATTGATTCCCCTCCAACAGCGATGGAGGAGGAACCAATAACAATAACAGAAGTTGATGCAACGGTGGAGATCGGAAGGACCATTGGTATCGACTTATCGGAGACTCGTGATGTTCTTCATTCAGTCATTGTGGAAGAAGGTATTAACATCGTTCCCCAATGAATCTTTTATCAATTAATATTAGGGGAGTTGGGGGGGATCTTAAACCCAACTGGATTCGTAAGATTAAAAGTAAAGAAAAGGTGTCCTTCTTGGCGATTCAAGAAACTCAAAGTGGTAGAATTAGCGAAGAGTTGGTATCCAAGTACTGGGGTAGAATGAATTTCGAGTTCGATGTTGTTGATTCTAATGGTAGATCGGGGGGGGGGGGGGGCTTCTTAACGTTTGGGATCCCGCGGTCTTTAGGAAATTGGGTTTTATAAAAAAGGAGAATTTTTTGGTAACTAAAGGTCGGATCAAGGGTATTGAAGAAATGGTTTATGTGGTAAATGTTTACGCTCCACAATCTAAGAGGAATAAAAAAATCGTCTGGGATGACTTGAGAAGTTTAAAAAATAGTAACATTGGTTGGTGGTTAATGATTGGTGATTTCAACTCGGTGAGAATAGCCGAAGAGAGGTCGGGGTCGGTTTTTAAAAGAAGTAGTGCGAATGAGTTCAACGATTTTATTGATGCTGCTGACCTTCACGAATTCTACATGAAAGGCAATAGGTTCACGTATCTTAAGGAGGACGACAATGGGAGGAAATTAAGTAAGATTGACCGATGTTTGGTTAGTCGGGAAGTTTTGGATAAATGGCCTGAGGCATGTTTCAGATCTCTCCCACGTTTGTACTCCGATCACAACCCGATTTTATTGTCTTTATGTGACATTAACTTCGGTCCCAAACCTTTCCGGGTGTTTAATTCTTGGCTGGAATACCCGGAGTGCATCGAGATGATCTCCAAAACGTTGGAAGAATTCTCTTACAGAGGGCCTCCGGATTTAAAAATCTTGATGAAATTTAGACATTTACATTCCCATTTAAAGGCTTGGCGGGATGATTTTCTTCAAAAAGAAAGCGAAGAGGCAGATTTGTGTAAAAAAGAGTTGGAGGAATTGGATGAAACAATGGAGTCCATGGATCTTTCTAATGAGGACCTTTGGATTCGTAACGAATGTAGGAAGAAGTTGGAGGAATCCGAGCTCAGGAAAATTAAAGACTTGAAACAACGAGCTCGGAATAAGTGGGCGGCGGTGGGGGACTGCAATACTCGATATTTCCATGGCCTGATTAATAACAGAAGGGTCTCGAACTCCATTCAGGGGCTTACTGTGGGAGATACTTGGGTGTCCAAACCTAAGCTGATAAAAAAGTCGATATTCGAATTTTTCAGAAATAAGTTTTCTGATAATTGGAAAAATAGACCGACTCCAGTTTGTGACTTTGAAAAAAGGCTCTCGGATGAGGATGCTAAGTACCTGACTGGGCGTTTTTCTAAAGTGGAAATTAAACGGGCCGTTTTTGATTGTGGTGAGGATCGGGCCCCCGGCCCTGATGGTATATCCTTTAAATACATCAGAAGGTTTTGGGTTTTCTTCGAAAAAGATTTTTTGGATCTCATGGATGCTTTCTTTGATGAGAAAGGTATTAGTCATGGTTGTAATGCTGCTTTTATAACCCTTATCCCTAAAACGAAGGTCCCAGGAAATCTCAATGACTACAGGCCCATTACTTTGGTTGGGGCGATATGCAAGGTGATCTCTAAGGTATTGGCAAACAGATTAAAACAAGTCTTAAGCCCCCTCATCTTTGTGAACCAGTCGGCTTTCCTTAGCGACAGGCTTATTCTTGACGGTCCTCTTATTCTTAATGAGGTCGTGTCCTGGACCAAGAAGAAAAAGAAGAAAGTTTTCATTTTTAAAGTAGACTTCAACAAGGCGTATGATAACGTTAACTGGAACTTCCTGATGTCTGTCATGTCTCAAATGGGTTTTTCGGCTAAATGGTGTGGCTGGATTCTTAATATTCTCTTGTCTGCTAGTTCGGCAGTTTTGGTTAATGGTTCCCCCACGTTTGAGTTTCAATGCTATAAAGGTATGCGGCAAGGGGACCCGATCTCGCCCTTCCTTTTCCTTATCGTCATGGAGGGTCTATCTTGTATGATGAAGAAGGCAAGTATAGGTGGCGTGTTCGAGGGTCTTAAACTTCCCAACCAGGGCCCTTCTATTTCCCACCTCCTATACGCGGACGACTGCTCCTTTTTGGGCGAATGGTCTTCCGCAAATGTTTTAAAGGTAAATCGAATTCTCCGGTGTTTTTATATCAGCTCCGGATTACAAATAAACTTAGGGAAATCGAAAATTTTTGGAGTGGGGGTAGAAGATGCGAAAATAAGATGTATGGCAGATAATGTTGCTTGTAAGACGGGGTCCGTTCCTTTTGATTACTTGGGGATACGTATAGGGAGCAACATGAATAGAATTTCGATTTGGGACTTCTTGTTTGATATCTTTAAAGCCCGTCTTTCTAAATGGAAAGTCTCGAGTCTGTCTATTGGTGGTAGAGTAACGATTATTAAGTCTGTTCTTGAGAGCCTCCCGACTTATTACCTTTCTCTTTTTAAGGCCCCGGGGAAAGTGTTGGATGGGCTTGAAGGTATCATGAAAAAATTTGTTTGGGGAGGGTCGGAAGAGGTTAGAAAGATTCATTGGGTGGATTGGGATCGGGTGGCTTCGCGTGGGTTTGGGGAAAATTTTTGACTCCAATATTGCTCTTCTCACAAAATGGTTTTGGCGTTATAGAAGTGAACCGGGGAGTCTTTGGAAAAAAACCGTGGATGCCATTCATGGAGCAAACAGGAGCTGGTCCTCCCTCCCTGTTTGCAAATCCTTCTCGGAGGTTTGGGCCAATATCGTCAAGGCAGTCTCCAAAGTTAAGAATACTGACCTTCACCTTCACGAATTATTCAAAGGTGAAGTTGGTAATGGTAGAAACATTAGATTTTGGTTGGACTTTTGGGTGGGCAGTAGGGTCTTAAAGGATGAATTCCCTCTTCTTTTTAATAGAGAAAAGTTTAAAAGGTGTTCTGTGAAGGATAAGATCAATGCGGGGGTGGGTAATGTTGAGGTGGCTAGCGAGATCGATGGGAGCAGTAGAAGCGATGCGGAGTCTGATGAGCTGTTGAAGTTGAGAGAGATGATAGGGGACGTGAGGCTGCGTGACCAGGAGGATAGCTGGAAATGGCTTGGGCAGGGGTCAACTGGTTTCAACGTTAGAGCAGTTAAGGACTTCCTCCGAAGTGATAAGGATTATAGTAGCAGATTTGTGTTCAAATGGGTGAAATGGCTTCCAAAAAAATGTAACATCCTCATGTGGCGTCTGGGTTTGGGTCGCCTCCCAACCATGGAGGCCCTTCGATCCCGCAATTGTGACCGTGGTTCGGCCACTTGCAACCTATGTGAGGTCGAAGATGAAGATGTGAAGCATGTGTTCTGTAGCTGCGCGAAAGCCTTAGAAGTTTGGCATCAGGTGGGTAAATGGTGTGGGACGTCCCCTTTGTTTATGTTCTCCCGAATGGACCTGTTTGATCTCCACAAAACGACTGGCCTAAGTGCCATGGGCAAGAAGATTATGAAAGGGATCGTGTTTACGACATGCTGGTGTCTTTGGAAAGCTAGAAACGACAATCGGTTTTCGAATACGAAGATCGATACTAGGAAGATTCTTCAAGACATTAAAACTCTTAGCTTCTTGTGGTATAGGAATAAGATCCGCGATTGTAAGACCGAATGGAAAGAGTGGTACAAATTTTCTTTCTGTAGCGATGTATAGTTGTTTTCTCCCCATCGATTGATGGGTGAGTGGTTTTGTGAATAAAAGTTAACTTTCAAAAAAAAAAAAAAAAAAACTGTTATCGACCAATTAGCTGGTTTGGTTTTGCCACATAACAAAATAAAATTTTCCTATTGATCCAATTTGATTTCTTCAAAAACTTTTTTCATTATGAAAATGATCATAATATTTCCTTCTTTTATATATAAAACGATTATTTGCAATCTTTAATCATGCTTCTTTTTTTCCTTTCTAAAATACATGAGATTGTTGAATAATCAATAACAACGAAACAAATACAAAGTTTTAAAATTAAAAATAATAAAAACTTTAAAAAATATTACCAAATAAGGTATGGTTTGATTTTTTTGAAATTAAAAATTCCCACTAGGGTTTTGTTTTATTATAAAAAAGATATAGTCTCGAACGGCATTTTGGGGGGTTTTCGCCAATAGTCGTAGATTTCCTTCATTTACAGGGGGATATCGTGCATCGGGTTGGTAATGACATCAAAAAAATTTGGCGCTATATTATTTTTTCCTGATCATCAAAAAAAGGCATGTCTTATGTGAGATATGTCTTGTATCACCAATATATTATGATGTTTGGCGAGCATACCTTATATGCGATAAAGCGGGTCAATATCTTAGCAATGATAATCTATATGATGGCTTAACTGGAGCTAGTTAGGCTATGTCACACGTTCAGTTAAAGAAATTCAGGTTTCAATCTAGTGTGGTCGAAACCTGATACAAAATCAGAGGCCGACATCTTCTAATTTATTTAAATGACGTCATGGTTGTGTGATACCAACTCGAACCACCGGTGAATTGCTTTCTCTGGTATATAATAACCAAGTTTTATAAATTGATCAATATGGACACTCGGGTGACTTTTACATAGCTGAAAAAATTTTGAAGTATTTATATAAAACATAATGGGAGGGAGGTACCAAATTCCATTGTATTTTATTCATGCGTTTTTTACAGGGGTGAGCGAAAAAACCGAAAAGACCGAATAAACCGAAAACCGAAACCGAACCGAAAATAACCGAACCGAAAACCGAACTAATAACCGAACCGAACTACTAATTCGGTTCTCGGGTTGGATACGGGTTTGGCACTTTGAACCGAAAACCGAATCAAAAACCGAATTCATATAAATATATGTATTTTTAATATATTAATATATATATATATATATATATATATATATATATATATATATATATATATATATATATATATATATATATATATTCATATATTTTTATGTATATTTATATAAAAAAAAATACTATTAAAAGGTTATCATAATATAATAAAACACTTTTTATGCTTGAAATATATATTTTTGCTAAATATCTATGTAATTATTAAAAAAAAATTTAAAAAAGTGAAATTCGGGTTATTCGGGTCAACCCAAGAACCGAACCGAATTAGAATTCAACCGAACCGAACCGAAAACCGAATTTGAATTTGGTTCGGTTCGATTCTCGGGGTGACCTAAAAAAATTTTTAACCGAATTAACCGAACCGAACTAACCGAACAACCTGATAACCGAACCAATCAACACCCTAGTTTTTTAATATTTTGCTTGAGCCCATTGCTTGAGCCCGTTAACAAACGCTGCTACCAACATTAGTTTAAGAGATAGATGCAAGGAAACGAAATCAAACACTTTGATAAAGTATATCGATAATTTAAGATGAAAAATTTATAACACAATATTAACAACTTACACGTTCCATAGAACTAAAAGTAGAACTTATAAACACATCTAGACGAGTATTAATATCAACAGTTTGCACGTTTTGCAAAGTGATATTAATAAAATTAAGGGGCAATTTCATAATTCCCCTCCTTTTAGTTAGAAATTTCATATATACCAAAACATGCATTAAAAACATTGTACATTATGCATTCAACATTTGCACTTTGGGTGTATATGAAATTAATCATGAAAGTAGGGTGATATATGAAATTAATCCTAAAATTAATGATAGAGCTTTGGTTATCAAAATAACACAACTAAAATGAGGCTTATAACAGCCCAACATGAAGAAAATAGTCAGGAGATTGGTGGCCCAATTTTTTAATACGTTGAGTTTGATGCCCAATTTTTAAATAATCCAGAGACTGGTAGCCCGATCTTTTGAACTTGACAACTTGTGGTGTCTTTTGGTACCAAACTTCATATCTATCATCTCAAATAGCGTGAGGTGTGACGTGGTGGCTTGGCCAAGTATCACACGCCTTAGAAGCTACAACGAAACCATATCGTTTTCTAAAGCTTAACTTAAAGCGGCACAAAATATAAAAATATTTATAAATTTATCTATTATCATATTTCATATATATCGAGTTAATAAAAGGTGTTATACGTAAGGAATTAGCTCAAGAAACTATCTTTGCATTTAATCATTTTCATTTAAAAAAAAAAACCTTTTTCATCGGAGTTAAATTCAAAAAAGGCGTCACGCCTTGCGACTTAGTGCGCCTTTTCACCCCACATCTCACGCCACGCCTAAAGCCGACATTTTGATCTACTGTGTAACATGGAGGTCACGACTTGCGCTTTAGCGCGCCTTTTAAAACCCTAATCATCTCCAATTGTTTTACACCATGAACTTAGGTTTATGTATATTTTCCTATTGGATTTTGATCAATCATGAATCTATCAAGATGGTATTGTAGCAGATGAACATTAAGAATATATTGTTTCTAGGGTTGTTGATGTGTCTCGCGACTACTAGTTTGAAATTTATAACATGAATTACCGAATAAAGCTAAGAACACATGGGCAAGTTCGTATGTAGCTAGTTTTGGTTGGTAAGCCGAGGTCGTTCACTAGGATTTGGGTGTTTCAATTGTGAAGAATCTATGTAATAATAAGTAACACGAAAGGGTAAAATGGTTGTCACGTCCCAAAATACCATAAAAGCAATTAAAAGACTAATTCAACGAGATGGTAACCAATATAATTAGAACTACTTGTTTGGAACTAGTATCAATATCAATGGAGTGTATGGAGTAGATATTAAATAATAGTACACAAATCCAAAAGTATATAATTCCAAGTCAATGGGTAATATCATGAATTTGCACATATCATGGTTTAAATTAAAGAGCCCTTTCGACCTATGATCATTATTATAAACCATGTCATTTACAAGCCGTTTGTGAGAAATATGATTTTACCTGATTGTTCATAAGAGTACTTTCGACCTATACTCATGATTAAACCTTTATGAGTCCTCTTAAATTGTATATTCATAGTTGTCAATTATGAAATACCAAACATATACGCGCGCTAACATTGGGAACAAATCACAACAAGAATTTTTTTCAGCCTATAGATCTGGTTATGATTCTGCTTACTTTTGGTCTTCATTGTATACGGTTACATGTTTCACGTTATGTCTATGTTATTATCAAAATATTTCTCAGTGTTCGTTCTATTTCTTAGAAGATTTGCTGTCAGAGTTGGTTGTAACAGCTGGATTTACTTTAGTGGATGTGAATACGTACAACAAAGATATCAAAAATCAAGCTAGAAATATTACCATGCGGCGGTATAATTCAATCCTTTGAACTTTTGAAATTGATAAATTTTTTTACCAAAGTACATATGACTCTTTGAGCGAATCAAATGAGTAAAAATAAAAATAGATAAAGTCAAATGGGTCAAACGGGTTGAAGGCTGTCCAAAGTGAAAACTATTAGTGTATAAAATCTCTTGTATCATTTTACTAAAAAAAAACTTTTTTACTTGCCACACTATTGTTTTTAATAGAGTTGGAAGGTTCCGTGAAAAACTGCTCAGGTCGACTGACCCATACTAAAATGACACGTTTAGCCAACTTTATGGTATGCCGCTTGACATTTCCTTATTCTAAGTAAATCTTTCTTCTATTTTAGGAATTGGATACGAGCATTTTTCATGACCACGATTTAATTCCACTATCAAAAACCACAAATCGCCAATACTGGCTTGTGGGTCGAATGTCCTACTGCAACATATTTCACATCGAATTATGTGGCACCTGACTTGATCCATCTGACTCTCGTCATGTAAGTTATGGATGAATAGATAACTTTGAATGATATCATATTCTGAAACATAGATAAAGGCTAAGTTTATAGAATTACAATGTGTATTTAAAATTTATTGCAGTCATAGGTTTCATTAATGTTTCCTAAATAGTTCTTGGATCAAATTTGATAGTATTTGAAAAGAGCAATAAAATACAGAACATAATACAGTTAGACATGTATAAATACTAATGAACATATAATAAATTGAAGGAGCCTCACAAATGGTGGCCCTGTGTGGCTGCCCCGCTTGCACAGGTAAAATGTTGAGTTTTTTTTCACTCGGATGTACATAGCCTCACCTGATTAATATTAGAATCGTTTCGAACTCATCTCTGACCACCTCCAAATGCACACCCCTAGCAAGGTAACCTTTACGTCTTCTAAAGAAACTAAGACATTACTGATAGGGCATATTAGTGATGTTTAAATACGAGCATCTTCTCTGATCAAAAAATTTAATGTATTTTTCATTTATTAATGTTTATATTGTTTAAGATATGTATACAATATATTTTTTTTAATGTTTAATGGGTTTCATCGCATGATGTCAATGTCATTTTGTGAATGACTAAAACCATATTCCAAAGGAATTGTGACATACACATTGCTTTCATTGTAAGATAAGCATAAGGAGATATCTTTAGTTCCAACATTACAAAAATGGAATATGGAATCCAATGATGTTTGAAGCAAATATGATGATAAGAAAGGTATAAATAAAGGAATTAGCACATATACCTCTCAAGCTCTCCCCATCTACTAATTTTGATCAATCTAGTACCCAATTTTTATTTTTGTCGACCAATTACGTGGTTCGGTTTTCTCACATGTCAAATTAAGATTTTCTATTTGTCCAATTTGATTTTCTTCAAAAAACATTTTTCTCTCTCAGAAATGGTCATGGTATTTTTTTTTTTTTTTTTTTTTTTTTTTTTTTTTTTTTATTTATAAACGAGTATTTTCAATCTCCCAATCATGCTCCTTTTTTAAACAAAACAAATACAAAGTATATATAAAGCAACAACCACAATTGGAAGGGATCTAATTTTACACGGTTTTTATACCACTTGAACCTTTAATATACTACTGTAAAACTATAAGAAATATATTATTAAATATACGAAAAGAGTGAAAAAATAAAACCAAATACAAATATAATATTTTCCTTTCCAAAGTATTCATACACTAAATACCAACTCTAACTCTACAAACGACCAATGTTCCAAAATTTGAACACCTCATGGAAGTTCAAAACCAATAAAAAGTGACCAATGTGATGGAAAGGGAAGAACCATAACTAGAAATGTATACATAATGTATATTTCGTTCATTAATGTTCGATTTTTTATTTTTCTTATTTATTTTTTTTTTCATTTTTCTTTTTAACTTATTATTAATGTTTGATTGGTTTAAGATATTTATACATTAATTTTTTTTGGAAATATTGTGTTTAATGGGTTTCATCACATGATGGCAATGACATTTTGTGAATGCCGACAACCATATTCCAACAGAATCGGGACATACACATTGCTTTCATTGTAAGATAAGCATTGATAGATATCTTTAGTTCCAACATTACAAGAATAGAATATGGAATCCAACGATGTTGGAAGCAAAGATGAAGTTAAGAAAGTGCATATTAAAGTATTAGCACATATGCCTCGTCGACTCTCTCCATCTAGCAAATTTAATTTTGTTTGTATCTTTGTTATTTGGTTCATTAACGCAACACCACCAATTTTGATAAATCTAATACCTAATTTTAATTTTAATTGACCAATTACGTGCTTTGGTTTTGCCACATAACAAAACTAGACGAGTACCCGTGCATAGCAACGAAATTTTTTAGCGGCATATAGTTTTTGTGATAAAAAAATTTATGGGTTATAAATGAAAAATAATAAAAGTTTGAAGATTTTGGGATTATACATAATGTTTTGAAGCCCGGTTCGACCCGGGTGGTTCTATTGGTTGAACCGTTCCGGTTAAAAAAACGGGTCAATTTAAACCGGGTCAACCCGACGGGTTGGGTCAAAAAACGGATCAAATTAAATCGGGTTAACCCGCCGGGTTTGAAGCGTCGCGTGTCAACTCAGTTTTCGATGTGTATTAATAGTTCTATTGATTTAATTTGATTTCTTCAAAAACTTTTTTTTTCTCTGAAATGATCATAGTTTTATCTTCTTTTATATATAAAACGATTATTTGCAATCTCCTAATCATGGTTGTTTTTTCCCCTGAAAATACATCAAATTATTATATAATCACTAACAATGAAACAAATACAAAGTATATATAAAAAAACCATAATCGGAAGGGACCAAATTTTACAACGTTTTTATACCACTCGAACCCTTAATATATTATAACTACAAGAATTAGATTATGTATTAAATATAGGAAAAGGGCGAAATTATAAAACCAAATACAAATATAAAATTGTCCCTTCCAAAGTATCCATACTCTAAATACCAACTCTAACATCTACAAATGTTATGTATTGTGAATATGCAATTAAGCACCATATAGATTTCCCAAGCCCACTGTAGTGTATCTAAATTTGCATGCTTTGACGGTTCGGAAGCAACCAAGCAAAGAATCATAATCATGCTTCATGAAGCAAGGAATCTTAACGTGGCTTTTGTTAGCATTAAGTTACTTCATCTTTTAGTTTAAATATGTAAGAAGATGGAAGGAGGATTGCCACAAAGAAAGTAAAAAAAAAAAAACTACAACTTTTAATCCAAGTTTCATAATGGAAGTTGGTCAAGCGTACCCATACCCATCACATGTTATTGCCCCAAATTTCGTTACCACAAAACTGAGCGGTAAGGATACGTATAATGCGTGGGAAACACAAATTCTGTGTCTCTTAAAGAGTCATCAAATGTATGGCTTCATCGACGGTAAGTTCCCAAGTCCTGCTGGAAATGGGAAGGGGAAAGTGGAAGACCTGGAGGCCTGGATTATATCAGATTCACTTGTGAAAGGTTGGATTCTTGGTTCACTTTCTAAAGAAGCAGTCAACAAGGCTGTCAATCATCTCACACATGAGCAAAATAACAAAGATTTCACTGCAAAAGATTTATGGGATGAACTGCGACGTAGTTATGGTCCTTCAGCAGGTAGAATATTTCCTTTGTTGTTTTATTTGTTTGTTTTTGTGATTTGGACAAATAGATAAAATTACGGGGAATGACTTTCATTAAATATATGATTTTCAATAGCTTTTTTTTTTTTTTTTTTTTAAATAATAGTTGGAGCGCATCTTTTTTTCTTGAAACTTTGAAGCAATGATCGACTTGACATTTGACAATACACTTCTCGCAAAACTTATTATTTTATATCTAAAAGTACACAAAAAACTTTTGGAAAGATGGAAGGAGGATTCACACAACGAAAGTAAAAAAGATACAAATTTTAACTAAGATCAAAATGATGAATACAGCTTCAACTTCGAATCCAAGTTTCATAGTGGATGTTGGTGAATCATACCCATACCCTTCACATGTTAGTGCCCCAAATTTCGTTACCATGAAGCTGAGCGGTAAGGATACGTATAATGTGTGGGTAACACAAATTCTGTGTCTCTTATGGAGCCAAAATATGGTTGGCTTCATCGAAGATGAGTGTCCAAGTCCTGCAGGAAATGGGAAGGGGAAAGTAAGAGATATAGATGCGTGGATTGCATCAGATTCACTTGTGAAAGGTTGGATTCTTGGTTCGCTTTCTGACGGGGTAGCCAAGAAGGTTGTCAATCGTCTCAAAACCGTACACAAGAACACATATTTCACCGCAAAAGATTTATGGGATCAACTGCAACGTAGTTATGGTCCTTCAGATTGTAAACAAGCAGCAGGTAGAATATTTCCTTTGCTAGTCAAAGTTTTATTTGTTTGGTTTGTGATTTGAGGAATGAATTTTATTGAGCAAATAATTCTCAAAAGGCCTTTTTTTTTTTTTTTTCAAGCGCGGCTTTTT
This sequence comes from Chrysanthemum seticuspe, assembly GCA_019973895.1. NCBI lineage: Eukaryota > Viridiplantae > Streptophyta > Magnoliopsida > Asterales > Asteraceae > Chrysanthemum > Chrysanthemum seticuspe. The sequence continues at coordinate 34,428,856 of BPTQ01000009.1, forward strand.
TCATGAAACTTTGAAGCAATTACTTCTCAGTTCCCACATATCTTATTTTGTTATGATTGAGAAGTAGACAAAAAACTTTTGGAAATATCTTTTTATATTTCATGAGCTTTTTTGTAAGAAAAGTGTTTGATAAGATTTTAGCGTTGGGTTGCTCTCATAAAACTTTAAATGACATGGAGGCATGGATCATATCAGATTCCCTTGTCAAAGGTTGGATTCTTGGTTCACTTTCTGAAGAAGCTAGGAATCATCTCATACACATGGAAAAGGACCCATATTTCACTGCAAAAGATTTATGGGATGAACTGCAACGTAGTTGTGGTCCTTCAGTTCATGAACAAGCAGCAGGTACAATATTTTCTTTGCTAATCAAAGTTTTATTTGTTTGGTTTGTCATTTTGAGAAATAGTTAAAAGTATGTAGCGTTTTGAGTATCTCCAATATATATATGTACGTCTTTGCTGTAGCTTGTTGTTTCAAATCCCTGGTGATTTTAAATTAAAACGTAGACCTTCTATGTTCTTGTTTTTCTTATCCTTGATAACCAAATTGAAAATTTTGATCATGTAGAAATAGAAGTAACGCCAACACAAGCAGAATCAGTAAGACAAGTGAATCCAGAATTCGAACAGTTTAGGAGGAGTGGGCTTTATGAAGTTATTCTAAAAGGAAAAACAAGTGATGTAACAAACCAATTAGAAAGATATCGTCTCACACCCTTGGACAAACTCACGAATAATGGAAACACAACACTCCATGTGGCAGTGGGTTCTTCTACCAAGAATCATGAATTATTAAAGAAATTGTTGGAAATGACACCGACAGAGAACACACTACTAGATTTGGTAAATTCTGATGGAAGCAGTCTTCTTCATGTTGCTGCTATTGGTGGCAACATTAAAGCAGTCAACATGTTGGTGGAAAGAAACCCAAAATTGTTATTAGCCAAAGACAAGGAGGGTCACATTCCACTTGCCTTATCGGTTTCCAATATGCATACCAAGACATCTGAGTGCATGTTTGAACACATGAAAGCACGTGGGTATCGTAGTATATTTTGGGGTCAAAGTGGCGAGGATCTTGTCGTTCTTGCTATCTCTTGTCAAGATTTTAGTAAGTATCGTTAATTGATAAAGTTAGATGATAATTAGTATACGAGCTTGTCATTTTTTATACGACTAATATTTTGAATTATGTAGGCTTAGCAGAAATGATAATCAATAAAAACCCCTATGCCATACTTGACGATAGTGACGCTGTGCTGACGAGTTTAGCTCAAAACTTTCCACGTGAACTCAACTTTTGGGAAATAAGAGGTGCTGAGTTTGTTTTTTTAACATTATAATTAAGAGTAAATTATATAAATGGTCTCTATAATCTGGCAAAAATTTTACCAACCATCCCTCAAATTTAAAAGTTGTAAAAATCGTCTCTGTTGCTGTCAAAGAATAACATGTATGGTCCTTTTGAGGCATAAAAGTTGCATAAATCATCCCTGTGGTTTGGCGAAAATTTCACCTACCGTCCCTTAAAAGGACCTTTCATGTTATTCTTTGGCAGCGATAAGGACGATTTATGCAACTTTTAAGTTTGAGGACAATAGTTGAAATTTTTGTCAAAACCACAAGGACTATCTATGTAATTTACCCTAGAATTAATCATTAAGCCTTTGTACATCAATTTTTTCATTTGTGTTGCAGACGTCGAGGATGTTGAAGACTTTATGACTGAGGTTGAAGACATAACACAACTCCACTCTTATAGGCTTGAAAGATTTGCTGAGTATTTTAATGGGGCATTCGGGTCAGAGCGTTTAACTAAGCTATTGTTCTATTTCATTTTTGGTAGGTAACAACGATTTTGTTGAGTTTATCTTTCACATATATTAAGTTATTAACAGACTAAACAAGTAAAAAATTATGTGCAAATTTTTTTTGAACGCAATTTAATTTCAAAAAGTTGTGTAATTTAAAAAAAAATAGAATTACGAAAGAAAATTCTATCTAGATTAGTGACATCCCGGGAGCCTCTTAATTCCACCCACGAGAGGGACACATGTCACTCCCCCACCCTGCACTCACTACCCCACCCCTACTGTTCACGTAAAATAATTTTTTTTTTAAGACAAAAGTGTTTTCACCTGTCAAAGAGTAAATTTCCGGTTTTGGTCCATCATGGTTACAAGTCAGTGTATTGTACACTAGTTATGAGATAAATAAAAATATGTATTGTACAGTAGTTATGAGATAAAAAGAGTAAATTGCAAAAATCGTCCCTAAACTTTGGCCAAATTGCACGTTTCGTCCCAAAACATTGAAAAGTGCAAATATCGTCCCTGTGGGGAAACTTTGGGGCAGAAATCGTCCCTGGCCTAGATAAAATGACTAAAATACCCTTCTCTCTTTATTACTTTTCAGTTTGTTGCGCAAATGGTCCCTGTGTTTCGCCAGATTTTGCAAATTTAGTCCTTTTTTTTTTAATTAATTATTAATATTAGTATTACGTTTTCGTCTGATTTTTTACGTTTTCGTCTGATTTTTTACGTTTTCATCCGTTTATTTACGTTTTCGTCCGTTTTTTACGTTTTCGTCCGATTTATTACGTTTTCGTCCGTTTTTTTACGTTTTCGTCAGAATTTTTACGTTTTCGTCCGTTTTTTTACGTTTTTGTCCGTTTTTTTACGTTTTTGTCCGACTTTTTACGTTTTTGTCCGTTTTTACGTTTTCGTCCGATTTTTTACGATTTTTTACGTTTTCGTCTGATTTTTTACGTTTTCGTCTGATTTTTTACGTTTTCATCCGTTTTTTTACGTTTTCGTCCGATTTTTTTACGTTTTCGTCCGTTTTTTTACGTTTTCGTCCGATTTTTTTTTATGTTTTTGTCCCATTTTTTACGTAAACATAAAAAATCTGACGAAAACGTAAAAAATCTGACGAAAACGTAAAAATCGGACGAAAACGTAAAGAATCGGACAAAAACGTTAAAAAACGGACGAAAACGTAAAAAATCTGACGAAAACGTAAAAAACCGGACGAAAACGTAAAAAATCGGACGAAAACGTAAAAAAACGGATGAAAACGTAAAAAATCAGACGAAAATGTAAAAAATCAGACGAAAACGTAAAAAAACGTAAAAAATCGGACAAAAACGAAAAAATCGGACAAAAACTTAAAAAATCGGACAAAAACTTAAAAAAACGGACGAAAACGTAAAAATTCTGACGAAAACGTAAAAAAACGGACGAAAACGTAAAAAATCGGACGAAAACGTAAAAAACGGACGAAAACGTAAAAAATCGGACGAAAACATAAAAAAAGGACGATAATGTAAAAAAACGGACTAAAACGTAAAAAATCGGACGAAAACGTAAAAAAACGGACGAAAACGTAAAAAATCGGACGAAAACGTAAAAAAACGGATGAAAACGTAAAAAATCAGACGAAAACGTAAAATATCAGACGAAAACGTAAAAAAAATAATACTAATATTAATAATTAATTAAAAAAAAATGACTAAATTTGCAAAATCTGGCGAAACACAGGGACCATTTGCGCAACAAACTGAAAAGTAATAAAGAGAGAAGGGTATTTTAGTCATTTTATCTAGGCCAGGGACGATTTCTGCCCCAAAGTTTCCCCACAGGGACGATATTTGCACTTTCCAATGTTTTGGGACGAAACGTGCAATTTGGCCAAAGTTTAGGGACGATTTTTGCAATTTACTCTAAATAAAAATAACATTGATTATTCGGATGCCTAATTCATGGATCTAAAAACATGCGTAAACCGAAATGTCATCCTCTGATTGGTGACATCAGAGGGACTCATTTTTTTACATTTTATCTTTTCTCATTTTCACTTTCTATTTTTCACCTTCTATTTTTCACTTGTCTTCATCTTCTTGTTAGGCCTCTTTTTAATCATACCAATTAGGTTCCTAAATCATTTTCCTAAACATAATATGGAAAAAGATTGGGAGACCTAAAAACTATGACTAATTTTATGTCTATCTTATGTGTCATTAACTAATTAGATTGTGAGAAATGAGTCTGGTTGATACAACCAATAAATTGTTGCCACGCATGTTTGAGCACAAAATTAGTCATAATTTTTAGGTGTGCCAATTATTTCTCAAATAATATTACCATATTGAGAAAAAAGTTGCATTTTTTTTTTTTTAATATGATGCACATATTTTTATACTTATATTTTATCTTACCGTATAAAGTTAAAAGCCACATGGTGCAATTTGAATAACTAAAAGAAAACTGATTGTTTTATTTTTATAATCAAGCGATCACCACGTATTTAGTTACTCCGTATATTGAAAATTTCATTGACAAAAAAACGGTGTAGTAAAAATTTAGTAAAAGTTACAGTAAAAATTTATCGTATAAAACGATTTACAATAGTAAAAATTTAGCGCATTGTAGTTGTAGGATGGTGCATCACTAATAAATTTTAGAACTTTAGTGCATCATGGCAAAGAAAATTTAGAGATAATTTTTTTCTAAAGAAGTGATTCACTAATCTATACTTATTATCAATTGTCAGCAATTGCTATTTAATGATTGGTAATTTATAATTTAGCCTCTTTAATTTTTTTAATATTTTTCTTTATTTTTAGACTTATGTGAATATAAAACATTTTTCTAATATTAAGTACCAAAAAATTTGCTTTTCTAAATTTCAGCTTTGTACATTATATTTTGGGCAAATTGTATAAAAATGTACTCAACTTATAGCCAATTTCAATTTAATGTACTATACTTTTTTTTCTTCAATTTAATGTACTCAACTTATTTTTGATTGCAATGTAAGACATATAACGGATTTCTCAGTTATCTTATGTTGAAAAAATTACATGTTTCGTCCCTATGGTTTATCCCAATAACATTCGTAGTCCTTATTTCATTTTAATTACGCCAGAAAAATGTTTTCGTCCGCTTTTATACGTTTTCATACGTTTTGTCAATTTTTATACGTTAAAATAAAAAATAAAATACATTTTTTTTTAAAATTAATGTTTTAAAAAAATTATTTTTTTTGAAAAAAATAAACTTTTATAAAAACAATAAATTTTTTAATTAATTTTTTTTAAAATTAAAGTATTAAAAAAATAAAAAAGTTAAAATTTAAAAAAGAAAATTTAAAAAAAAAAATTAAAATTTTTAAAAAATATATAAAAAGTTTTAAAATTAAAAAAAAAAATAATTAAAATTTTTTTTAAAAGATTAAAATTTTTAAATTTTTTTTTTTAAAAAAATCTGGATAAAAACTTTTTTTTAAAATTTTAATTTTTTAAAAAACTTTAAGTTTTTAAAAAAAATTTTTTTAAATAAATTTAAAAATTTTGTTGTTTTTTTAAAAAATTATTTTTTAATTTTTTTTAAATTGTAATTTTTTTTTAAATTTTAATTTCTTTAAAAAAGTTAACGTATAAAAATTGACAAAACGTATGAAAACCTATAAAAACGGACGAAAACATTCGTCTGACGTAATTAAAATGAAATAGGGACTACGAATGTTATTGGGATAAACCATAAGGACGAAACATGTAATTTTTTCATCATAAAATAACTGAGAAATCCGTTATATGTCTTACATTGCAATAAAAAATAAGTTGAGTACATTAAATTGAAGAAAAAAAAGTAGAGTACATTAAATTGAAATTGGCTATAAGTTGGGTACACTTTTATGCAATTTGCCCTTATATTTTTGGTATGTTGGTTGAGAGGATATTATTATTATACACGAAGTCGCGAGTTTAATTTACAAATCTTAAAGATAAACCTAAGTGAATATTAGTAACAGTTTAACACAAACTAGAAACATCTCAAAGTACCTCGCGAGTACTCAAAAACCTTGTTACTAATCATTGTTGGATATGGCTAGTTTTTATAGTCCAGTGATATTATAAATTATTTATAACATCGTGACCATACAATTTCATTGTTATTATTAATTACTGTTTCTTGAGTCCAAATGGCCAACTTCTTATCTCACACCGTAATTATAAATTACAGTTACTTATAAGTTATAACATTGTGATCCCACAATTCTAACTATCATTCCATCTCTAAACAGGCTTCTACGCTATAGTAACTGCCTTCGGCCTATTCCTTAAGGCGATTGGTAAGATCAAAATTAGAAGATAAAAAAGTTACTTTGTTTGCTTTCTTGATATTCTGATATGTCTTTATGTTGCAGTGCACCCATTCATGAAAGATAAGTCTCAAGTTTATAAAGATGCAGAAAGTCTATTGGACATTGTATGTATTAAGATACTTAAAAAAGATAACTCAAGCACCTACCATCACTATTACAACAGTTCGATTTTTGAAGCCACAAGACAAAATTCATCCACTTTTATTAGATGTATTGTGAGGCGGTTTCCGGATGCAATTTGGAGTGCTAATGAAGATGGTCATAATTTTATTCAATATTCGGTGATCAATCGTTCAGAGAAGATTTATAACTTACTATATGAAATGAGCGAACACAAGAATATTTATAAAACAATCAAAGATTCATCTGGAAATACCCTTTTGCATTTGGCCGCAAGATTAGCACCTACTAACATATTGAATCGAATATCTGGGGCAGCTTTGCAAATTCAACGTGAACTACAATGGTTCAAGGTAATGTACTTTAACTAATGAATCAAAGTTTGAATTTTATTCAACATACACAAAATTCTTAAGACGTATTATTATATATCTTCCAAGGTTAATATTTCTTGTAATATTTATTAGGAAGTTGAACGATTTGTATGTCCTTTAAACCGGATACAAAAGAACTCAGATGATGAAACACCTGAAATGGTATTTTCAAGAGAGCACAAAGACTTGGTACTCGAGGGAGAGATCTGGATAAAGAAAACTGCCGAATCATACACGATTACAGCTGCACTCATTATCACCATTGTATTTGCTGCAGCTATAACCGTTCCCGGTGGAAATAATCAGGATTCAGGGATACCAATTTTTACTAACAAGACTGCGTTCACAGTATTTGCTATATCAGATGCGATATCATTATTCACAGCTGTTACGTCGTTGTTAATGTTTTTATCGATCCTTACAGCACGTTTTGCGGAACAAGACTTTCTCTTAAAGTTACCTACGAAGCTGATTATTGGCCTCACTATGTTGTTCCTCTCGACGACATCGATGATCATAGCTTTTGGAGCAACATTGTTCCTTGTGTTTGGACAAAGTAACTCGTCGATGCTTATTCCAATAGGTGCTTTGACATGCCTTCCAATTGCGTCTTTTGTGACCTTGCAATGTCCTCTTATTATTGAACTGATCACTGCTACATATGGTGGTGGTATTTTTGGTAGAGAAAAGATTAGCTACTTCTACTGAATCATTATTAATCATGCGGTCAATCCCTAAGGACATTGCTTAATGTTGTTAACTTTAATTATTGTTTTGCATCATTTCCATTTATCAATGGCATCTTATGTGTAACAAGATACAAAAATGCATATCAATCCATGTATCATTAAGGGCACTATACCTCCCCTCTCTCGAGCGGATGGATCAACGAGTGCTTGAGATACACCTTGTACGCTTGTGCCTTATAAATACAATTTTATAGCTAACTTGACATATACCAGCATGCGTTGAAGTTTGTATGAAGTTCGGAAAAACAACACATCAATACATCATATATGTGTTTTATGAAAAATGGGCATGTCATGAGGCCAAAATACGTGCCACCTAACCTGGTGGTTCCTATGACCCTCATGAGGATTAGCAAAGAACATACCTTTTTTGAATCAGTACTGCCTGTACTTAAATATTCACAATATTGACCCAATAGAAATTATAAGTATATATTAAAACGCAATGTACTATAGCTATAGTACAGCTACAGTAGTATAGTACTTTGCTTTTTTGGGCCGGGCTGCTACAGTGTAGCTACAGTACATTGCGTTTTTGGGCCGGACTGCTACAGTACGCAAAAAAAAAAAAAAATGATTATATTACTATTTATTAATGCACAATCACCTCGGCTAAAAAATTCGCCCGCCCGCAACGCGGCGGACCAATGCCAGTCTCGTAGTCAAATAAAGTCGAATTATTACAAATAATTGATGATTAAATGAGATGATTGTGACAAATTAGACCAAGTAGGAATAGAAGTTAGGTAAACTATGGAGATAATAATACAATGGTACTTTTGATTTTCCGAGTGAAGTAGCATTCTAAGTATTATGTCAAACTTTCCATGTAATGGTAAGCAATGAAACAATGGGTTAATTATTTCGCATGCATGTTTCTTGCATTTTTAACCATTAACAGATTAGCTGATATGCACCATTATAACAAAGTTTGATCACATGAAGAACTAGAATAACATGTAAAAAGTGAAAAACATGATATCTTGCAATTAATTTGAGTAGTGTATAAACGAAAGAGATGTCATTCTTATGATTATTAATTTGTTATCAAGTTCCAGGCCCGTTAAACTACCAAAAGCCCATTGAAGTCAGGCCATTGATACACGTACAGAAATTTATATGAAGGTTCTTATTTAATTTTGACTAAAAATGATACAAAAATCAAGACTATCGAGCAACATTTTTTTTACCTTCTTAATTTCCCATTTGTAAAACATCGTATTGCATTTATAAAAAACAAAGATTCGGAACCAGAACATCATGAAGAACTCGTTTCTAGATCCTACCTTTCCATATTCCGCTCCGACAAAATTGGATATTGGTGTTATTGTCTTATAACTACGCAGTATTGCAATAACTAAAACGATAATTTCTTTGTGATATTACTACACTGCTAAAAAGTATGAATATGTTTCTTTCATAAACATATAAAAAAATGTAGCTACATAATTTAAAGAGGAAATTCCTTCGACGTCGTGAAATCATAACGAATATGAAGGGAATTTGAGTCAATTGATCACCTGCCAAAAGAGTAAACATCAAGTTAGTGATGAGAGCTCATACTAGATTCAGGAACTGAACAAAATAAAGAGTGTAGTAGCGAATGTGTAACCCATACATGTTTTCGGCAGTATAGGAGTTTAAACGTACTCTTTACAAAGTACCTAAAAATAGTATAATTCTAAAATATGTATAGTTTAAACTCTTTTTTCCCCTTTTTTCTTTTCTTTTATTTTATTTTCTAATCATGGTTTGTGATTTTTTATCGACTAATCTATAAGGTTTGGACACAGTCACGTAGATTCAAACCGGTTGAAGCCCTCCATTTTATAGAAGGTTAGCGCGGCTATTCAGAATTGTTTGCACCTAACATGAATTGAAGTTAAGACGTCTCACGTGATGATAGTCACAAAGTTTTTGCCCTTAACTTGTCACGAATTATGCATGCTGTTAATATTACGATTCATTTTCTCTTTTGAAATTTTACAGTCAACTTACTAGAATACGATCGTATATTTTTTATAACTAGTTGGATACCCGCTCATAGCGGCGGCGATAAATATAGTTATATAATAAATATAGTAAATCAATTGCTAACCCAACTCTCCTCGCAATTCCCTACCCGCTTAGTGAATTCATTTCACAACACTCCAAATGTATATGTGTTAGTTGTATATGTTTGTTTGGGTTTTCCGTATCTTTCTCGTGCATCATTATTCCCGCATATAAAAAGACATTCACAATCTCTTTCCCGTCAAACACTTTCCCAAAGTAAATGATTTTGATAAATAAAGTTTGTATTGATTGAAATAAAGGTTAAAGTTATAAAAATTTGAATCAAAATAAAATAAACCTACTAAAAATGTAAAATCTAAAAACTCATAAAAATATATTAAAATGGATAGAAGGGTAGCCGCGCAATGCGGCGACGGGTACCCGATGACTATAATATGATTGGAATAAATGAAATAAAGGTTAAAGTTGTAAAAATTTGAATTAAAATAAAATAAACCCACTAAAAATATAAAAACTAAAAACTCATAAAAATATATTAAAATGGATGTTGAATTAAAGAGCATAAAATTTTAGAAAATATGGTGAAATTAGATTATAATATAAATAAGTAGATAAAAACATTTTTTAATTTGAAAATAAAGATGAATTTTTAGTTGAGAAGTGACACATGTCATTTTATAATTGGAGCTCTTTATCTTAATTTTTGGTGGTTAGGAGTTAGGCTTGGAGTTTGTTAGAAGTTAGACTTGGAGTTTGTTAAGAAGTGACACATGTAATCTCATGATTGGAGCTCATTATCTTAATTTTACATGCATTATAATATATCTTTCCCTAATAAGCAAGTAAAAAAGTCTGAATTTTTAAGCCTTCTAATTTTAGAAGGCCTAAATGCATTATAAAGTAGTATAGATGTTGAATTAAAGATCACAAAATTTTAAAAAATATGATAAAATTAAATCATAAAAAAATTAAACGAATTAAAAGATATTTAAATTTGAAAATAAAGGTGATTTATTAGTTAAGAAGTGACATGTGTCACCCCATTATTAAAACTCCTTATTTTAGTTTGTTAGAGCTCCTCCTTTTTTGTTATTTTTTAGTTAAAGAAGTGACACATGTCATTTAATGATTGGAGCTCCTTATCTTAATTTTTTGTGGAGCTTACAACTTAAATGTTTTATATAGTAGTATAGATATGTATGTATCAATTCATAAACACATTATGGGTTCACGTGTATTTGGCTAGGCTCGTGTTTTATTTTTAAACGATCATGTTTTTATTTGCTCTTTGGTAGCACGTGAGAATCTAGATGCACTGCACTTGGTCTTATTAGTTCATAACCCACAAATATACACAATTAACCCTACTAAAACAATTTTAACTCATAATGAGGGCCCGCTTGGTTTAAAGTGGGAAAGGGAAAAGGAAAAGGAAATGGAATGCAAAGGAATGAGTGATGTGGGTAATCAATCCTTTACCACTCAATTTATTCTATAATGGTTCATTACCTATTACGGGGTAATCAATCCTTTTGCACTCCCTAACCAAGCACTAAATAATGAGTGAGATGAGCCCTTTTGAATACCTTAACCATTCACCACCCCCCTTAACCCCCAACCAAGCACGCCCTGAATATACTAAACAAGTAAATACCTTTTTATTAGCTATATAATTGATAAATGGGCAAATTCTCTAAATGCCCCAGTTGCCCAACTTTATTACCCCAAATGCCCCACTTTTTTTTTCACTTCTCAAAATGCCCCATGGTCAACTCTCCCATGGGCAACTCTATCAAATATTTGGGCCCACGTTGTACTTACAAAGTACAAATCTAACACTTTGTCTGTTGGGCAACTTTGACCTAATATATTGGGCAACTGACATTTTTGTCTTTTAGTGAAAAAGCAAAATTTTTATTTTTAAATTTTTAAATACAAATAAGTTGGGCAACTTGGCCCCACACATATGTACTTTTGGGCAACTCTCTATAAATACCACTCTATACCATACAAATACACCTTTAATAAACCAAATTACACATCCCAAATAATTATTTATTCTCCTAATACACCTAAATACACCTAAATACAAAACACAAATTACCCAAATCATCCCACACACACACTACTGCTTAACCCCACACACACCTTCCCTCTCAAAGGCGAAAAATCATCTGCAACTTGAAACACATATCCTTCCCTCTCAAACTCAATAATCCAACGCCCTAATCCTACTCCCTCAATAGTTGTTCTTCCATACTACGCATATTCGTACATTCAAATCAATCCGACGCATATTCGTACAATCAATCGCTGATCTTCAACATCTCAAGAATCCAACCACGAACATGTTTGATGCAAAGCTAACGGTCAGATCTAGATTAGAACATATTGCTACTATTAAAGGTGCATTGAATGTGAATAGAACCAAATTGTTTAGAGAAACTGTCTTTGGCCCTTGGTTAGATTTTCCTAAGTATTTCCCTGACAACCACTTATACCATTATTTATATCAAAATGCAGTTGAGGTGTCAAAAGTTAGTGATTGTTGTCCACCTTTAACTTTTGTACTAGGTGATAATGTTTTTGATTTTGGCCGTGAACAATTTAGTCTTCTAACTGGGTTTCGTTTAGGACCAGTAGATAAAAGTGAAAGTGACCACGGCCATGTTGTTAAGGGTTTAACATATAGTCCTTTTTTTGATCGGTTGTTTCCCGATAAAAAAAAACTAAGAACAAAAAAGTTAAGGGTGATGACCTTTTGGCGTTGGTAAAGTCGGCGGAAAGGTGGGAATTGTTATCCGATGAAGATGCTGTGAGGGTTGCTTTGTTGGTGATTGCAACATTTGTATTTATTGGTCGGGAAGGAAGGTTTAATGTTCCTGACCATTTGCTAAGGAATGTTGAGGATTTTTGTGTATGGAATGAGTATCCATGGGGCGAATACATGTGGGCTCATCTTTAAAAAAGAACGGTGAATGTTGTTCCTAGGCATCTTGAGGCAGAATCAAAGAAGCCCGTTCCAAAAGATCCAAAAAAAGAACAAACATACACTCTGTATGGATTTACATGGGTGTTGAAGGTTAGATTTTACTTGTAACATACATTATTTGTGCTTGTATATATTCTGATGGTTAATCTAAATAATGTGTTGGCATTGTTCATTAGGCATTGGCTTGGTTTCCTAGGCATTGTTCTGTAGTCAGTGTAAGTGTTTGTGTATATTTAAGGATGTTATGGTTGATGGTTTCGCACTAGATAAATACATAGAAACTATTTGTAAACGGTTGGTTGAAACCACTGACAATGTGTCTTCATCCACTGCTAGTTCAGAAGAACCCACTGCTGCAACAACACGTTATGTAATTGTATCCCCTGTTACTACATATACAGCCAATGCTATCCTAACCACTGCAACCATAATCACAACCACTATAATCACAATCACTAACTCTTAATTCGATGTATTTGTTTTTTCAGATTTGGATTATGGAGACATTCCCAAACAGCTCCCAGTTCTGGACCAAAGACCCAGAGAAGATCCCACGTTGTCTAGCTTGGTCAAAAGTAAAAAACTTTGAAAAAAAACATTACACAATTTTATTTGATCCGATAAGTAAAAACCCAAAATTAGTTTACCGTTGTATGTTTTTATTGCATTTAGCATATCAGCTTATCTCCTTTGTTATTTAGGTTTTCAGACCACTACAGAAGATTGTACCAACAAATGCCGAGCTGAGTTGTCCGTGGTACATTCGCAGTATGGAGTACATCCGTCAACTAGATTCCCAACTTGTTGAAAGAAGAGAAGAGTTGGCTGACCAACTGATGGTGGAAGAAGAAGAAGCTATGGCTGGTGTGGATGTGTGCGGTGGAATTCAAGCCGATTTAAATGTCCCTTTCTGTGACGCCGATGAAGTAGTTACAGAAGGTCAAACGTCTAGTGTCAATGACAAAGTTGTTGAAGAAGAGAATGTTGTTGGGTTTGGTGAAATGTTGAATAAGAATGAGCCTGAGAAGGTTGAAGATGTTGTAGCCGGTAATGTTGAGGTTGCAGATGGGATCAAATGTGACAAAGCGGAATCGTCACATACCTTAGATAAAGATCACTTTCGTGCCGAGCTTAAATCCCTTAAGTCCTGGGTTGGTAGTATAGAAGAACGTGTAGGAGTAGTTGGCGTATCAAATCTCTTATGTGAGTTACACAGCGTAGAAAAGAGAATTGTGGTAATTGAGGAAGCTTTAGGAATAAAGTCACAAGATGATGTTGGTGAGATTAAGGTAAAAAGTTGTTATTTGAATTTTTGTTACTTCATTCCACCAAAATGGTCTCTTTGAGTGCCTAAGTAAGTTCACTTTTTTACAGGTGGATAGTGTTGATGCCAACAAACCGTTGGCTACTTCCGATGAACACACCCCAATCAGGACCAACGTAGGATCCGATGACAAGCAGAAGCTGTTGTATACCGATTCTGATGAGTTTACCGGGCCTATGACCCAAGTTATGAAAGCTGCTTTATCGGGAGGTCCTGACGATGCTCATGATTCCAACAATATAATGCAGGTGGATAACAAATTTGATTGTGCTGCCTTACCAAATTTGAATGATGAGTTCTCAGACATTGCTTACGATGGGTTTGATCCAACTCCTGTTGACGTACGCACATATATATATATATATATATATATATATATATATATATATATATATATATATATATATATATATATATATATATATATATATATATATATATATATATATATATATATATATATATATATATATATTGTTTTTTTTCCCTTCTTTTACTTTTTTCTATTTCAATATTAAACCCACATACCCTTTATCTAGGAATCGATGGATGTGAATGGTGCGGAAAAAGAAAATGACAGTGCGAAGGGTAAAGAAATTGTTGTGTGGCGGCCACCTCTTTTGTGGGAATGGTTTGTGCAGTTTACTCTTACATTGTTCGAACGGTGGCTGCAGCAGGGGGCTTTACCGGTAGACAACATTTATGATCCCGCTGCGCAAGGTGCTGCACAAGTAGACACATTGGATATGGAGGTTGAGGAAACGGCTATGGAAGGGGCAGATACACAACCTGTTGAAGTGATATGCCTTGATTATGAGGATGGGCAGGATGTTGTCAAGGTACATTTAATTATCTTATCATTTGTTAACAACAAATGATGCATAATAGTAGTACAATCCCAGAGCAGACATGGCAAAAATAAGTTGAGCAAAGACATTATTAGCGACAAACAAGTCCCTGCATTTCATTTGATTACTATATACATTAATACATTTGCATAGATAGCACATAAACACACATTAAAACAGTTTTCGACACCTAAAAAACAAATATGATACTAAAAACATAAATGACCATCATGATAATCTACATTTTAGTTCCAGAGCTCTCTCCCTTGCGTTTCTTATTTTCCTTGAGTCGTTGAAACAGTATTTCAAGACTACTAATCCTATTTTCCAAATTATACATATTCTCAAATAATGTAGGATTATTCACATGTTGCTCCAATTCGTTTTTATCATCTTCCTTAGTTTGTTGCACCACCTCCCTTTGCTGCATCACCTCACTCAGAAACTCTTGCTCTACCTCATTTTGCTGCACTATCTGACCTTGCTGCACCACCTGAGTTTCAGCCTCCTCCTCATTCTCTAGATCTTCCTCATCTTCATCTTCTTCCTCCTCTTCCCTATCAAGTCCATAAATCTCATCCCAATAGAAGTCTTGGCGACGCAGCCAAGTAAGGATACTTGTCCTCATCCACACACTCACTTGCCTATATGAACCATATTCTGACATTGGTTCTTCCCCAAAAGCATCTAACACTGCGTCAAAAAGCAAAGTGTTGTTTAAGACAAACTCATACTCTTCTTCATCATTTTGAAAGTTTCCATTTAGTGCTGCCATTGTTCTTGATCGAGAATAAGAGAGAATAAAGTGAGAGTTGTGATAATAAGAGAGCAGAAACTAGGAAAATTTTATTTAGTAGGATATGTAGCAGTAACAAGAATCTTATCTTTTACATTGTGTTGTACTTGAGTTAGAATAAAATACTATCTTTTACACTGTGTAAAGAATCTTATCTTATCTTTACAATGTGCTACAGTTGATATAATTATTAAAATATAAATTTTTATTTTTCACTTATTTGTATTTAATACATTAATACATTAATACATCACTTTTAGAAACTAGGAAACATGCAAACTATTTTCTTTTTCACTTATGGTTGACTTGACTGTTTGAGTGTCTTACGACAATTCATTTGCTTCCGAACATTAGTTTTACGGCTACTAGGACCAACATCTTGCGCATTGGGTCCCAACCTTTGTGATTGCTTAGAGTTACCACCGCCAGTTGGTTCTAGAACTTGTTTTTTTTCAATACCGTATATCTCTCTTCTTATGTCTTCTAGCACTTCAGCTGGTAATCGGTAAGTAGGTTCAGCATCTGGTCCATATAATTCATATATTTCAGGAAACATTACCTCTCTTGCTACCTTTATCGACCACTCCCTTTCATCGTGGTTTTCCTCAAACCTAACTCCTTTAGAACTCGACATAAATCAATTAATGTGATGGAAATATGGTTATGAAACTGAAAATGAATAGGAGCAAATATTTGATGGAAATATGGTGAACAATAAGATCATGGTTTCGCTATTAAATAGACACCACGTGCTAAGTCACATGTAAACAGTTAAACATACATAGTCAACTTTGCAGAGGATTTACTTTTGAAAATAATAAAGGGCCCTGAACAAACAGTCATGATTTGTTGTGCATGTCCTTAAAACAATTACCACAACATTGGTAAGTCATGACTAAAAAAATTTATGCCGTAGAATATCAGTTGAGTATTGAAGTTATTTAATTGTTGGATAGTCGAGCTGTTTGTTAAAAGATGCATCGTTTTTTTTAAGGCTGCAAATATCAGATTAGTTTTCAACTCCCTTAAACGTAAGAGGAAGCCAGGGAGATATTGCACCTCACCCTATACTACTCCACCAGCCACTACTCCAAAGAGAAGGCGTTCAGCACGGATTAATTGTCAAACCCCATCCCCTCCTAACGCTCCAGATTTTGATGATACGTTGGAACCGTTTGTGGAGGTATTTGACTGTTTCAACTTATATGTCTCTTACTTTGTAATACAAACATTAACTAAAAGAGTTAATTTGTTCTAATTTAGAATCAGTCGAGAACTGGAACTGGGAAGAAAAAAACAAAAAAGGTAACTGTGGCATGTTCCGTTCAAAATTTTTTGAAAGAGAATAACGGAACTAGGTTTATCTTCCCATGGGGAATGAAGACACAATTGCTGATCGCCGATTTTGGGACTGTTTATTGGCAACGGGTGGTAACAAGGATGGATGGCTGAGGGACGAGGTGCGTATAAAATCAGTCGTTGGTATTGTACCATACTTGTTTCTTTGTGATTCCCACTTGTTTTTAATAATGTGCCCGAATGTGTAAACAGCACCTTGACCTATGGGTAGATTTGATGTGGCATTTCCGACCATCAGATGCCGACTGGGCTATGGTGGGTCCCTTTTTCACACCTCAAGTAGTTAATGACATGGTACGAACCTATTGGGCAGATGGTGTAAAGTACCCGGTGCCTTGGGCTGATGTCGAAAAGGTATTTATTTCTTTCCATATTGCCGTACGTATAGATTGTTCAGCCGGCTCCGTTATGCTGATGTCGTAAATGATGTAGGTACTATTTCCAATAAACGAACCTGACAAGCACTGGGCGGTAGGAGAGCTGCATATCTGTACGGGTGTTTTGACATTGTATGATTCGTTTCCAGCCTTTACAAACAAACGGATTTGGTGGAAGGATACCATGCATGCAAAATTTCAGTATTGGCTGCCAAAATTACTAGACGAAACGGGAGTCTTTGCAGCAAAAGGCATACATATCAACGGTTATCAGATTAGCTTTCAAAAATATGTTGACGTCCCCAAACAAACAGGTCAATACGGTGACTGCGGGATATGGTCTTGCATTAACCTATATAGGCTGAGTCATAACATGCCATTAAAGTCTGACGATCCTGCAGAAGCAGCTCTTGCCTATCGCGAAAGAATGTTTGAGTACCTATGGAAATACAAGATTGAGTATGCTGGTCATTGACTATATTTATTACAAGTTTTGGTATCGTCAACTCTCATTGACTAAGTATGTATATAATTGGTATATAAAGGTGTTAGCTCATAAGGAATGGTCATTCTTTGTCTATGTATAATCAATTATAGTAACTATTGGAATGATAAATCTGTAAATATCCAAAATGTTTTGTGAATGTTTGTAAATACTATTAGTTGATATTACTATTGCTTGTTTAAATCATAATAATCACTACTCAAAACTGATTACATATAAATTATGATATTACATTTAAACCAGCTTCCAATCATCTACTAGCCGTGGTTTATTCTAAACTAGCCGTCGTATCTACTCAACTAGCCATGGTTTCAACAGTGCTTGTAGCCGTGGTTTTGATCATACTAGCCGTGGTATCTTTTTCAAGTAGCCGTGGTTTCTTCTCAACCGACCGTGGTATCTTTTCAACTAGCCGTGGTTTCAACAGTTATTCTAACCGTGGTTTCTTCATACTTCCTGTGGTTCCAACAATAATTCAATCCATGGTTTGACCCACCATCCTCCTCAGCCTTCTTATTAGATACACCACCCATTCTACTTAACCTTCCTTGAGAGTTTTATTGACAAAGGACCTTGTACACCAGCAATCTTTTGAATCTTCAAGAGCAATTGATCTACCATTGGATTTGTTGATATGGTTCCTTGTGGATCAAGCGTCGCTTCCAACATTTTCCTGGCAACAGTTTTGGACAATGGATAGGGTTTATCAATAAACATGAAAAACTTATCCTTAGTAGATTGTACAGCATGTACTATGGAATGGTCATAAAGCATCCATTCAACTACTTCAAATTGTTTCCAGAATTTGTCCGTTGGATTAGGTTGACACATGTTTTTCACTGATCTCCACACGAACCTTGCTAATCCTCCAGTTGACCCATGCTTTCCATATCTAAAAGCAATGACTTTCCATAACTGTTCCAAATCCTCTTTTGATAGAAAGAACAACAATCTTCCAAAATCTACGTATGTACTTCTGCATCCATCTGCTCTTGTTATTTCAATCACTTCTCTACCATTTTCAGTGATTATTTTCAAATCATGAACTGGCTGACTTGCGCTTAGTGGTGTACGATTAATCGGCTCTTGTATACCACTGACCTTAAGATACACATCCATTCTTTCTTCCCTCTCCATCCCTTCATCCAATTTCTGTTTCTTAGAACGCACATTCTCCCTAATTTCTGCCATTCGCTTTGGTTCGTTCTTGATCCACTCAGCTTCTTTATCAGAATTCATAGAATTGAAATCATCTTTCATTCTTAACCAACGTTCATACAGCTCTTCAATCTCTTCGTACGTGCATTTGTTCAAATCCTTGCCTTTGCAAAATTCCACGTGCTTGAGAATCGTGATCATGAAATTTCTCCTTTGAGCCCTAGTAGGAGGTTTGTTATTCTTACTATTATATGGTACGACACTTCTTTCCTTCTGCATTTGTCTCGCCCTCGCAGCCAGAACCTTTGACCTTGATGGAACATCTAATAGTGCCCATTCTTCATTACTCCATTCCAACTTTGTCATTTCAGAAGCCTGAAGAAATGCTTGTTCCATGTTCCATCGTTCAATCACTCTCATACTAGCTTCATCTTGTTCTTTTTTTTTTTTCAAAAGCAAGATGTTCAGCCTTAAAATTTTCATCCAACTGTATTGATAATTCATGATCATGTGAAACCTGATCCTCCTTACTATCAAATTCAAGTTCTTCTTCAGGTTCAGAAATAGATTCACCCTTTCCTATATCTCGTTGATCTACTACTTTATTAACTGGCTCCCCATTCTTCAAACTATTAGCCAATGGTTTATTTCCAGTAGGTTCAATTACAATGGGAACAGTTGCAATAACAGAATCAGGAATTGCTAAGGTTCTACATAAGTTCAGCAGTGTACCATCAGTGGTTGTAGTAGCAATATGTGTATCTGAAGTAACTGTCGATGATATTACCTCTGAGGTTACAGCAGTGCTGTCATTTGTAGTATCACTAGATAGAGTCTGCACAACTTCTTCCTCTTCGTCTTCAACTGCAACATTAAAAGGTTCGACCAATTGTTCTTTTCCTTCCTCTACCAATCCTGCTTTTCCAACCTTGAAGCCTTTAACCAAAGGTTTACCCAAGGGTTTAGGACCAGTGGGTTTAAGTAGTATAGGAAAATGTACAGTACCCGATCCAGTCCGACTGGGTAAGGTTTTACATAAGTTCATCAGGGTACCAGCAACCTCTTTCTCAACTTCATTAGACTTGGGTGGTTGTGTGACCGTGGTTGTCATTAAGGAGGCATCACTTATTTCATTTGTACTACCAGGGGATTCAGTAACAATAAGAGTGGTTGTTTCCTGCCCCACTTCTTCCTCTTCGTTTTCAACTACAACCTTTGAAGCTTCAAGCATAGCTTCTTTTCCCTCCATGTCAGTAACCATATAGTCACCACCATGATCTCCACTATCGAAATCCACCTCAACATCCATGTTTACATCCTCCCCTGAATCAATGATTTTGCTCCTCCGCTTTGAGGACCTGCCTTTCTTAGGCATCTTCGATACTCTAGTAGATGCAGCAAACCTTGGTCTTCTTACTCTCTCCAACACATAAACCCTGTGCTTCAACCTTCTTATTGTATTTTCCATTTGTGTACATTTAGCCTTCAATTCATTCACTACTTGTATAACATTCTCACCATATGTGGTACCCGTGGGTTCAGAGACGGTGGCATTGGGTTGAGCGCCAGTGGTAGCAGGGGGATCAGCATCATTGGTTTAGGTGTTTTGTGATGCAGGTATAGGTAATGGTTTAGCAGTGGATTCTGATGGGTTAGCAGTGTGTTCAGACGTGGTAGGAGTTGGTTGAGCATCATTGCTTTGGTTGGGTTGGGATTCAAGTACCTCCTGATTATCAGGAATGTCTGACAAGTTAATCATATTAGGGAATAAAGGTGTAAGCTTTCCTGAGAACTTGTCATTCTTTTTTCTCAAGTGTGTGAACACCCTAGAAGACATATGATGTACCTCATACTCCCTTTTATCACGAACGGGTTTTTTGATCTGTTTCTCCACTATTAATTGAACAAACCCAGGATATAAGTAGTATTTACCCTTTTCTTTAATGTTCTTCATAAACCCCTCAAAGATCATCCTAGACCAGTTAAACACCCTCCCCTATGATAAACATATGACATCAGTTGCTATTTTTGATGGAAACTCATCAAACCCAGTGGTCTTATTGCTAAGACACAGAAGCAAAGTATGTATTAAAAACATCCATTGGGGTGAGAACATACCTTTATGATACTTAATTCTTTCCACATTTTTCTCATAACCCAATCTTT
This sequence comes from Chrysanthemum seticuspe, assembly GCA_019973895.1. Lineage (NCBI taxonomy): Eukaryota > Viridiplantae > Streptophyta > Magnoliopsida > Asterales > Asteraceae > Chrysanthemum > Chrysanthemum seticuspe. The sequence goes on from BPTQ01000009.1 coordinate 34,449,807, forward strand.
TCAACCCCTCAAAAATATCTGCATCAGACAAATTGACAACCCCATCAGGATCCTCCAGCTTCAAAACCTCCCTAATCACCTCCTCTTCGACTATTATCTCATTCTTACCAACAACACTCCTAATAACCTCTGCTCCATCTCGTTCTTGAATTTCTGCCTTCAACCAAAATTGATTAATGTAGGCTTTAAGAATGATAGGTTGTACACTTATTGCATAGTGAATTGGTGTGTGTTTGATAAAATCAATCATCTCATGGAACCCTTCAGTATGATTGTTCTTGGTTAGGTATGCAACGACGTTGTGTGTGGTGGGATATTCTTTCGCCATTTGGGTGATTTAGATGTAAAAGCCGTTTAACTATCAGTTTGGGAGTGGGTTAGGGTTTCTGTAGAGCGCCAATTGCAAGTGTTTAAAGATCAATTATTTGATAGCGTAGTGATTTGGGGATTATATACTTTTAGATCAACATGTTACATAACTGCCCCTTGAGTTTCCATTTTCATCAATAATGCACTAGCAGTGGTTCGAAATATACTAGCCGTGAGTTGCCCACACACAGGGGTGGTTAGAAAGATACTACTCGTGGGTTGCCCACGGCTATCCGTGGTTACAATTGTTGTATCAGTGGTTTCCAAAAAACAGCAGTGGTTACACCATGTTTACTCCACAACAAGTCACACCTTATTCACATTTTTGGATAAGGATCTTGTCATGTTTATTTGATCATGAGAGGTAATGCGTTTGTTTTAATTGTACATTCTTTGAATAATTGAAAGTGCACTAGAAGTGGGATGCCCACAAACATTTGTGCTTACAGTAAGTGCTAATCACCAAGTCAAATATTCAATGACTTCATTTACTACACAACAACTCACACCTTCAGTTTTATAAATTAATGAATAATTTCCAAGTATATAACCCTGGAAACAAACATGCAAGTCTGGAAAGTGAAATATATGAAGTTTAAAGAAGTGAATTACATGTTTTTTTAAACTAAGATTAAGTTTATGAAAGAAACATACAAGTCTCCAGGCTGATAATCTAACTTTAACAAAATTTAACCTTCAAATAAGGGTCCAAGGTGACCTTATTCAATCAGATTCCACAGATCCTCGTGTTCCCGGTCTTGCCGCATTCTCTCTTCCATTTCTCTTTCAGCCCTATCTTGTTCGGCTAGTTGTTCCATTATTGCTTCATCTTCATGCTGCTTAGTAATCGACTTCTCACCATCAACATTTCCATTTATTTTGTTGTGCTCATCTTTATTCTTGTCACATATTTCCTTGACAGCGAACGCACCTTTTTCAGCTACATCCTTCTTAGATCTTTTGTTAACTTGTTTCGTATATATTTTATGAAGCACGTCATCAGATGGTCGTTCCACTTCAAAAGACAAACGCTTACGCACAATCCCTGTTAATTATGTAAAAAAAATTAATAATAATAAAATAAAAAAGTAAGGATCCTAAATATATTACTAAAACTAGTAATGAATTGTTACCGTTAGACATTACTACAAATATGAAATTGATATTACTTAAAGAATCTATATGTAGCTGGCATTAGTTACTAGTTTCATACACTGGGTAGTTGGCAATTTTACTCAACTTAATAAATTTTTCACATAACACAAATAATGTGTATCTTAGTAAATCTTAGGCAGTTGGCACAAGTACACCATTAACAATAAACAATCACAAACGGGTGGTTCATACTTAATACACTCATTAAAGTGTATCTATGTTGATACATTAAATTTGGGCAACCTTAGAAAGTTTACATTGTTGGGCAACCTAAGTAAATGCACAAGTACAAAGGGCTGGTAATTTGGACTTGGCTTGCCTCAAACAGTTTACTGTAAAGTCCAAGAATTATTTCCACCTAAATTTGTTCAAAACACAACCATGGATTACGATGACAATTCTAATTTTAAGGTTTATTTAGTGCATCCTACATCTAAACATGCAGTTAAACTACCTAAAAATATCACTTTCAATAAACTAGTGGCGTATGTGAAGAAAAAGGTTAACGGTGTGAAAGACACACCAAATGATAGAGTCAGGTTATCTTACAAAGATGGTTCCATGGAAGTGGACGTTGTTGATGATGAAGACGTCCAATTCTTCATTCACGAACTCTGTTGTAAGAATGAGCAAACTCAAGCTCTGTTAATTTCAACAAAAGAACCACCACCTTCAGAGGTAAAATCATCTTCGGCTTCTAATCATTTATCATTAGACCTGAATTTTCCGCTGATTCACAAAGATAGTTACCATGACACACCAAAGGTCGAGGATACCTTTTTTCACCAACCTGATCATTCACTTCCTCCGTCGCAAAGAGACTCATTTAAAAATATGGCCACGCCACCAACAGCACCACAACCAGAATTAAAAAACATCGATTCCCAAAACAGCGATACGTTTTTTTTCAAACATAAAGAATTTTATAATAAAGCAGAATGCATGTTTACTATTGGAAAGAAATCATTACTTGAGCGCTTTGAATACAAAGTTATTAAATCAGAGCCCACTAGGTACAGCGTGAAATGTATAAATCAAGGCTGCTCATGGAACATATACAACCGTAAAAAAAAAGTGGATAACACTTTCTTTGTTTCTAGCATCAACAATGTCCACACATGTTCAAGAACTGAATTACATCCTAATCATCATAATGCGACAATGAAGTTACTTAGTCAGTTGCTAATCGAAAAATTGAAAGATACTCGGAGGGTATATACTGGAAAGGACATACAAAAAGATCTGAGTCTTGAATGGAAAGTAAACGTTTCTTACAAACGAGCTTGGGGGGGGGGGGGTAGGAATTTGGCATTTGAGGTGTTGAATGGTAAACATGAACAATCGTTTGAGCAGTTAGCTTTATATTGTCATAACCTAAAGCTAAAAAACGAGGGGACTGTAACACACATCGATACAGACGAAGTTGGAAGATTTGAGATGGTTTTTGTAGCATTTGGTTTTGCGGTAAGTTTTGCGGCAAATTTATATTAATTGTTAGTATATTAAGCTTTAACGTATACTAAGCACTAATATATACTTAACGATACTAGATTCGGAGTTTTATAGCCTTCATGCGGCCATTGATTATAATTGATGCTGCGCATCTGAAAGGGAAGTATCTAGGAACCAACATGCTTGCTGTTGGTATGGACGGAAATAATCAGATTATTCCAATCGCTACCGGGGTCGCACAGGGTGAGACCGCTAAAGCCTGGACATTGTTTTTGGGGTGGTTGAAAGAATGCATTGGCGAAGTGCCTAATCTGGCGATTATTTCAGATAGGCATCATTCAATAACAAAAGCTTGTGACACAGTTTTTCCAAATTCCTTTCATGGTTATTGTTGTCGTCACTTGATGATGAATTGCAATATCACCCGTAAAAAGCATAAGGCTTTGTACTGGAAGGTGTGCAAATGCTACACAACTGAAGATTTTGATAATGCAATTTCCGAGCTTCGTGCAAAAAAAACAGAAGCCGTCAAGAAACTTGAAGACGCCGGGTATGAAAAGTGGTCTAGGGCATATTGCATTGGAAAAAGATACAATTATTTGACGTCAAACAGTGCGGAGTCAATAAATTCATTAACAAAGCACGTTCGAAAGGTACCAATAACTATGCTCTTGGAGTACTACAGACGTCTTCTACATGATTGGTATTTCGAACGTCGCGAAAAATACTACGGTATAACTATATATTAGCTGTCTCACATTTACTTGTTCGATAAATGTTACCTTATGTATGCTTATTTTGCAGACGCACCGGAATTTGAACTTACACAATGGGCAGCTAGGAAGGTTGAGCAGAGAATGTGGAAGAGTGCTAATTGGGAAGTAAGAGGCATTGCCATGTGTGCTGTGTACCAAGTTATAGACAATCGTCGTAGTCATATTGTTGATTTTGTAAAGAATGAATGCAGTTGCAGGTACCTGCAATATACAGGTTGTCAATTACGGTAAATGTTGTTTATTCGTGTATGGTTTTTGATTACGAAGACTCGTGCAGGAAATGGCAACTTTTGGGACTACCATGTGGTCATGTGTGTGCAGTGTGTAGAGAAGAAAAATTGACTAACTGTAACAGATGGGCGGAAACATGGTTTACAAAAACTGCACTCAAAGGCACATATCATGAAATGGTGTATCCTTTGGAAAAAGAGTCAGAATGGCATGATCCGGGTAACTTGCAAAAGTTTAAACCGCCGTTGATGGACAAGAGGCAGGCAGGAAGACCTAAAAACAAAGATCGCTTCCCATCAAAAAATGAGGAGCCAAAAGTTAGAAAATGTGGGAGGTGTGGTACCGTAGGGCATACCCGTGCAGCATGCATGGAACCAGTGCCCAGAAAAAAGGTAACCTAGATTGTTCGTTCAAATGTATATCTAATATTGTTGTTTAGTATTCTGACACGATTGGTTGTATATGTTGTTAGAAAAAAACGAATAGCAGGACAGACAAGGGAAAACAAGTTATGCAAGGGATGGCACCTGAACAGGGAACGAGTAAAGGTGGGTCAGGTGCTCATTTTCAATTGAAAGATGACCCACAATCGCAAGTGGACGACGAGTATTTTCAAAATGGGAGAATTTACCAGGATTGGGATGCCGTACGTTGGGATGGAGAACCAACTAACAGCGTTTCGGAGGGTTACGTATATAATTCTGGCATTAACCTAAATTCACTCCCTGAATCATCAAATACATATCACTTGGATGATTTCAATAACATGGATAATTACTA